>JALMGJ010000023.1:10563311-11163311 GCA_023362775.1 Charina bottae
TCACTTAGCAACGGCAATCCTGGTCCCAATTGCCACCGTAGCCCAAGGACTACCTGGATTTTGTTATCTTTTTTGAAGTCTTTATCTCCACAGCAGGTTACCTTTGAGAGTCAAAAATCACTGGAGCAGCAAGGGTGGAATTTTCAGGGTTTTTTTAAAATTTTGTTAGCAAGATTTGGGGTTTAAAGTGCTTTTTATAAAAAACAATACACCTTTTAAGGATTTCTTAAATATATTAGAAGAAAATCTTGTTTTCTCAGAAGCTCCAGAGACTGAAAAAATTGAGAAATACTGTAGCTGTAGCTTATGTGTTTATATGATGCATAATATTTGCTTACAGACAATCAGAAAAGAATTCATTGTAGGAGAGCCGTGCGGTTCTCTGGCAGCAAAAAATCAGGAGGAGTCTGGCAGCACCTTTTCCGACTAACACATTTTATTAAAAGGCAGAAACTAAAGGCCTTCTAATAAAATTTGTTAGTTGGGGAAAAAGTTACTAGCCTCCTTCTGATTTTTCACTTAGAAAAGGTGTTTCTTCCAGTTAGCAGCCCACCATCGATGGCCTAAAGCAGTGTTTTTCAACCTCGGCAACTTTAAGGTGGGTGGACTTCAACTCCCAGAATTCCCTAGCCAGCCATGCTGGGTGGAGAATTCTGGGAGTTAAAGTCCACCCATCTTAAAGTTGCCGAGGTTGAAAAACACTGCTGTAACCTACCTCAGCTGATCTCAAAAAGCTAAACAAGATTAGATGTGGTTGGAACTTGGATGGGAGACCACCAGAAAATGCCAGGACTGTGGATTAGCAAGCTGGCTGGGGAATTCTGAGAGTTGAAGTCCACGTATCTTAAAGTGGCCAGGTTTGAAAAACACTGCCCTATAGAAGGTCTCATTTCCTACTTCCTAAGCTGATATCCTAAAGGTTTTTTGGATTAGATCTGATTTTGGATGGATTTCAGGATTTGGAGAGGATCAGGGTTCCCATAATTTCCCCAAAGGATCTAGAACACACTTTAGAGGTCTTGCTGGATCCAGGGCCAACGCTGTGTAGCCATAATAATTTAGGGGGCAAGAGACATCTTTTATCTTTTCTATCAGCTGATAAATTAACAATGTACATAAGTGCAGTATTAAAACTACTCCTACTAGGTGCATCTTTGGGTATGTGTCAGTAATCAAAACATATGGCACCTTTTGGTTAAGGGAGCATGTGTTCAAGGCATATAAATTCAGCTCCCTCATTAAGATTTTTACAAGGCTGTCCTCTTCACATAACATCCAGGATGATAAGACCATGCGGTAGTGAGAGATTTGACCCTTCATCGCTAGCTGCAAATGGCTATGATTCCAGCTGTAGTTAAAAAGAAAAAAGCAGACTTCAAGCTCCATTAATAGAATATTGTTTGGAGAAGGATCATACAGCATGGAATGTGAAATCCTCTTGGATTAAATGGGAATTGAGTCTCTTTAGCAAGCTTTATTGAGAAGAAAGGATGGGTTGCAAGAATTCCAGCGGCTGAGCTATTTCCCGTCTGCAACCGTCTTTGGAACCGGCGAAACCAGTATTTCTCAACCTTGGCAGCGTGAAGATGTGTGGACGTCAACTCCCAGAATTCCCCAGCCAGCCTGGCTGGCTGGGGAATTCTGGGAGTTGACGTCCACACATCTTCAAGCTGCCAAGGTTGAGAAACACTGGGTGAGACTTTCCAGTGATAACCAAGGAGATTGCGGCTGGTTGTTACTCAGGGTTTCCCTGAATCGATATCAGTCTGTGAATGAACCTCACAATGAGGGCCTGACGTTGCTTGCAAGGTGGATTTCGGATCTGGAAGCAGGAGCTTCGTTTTGCAGGCTCTGCTGTGCGAAAAGGATCTGGAAATAGGGAGGATGCACAAGGCCCTCTCAGTCTGGGAGGCGGAAAAGGAGGCCCTGGACTCCGCCGTGCGGAGCCTGAAAGAGGAACACCAGCAGCAGCTGAAGCGGCTTCAGCAAGAGGGATCCCGGGAGAAGGTTCTCTTTACCCTTCCTTTGCAATAAGCGCCTGGTGGATTTTCCTGGCTTGCTTTCTGCTCTGCTGGATGTCTCAGGGCTGGGCAGCACTTCAGACTCCAAGGTTTGGGAGGCATCGCGGGGGATGTGTCGACAGCGCCTTTGGCCGAACGGTGCAGGCAAAGCAGTCCCAGGAAAAGGGGCACCTGGTCGAAGGGGCCGTCGAAAGGTGCTGTTTGCACACGCCCGTGGTCTGAAGCCCCCTTCTGCATTCAGATCGAAAGCACCGCACACCCCTCGCTCCCTCTCTTTCTGTCTCAGGCCCCAAAGCTACTTAGTTCAAAGCCCAGGGTCTCCCATTTCACTTAAGGGGGGGCAGTTTTACACAAACTGTTCTATTCTCTAGATGAGTGTTTCTCAACCTCAGCAAGACATGTGGATGTTGAAACCCACACATCTTGAAGTTGCTGAGGTTGAGAAACACTGAGATAGATAGATCATCTATCTATCTATCTATCTATCTATCTATCTATCTATCATCTATCTATCTATCTATCTATCTATCTATCTATCCATCCATCCATCCATCCATCCATCTGATGATAGATAGATAGAGATATAGAGATATAGAGATAGATGATAGAAGAGATAGATACATAGATAGACATGATAGAAGAGACAGATTGATTGATAGATGATAGACAGATGATAGAAGAGATAGATAGATGATACATAGATAGATGATAGAGATATAGATAGATGATAGAAGAGATAGATAGATGATAGATAGACAGACATGATAGAAGAGACATTGATAGATGATAGACAGATGATAGAAGAGATAGATAGATGATACATAGATAGATGATAGATAGATAGATAGATAGATAGATAGATAGATAGATAGAGATAGAGATAGATGATAGAATAGATGATAGATAGACATGATAGAAGAGACAGATTAATTGATACATGATAGACAGAGATGATAGAAGAGAGAGAGAGATGAAGAGAGAGAGAGAGATTGTAGATATTGTAGATAGATGATAGAGATAAAATAAAACTTTGTTATGGCCAACAAAACCAAGAAACAAACATACAGAGAAACACAAAAACAAACAAGGTTTATACGAGTGCGACTTGATCTGGAAGATCTTTGATTTTCAAGTTTGTTGGGTGCAGCCACAAACCAGGTGTCCCTCTGCCCGGAGGTTTTCCGTGGATTGCAGGGAAAGACACTCCCCCCCCCCCACTGCGAACATGTGAGTAATTATTCTTCCTTTCTTCTTGCAAGGAGAAAGAGCTCTGTCAGCTACGGGAAGAGACACAGCTGGAAAAAAAACGGGCTTTGCAAGAGGTATCGGCATGGCATGTTGAATCTCTGGGAATTGTGAGAGATTGTGGGGAGTCTGGGAAGGGAAGAGAAGAGAAGGGAAGCGAGAGGAGAGACAGAAGGGGGGTTGTTGGCAGCTTATCTCATAAATGGCCCAGGTGGGGAGAAAGCTGGGAAGAAGCCTTTCCAGTCCTGCAAAGCCTTAATGAACAGGGTGGGAAATTCCTCCTGTGGTTTCCAAGATCCTGAATTTACCCCAGACCAGCATGAAAGTTTTTCTGAAAATCTTTCCTAGAACCTGTGTCGACCTTGCTTCCCATGTAGCTCAGTGAGGCTTGACGTGAAATGAAGTCTCAGCGTTGGCAAAGGCTGTTGCCTTTTTTGCCTCTGCTGTGGGTTTCACAGCAGGAAACTGAGATTTTGATAGTGGACCATGCAAATCACCACCTTCTCCCTTTGTGTCCAGGCTTAGGCAACCTTTTCTAGGCCTGGAGGCTAAGCAGAGTTGGATATGGTTAGGATTTGGGTGGGAGGAAATCCCAAAGTTGGGAAATTGAAAAAAACATCCTGGAATCAGGCTATGACAGACCACTTTGGTGTTGTTGCAAAAGGAACTGCGCGGATGTTGTCCATGAGTTGCAAGGAGTCAAAACTGACATAAAGGAGACTTTACTTTTCTTTTGCTTAACATTATTTGACCTTTTCTGTTTCCGTGGCTAAGATGAACTTTCTTCATCTAAGATTTTCTTTTCGATAAAAAGTAATGTTTCTTTCCTGAGTGCTAAATTCAGTATGTCCGATCACGTTCTCTGCATCTGTGCATAATCAGTGGATTTCATTATTGCTCCATTGATTTTATGATTCAAGACTGACTTCTTAAAGAAATACACAAACACATCGATCTGGTTATTACAGTCCCACGCTACCCCTCATGGCGAGGAAAAACTGCCTGTTTTAAGGAATTGATTTTTTGTCCCATCTTTTTTCCAGCTTGCAGAGAGCTTGGAGGAGGCTAAAGCCAACGCCCTTCGGGAGCAAGCCGTCACCTTCCAGAAGGAAATTGAAAATCTTCGAAAGGTCATAGAGGTAATTATTGCCATGACCTGAGTCAGAGCTTTCCAAGCTTTTCATGTTGGTGACACACTTTTTAGACATGCATCATTTAGCGACACACTCTTACAGCAGGGCATCATTTCGCGACACACTCTTACAGCAGGGCACAAGGCAGGCACTAGGACCTGCGTGGAATCACAGCAGGTTTGGAGGCAGCAGGGCACAAGGCAGGCACTAGGACCTGCGTGGAATCACAGCAAGTTTGGAGGCAGCCAGGCACAAGGCAGGCACTAGGACCTGCGTGGAATCACAGCTGGTTTGGAGGCAGCCAGGCACAAGGCAGGCACTAGGACCTGCGCGGAATCACAGCAGGTTTGGAGGCAGCCAGGCACAAGGCAGGCACTAGGACCTGCGTGGAATCACAGCAGGTTTGGAGGCAGCAGGGCACAAGGAAGGCACTAGGACCTGCGTGGAATCCTGGCAGGGCTTGGAGGAAGCAAGGCACAAGGCAGGCACTAGGACCTGCACGGAATCACAGCAAGTTTGGAGGCAGCCAGGCACAAGGCAGGCACTAGGACCTGCGTGGAATCACAGCAGGTTTGGAGGCAGCAGGGCACAAGGCAGGCACTAGGACCTGCGTGGAATCACAGCAAGTTTGGAGGCAGCCAGGCACAAGGCAGGCACTAGGACCTGCGTGGAATCACAGCTGGTTTGGAGGCAGCCAGGCACAAGGCAGGCACTAGGACCTGCGCGGAATCACAGCAGGTTTGGAGGCAGCCAGGCACAAGGCAGGCACTAGGACCTGCGTGGAATCACAGCAGGTTTGGAGGCAGCAGGGCACAAGGAAGGCACTAGGACCTGCGTGGAATCCTGGCAGGGCTTGGAGGAAGCAAGGCACAAGGCAGGCACTAGGACCTGCACGGAATCACAGCAAGTTTGGAGGCAGCCAGGCACAAGGCAGGCACTAGGACCTGCGTGGAATCACAGCTGGTTTGGAGGCAGCCAGGCACAAGGCAGGCACTAGGACCTGCGTGGAATCACAGCTGGTTTGGAGGCAGCCAGGCACAAGGCAGGCACTAGGACCTGCGCAGAATCACAGCAGGTTTGGAGGCAGCCAGGCACAAGGCAGGCACTAGGACCTGCGTGGAATCACAGCAGGTTTGGAGGCAGCAGGGCACAAGGCAGGCACTAGGACCTGCGTGGAATCACAGCAGGTTTGGAGGCAGCAGGGCACAAGGCAGGTACTAGGACCTGCGCGGAATCACAGCAGGTTTGGAGGCAGCCAGGCACAAGGCAGGCACTAGGACCTGCGTGGAATAACAGCAAGTTTGGAGGCAGCCAGGCACAAGGCAGGCACTAGGACCTGCGTGGAATCACAGCATGTTTGGAGGCAGCCAGGCACAAGGCAGGCACTAGGACCTGCGCGGAATCACGGTAGGTTTGGAGGCAGCCAGGCACAAGGCAGGCACTAGGACCTGCGAGGAATCACAGCTGGTTTGGAGGCAGCCAGGCACAAGGCAGGCACTAGGACCTGCGCGGAATCACAGCAGGTTTGGAGGCAGCCAGGCACAAGGCAGGCACTAGGACCTGCGTGGAATCACAGCAGGTTTGGAGGCAGCAGGGCACAAGGCAGGCACTAGGACCTGCGTGGAATCACAGCAGGTTTGGAGGCAGCAGGGCACAAGGCAGGCACTAGGACCTGCGTGGAATCACAGCAGGTTTGGAGGCAGCAGGGCACAAGGCAGGCACTAGGACCTGCGCGGAATCACAGCAGGTTTGGAGGCAGCAGGGCACAAGGCAGGCACTAGGACCTGCGCGGAATCACAGCACGTTTGGAGGCAGCAAGGCACAAGGCAGGCACTAGGACCTGCGTGGAATCACAGCAAGTTTGGAGGCAGCCAGGCACAAGGCAGGCACTAGGACCTGCGTGGAATCACAGCAAGTTTGGAGGCAGCCAGGCACAAGGCAGGCACTAGGACCTGCGCGGAATCACGGTAGGTTTGGAGGCAGCCAGGCACAAGGCAGGCACTAGGACCTGCGTGGAATCACAGCAGGTTTGGAGGCAGCAAGGCACAAGGCAGGCACTAGGACCTGCGCGGAATCACGGTAGGTTTGGAGGCAGGCAGGCACAAGGCAGGCACTAGGACCTGCGCGGAATCACAGCAGGTTTGGAGGCAGCCAGGCACAAGGCAGGCACTAGGACCTGCGCGGAATCACAGCAGGTTTGGAGGCAGCCAGGCACAAGGCAGGCACTAGGACCTGCGTGGAATCACAGCAAGTTTGGAGGCAGCCAGGCACAAGGCAGGCACTAGGACCTGCGTGGAATCACAGCTGGTTTGGAGGCATCCAGGCACAAGGCAGGCACTAGGACCTGCGCGGAATCACAGCAGGTTTGGAGGCAGCCAGGCACAAGGCAGGCACTAGGACCTGAGTGGAATCACAGCAGGTTTGGAGGCAGCAAGGCACAAGGCAGGCACTGGGACCTGCGTGGAATCACAGCAGGTTTGGAGGCAGCAGCAGCCGCGACACACCCAGACACTGCAGCCGACACACTAACGTGTCCCGACACACAGTTTGGAAAGCTCTGCCCTGAGTAGTGCCAATGTTTTGCGGAAGCATTAACATGTTTCTGTTCTGCCTTTTGACCAGGGGATTTTAGGCAAGATATTTGGGTGGTGAGGAGCTTCCCATTTAACATCACAACAGCTCTGTGAAGTTGGATATGCAGAACAAGGTTGCTCACACGCCACTCCAAACCATAATGCGTTTTAAGCATGGCTTGTGTTGTACGAGTCCAGCCACTGTAGTTTTTTTCTTTCCATCCAGGAGCGAGAGGCAGAAGTCACCCAGCATCAGGAAGCCATGCGGCAGCAGGCGACGGCCCTGAAGCTGGAGGCCAAGGAGATAGTAGGTTGAGTCACACGCGGTGTTCTCGCCTCGTACCTCATCAGTGTAGGAATTCTGGGGTGGTAGTACCAGAACTCCAGGCAGCTTCTTATTAGTATATAGCAGAGTAGAAGCGTTCCCATAAACTTGCACAAGGCTTAATCAGTTCAAAACACAAAATAAGCACACTTCACACGTTAATGTAAAGTAACATAAAAAGAGCTTACAATTTTATTGTAACTCACAGTTCCTTAGTAGAAGCAGTCCATGCGTGCGAGCAATAGGTTCTGACGTGACCCACATGCTTCTTTAATGTGGCCCACCTGGATGGAAGTGTGAGCAACGTGGACAGCCATAGCTGACCATCCTCCTTGGTAGAAGATTCGAGCAGAAAGAGGGAAGAGAAGGGAACAGGAACAGGAAATCAGGATTCAGCCCCTCCCACACAAAGCAAGTAAGATTAGGTTACAGCAGGGGCTGCCTCCTCCTTCAAGCTTGTGTGAGACGTGCTTGGTTGAAACCCGATATCTCTAACAATCAGTACCTTGATCACAGAATCATAGAATGGGAGGGAGCTTGGAGATCATCTAGTTCAACCCTCTGCCTCTGCATGTACCCACTAACATGGCGTCCCAAATTGTGGCCACCCAGCCGCTGCTTAAACACCTTCAGCGAAGGAGAGTCCACCACATCCCGAGGCAGCCCATTCCATTGCAGAACCCTTCTTACTGTTAGGACATTTTTCCTGACATCCAACTAAAATCTCCTTCCTTACAATTGAAACCCTTCATTTCTTGTCCTGTCTTCTGGAATTGACCCCCTTCTCCATAACAACCCACACTTGAAGATATCTATCAAGGCTCCCCCTCGATCTTCTCCAGGCTCAACATACCCAGCACTTCCCACTGTTCTTTATCAGTGTCCTTCCTAAAATGCGGTGCCCCAAAATTGAGACAATATTTAGGGGTGGTCTGATCAACTCAAAACAGAAAGGAACAGAAAGGACTTCTCTTGATCTCATGTCCAATTTTTGCCAGTTTTGTCTGCGAGGGGCAGCTTTGCTTAGCATTGTTGCTGATTGTTTATTGCTCTGCTTTTATTTTGTCTTTTTTATACGTAATTTTGTCTTTTTTATAATTATTATACATAATTTTATACATATAGGGACGCGGTGGCTCAGCGGGTTAAACCGCTGAAGCTGTAGGGCTGCCGGTCGGAAGATCGGCAGTTCGAATCCCCGCACAACGAGGTGAGCTCTCGTTGCTAGTCCCAGCTCCTGTCGACCCAACAGTTCGAAAGCTTGCAAGTAGATAAATTGGGTACCACCTTAAGTGGGAAAATATCCTGGCATCCTGTCCTGTCGGGGGTCAGGTTCCACCGGACGGAAGATCCTCGAATGGCGGCAGATCCCGGAAGTAACAACACGCACAGGACGTCAGCAGCCGGCTCCGACGCAAGGCATCGTGGGACATGTAGTCCAGAAAGCCAGGAAGAGTCGGTTCCCTTACCCCCTCCCCTTACGCGCAGATTGTATAATGATGTATAATGTATAACAACGTATGTAAGCTGCTCAGAGTCCTCCGTTAGGGAGGGGATGGGCGGGGTATAAATATAAGTATAAATAAATAAATAAATAAATAAATAAATAATCAATTATAAGCTTTTTTTATCCTCCTGCATCAAGCTCATCTAGTGCAGAAGAAACCACTGTGGGAATTCCATGCTGGTGGGCAGAAGAAATCAGTCTCCAGCCCATCCCTGGACCCAACCAACCTTGCGCTGTGGATTTGCTGGTCGCCGCGCGGGTCCTCCGGGCACAGATCACTGAACCCCATCCTTCTCAGGTGCAGAGCTCGCTGCTCCGGGAGCAGAAGAAGTGGGAAGCCAATGCCCAGGCAGCGCTCCAGGTGCAGCGGGAGGCCCTGGGGGAACGGGACCGGAGGAGGTGGGTGGATCTGCAGAGAGCCCTGGAGAAGGAGAAGAAACTCAACGGTGCTTCGCGGAATGAAACTGCCGACCTCCGTAGGGTGAGAATCTCTGGGCCGAACCAGGCAACTGGGTTGATGGGAGAGAGATCTTGGGGGCTGGAAAGAAGGGGAGCATCACAGAGCGTTATTAATGATGAGCAGATGGATATTGGAATGCCACCCTTCTTTGGAACAGGAAGGTTTGTTTGTTTGTTTGTTTGTTTGTTTGTTTTTAATGCCGCCCATGGGACTGTGGTGGCTCAGTGGTTAAGACGCTGAGTCAGAAGCCATTAAGGCTGACAGCTCGGCAGTTTGAAGCCCAAGAGTGTGAGCCTCGTGCCGGAGTGAGCTCCAGGCAATCAGTAAAAATCAGTCCCAGCTCCTGCCAACCTAGCAGTTCAAAAGCATGCAAATGCGAGTAGATAAATTAGGTACCACTCCGGTGGGAAAAATCACAAGGACATGAAAGGAGCCTCCTCGGGCATCCCCCAGGCAACGGTGATGTCACCGGCAAATCCTTTCACTACAGAAGCACTTTGGTACTTCTGACACGAACACACAAACACCCCCTCAAGGAGGGACCCTGGGCGGTTTACAATAGAAACAATAAATAAAAAAAAGGTTAGCCCTTAGTCTTGCATTCTGGGAAAAGGAGGTGCAGACCACTCACAGAGATGCTGCCTTAACAACTTCACTAATCAAAGAGGGCTGGAGTTTGGACTTCCTCATTTGGGACATTAGTTCTTAACTTCTTAATGATAAGCCTAATGAATGAGACCCCTCCGTGGAGGGCGGGAGAAGGTCTGCAGGCATGTTTGCCTGAATTCAGTGGAGAAGCTGGCATAGGCTGACCCTATTTCCTTGAGACAAAAACGGGACGTTGGGATGGCAAAGCGGGACGGGGTCTTATGTAATATTCCGTATTCATGAAAAAGACGGGGTCCCCGCCCCCTGGTCCACGCGATTGGCTCCCGCCTGCAAACCCCGCCCCCCGATCCACGCAATTGGCTCCCGCCTGCAAACCCCGCCCCCGGTCTCTCCTTTGCCGCCCCCGATAGGGCTGCCTCTAATCAGCAGCTCTGGCTCCTCCCGCGCCATTCCCGCCGGGTTTAAAAAAACGGGACAAAATTGAGATTTTTATCAAAACGACGGGACGGTTGGAACATGCTAAAAAAACGGGACTGTCCCGTTCAAAACGGGACGTATGGTCAGCCTAAGCTGGCAGCCCCCCTTTGCTCCTTGGGGTACTTCTGCAGGTCAGCAAAAGAGCCATCAGGACCGCAAGGCAGGAATGGGAACAGCTCCTTTTTGTGTTTTGTGTTTCAGAAGATCCAAGGCTTGGAGACCCAGGCCCGTTTGCTTGAGGGCGAGAAAAGAGCGAGCTTGCAAGAGCTCCAGGCTGTGCTGCAGAAGGAGAAAGCTGAAGCTCTTCAGAGGCTGCGAGAGGAGCTGGAGCAGGTGAGCGTTACCCCGCCAGCAGAAACAAAGCCGGTGGATTGTGAAGAGACGTTTCACTTTACACATAGTCCTCGACTTACGATCACAATTGGAACTGGAACTTCCGTTGCTAAACAAGGCGGTTGTTAAGTGAGTCATGCCTGATTTTACGACCTTTTTAGCCACAGTCGTTAAGCGAATCATTGTGGTTGTTAAGTGAATCCAGCTTTCCCCATTGACTTTATTTATTTATTTATCTTTCAATTTCT
Organism: Charina bottae; assembly: GCA_023362775.1. Classification (NCBI taxonomy): domain Eukaryota; kingdom Metazoa; phylum Chordata; class Lepidosauria; order Squamata; family Charinaidae; genus Charina; species Charina bottae. The sequence goes on from JALMGJ010000023.1 coordinate 10,574,243, forward strand.
ATCACCGCACCATCTCCCCCATAGGGGAATCTGGGCGGTTTTGCTTGTCAGGAGCTGGCTGGGAAGGTTGCAAATGGCGATCATGTGATCCTGGAACACTACAACCATCATAAGTGCGAGCCAGTTGCCAAGCACCTGAATTTTGATCATGTGACCACAGGGACACTGTGACAGTTGTAAGTGCGAGGACCAGTCATAAATCACTTTTCTCAGCGCTGTTGTAACTTCGAACGGTTGCTAAATGAATGGTCGTAAGTCGAGGACTACCTGTATAATATTCCACCCCATTTTCTCATACCCACGCTGTCGTAACAGTTTGCCATCAGATTTCAACAGCGTGATGGGGCTTCCGAATCCTCAGAAAAGGCCGTTGACCACCCCTGTTCTACAGCAAGTCCCAGCAGTCAGAATAAACGCTTGCAAATTAGGTGGTACAGCTGTTGGAAAATGTGGTTAAATGCCTGATTTCAAGTCATACCTTTGGCTCTGAGCTTAGACCACTGTTTCTCAACCTTGGGGACTCTAAGACGTGTGGACTTCAACTCCCAGCACGGCTGCCTGGGGAGTTCTGGGAGCTGAAGTCCACACCTCTTAAAGTCCCCAAGGCTGAGAGACCTTGACAGGCTGAGCTCGGAATTGTCTTTACCGACTGCAGCTGTTCCCGAGGAGCTTCAGATAGGAGTCCTGCCCAACCATCCCATGATATTCTCACACAAAGCATTTGCCTCGTTCCTGAGCTATGACCCTTTCCTGTGCTGAAGAGTGTTACCACTGTCGTAGCAGCGAGAAACCAGTCTGCTGACCATCTCTGATTCCTGGAACAGATCCATGGGTGTTTCTTCCTCCAGGAAAGGGTGCAAGAAAGAGACCAAACGAGAGCCAAGCTGCAACAGATGGAGGGAGATCAACAGCACCTGCAGGCAGAATGCAGCTTCCGGGTGCAGGAAGCCCGGGCCCAGGCTGACCGGGCTGATCGCTGCTTGGCCACGCAGGTCGTCTTGGCGTGTCGGCAGCTGCAGGACCTCCTCCCCGGGAAGGCAGTCCTGCTGCCCCACATGCTGTACAGGTAAATAACAGACAGGTCTGGTCTGGTCTGCCATGCTCTGTGCCCTCATAGTCACCAGTTTGTTGTTTCCTTTGCAAGGCGGGCAACCTCCAGCCGACGGGCTGAGCCCCCTTTGCGAGGCATTCAAACTTGGTTCTTCGGTCACTCTTGAGTAGGCTGACCATATTTCCTTGGGGGGGAAATGGGACCCTAACCTACCCACGGCTCGCAGGACAAAGTGGGCGCGCGTGTGCGGGCGCGCTTCGCCGCGGGAACTTTAAAAAACGGGACAAAATGGATATTTTTCTAAAAACGACCGGACGGTCGGGAATTGTTTAAAAAACGGGACTGTCCCGTTCAAAACGGGACGTATGGTCAGCCTACTCTTGGGGGCTGGAACGGTGGGCCTTCCCTCTGGTAGTGGAAAGTGTTTTGATGCGGGGTTGCACTGATGTTCCTGGTGCTCCCGGCAGGTGGTATGAGATTATTGATTTGTTTCTTTCTATTGTACTGTTTTTAACCCAATTCATGGAGGTTGGGACATATATTATTCAGAGTTGTTCATGATTGGAGCCTAGAAGCTCAGTAAAATAAACTTGTAGTGCCTGGCGAGGGGGCAAATTTTCACTCCTTTTTTTTGCACAATTTTAAGGCTTAAGACACTTATTTCAGCTCTTAAAACCCCCAAATTAACTGATTTTTGCTTTTCTGGGGTGTTTTAAAGTAGGTTTTTTTAAACTGTGCTCCGTGGAACCCTGGGGTTCCATGCAAACTTAATTGGGGGGGGGAGTTCACTTGAGTGCAGCCAATTTTCTATCACTAGAGCTTTATTTCTTAATCAGGGGTTCCAGGGATATTTTTTTAATCTTGCAGATTCCTTGGCCTGAAAAAGTTTGAAAACCCCTGTTTTACCCATTCTAGACAGGCCCAAAGTCAAAGACAGGTTAGAAGATAACACCGGTTGCCCATCCTGTTTTGTCTTCCTCATTTGTATCTACCTGTCTGATTCTTTCCTGTTCCTCACGAATATTCCACCCCTATTTTCTTCCGTCTTTGAGTCCCAAACACGGTCAAGTTTCCTTAGAACTTGTAAATCTGCCCTTTTAGTTTTCCGACCATTTTTAGCCTTCTCTTGACAACTTCCAGTGATGACCACCCACCGGGATGTCACGCGTGTCATGATGTCATAATTCCAGTGAGGCAAATTACATGACTGGCACCATTCCCTTCCTCAGGGGCACCATTCCCCTCTCCTCCAGCGCTGCCCTCCAGGCCCTGCAAGAGGTGAGTGAAGAAGTTCAGAGTTATGTCCAGGACATGGACCATGAGCTGGAGATGCAGAGGCAGCGCACCTTCCAGATCCAGAGGGAGAAGGTGAGCGGAAGGCAGCAGCTGGCCTGAACAGACAAGGGGGTAAACTTTTTAAAATGGTATTTGAGGGGCGGGATTATATTTCCTGCATCAGGATGCCCTCCGTACAGTCACTCATGCCCTGGTCGTCTCCCATATAGACTATTGCAACGCACTGTACATGGGGCTACCCTTGAAGAGTAAGCTCCAGCTGGTCCAGAACGCAGCTGCGCACGCAGTTATGGTTGCCCCAAGATCAGCACATGTGACACCTCTGCTGCGCCAGCTGCACTGGGTACCAGTGTGCTTCCGGGTCCAATTCAAGGTGTTGGTTATCACCTTTAAAGCCCTAAATGGCTTAGGGCCAGGTTACCTGAGGGACCGTCTCATCCCCAGAACATCGACCCGTCCCACCTGATCAACCAGAGAGGGCTTGCTGCGGACCCCATCGACTAAAGAGTTCCATCTAGCGGGGTCCAGAAGGCGGGCCTTCTCTGCAGTTCCGCCCGCCCTTTGGAACACTCTACCCCCGGAGGTGAGGCAGGCCCCATCGCTCCTGGCCTTCTGGAAGAACTTAAAGACCTGGTTCTACCGCCTTGCTTGGGAGGGGAATGGGAATAGCTCCTCCTGGGGATGGCTGGTGCCATAGAGCCCTTTTAAATTCAACCTTCCACCTCCTGGATTTTATATTTAATTTATTGTATTTTATGATGATTGTATAACTTTTTATCTATTTTATTATTGTCTTTTTTGTAAACCGCCCAGAGTCCCCTTTGGGGGAGATGGGGCAGTGATAAAAATTGAAAAAGGAAGGAAGGAAGGAAGGAAGGAAGGAAGGAAGGAAGGAAGGAAGGAAGGAAGGAAGGAAGGAAGGAAGGAAGGAAATTTCCTGGCCGGATAGGGCATTTTAAAAAATATATATTTGAGCTCTGGGGAGTGCAGAATCACGGCTGTCCTGGGTTGGGTGGAGCCGAAACGTTCCAGTTTGGGGGAAGACTTGAAGACCTTGCCAATGGGGGAAATCAGTTTAATTTTAGAGCAGTGATAAGGGAGGCCTCTAAGCCACCCAAGGCTTAAGGTGTTCGAGTTCTCCCCATTTGGGGAGTGCTTAGGAACCCCCCAAAGCATTGCCAGGGTGCTACGTGTGACGCCTGGGACCTGAGTTGGCCATTCCTGCCATAGCAATCTCCAGTTTTTCTCAGTCAGGGAATCTTTTGCAGGGCAAGAGCACCACTGGGTGATCTCATATGACTTTTTGAAATCACCTGGAATCCTGCCCAATTGCTTAGCCATACACAGTTTCCACATTCTTGCACGAAATCTCACCCAAATTGCTTCTCTTGAGCAACGTTGGCCATTTAAAATTGAATAAAACTTTTACTTAATTTTGGGAGGTAGTGGGTGCCAAGCTGCCAGTGCGTTCCAAATTGCTAGGCCAACACATGCCAGGCGCACAGCGTTAGACCCAACTCCGGTTATAGTTTTGTACCCAAGTGGGACCCCACCGAAGGCCCTGGGTTGGTGGAGAGTCCAGCTATTTGCAAACGAAGGTAGAGCTTCTGAAGGGGGAGATTCAGCCCAGCCAGCTGAAAGCAGCTGGAATTCTCTGCTATGCCACTGTGAGACGCACGGGCGTCCTGCTTCCTGACCATATGAGCTGTCAGCCAGTGGAACAGGCTGCCTCAAGAAGGGATGACTTCTCCTTCAAGCGGAGACTGGACGATCCTGCGTCAGAGATGCTATTCTGGGTCCTGCACTGAGCAAGGGGTGGGCTAGATGATCTCTAAGGTCTCTTCGAGGATTCTTGCATCTGGTCTGTCCTGCTTTCAGGGCTGGGGAAAGTCAATCCGTACTTCCATCCCAAGTCATTAAATTGCTCGACTCTCCCTTCCTCAGGAGCTGGAGATGAGGCAGCAGGAGGAACAGCTTCGCCTGGAAAGTCAGTCAGTTCTGGAAGCCCTGAAGGAGCAGCTGGTTCAAGTGAGTCGCTCTTAGGCGCCAGGCGGTTGGGGCCGTGGGATGCCTTTGCGTTCGGAAACTGCCTCGGTGCGTCGCAGCATTGCCGGTTTCGGTTACAAGGATGCTTACTCATTGTTGCACACTAGTATGTAGTAAAAGCCTTTAAGTTATGTCAACTCCAGGTGACTTCATAGACTCAGCCATGCAGCTTTCTTAGCAAAAAGTTGGAAGTTCCCTTTTGAAAGCAATGCAGCCAAACATAGGGATTTTGAAAGGGATTGCAGGTAGTCCTCACTTACCAACTGCTTCATGCAGCGACCGTTCAAAGTTACGATGGTGCTGAAAAAATAACTTTGCAACCAAAGCGCACATTTACAACCTTCACAGCGTCCCTCAGTCACCATTACAGTCCTTACGCGTTGTCCGGTGCCTGACCCGTTTTTTTTTCTCCCCCCCCCCCTTGCAGAGTGGAGATATTGGAGAGGAAGGGATTACAAGAGAGTAAGCAGGCACACAGTGGGGAATACACCAGACTGTTTGCCTAGCACGCTAGTGGCTGCTGGCACCAGCTCATTCCTTTCAATGTGTATTCCCCACTGTGTGCCTGCTTTTGTTGTTGTTGTTGTTCAGTCGTTTAGTCGTGTCCAACTCTTCATGACCTCATGGACCATAGCACGCCAGGCCTTCCTGTCCTCCACTGTCTCCCGGAGTTTACTCAAATTCATGTTCATTACATCGGTGATGCTATCTAACCATCTCATCCTCTGCCGTCCCCTTCTCCTTTTGCCTTCAGTCTTTCCCAGCATCAGGGTCTTTTCCAGTGAGTCCTCTCTTCGCATTAGGTGGCCAAAGTATTTGAGCTTCAGCTCCAGCATATGTCCTTCCAATGAGCAGTCAGGGTTGATTTCCTTTAGGATTGACTGATTTGACCTCCTTGCAGTCCAAGGGACTCTCAAGAGTCTTCTCCAGCACCACAGCTCGAAAGCATCAATTCTTCGGCGCTCAGCCTTCCTTATGGTCCAACTCTCACAGCCATACATTACTACTGGGAAAACCATAGCTTTAACTATACGGACCTTTGTTGGCAAGGTGATGTCTCTGCTTTTTAATATGCTGTCTAGGTTTGCCATAGCTTTCCTCCCAAGGAGCAAGCGTCTTTTAATTTCATGGCTGCAGTCACCGTCTGCGGTGATCTTGGAGCCCAAGAAAATAAAATCTGTCACTGCTTCCATTTCTTCCCCTTCTATTTGCCAGGAAGTGATGGGACCAGATGCCATGATCTGAGTTTTTTTTAATGTTGAGTTTCAAGCCAGCTTTTGCACTCTCCTCTTTCACCCTCATCAAGAGGCTCTTTAGTTCCTCTTCACTTTCTGCCATTAGGGTGGCATCGTCTGCATATCTGAGGTTGTTGATATTTCTCCCGGAAATCTTAACTCTGGCTTGTGATTCATCCAGCCCGGCATTTCTCATGATGTACTCTGCATATACTGTAAGTTAAATAAGCAGGGTGATAATATACAGCCTTGTCGTACTCCTTTCCCAATTTTGAACCAGTCGGTTGTTCCATGTCTGGTTCTAACTGTTGCTTCTTGACCCGCATACAGGCTTCTCAGGAGACAGGTAAGGTGGTCTGGTACTCCCATCTCTTTAAGAATTTGCCACAGTTTGTTGTGATCCACACAATCAAAGGCTTTAGCGTAGTCAATGAAGCAGAAGTAGATGTTTTTCTGGAACTCTCTTGCTTTTTCCATGATCCAGCGAATGTTGGCCATCTGATCTCTAGTTCCTCTGCCTCTTCGAAACCCAGCTTGCACTTCTGGTAGTTCTCGGTTCACATACTGCTGAAGCCTAGCTTGTAGGATTTTGAGCATAACCTTGCTAGCATGTGAAATGAGCGCAATTGTACGGCAGTTTGAACATTCTTTGGCATTGCCCTTCTTTGGAAAGCTGCCAAGTTGCCTTTCCCCTTGAAAGATGAATGAACTAATAGCATGTGAATGATGCCCAAGAGGCGGGAAGGCCAGAGTTTCACCCAGCAAGATTCAAACTTCTCACAAAGTCTGCGGCAGAGCTGTATTGTTGCAAAATAAAAAGACCGGCTTGGTTCCAGTTTCAGCAAAAGCCAAAGTTGTGGAATTGCACAGGTCCGGAGTTGAACTGCTGCGAAGTTGCCCTAAGCAGTGCCTGCACATATTGCCTGCTTGAGGAACGTGGGCTTCAAAGCATTTGTGATGGCAAGATGAGGGACCGGAAAAGAGACCATCCTGGCTTTTTTGCTTCAGGAGGCTGTCTTAGAGCAAAGGGTTCAAGGTTTCGCAGGAATGTGAGGTCAATGAAAACATTTTAGCAGAGGCTGTTTTATCCAGTGCTGCAGTGCACCCCGTTTCGGAAGGCTTTAACCAGCAAATCAGACCCTCATTTAGAAGCTAAATTCTGCATTTTAATACCTTGACGTGTGAATGATAAAATAGCTAGCTTTTATAGCTAGGTAAAGTAGTCAACAGAAAAGCTTAAATAGTGGGGATCAAGAGGATTCAATTGATGTGCAGAGAGAGAGAGGGAGACAGAGTTTGTGCCTTTGAGTTAGTTTTGATTCCTGGTGACTGCTTGGGCTAGTCCCTGCAGTTTTCTTGTCAACATTTTTGGAAGTGGCTGGCCATTGCCTCCTACTTAGGGCTGAGAGAGAGTGACTGGCCCAAGGTCACCCAGTTGACTTCATTCCTAAGGCAGGACTAGAAATCATAGTCTCCTGGTTTCTACCTTATGTCTTTACAGGCAGTCCTCAACTTACAACCATTCGTTTAGCGACCATTCGAAGTTACGATGGTGCTGAAAAAAGTGACTTGCAACCAGTCCTCGCACTTAAAACTGTTGCAGCGTCCCCGCAGTCACATGATCAAAATTCGGGCGCTTGGCAACCGGCCTGTATTTACAACAGTTTCAGCATCCCAGGGTCACATGATCGCCATTTGCGACCTTCCCAGCCAGGTTCCGACAAGTAACAACAATGGGGAACCACGCGATTCATTTAATGACCACAGGATTCACTTAATGACCACCGCAAAAATGTTGTGAAATCGAGTGTGGTCACTGATGCACAACTTAACAACCACACTGCTTAACAACGAATTTTCCGGTCCCTATTGTCGTTGTAAGTTGAGGACTACCTGTACACCAAGGTAGCGCTCCATCTAAATCAGAGCTTTCCAAACTGTGTGTCGGGACACGTTAGTGTGTCGGCTGCAGTGTCTGGGTGTGTCGCGGCTGCTGCTGCCTCCGAGTCCTGCCAGGATTCCACGCCGGTCTTAGTGCCTGCCTTGTGCCTGGCTGCCTCCAAACCTGCTGTGATTCCGTGCAGGTCCTAGTGCCTGCCTTGTGCCCTGCTGTAAGAGTGTGTCGCGAAATGATGCATGTCTAAAAAGTGTGTCACCAACATGAAAATTTTGGAAAGCTCTGATCTAAATACTAGATTTCTCTTATTGGCTTTGAAAGTGCCAATTGAAAGTCTTGTTGGTGGCCTCTGAGGTCCGGCTGATCAGACAGACCTCCCTGCAGGAACACATGAAAGACATCATCGCCTTGCAGCGCAGCTGGTTGAAGGAAGGACAGGCGAAAGAAAAGCCCGTGTTTTGCCCACAACATCAAGAGAGAAGTGGTGAGCTGCATCCAGCCCAGAAGAACGTGGCTCATGGACAAGACAAGGCAGATCACACGCTCATCAGCGAACTGGAGGAGGATCTGGATCAGGAGCCAGAGAGGTGAGTGTCGCAAGAGAGGACAGAGCTTGATTGCCCAACCCGGTGCCCTCCGTATGTGTTGGGATTCCAGCTGCCAGAAATTCCCACGATCAGTTCCCTGATCTGGATGCTGAGAGCTGGAACCCAAGTCTAGTGGGGGTGCCAGGTGGCCCATATCAGGCTTGGGTTGGCATTTACTGTATGAGAATTTGCTACTGCACAGAGTGGCAATGAATGAACTTTGGCTTGGTTTTGTAAATGCGCATACATGGATACAGTATGTCCTTCAAGAAAAATAAATAAAACCATGTTTAGTTAATTAAAACCACAGAAAGAACAGTCATAAATACTTCAGATTTATTCCACAGAATTGAAAAGACCTTTGTCAGATCTCGCTATACCCGTGTTTCTCAACCTTGGCTATAAGATGCATGGACTTCAACTCCCAGAATTCCCTAGCCAGCATGCTGCTGGCTGGGGAATTCTGGGAGTTGAAGTCCATACAGCTTAAAGTTGCCAAGGTTGAGAAACACTGCTCTATACTGACCTACTGTTCTGGGAAGGAAGATTTCCCCTTATTTGAATTTCTGGATTTTTGCACAGCTTTCCCACCAAATGTTATCAGAGCTTCACGTGGGTCCTCGTGATGTACTGTACGTGGCGTGTGTTTCATTTATTTCGTAAGTAGGGTCATCCAACATACAGTAGGTGCCTCAAGAATCTTAGATAACTTCCAGCAGCAAAGTTATGCAAAAATCCGAATGGGATAAACACCTTTTCACAGACCTGCAAGTGTGTGATATAAATATCACTGCTTTTTGCAGTTGTGTGAACCGTGAAGTAATTTTGGACTGAATGTGGCAAGAGGTGAAATACTGGTCTTCTGCACATGGGTTTTAGGCCCTGTTGCTTTTCATGTCCTACTCATAAGTGTTGAGTTTTTCTGGCTCTAGCTAAGCTTCTAACCTTGAATATTCACAACTGTGCCTGTCTGTCTCCCTTGCAGATGTCCATCCAGCGATCTCTGCAAGCACCTGGTGACTCCAGGGTCAGAGGGAGGACATTTCTCTACGGTAAAAGGGGAAAGGTTCCCCAGGTGGGGTGGGGGTTACAAGGCCTGCCCTATTGCAAGTTGTGCTAGCAAGCATCCAGGTGGCTTGCTCTACAAGTGCCAAAATCTTTGGCAAATGATGGGACAAAAGCATTTCCAGTTGCCAGAAGTCCTCAGTCAATCGGCCCATCGGCCACGTTGGACTTAGAGATCTCCACATTTCCAGCCAAAACTGAAACGCACCAGGCTGGCGATGCCCTGCAGCATCCTACCCCATAGGATTGGTCTGGATTAGGCAGCTTGCTTGCAGACAGAACATCTGGATGCTCCTGACCCCATTTTTAGCTTTCGCCTTTGGGAAAAAGGAAAGGGTGTCCGGGAACTTGGCGAGCTGCGCAAACTCGGGCTGTTCTGTTAGTTTATGGGCAGGGCTTCGATTACACCGTTGTGGCTGCCATCTTGCTCTGCTTCCTGCTGACGAAGCACTGTGAACCCCCCTCTGCCCCCACCCCCTTTTCCCTAGGGATGGAGCAAATCCCTCCCAGCTCGCGCTCTCGGCTGCCCCTCCCTAAATGCCGGCCCCTCTGCCAGCCAGAGCCACCTGGCCCCCCCACGCTTGCTGCATCACCTGCAGAACCGGATCCGGAAGCTGCGGGCAGAGAACAGCCTTTACACGGGGGGCAGCCTGGGGGGCTTCCACGAAAGCAAGGTGAGTGCTGGATCCCCTTTGCAGGAAAGGAGGGGGGAAAGCCAGCTCCGTGGGGGCTGTTAGGGCTTCATTCATTCCTTCATTTATTTACCAACGCCCCAATAGTCCGATTCTCTGTTTTGTAAAAAAAAAAAAAAAAAAAAGCAGAGAATCCGACTATTGTGGAGTTGTAGGGACCACAGAGTTCAGCTAGCCCGACCCTCTGTTTGCGGGAAAACCAAACACACCATCCTCAAAGGGGGCTGTTCAGATCCAAATTTGGGGAACCCATCATTTCTGTCAAGAGACCGTTCTAGCGACATAGAGATCTCAGTCAGGCATTTCTCCTCATATTGAAATGAAATGTGGGTACGTAAGTGTCGGTTATTATGCCGGTTATTCCTGGTCCTGGTTTCTGTGGCCATGGAAAATACTTCCTGGCCCTCTTCCCTCTGGCCCTCTTATGTATTGGGGCTAGGAGCGGGGAGACCCAGGTTCGAGTCTGCCCTTCGCAATGGAAGCTCACTGAATAATAATAGGCCAGTCACTTTCTCTCAGTCCATCCTACCTCGCAGGGCTGTTGTGGGAAAAGCACAGGTCTTGTACTATGCTTAGATGGAAGCCTGTACCGAAACAGCCCCAAGCCTCTCCCAGAGTAACTGTTGCGTGGGTAGGAGCTGACGTGGGAGGAGGAGGAACAAGAGGAACGAAAGAGTGGCGGAAGGAGACGAAGAAGCACTTGCCTTGAATAACAGAAAAGCAGAATTTGCAAACTCTTGAAAGAGAGATTCCTTACGGCGGTCAGTGGCCAGTCCATAAAGCACACTGCGCACATGAAACTAGTATTGATTTATTGGGTAATTAGGCAAGCATATCAATCAGAAGTCTGCACATGTTACATATTGCATGTCAGAATTTGGCCACGCTTAAAGAAATAGAGTCACGTGGGTCCAAAAGTAAGAGCTTTAAATAAAATTGATCAGGATGACTGGGGAATTTAGTTCAAAGTGGGATTAACAGCTCAAGGCGTAAAATGAACTGCATAATAAAACAAATTGGGTTGTTCCACCAGCTCCTTCTCCAATTGAGCACAGTCTGGATTTGAATGGAAATTTTTGATATGTGTCCCAGTCCTCTTCTTATAAGGGGCGTGGTGGCTCAGCAGGTAAGACGCCAGGCTTGTCGATCGGAAGATCACAAGTTCGGAGGCTCAAATCCCTAGCCCCGCATGATGGAGTGAGCTCCCGCACTCACCCCAGCTCTTGCCAACCTAGGAATTTGAAAGCATGCAAATGCAAGTAGGTGAATAGGTACCACTTCCGTGGGATGGTAACAGCGTTCCACGCGTGTCATGCTGGCCACATGACCGTGGAAGTGTCTTCGGACAACGCTGGCTCTTCAGCTAACAAATGGAGAAGAGCACCGGCCCCTAGAGTCGGACACGACTGCACAAAGGGAACCTTTTACCTTTTACCTCTTCTTATGCCACCATCCCAATCTGCTGCCTCAAGTCCCTAACATGCCCCCAGCTCTCCTCCTTGCCTTTCAGAGGCCCCTGGCTTTGGAGCACTCGCTTTCCGGACTCCGTGGGAGTAAAACCATCCCCGAACCGATCTGACTGCAAGCACGTGAGAAAAACTTCCCGCAATGGCAGTTTGTTCCAGAATAACCCAGAAAGTGCATTCAACCCTGAAGTTGCTTGTGAATGGAAGGAGACCCACGGAGGATCCCGGGCACCTCTGGCTTCCTTTCCCAGTTAGATGCCTTTGGGGCCCTGTTAGTACTTGAATAGGAGACCACTAGGAAATCACCGGCTAGGTGGGGAAGGGGGGAAATGGCAGAAGACGACAATGGCAACCTCCTGTAGCCATGAAAATGGACATGGGTGTGTCCCTGGAGGCAAGAGGGCAAGGGTGTAGCACTGCTTCTGTACTGCAAGACCATGACTATGAAATGGCCAGGAGCTCAGCTCTCCTTCGTTGGCCCCAGATTAATTGATACCCGTGGCCTGATCCTTTCCTTCAAGACAGACCTTTGATCCTTCGATACAGTCGGTGATACAAATGGAATGTGAAAAAAACAATGTCTGTTGAAAATGTCCCTTTCTTTGTAATGTTCTTTCCTATTTTTATCCTACTAACCTCAACCGGTATTCCCAGGCTGGAATTTCAACCTTTCATAACCATTTCTAAGCTACACTTTTTTTTAAGAAGTTGTATATAGTTATCTCAGTAACCTTTTCTGCAGTTCTATAAAAAATAGGTTCGGCTGTTTGTTTAAGCAAATTGGCATACCTTTTCTGACATATTTAATAATCTCTTTGGGTTTTTTAAAGTCTTCTAAAATTCATGTATTCTTTCCAATGGTATTTCAGCATACTTTCTTCTCATTTTTTTTAAAAAAAGTTGTGCCATCTGGCAGAATTCTGCCGTGATTTTGGTAGATAGAGGGGACAAACAACAATGACAATATGAGAATTGAATGATAGATTTTCTGTGAAATCCAATCCCCTATTTTGCCTACGTGTCACTTTTTTTTCCTTCTTGAACAGAGTTCCAAGAAAATTAGATCACTATATTCAGAACAAAAGCCAGCACTGCAGATAGAACAGATTTGGCTGTTGTAAATTTACCTAAATTAGTTTTTTTCCCATTTTTTAAAGAAAATTGCAGAGCTTTTTTAATGGTAGTATATTAAGCTTATTTGAACACATGATCAAAAAGCAGTTTGTAAAATACTTAGTTTCTTTTTTTAGGGAAAAAAAACAGACTGCTTAAAACACAAGATACAAAATAGATAAGTGAATCAAGCCAAGTTTGTCCTATACAATTACAATGTTGATATGCTTTTTTATATTTTATGCTGTTTTATATTTTTTAATTTACTTCTACTTTTTTTATAATGTAACTACACTGCCTGGGACATACTTGTTATTGGGGAGTGTAAACATACAATGGAAAGGAGGAATCAGCAATAGCAAGTCTCCTTTTAAGCATCTTTTCATAGGTAAAGTATAGGTAAAGGTTTTCCCCTGCACAGTCGTGTCCGACTCTAGGGGCCGGTGCTCATCTCCGTTTCTTAGCCAAAGAGCCAGAGTTGTCCGAAGACGCTTCCACGGTCATGTGGCTGCATGACGCGCACGGAACGCTGTTACCTTCCCACCGAAGTGGTACCTATTCATCTACTTGCATTTGCATGCTTTCGAATTGCTAGGCTGGCAAGAGCTGGGGCGACTGCGGGAGCTCACTCCATCATGTGGGTCTCGGGTCTCGAACCTCCGAACTTGCAACCTTCCGATTGACAAGCCTGGTGTCTTAACCGCTGAGCCATGGTGCCGCTTTTCATATTCTTTTCATATTCTTCCCAAATTACAATGGGATTAATTAGAGTGATTTGCTGTACACAGTTGTGAGCAGATAGGTTTGCAGGGCTGTACAAATAATGAATTTCAAGGACATTCGCCGCAGGAGTTAAAAAAGTAAAGGTGGTGGCTGTGACTGTGAGATCAAAAGCCCCGCTTTCTTTTACTTGCACTGTGGAGGCCCCCTGACTTTTTTGAACCCCCCATGGACACCCCAATATGTTTGCTTCCAAATGTGGCTTGAATCATGTCAACTGGATTTCTATTTTCTTAGTGGAAACGTTTCACTCCTTATCCAAGGAGCTTCTTCAGTCTGAGTAAAGTTAGTAAGGGAATCCTTAAATATGTTTCTAGGCTGGCTGTGTGACCTTGCACCTGGGGCTAGGTCATGGTTATTTTTGAGATGTTTGTTTCTAAGTCCCTTTATCATCTAAAGGAGGATCGTTAAGATTACCCTGCTGCTGTTGAGCTTGTGAAATGGTCTTAATCTTCCTAGGCACAGAAGACAAAGCAGGAAGGAAGATAGGGGAAAGGTTATGCCTGAGGCCCCCACCTCTATTCAAGGAAGGATTTTCCAAGTTGGCATGAATGGATTCCTTGACCCCTCTCTCAAACCACCTATCTTCTCTGTCTAAAATGTGAACATTAATGTCCTCAAATGAATGTCCTTTTTCCTTTAGATGAAGATAAACTGCTGACTCTGGTCCTGTGGTGTTACTTCTCCTGTGTTGGGCCATCCTCCTGTACAAAGGTTGTTTGGTTTCTCCAATGTAGAGTTCAGAGCACTCCTCACTGCACTGGATTGCATACACTACATTGCTTTCCTTGTGTTTTGGAGTTTGATCTTTGGGGTGTACAAGCCTCTGTCTCAGTGTGTTGGTGGGTTTGAAATATACAGGTATGTGGTGTTTGCCAAATATCCGTTTTATCTTTTCAGACACGCCAGCCATGTAAGGAATGACCAGGTTCTTCCGTTTACTCTGAGTCTCAGCCCTATCTGTTGCTGTTTTAGGTCTGGTAGACTTAGATTTGGTGAAGGCCCAATTTGGATATCCACAGGCCTGCAGAGCTGTTCTCAGATGCTGCTTTTCATTCTTTTTGGAATCCATGGAGGTGGGGATGGTTTCTGCTCTGTGTGACAATGTCCTGATGACTCCTAGTTTGTGCTGCAGTGGATGGTGGGAGTCAAACATCAGGTATTGATCTGTGTGTGTGGGTTTCCTGTAGATCCCTATTTCTAGCTTGCCACCGGTCCCAATGAGGACTTCACAGTCTAGAAATGCCAGTCTGTTGTCCTTGGTGTCTTCTCTGGTGAAGCTAATGTTGGCATCTATAGTGTTTATATGGTCCGTGAAGGCCTGTACTTCCTGGGCCTTGATTTTGACCCAGGTGTCATCCACATACCTAAACCAGTGGGTGGGCACCGTTCCCTGGAATGTGTTGAGTGCTTTCTTCTCCACTTCTTCCATGTATAAATTGGCCACAATGGGTGACACAGGAGAACCCATGGCACAGCCGTGTTTTTGTCTGTAAAAGTCACCTCTGTATGTGAAATAAGTGGTGTTAAGACACAGGTCCAGAAGATGGCAGATCTGGTTTGGGTTGAGATGGCTTCTCCTTTCCAGGGTGCTGTCCTCTTCTAGTCTCTTCCTGACAGCGGATAGAGCATGAGTGGTGGGGATGCTGGTGAAAAGGGAGGACACATCAAAGGAGACCATAGTTTCATCTAGTTTCATTTATAAACACTATAGATGCCAACATTAGCTTCACCAGAGAAGACACCAAGGACAACAGACTGGCATTTCTAGACTGTGAAGTCCTCATTGGTCTTAAGTATCTCACTTATATCCACTGTACATGGGAAAGATGAGTTTAATACCCACCCACCTGTTACTTTCTAAAATTTACCCTTTTGTCTATACACACACACAGGGGCGTGGTGGCTCAGTGGGTAAAACGCCAGGCTCGTAGATCGCAAGTTCGGCGGTTCGAATCCCTACCCCCGCGTGACGGAGTGAGCTCCCGCACTCGCCCCAGCTCTTGCCAACCTAGCAATTCGAAAGCATGCCAGTGCAAGTAGGTGAACAGGTACCACTTCGGTGGGAAGGTAACAGCGTTCCATGCGCGTCATGCCGGCCACGTGACCGTGGAAGCGTCTTCGGACAACGCTGGCTCTTCGGCTAACAAACGGAGATGAGCACCGGCCCCTAGAGTCGGACACGACTGCACAAATGTGCGGGGGGGAACCTTTACCTTTACCTTATTCTTAAAACTGCAATTATTCCTAATCAGCCAGAGGTTCTGTTGTACATTAAACAAAAAAATGATGGATTGCAAAACTTTCTTAACAGGTGGTGCTAAAGTTCCCAGAATAAACTCTTTTTAAAAAAATGAGGTATTTTATACATGTGTACACGTCTGCTAATAATTCTGAAAGAAATGAATGTGGCTGAATTGGTAAGATAGATGTAAGAAACGACAAGGGATGGGTTCAAACATCACATTAAGCCATAGCTTAACTGTAGTCTGTTGAATAAGCCACAGTTGGCTGTGCAAACCCAGTCCTGTGTTTACACATTTGTTTAAGGAAGAATGGAGAGCGAAGAGCTGAGTTGGTGTGATTCCCTGTTGCTGTGCATTCACATGATCCACTTAACCAATTGAATTAACTCAATTGCCTGGATTTGCACAACAGTGGACAGAAATACTCCATGCTCACATCCAATCAGGCTAAACTGCGTTTTGCAGTGCAGGATGTCATGTCCAAGTGGTTTTCTTCCTCCATTGAAATGGAGCGGATTGCGGGGTACTTTAAGAATTGAAGCCATGTGGCAAATTCAGCCACTGCCAAGAGACATCTTAAAAAACTAAGCTATATTCTCAGAAAACAGGTTTTGTTTATCTCACGTTGCAGCGGACAAGGAATTCCAGCTTTTGAAGTTATGTTGCATAATAAAACATAAGTCAAAACTTAAGCCACACCATATTTTCCTACAGTAAGTAGGATAGCTAAATCACAAGGGGGGGGGGGTAAACTAAAGGATGTAAATGTACTTTACATGACACTTCAGTTGATAATTATGCACCATCGTGTCAACTCTTAGTGATAAAGGTAGATTTTCTCCATGACGGTCTCTCCCTAAGAGAGAGGGCTCTCCCTAAGTCCTCGCACTTAAAACTGTTGCAGCGTCCCCGCAGTCACATGATCAAAATTCGGGCGCTTGGCAACCGGCCTGTATTTACAACAGTTTCAGCATCCCAGGGTCACATGATCGCCATTTGCGACCTTCCCAGCCAGGTTCCGACAAGTAACATCAATGGGGAACCACGTGATTCATTTAATGACCATATGATTCACTTAATGACCACCGCAAAAATGTTGTGAAATCAAGTGTGGTCACTGATGCACAACAACAACCACACTGCTTAACAACGAATTTTCCGGTCCCTATTGTCATTGTAAGTTGAGGACTACCTGTACACGAAGGTAGCGCTCCATCTAAATCAGAGCTTTCCAAACTGTGTGTCGGGACATGTTAGTGTGTCGGCTGCAGTGTCTGGGTGTGTCCCAGCTGCTGCTGCCTCCAAGCCCTGCCAGGATTCCACACAGGTCCTAGTGCCTGCCTTGTGCCCTGCTGCCTCCAAACCTGCTGTGATTCCGCGCAGGTCCTAGTGCCTGCCTTGTGCCTGGCTGCCTCCAGACCTGCTGTGATTCTGCACAGGTCCTAGTACCTGCCTTGTGCCCTGCTGTAAGTGTGTTGCGAAATGATGCATGTCTAAAAAGTGTGTCACGAACATGAAAAGTTTGGAAAGCTCTGCCTTAACCTGTTCTTTCAAGTCTCCCAACCATGCATTCATCGCCACTGCCACTGAGTCTCGCCACCTGGCTGATAGTTGTCCTCTTCTTCTCTTCCCTTCCACCTTTCCCAGCATCAGAGCCTTTTCCAGAGAGCTGGGTCTTTGCATAAGGTGTCCGAAGTAGGATCAGGGCCACAACTGGGGGGGGGGGGGAAGCGGGGCATGTGCCCCGGGTGCCGTGCTGGTGGGTGCGCCAAAATGACGCCTGGGGGGTGCCAAAATGACAAAACCCATGGGGGGACGGAATCCATGTTTGCCCCGGGTGACACAGACCCTAGTTCCATCCCTGAGTAGGATAATTTGAGCCTGGTCATTTGTGCCTCGAGTGAGAACTCTGGGCTGATTCGTTTGATGATCCATCAGTTTGTTTTCTTGGCTGTCCATGGTCTTCTCAGGAGTCTTCTCCAACACCAAAGTTCAAAGGCGTCAATACTCTTCCTATCCTGCTTCTTCAGAGTCCAAATGTCCAAAGCTTTCATTAATATTCTATATACTTGATCTCTAAATTTTGTAAGTAATGTCTTATTCAGATATTCTTCAGTTTCTCCAGATCAGATGATTATATAATTTGGCATAATAGTCAACACATTGATCCATTATCTCATCTGTTGTAGAAACACGTTTAGTTCTATCCCAAATATTTATTAGTTGAGAGGTGACAGCCAAAGTTCTTTCACTCTTCGGACGTTTATGTGGATTTCTCCCTGATGTAGCTTCTGGTACGTGCTGGAGCAGATGTGAGTTCCAAGGCAAGCTTTCTGCACAATGGAGGCCCCTTGTGAAATTGCTGAGCAATGAAAGTGTGGCCTTCACCGGTGTAAAAGCAAGATGCTGGGGCGCCAAGTCTGGACATCGGTCCTCCCTCTTCTGCATTGGTCAGACCACACCTAGAATATTGCACCCAGTTTGGGGCACCACATTTTAGGAGGGACATTGGTTCACTCGAGCAGGTCCAAAGGAGAGCAACCAAGATGAGAAGGAAGGAAAAATGTATGCGGTGTTGGAGTCTGGAAGGTTAGAAAAACACTCCAAGCAGCTAACGACAATCTTGCAGAGTAGAAGCGTCCAGAAAAGACTTGCACATACAGCTTAATTAACATTCAGAAATAAAACAGTCTTCACACATTAGTTAGTTGAAGAAAAATAAAGATAGCTTACATTTTTATTCAGTAGATCTTGGTTACAAGCAGTTTCATGGTAGAAAGGTTTAATCATCATGCCAGACTGCTACTGCCCCCCATAACTACGCTGGCAGGATGCTCCATCCTGACATACTGTCAGGATAGTTGTACCTTGAAAATTGGATGCAGAACTCATACTCTGAAGAGAAATCTCTGATAAATCTGGCCACGATTTATCAATGTTTCTTCAAAGTTGAATCACAAATCTGAGCAGGAAAAGGATCATATGTATCAACTTTCCAATACTTTTGAATTATATTCAGTGGTTATATGGCCAAAATGTGGCCAGTTCTCATTTTTTTATTTCTGTTTTAGGACAGTTGAAACAACTCTTATGCTTCTTATGCTTTAAATCAGTGTTTCTCAATCTCAGAAACTTTAAGACGTGTGGACTTCAACTCCCAGAATTCCCCAGCCAGCAAACAAAGTGGCTGGGGAATTCTGGGAGTTGAAGTCCACATGCCTTAAAGTTGCCAAGTTTGAGAAACATTGGCTTAGATAGATTCAGTTTACCATGGCAGAAGCCAGACTCCTCCATTATAGAGGAAAGATTTGCTTATTAAGAACATCTAGGAAGAACAACTTGGATGGAAAAGTAGCCAATCATAAAACAGTAAATAAAATAAAGAGAATTTGGAAAAGCAGATTCTTGACTCTTCTCCCCTAAAAAAAAGAATTTAAAATATTGAACCTCTCACCCAAATAAAGTTACCTTTTTCAAGGAGAGCAGGGTAGACATGATACTGGGTGTCTTCCACTGTATTAGAATACAACTTTTTGTTTTCTTCCTAGATAAGAAGATCTTCCTAGATAAGAGGATCACACTTCTATTCCCAGTTTAGCTGGGATGTCTCTTTGGTATCCTCTCAAATTCAGCTGGTCAGTCTGAATTTATCCCCAACTTGGTGACAAATTAAAGTAGCTGTAGAAAAACAGTCCAGTATTCATTTGCATATTTGGGGGTGTAATATTAGACCAGTGTTTCTCAACCTTGGCAACTAACTGCCCAGAGTCCCCCTAAGAGGAGATGGAGCGGTGATATAAATCGAATTATAAAAAAATAAATAAATAAACTTTAGATATGCTGGCTGGGGAATTCTGGGAGTTGAAGTCCACATATCTTAAAGTTGCCAAGGTTGAGAAACACTGTATTAGACTATTAATGAAATATGTGACTCTTGGAATAAAGAGCTTAAAGTCATGTTTCTGTGGATCAGTGAAAGGCTGCTTTAAAGACAGTAAAATTAATCTCTTTTAATCTTAATGGCTTTGTTTCATCCTCTTTGCAAATCCGTAGGGAATAATGGATGCACACGGGAGAGAAGAAATCTGATTGCTTTTGTAGAGTTTAGTTTCCATTTAATCAAATGGATTCATCATCAATTAAACGAGCTGGGTTCACACAAGAAACATAACTAGCAAGTTATAACTAGTAAGTTACCAAGGAGAGAACAACACCCCCACCAACACAGGCAGGACAAGCCAGGGTATATAAACAGAGAGCAAGTCCCACTCCCTTTTCGCCCTGAAGATGTTGTCTAGCCTGGCAATGAAACGTCTGCAAGAAAACAACAAGGCTCAGAGAGCACCAAGGACTCCACAAACATAACTAGCTTAGGTAATGATTTAGCAGATGCTAAGCTTGGCTAGTATTAACCTTGGTCACTTTTTTTGTGATGTTGTGCCTCTGGATGGCTTAACTTACAATTCAGCATACAGTTTATTATTATTTTATTTACTTTGCTTGCTCTATTTTATTTTGCTTACTTTGTATACATGTAAATTTTAACTGGCAGTCCTTAGGGTTTTATTGCTTTTATTGTATTTGAGCCTGCTTCTAAGTGATGTTTTATTTAGTGTTGTAACTACTTTGCTGGTCATTGACCACAAATAAAATAAAATCCAAATCCAGTTCAATATGTTGAACCCAGAAAGTGTATTAATTCAATAACCACATTAAGGGCATAGAAAAAGGGGGTTGCGTTCTATGCTTTCAATGGGACATTGATGAGCATTGACGATCAGCAGCAAAAACATTGTTTTTTCAAGGTAGAAAAGGAGACTAATATAATTTGCTTGGAGTACCCATGTTAAAAAGCACATGGTGGAAGCGGATAATTCAGAGGCTGGAACCCTAAAGCGATGGGTCTTCTTGCAGTCCAAAATGGTAGAGTTCCCAGTTGACCAGTGGGAAAAAATAGTTTTGCTTCTTTCTTCTGACCTCAGTTTATCCAGAAATCAGCAAGTAGAGTTATCTGCCAACGTCTGATAGGTTAGACCAGTGTTTCTCAACCTCAGCAACTTTAAGCTGTGTGGACTTCTACTCCCAGAATTCCCCAGCCAGCATGCTTTAAGATGCCTGGACTTCAATTCCCAGAATTCCCCAGCCAGCATCCTGGTTGGGGAATTCTGGGAGTTGAAGTTCACGCAGCTTAAAGTTGCTGAGGCTGAGAAACACTGGGTTAACACGACCGTTTGGAGGCAGATACGCAACGTCTGGCTGTCGGGGCTCGCATGGCGCAGCAGGCAGGTATCAAGGCGAACCAACCGGTAAGGAAGAGTCCGCGGCGAATCCTTAGCTGGAAGTGGGAAAGGAAGGAAGCCGCGAGAAGCCGCCTGGGCTCCAGCAATGAACGGGTTAACCGAAAGGGGCGGAGGGGAAGAGGCGATATTCTCAGCTGAGCCAGAGGAAAACTGTGGAGCCTGGATCGCTCTCGCCCGGAGACGCTTCGCCCCTTCCCGGCGACTCCTAGAGATAAGAACATGCATATTCTTCCGGTTATCAGTCGCCGCGCCCATGCGGGGCAGGGTGGAGAGCTTCCCAATCCCTATGATGCCTAGTTATTATTATTCCTCTGCTCCGCGTTGTCAGTTGGGCCCCGGAAGTGTTGGTGTTCTTCCCCGTGCTATCCTTCCCATCTCCTTTCACAACCACATGGCATGATGGGAATTGGAGTACTTCCACACTCCTGATGAGCGATCTATTGTTTTGGGTTTATGCGCTCTCCAGGTCACCAGCACAACGCGGTAGGCTTCCGATGAAATGTCAGGGAACCCATGTGACCATCTAGTCCACCCCGACGGAATTGGTCTATCTTTTTTTCTGTGCCGGCGGTTCTTCTACCGCCCGAGGCTGGATTTGCTCGCGACGCGGGGTGCAGATGTCAAGTCGCGAGTCATCTCCGGCCTATATGATTGCAGGACATCCTGAACCACAAGCTAGCCTACCAAATTTGAGCTTAAACCAACCACCGGGGTTAGCCCGTCTGGTCAGTTCGGTTCGTGGAGTTAGCCACTGGAGACCGTGTCTCGCACACGCAGCCTCTTTTCAAGCACAGCCGAAATAAAACACGCCGTTGCCCGTGACTGTTTATGCCGCGCAGACTTCAGCCACTGAGCTGTTTTTTGCCCGGTCAGTTGGCAATCTCGGGCTGCCGGGCCATCCTTCCGCAAGGTTAGCAGATCGTGGTTCGCTCGATTTCCCCGATCTCTCGCGTTCGCACGAGCCCCGGCGCCCCGAAAGAACCGCGCGGTGGGGACTCGCACAACCCGCCAGGCGACACCCCGGTTGGCACTTCGCGGACCGGCGTCTCGTGAGAAGCACCTGGGAAGGGGCGCGATTGCAAATTCCTTCCCCTCGACGAATTCTCCGCTTCCCCTAAAAGAAGCTAAAGATCTCAGCGCTCCCCTCCGAGGCGCCGGGCGCGCTGGGGTCCCGGGAACCCCGTCCCTCGCGTGGAGCGCAGCCCGAACGCGCGCGGGCGGGCGGCGGCTGGGCCCGCCGGGGCTTCCCGGGCAGCGGACTCGGGACCCGCCTGGCTGCGCCTCCGCCCCGACTGGCCGCGTTCCCTCCCCCCCCGCCCCCCGGCGCACAGGCGCCGCGGCTCCGGCGGCCAGGCGGTGGCGGTGTGCGGATCTTGTAAGGCTGGCGCGCCCTCCCCGTCGCCTTCGGCCTCCGAGCCGCGCGGGCGGGGCGGCGGAGCGGCCGCCGCGGTGCCCGGGGCGCACGGTGCCCACCCGGCCGCGCTCCGGCCGGACGAGAAGCGGCGGGGCAGCGAGGCGCCGGTGCTGCGCTTCCCACCTGCCGGTTGCGACGCGCGGCGGGTAAGCGCCGGGCCGGTTTTGTTCCCCGCTTGGGCGCAGCGTTTCTTCCCCGTCGCGCTCGGCCGAGTCCGGGAGGTCTGCTTGGGAAGCCGCCGGGGGAGTTGGGGGGACTTTGGGTCCGGGCGCGGCGCGCGGAGAGCGGCTTCGGGGTCGCAGCGGGGCGGAGAGCCGGTTGGCCCCTCAGCTGGAGAGGAGGAGGAGGGGCGTAATGGAGGGCCAGCCCGGCCAGGCTTCTTCAGCCCGGCGCCCTCATAATTTGGGGCACTACCACTCCCAGGCTTCCCAGCCAGCTGGAGTTGGCATCCCCTGAGCTGACTGCTGGAAAGGTGTGTAGGATCGAGATCTGTTCCGTCAAATCAAATGAGATCCGCTGCTTATTTTCCCACCCGCAAAATGCCTCTGCTGCTCTTGAGTTGCCTTGGTTCAAAGGGAGTTTTGCCTTATCGGGGTCGTTTGACTTTTAAAAATATCATCTCAGTTGGGAAAATAGGAGTTTTATATGCTTTTCAGAAGCTGATATTAGAGATGATGGTAATGGGACCATGTTAACGAAGATACAGACCAAGGGGCCTTTTTCTTAACTTTTTAAACGTTTCTTTTTAAAAAAAATAGATTTAAGAATGGATCAGACAAATCTCTTTCTATCTTAATGGTTTGATGCATTTCTTTTGGAAGACATCTGGCTGAATTTAAAAGCTGCTATTCCAGATTGTACTACAATTCATTATCTGTTTATTAAATATCAACTCCTGGTGGCGTGTAGTATCCTCCAATGGCATTAAAATGTCCATGAGTATGCATGTAATAAGATACATGAAAATACATGAAAAACAACTACAAAAATAATTTAAACAAGTCAATGGCAACCATCATTATTCAAACCCTCTTCTAAAAAAACCCTTCTTTTTTTTAATAACTTTATTAATTTTTTAAAAAAGAGATAAAATCTAACAAACTAATAAAGAGAAAGAGAACAGAAGTGCAGAAAAAAAGGAAAAAGAACAGAACAGATATAGAAAAAGGAATAACTCCCGACTTCATTTACAACAGATATAAGTAAAACTTACATTAAACACTTACTCTTAGGTTACAACAAAACATCCATTTTTTCTATTGTCAACTAATATTATTAATCATCAAATCTGCATATCATAATTTCATTCTTTTCTGTTTCATACAAAAAGTCCAAAAGGGCCTTCCAATTCACCTTAAGCCAGTCCTGCCTTAGGCACGAAAGCCAGCTGGGTGACCTTGGACCACTCACTCACTCTCAGCCCTAGGAAGGAGCCAATGGCAAACCAGGAGACTGAGAGTTCCAGTCCCGCCTTAGGCATGAAAGCCAGCTGGGTGACCTTGGGCCAGTCCCTGTCTCTCAGCCCTAGGAAGGAGGCAACGGCAAACCACTTCTTAAATCTTGCTAAAAAACTGCAGGGGCTTGTCCAGGCAGTTGCCAGAAACCAAGACTGACTTGAAGGCACATTCACACAGTACTGATATACTGTGGCCGAGAGCATCTGGTTAGAGCAGTGTTTCTCAACTTTGGCAACTTTAAGATATGTGGACTTCAACTTCCTGGGGAATTCTGAGAGTTGAAGTCCACATATTTTAAAGTTGCCAAGGTTGGGAAACCCTGGGTTAGAGCAAACGTGGGGAGGGGGGCTCTACCAGGAAATTAGTAGAAAACAAGAAAACAGGCAGGGACAAAGTGAAATTGCATCAACTTGTAGCAGGAAGATACTTTTATTTTAGGAAATTAATAGAAATTATTGTGCAGATGCTTGATAAAATAAACAAGTTTTCAGATGGGGATGAAAAGCCTCCTCTTCCATGCCCTTGGCTCCTCTTCTAAAACTATCCAGTAGCAGGGAATTCCGTAAGCCAAAGATTTTATCAGTTGCTGCCTTTTATCCTCCTGACCATTTTCTCTGATAGGAGCAGAGAAAAATTATCTTTCTCTAACTTGGACTTGACAGGACTTGCAGCTCAACATATCTGCAAACAGGAGTGTTCGACATTTTTTATTCTTCCCCGCTCTGATTTCTAGAACCTTGGCAACTTTACGATCCTGGCTGGGGAATTCTGGGAGTTAAGTCCACACCTCTTAAAGCTGCCAAGGTTGAGAAACACCCGTCTAGACACAGGCGGCCTTTTTGTGACTCCACATTTTATATTTGAAGGAGAGGCGAAAGCCACAGTGGACAAGTTGGCGACGCTCTGCAGGCAAAGTGGCATCATGCGTAGAGGCAGAGCAAGGATTTTCCCTTTTTCTGGGTTGGGGGAATTGATATTTGTCTTGGGCACCAGCTTTGCAGTGTGTGATGCCTATTTTTAGAGCCTGCTCTGCAGTTCTTTTGTTTCGCTGTGAA
The DNA here is from genome assembly GCA_023362775.1 of Charina bottae. Taxonomy (NCBI): domain Eukaryota; kingdom Metazoa; phylum Chordata; class Lepidosauria; order Squamata; family Charinaidae; genus Charina; species Charina bottae. The sequence continues at coordinate 10,598,943 of JALMGJ010000023.1, forward strand.
AAATGATAGGAACATATCCGCAGTCCATTTTTAATAATCCTATGCAACATTAACTTCTGTTGTTGTTGTTCAGTCGTTTAGTTGTGTCCAACTCTTCATGACCTCATGGACCACAGCACGCCAGGCCTTCCTGTCCTCCGCTGTTTCCCGGAGTTTACTCAAATTCATGTTCGTTACATCGGTGATGCTATCTAACCATCTCATCCTCTGCCGTCCCCTTCTCCTTTTGCCTTCAGTCTTTCCCAGCATCAGGGTCTTTTCCAGGGAGTCCTCTCTTCGCATTAGGTGGCCAAAGTATTTGAGCTTCAGCTTCAGCATCTGTCCTTCCAATGAGCAGTCAGGGTTGATTTCCTTTAGGATTGACTGGTTTGACCTCCTTGCAGTCCAAGGGACTCTCAAGAGTCTTCTCCAGCACCACAGCTCGAAAGCATCAATTCTTCGGCGCTCAGCCTTCCTTATGGTCCAACTCTCACAGCCACACATTACTACTGGGAAAACCATAGCTTTAACTATACGGACCTTTGTCGGCAAGGTGATGTCTCTGCTTTTTAATATGCTGTCTAGGTTTGCCATAGCTTTCCTCCCAAGGAGCAAGCGTCTTTCACTGTCTGCGGTGATCTTGGAGCCCAAGAAAATAAAATCTGTCACTGTTTCCATTTCTTCCCCTTCTATTTGCCAGGAAGTGGTGGGGCCAGATGCCATGATCTGGGTTTTTTTAATGTTGAGTTTCAAGCCAGCTTTTGCACTCTCCTCTTTCACCCTCATCAAGAGGCTCTTTAGTTCCTCTTCACTTTCTGCCATTAGGGTGGCATCGTCTGCATATCTGAGGTTGTTGATATTTCTCCCGGCAATCTTAACTCCGGCTTGTGATACATCCAGCCCGGCATTTCTCATGATGTACTCTGCATATACTGTAAGTTAAATAAGCAGGGTGATAATATACAGCCTTGTCGTACTCCTTTCCCAATTTTGAACCAGTCGGTTGTTCCATGTCCGGTTCTAACTGTTGCTTCTTGACTTTTCTTGGCAAGGATACTGGAGTGGGTTGCCATTTCCTCCTCCAGTGGACCACATTTTGTCAGAACTCTCCGTCATGACCTGTCCGTCTTGACCTGACTTCATTGAGTTACACAAGCCCCTTCGCCACGACAAGGCAGTGATCCATGAACGTTAACTTTATAACATAGCTAACATTTATCAAGTCTAAAAAAGATTTACAGTGAGGAGAACGTTAGCTACCTAAGTGCTGCTGAGTGGCTTCAGCTCTTAGCAACTCCATGGATAAACGCCAAGGACTTAATGTAATGGCTTTGAATCCATCGATCCACTGTTACCTTCCCATTCTGTTTCCCTCAATCGTGCTGTAGTAATTTCCTCCAATTCACCGTCCACGTGCACCCCATGACAAAAGTATATGAGTGTCTGTTTGCTGATCAAGAGTCAGCATTTATTTGGTCCAGGGCCACTTGTTCTTCTTGCAGTCCGTGGTGCTGTTAGTAGCCGTCTCCCAATCCATAATACTATGACTGATTTACTGAAGGGTTCGTCTTCTAAAAATCATCCTTGTGGAATGCTTTGATATTTAAAAAGTGACAGATGAATCATTTAAATTGTCTGTTTTCCTGCTTATAAAATGAATGCAAAACCAACTCCTTCAAAGGTTTGTGTTGGCCATGTTAAATTGTTGCATCATAGCATGCAAAATCCCCTTCACGTCAGGCTCAACTCTGGTGATCCCATGTCCAACTGGATCCGTAGTGTCTGTATGGATGCAGCCACACACTTCTCTAGACAGAAATACAGAAATGATTTGCATATTCTGGCATATTTTCTTCCAGCTTCCCATTCTAGCCTCCAACCCTGAGATTTCCTAGTGGTCTCCCATCTACTAGCCAGATCCAAAATGTATCAAATTGGGGAAGAAATCAAGATTTGGCCTGGATTCCATGTGGAAGAGGGCTTGCTTCCTGATCAACAGTGAGAGAACAATGAACAAGGATGTCAGGAAGACATTAAAAGATCTCTCCAGATCTTTTAATAAAGTTTGGGAGAAAACAAGATGGGCACAGGCTGCATAAGGACTCTGAGTCGAACTAGATCTGGGTATCTTCATGGACATGCCAGTTCAGTTTTCTTGGCAAAGTGATTTACTGTTGAATTCTTCCAGGCTGTTTTTCCATTTCTCAAGTCTAGCCTGCAACTCCTGCAGGTCTCCCATCCATTTCTAACCAGGTCTGTCTGAGCCTGTTTAGTTTCCAAGCCCTGACAAGGTTAAGTGAGCCCAAAATATGCGTTGAGCTTTTAGTATCTCTGTCACAAGAGCGGTTGGACGCTTCCCACCTAAGATGCCTCCCAGGATTTCTGAGCGCGGCAAGCAGTTCAGCTGATATTGTACATGCTTAGAAGATGCCCATGTGTCCAGAATGGCTATGTTCCTGCTCTCTGCCTTCTCATTCTGCGTTTTGGAGGGCATGCCATTATTTGTCAGTTTAAGGAAAAGTCATATATTAACCCTGCAATCCTAAATGTGTTTGCTCAGCAAGACCTCCCTCTATGCTTACTGAGAACTTAATTTTGAGGAAATACCTTTAGGATTGGCATATTGAAAACAGCATGCAATCCTAACTTTATTTTCTCAGAAGCCATATATTGGATTTGGTGCAATTTTCTAAAATATTCCAAATACTGTATATGAAACTCAGCTTTTCCAGCCTTCTTCAGAACAGGAAGGGGGGGGGGAAATCTTGTGTTTATTTGCATATGTTAATTCATAGCAATGTATGCATGTTTTTAAAATGGCCTATTGTCCAACCTGCAGCCTTGCCACCTTGTCTATTTGCATATGTTAGCTGATTTAAATGTGTGCATATTTATCTTTGCCGGCTCCTGAGCCCAGCAGAGGCAGGAAGCGGGCGTTCATCCTTCCAGCGGTGGCATCTGGATTTGGTTTTCACCCTTCTTGGAGCAGATGAATTGGTGGGTGCTGGGAGGCTCCAGCCTCAGGAAGCCTCGGTGTTATATGCTGCACGCAGAGGTGATGAAACTCTCTCTTTTTGCAACTAGGGATCTGGATTTTCCGAAAGCACCCTGGAAATTCATTGTACGGTTGGGGGTAAAATAAACTCTTCTAAGGTAGAGAAGGCTAGAACAATCTGGACGGCTGGGGGGCTTCCCTTGAGTAAAGTTGGGCTGGGGGCGCTTGGTAGAGCAGAAGGAGAGAAAGGGAAGCTTCCAGCATCGGTTGAAACTTGGGAGGCAGCAGCAGGCTGAATCCCCTGAGATCTGGCTGAATGTTTCGGTTCGGCTGAATGTTCTTCCTTGCAGTAGAATTCTTTCCATGTAGAAAACTAGCATGTCAGGTGAGAATGTTTCCCTGAGGAGCTAGGGCTCTATGGGAGAGGATCTTGGGGGGGGGGGAGGGTGCATCTCTCTGCTTATAGAATAAGCATGAGAGGGGAAACATTTTGGCTTTGTTGCGCACAGCTCTCTGAAGGCTTCTCTACCCATCGCGCAGCGGGGGGGGGATGTGTGTGAACTTTGGATCACATCACGTCAGCCTGCAGATGCAGGCCCCATTTTTATTATTAATGCTGTGCTGGAGGCAGGTGAGATATCTGGGGAAGGATGGAGGGAGGATCCAGCCGGCACCCTCCTCTGCGCTGCAGTGCTGGCCGGGAGGCCGCCATGGAAACACCTCCGGAGCCAGAGGCTGTGGCTGATTTGCATGCTTGATCCAGCATTTGCTCGTGATGTTTGCATAAAATTTGCATGCATGAGGTGCCCCCCCTCCTCAACACTCAGCCCCGGCCTTTGAATGCTCTGGCATCTACATCTGGGGTGCGCATGTGTGTCTGTAGGATTTAGACTTGCTTTGACAAGGGAGATTTCGTGAGATGTTTTCGAGGTGGCTGTTTCTTAAAACTGATCTCATTCACACGCGTGTTTCATTCCCCTCTGCCCCCTGATAAGGGAGCAGTGGGGAATGTAAAACTCATAAATTATGGCTGCCAACTTCCCAGCTGGTCACTGTAGCTCTGCCTCTAAGAACCACTTGATGGGAAGCCCTTAACATCTGTGGAAAAGTGGCTTGTTCACTCAGATCAGTTGGCAACTACAGTGATTGCTACCTGAAGAAAGGAAAATGTTCCCACTAAAGTATATATGAAGAAATACATTATTTTTTCTGTGCTGAACCAACTGCCAAATAAAAATATTTCATCGAGGATTATTATTATTATTAACGTAGAGAACTCACTGCCACTGTATGTGGGGATGGCAGGGTCTTGCAAGAGAAACTGAACCCTGGGAGAAACAGTGGCAGGTAGCCACAGTCCAGTAGAACTTCCATGTACAGGAGCAGTGCTTGGCTGAGCTACAACTTGGCTCTCAAATCTTCATACGCTCTTTCCCTATTAATGTTCCCAAATTACTGTCTTTACACCATATTTTTTCAGATTCAAACAGCAGAAGAGTGAGGCTGAAGGCTCTGACGTTGGGTCAGTGTTTCTCAACCTTGGCAACTTGAAGAAGTGTGGACTTCAACTCCCAGAATTCCCCAGCCAGCCTTGCTGGCTGGGGAATTCTGGGAGTTGAAATCCACACATCTTCAAGCTGCCAGGATTGAGACACACTGTGTTAGCTATCAAGTACATAATGTCATAGAAACTGGGAACAGGTTGATTAAGCAACTCACCATGTGATTTGCATAATGAGAAAAAACATAATATAATGTGAAAAATAGGCTATCTGGATTTTGGGAGCCTACGTTTGTGGTTACAAAGCTGAGGCTGGCAACCTTTAGCTGATCATGAGCTTTTCTTGCTTGCTTGCTTTTTATTAGATTTATATGACCGCCCAACTCCCCCAATGGGGGACTTAAATATTTACAATGGTGTCAAATGTGCTGGGACAAATTTTCTTCCTCCCCCCCACCCCCGCTCCCAGGTTGGATGTTTGAGGATTCCTTGCAGGAGGGGTGAAGTGCCATTTTAGAAGATATGCAACAGTTTTTGTGTGTTCCTTGAGAAGAGTAGGAAATCACGGCTGATTTTCTGAAATAATGGTAAGATGGCTTTTTGGAGCTAAGAACAAAAGAAAATAAATTTGGTGAGATAAATGAGGCCCTGGGATTTAGGAGGCCCCCATTTGTGGTAAATGTGGCTGGGGAACAGGTGGCATGCAAAGGAAGGAAGGAAGGAAGGAAGGAAGGAAGGAAGGAAGGAAGGAAGGAAGGAAGGAAGGAAGGAAGGAAGGAAGGCAGGCGAGAGAGGGAGGGAGGGAGGGAGGAAGGGAGAGGGAGAGAGGGAGGGAGGCAGAGAGGGGAGGGAGAGAGGGAGAAAGGGAGGAAGAAACAGGAGAGGAAGGGATAGAGGGAGGGAGGGAGGGAGGGAGGGGGAAGGGAGAGGAGGGAGGAAAGGAAGGAAGGAAGGAAGGAAGGGAGGGAGGGAGGGAGGGAGGGAGGACAGGCTGGGGTCACACAATCCTTTCAACCAGGCCAGTGAGGTATTTAAAAGCATGCACTAAGCTTAGTTAGTTGAAACCCTGGTTAACTGGCTTAGTATGTTGCATGAACACTGTCCATTTGGTCAGTCTACGGTTTGGTGCGTTGTACAAACCCAGATAATGGGTTAATTTAGTAGCAAAGTGAAGTTACCCTAATGTCTGAGGCCCAACAGCTGCCAGCTGTGCCCAGTTCTACCACCCTGCCTGGCCCATAAAGGTAAAGGTTCCCCCTGCACATTTGTGCAGTCGTGTCTGACTCTAGGGGCCGGTGCTCATCTCCGTTTGTTAGCCAAAGAGCCACCGTTGTCCGAAGACGCTTCCGCGGTCATGTGGCCGGCATGACACACGCGGAACACTGTTACCTTCCCACCAAAGTGGAACCTATTCATCTACTTGCATTTGCATGCTTTCGAATTGCTAGGTTGGCAAGAGCTGGGGCGAGTGCGGGAGCTCCCTCCGTCACGCCGGGCTAGGGATTCGAACCTCCGAACTTGCGATCTTCTGATCGACAAGCCTGGCGTCTTACCCGCTGAGCCACCACGCCCCTTTCTGCCTGGCCCAACGCCACCGAAAAGTGTCCCAGGTCTATCGGCAGCGCTGGCTGGGCCAGAATCCATGCGGGCAACCAGTCCCTTATCTGCGGATGCTTTTGATCCATTCGTTTGATGCCCTGCCTTTCCTCCAGAGTTGGGGAACGTAGACCCTGTCCTCTGCTTTCACCCAGGTCACGATGATGTGGCTCAGGGATGGTAGCCTGGCACCTGGGCCTCTCCCATCCCTCCGACGCTCTTTCTAGCCCTTTGGGGTAGAAAGCTGGGCAATGCTTAGCATTCCTGCGGGGCAGGTGGAGCCCCGGGAGAAAGGAGGGGCAGGATCTGCCGGTTCAGCTGAGAGGAACCGGGAACAGGAAAAGCACCTCCGCTGTGGGTGTGTCCGGAAGTGGGTTCCCAGGGTCAGCTCTCTGCCGCCGCCTGCCAAAAGCTTTTCGGGCCTGTGATGGAGAAGAAAGCTTTGCAACTTCCCCTAATGCAAATGAACACTGGCACCGGCGTCGCCCTCGCCCACCACGGGTCTGATTTGCATAAACTTCGTGCACAACGCTTATGCAAAAAAGCCACCGCCACTTTTTAGTTCGGAAACCTGGACTGGTGCCAGCCTGCATGGTTTTAAAATACACATTTGTCTTTTCCTCCCGTCTCTTTTTCTCCTCCCTCCCCTCCCCTCCCCTGCCCGCCCCCCCCCCAGCAAGTCATGGAGTTGCAGCCGTCCTGGGAAACCCTGTGTCTGAGCTTGCCCGCACCACCCACGGTTGCCTGTTGCTGAAGGAGAAACCGTCCTGCGCCAATCAGCTGTCCTGTTGATTCTGCCCCCTCCCCCTGCAAGAACGAGGCGCCCGGATTGCAGGGAGGCGGGCAGCTCCTCACCCGGAGAGATGGCCGGATCCGCCGCCCTGCGGGTGAGTCCTCTGCCAAGGCAGGCAGACCTCCATCCTGCGGAGCATCGCTTCTTCCTTTGGTTGTGCGCTTGGACTACACTGGAACCCAACAGGGAGCCAGCTTAGGCTGACCATGTTTCCTTGAGACAAAAACGGGACGGGGTTAAACTTACGTAATATTCCGTATTCATGAAAAAGTAAGACGATAAAAAAAGTTTCAAGGAGCTTTTAAGGTCCATTTGCTGGTCCTTAAACAGATGACTGTACATATAAAAAGATTTTTGTTTTCATTGAAATGAAAAGTTTTATTACATGAGCACATTGAGCTAACAATTATTCTTCAGTGACAGAACTCATACAAAATTTAGGTCGAGGGAGAGCGGGACTGTATTTGACAGGAGGCGAATGGGAAAGCATCGCAGGAAGGAGGGGAGGGGGGAGAGGCAGGGAAGGGAGGATTTGCGAGCTGGAGAAATAATCAGTTTCACTCTTGAAAAAAGGGGGCGGGATCACATCCCTAGCATTTTAATAAAGCAGAGAGCAGAGCAGAGGCGGCGGCAAAGATCTCTCTCCCCGTCTCTCTCTGTCTCCCTCCCTCCCTCTCTTTCTGCCTTCCTTGCCCCTCTCGAGTCTCACCCAACATCAGGCACCGCAATCAAGCACTTTTAAAATGATAATTGCATCTTGGCTGAATCAATCTTGCCGTGCCTGACATTTTGCTAATTTTTTTAAAAAACGAGGCAAAATTGACATTTATATTAAAACGACGGGACAGTCGGGAAATGTGAAAAAAACGGTACCGTCCCATTTAAAACGGTACCTATTGTCAGCCTAAGCTAGCTGGAAAAGGGGGGGAAGGTGAGCTGAATGATTGCTTCCCAACCAAGAAAATTACCAATGCAGACGGCTTCTGAGCTTGGGTTGAAGAAGGTAAAAGGAGACACCATAAGGAGATTTTAAATCACGCGAGAGGAACATTTTCCTTCCCTTCTCACAGTGTTAAATATCAGAGTCATCCGCTGAAAGTCAGTGCGGGGAGATCCGAGAAGGACGCAAGGACGGTGTTCTTGATGTGATGCAGAATTAGGTAGAAAGGTTTTCCCCTGCACAGTCGTGTCCGACTCTAGGGGCCGGTGCTCATCTCCGTTTCTTAGCCGAAGATCCAGCGCTGTCCGAAGACGCTTCCGCGGTCATGTGGCCAGCATGACGCGCACAGAACGCTGTTACCTACCCACCTATTCATCTACATGCTTTCAAATTGCTAGGTTGGCAAGAGCTGGGGCGAGTGCGGGAGCTCACTCCATCATGCGGCGCTCGGGTCTTGAACCGCCGACCTTCCGATCGACAAGCCTGGCGTCTTAACCACTGAGCCATTGTGCCCCCTGATGCAGAATTAGGCAGTGGAATTCTCTGCCACCAGAAGTGGTGATGGCTGCTAATTAAATTGTGTTAAAAGGGAGTTTTTAAAGGAATGGGGCTCTTGAGGGCTGCTCTCAGAATTACAGGCAAGATGGCTTAAATATCAGCTCCTCGGGAGAGAAAGGAAGAGGGTTCGTATCATCCTCTCTTCCTGCTTGTGATGTCACCAAAGCTTCCAGCCACTGTTGGGCACAGGATGCAGGACCAGATGGATTCTCAGCCTAATCCCGCTGCATGTGCTCACGAATCTGTAAAGCAAAGGAAAGCTGAAGTCAGATCATAAGCACTGTCTCGGTCACGTGACTTTTCACTTAGCAACTGATTTACTTAACGACCAAGTTGCCAGTCCCAATTGTGGTTGCTAAATGAGGACTACCCGTAATGCATGGGTGTCCAACCTTTTGGCTTCCCTGGGCCACATTGAGTGAAGAGGGATTGTCTTGGGCCACACATAAAATATATAATATACTTAATGTATATAAGTAATAAAACTTCATTAATTTTTTAATATTTTTTATTATAAAATTTAAAACAAGAGGGCAACATAAAACTAGTGGGATATTTGACCTTGTTTTTGTGAAACTAATGCATCAATGTCTGGTTGGATGAAAGTGGTTGCAATTCTCAGTGAGTCCTCAAGGTGGCGCTAGCACTGCACCGCCCCCTCCCCTACACAGCGTTCCGTTGTTTCTACCTAAGCAGTCCAAGCACGAGCACCACGTGATCGAGTCCCGGAAAAATTGCAAAATAATGTTAAAAGTTTACGATTTTTGGGGACCGCATTACTAGCTGTTCAGGGCTGCATGCAGCCCGCGGGCTGCGGGTTGGACACGCCTGCTGTAAAGGGATATTGTTTCCTGTCTTCAGTTCTCGGGCAGTCAATTCAGTTCTCGGTAGCCCAAGGCTGGTTTGAGCACCAGCATCAACAAATGTGCTGAAAGTAGAGAGCATCTGTCTATGAAGGTTCTCAGTCATCCAGGTGGAATTGTCTGTAGCTTGAATCATGTCAACTGGATCTCTATTTTCTTAATGGAAACGTTTCGCTCCTTATCCAAGGGGCTTCTTCAGTCTGAGCAAAGTTGGTAAGGGAATCCTAAATATGTTCCTAGGTAGCTGTGTGACCTTACACCTGGGGCTAGGTCATGGTTATATTGAGATGTAATTTTTAAGTCCTTTTATCATCTAATGGAGGGTCGTTAAAAACACCATGCTGCTGTTGAGCTTCTGAAATGGTCTTAATCTTCCTAGGCACAGAAGACAACACGGGGAGGAAGATGGGGGAGAGTTTGTGCCTGAGGCCCCCACCTCTATTCAAGGAAGGATTTTCCAAGTTGGCATAAATGGATTCCTTGACCCCTCTCTCAAACCACCTATCTTCTCTGTCTAAAATGTGAACATTAATGTCCTCAAATGAGTGTCCTTTTTCTTTTAGATGAAGATAAACTGCTGACTCTGGTCCTGTGGTGTTATTTCTCCTGTGTTGTGCCATCCTCCTGTACATAGGTTGTTTGGTTTCTCCAATGTAGAGTTCAGAGCACTCCTCACTGCACTGGATTGCATAAACTACATTGCTTTTCTTATGTTTTGGAGTTTGATCTTTGGGGTGTACAAGCCTCTGTCTCAGTGTGTTGGTGGGTTTGAAATATACAGGTATGTGGTGTTTGCCAAATATCCGTTTTATCTTTTCAGACACGCCAGCCATGTAGGGAATGACCAGGTTCTTTCGTTTACTCTGAGTCTCAGCCCTATCTGTCGCTGTTTTAGGTCTGGTAGATTTAGATTTGGTGAAGGCCCAATTTGGATATCCACAGGCCTTCAGGGCTGTTCTCAGGTGCTGATTTTCATTCTTTTTGGAATCCATGGAGGTGGGGATGGTTTCTGCTCTGTGTGACAATGTCCTGATGACTCCTAGTTTGTGCTGCAGTGGATGGTGGGAGTCAAACATCAGATATTGATCTGTGTGTGTGGGTTTCCTGTAGATCCCTATTTCTAGCTTGCCACCGGTCCCAATGAGGACTTCACAGTCTAGGAATGCCAGTCTGTTGTCCTTGGTGTCTTCTCTGGTGAAGCTAATGTTGGCATCTATAGTGTTTATATGGTCCGTGAAGGCCTGTACTTCCTGGGCCTTGATTTTGACCCAGGTGTCATCCACATACCTAAACCAGTGGGTGGGCACCGTTCCCTGGAATGTGTTGAGTGCTTTCTTCTCCACTTCTTCCATGTATAAATTGGCCACAATGGGTGACACAGGAGAACCCATGGCACAGCCGTGTTTTTGTCTGTAAAAGTCACCTCTGTATGTGAAATAAGTGGTGTTAAGACACAGGTCCAGAAGATGGCAGATCTGGTTTGGGTTGAGATGGCTTCTCCTTTCCAGGGACAGCACCCTGGAAAGGAGAAGCCATCTCAACCCAAACCAGATCTGCCATCTTCTGGACCTGTGTCTTAACACCACTTATTTCACATACAGAGGTGACTTTTACAGACAAAAACACGGCTGTGCCATGGGTTCTCCTGTGTCACCCATTGTGGCCAATTTATACATGGAAGAAGTGGAGAAGAAAGCACTCAACACATTCCAGGGAACGGTGCCCACCCACTGGTTTAGGTATGTGGATGACACCTGGGTCAAAATCAAGGCCCAGGAAGTACAGGCCTTCACGGACCATATAAACACTATAGATGCCAACATTAGCTTCACCAGAGAAGACACCAAGGACAACAGACTGGCATTCCTAGACTGTGAAGTCCTCATTGGGACCGGTGGCAAGCTAGAAATAGGGATCTACAGGAAACCCACACACACAGATCAATATCTGATGTTTGACTCCCACCATCCACTGCAGCACAAACTAGGAGTCATCAGGACATTGTCACACAGAGCAGAAACCATCCCCACCTCCATGGATTCCAAAAAGAATGAAAATCAGCACCTGAGAACAGCCCTGAAGGCCTGTGGATATCCAAATTGGGCCTTCACCAAATCTAAATCTACCAGACCTAAAACAGCGACAGATAGGGCTGAGACTCAGAGTAAACGAAAGAACCTGGTCATTCCCTACATGGCTGGCGTGTCTGAAAAGATAAAACGGATATTTGGCAAACACCACATACCTGTATATTTCAAACCCACCAACACACTGAGACAGAGGCTTGTACACCCCAAAGATCAAACTCCAAAACATAAGAAAAGCAATGTAGTTTATGCAATCCAGTGCAGTGAGGAGTGCTCTGAACTCTACATTGGAGAAACCAAACAACCTATGTACAGGAGGATGGCACAACACAGGAGAAATAACACCACAGGACCAGAGTCAGCAGTTTATCTTCATCTAAAAGAAAAAGGACACTCATTTGAGGACATTAATGTTCACATTTTAGACAGAGAAGATAGGTGGTTTGAGAGAGGGGTCAAGGAATCCATTTATGCCAACTTGGAAAATCCTTCCTTGAATAGAGGTGGGGGCCTCAGGCACAAACTCTCCCCCATCTTCCTCCCCGTGTTGTCTTCTGTGCCTAGGAAGATTAAGACCATTTCAGAAGCTCAACAGCAGCATGGTGTTTTTAACGACCCTCCATTAGATGATAAAAGGACTTAAAAATTACATCTCAATATAACCATGACCTAGCCCCAGGTGTAAGGTCACACAGCTACCTAGGAACATATTTAGGATTCCCTTACCAACTTTGCTCAGACTGAAGAAGCCCCTTGGATAAGGAGCGAAACGTTTCCATTAAGAAAATAGAGATCCAGTTGACATGATTCAAGCTATAGAGAGCATCTGGTAATGCAGAGCTGAGTTCAGGCCTGCAAAAACGGCAGCTCTCTTTTTTTCCAAGTTGCAAGATGCCCTTGAAAAAGCGTGGAGAAATTAGAAGAAAAAAGTTTCAGATGGGGGCTGAGTAAAGTTTGCATTTCAAGGCACTTCTCTCCATAATGAACTCATTCTTGAATCCTTCCAAATCTTTTTTAAAATTGTAGTATAAATTATGCAAATTGGAGAAATGAAATGGAAAAAAAAATAACGATGTCCCAATGCTGTGATTTGCTTGCTGTGGCACTGTAGCGGCTGCCACCCCCCCGAGGGATCGAGGAGGAGAACCGGCCGGCACTGATGCGTCTGGGTTCCTTTTTCAGGGCCCAGTGACGTTTGAGGAAGTGGCGATCTACTTTTCTGCAGAAGAGTGGGCAGCGCTAACAGACTGGCAGAAGAGCCTCTACAGGGACGTCATGAAGGACAACTACGAGGCCCTGGTTTCTTTAGGTACCTGTTTTTCGTTGGGGCGCCCCAATCCTGACAAAAACAACGTGCGGTATTTGAAAGATGAGCCCTTCCAACATTTCAGAGGGAATCCAGGGAAGGGCAGAATGGCCTCTAGAGGGGAAGTTGAGTAAACATCGCCCAACCTGAAGATAAACTATCCTTCAAGTCAAGTGAGGGTCTTGGGGACATCGTGGACGGACGTGCCCTTTTCTTTGAGACCATCCATGGCCAGCTCACTGCACCCCAAATCTCACCCTAAAATCACCTCCTCTCTACCTTGAGGGCTGGGTAGATATTTTGAGTGATGGGAGATATTTTGGCTCCTGAGAAATAAATGTAGCGGCCCACTCTGGATCTGCACGAGTTTTTTATTTTGGCCCTAGACGGCTACGCCACGACCCATTTGCACGGTGCCCTCCCCATCCTGCCCTGTTTCCTCTGCCCGTTTGGGGGATGGATCTGTCTGTCGAGCAATTGGTGGCCCCCCTGAAATGGAAGGGGCGGCCCCTGCGAGGGGCAGCCTTGCCTGGGCCAGAGCCAGGGAGGAGGCGCAGGAAGGGGGGGGGCAGAGGGGCTGTCCAGATTTGGAAGGGGGAGAAAGGGAGGGGCCGTCGCGTCTCGAGACCTCGGAAATGAGCTGTCGTGCTTGGATGCCGCCTGACCCTTCAATTCAGACAGGCCCCGCAAAGAACGGTGTGCCCCTCTGAACAAGGAGGAATCAAAATATAAACGTTGCTTCCCCTTTGAGGGCAATGCTGGGGAAAGGGGGCTGAAGGAGAGCTGAAGAGTTAGAGATGAATTTATAGAAAATGGGCTGAAGTATGGAATGAAGATGTATTTGGCTGTATTTTATAAGACGGTGATAGGTTGTTAATGTTGAATATACTTGCTGGGGATGAAGGGAGAAGTTTCTTCCTCCTCTTTTTTTCTTTTTCTTTTTTTTTGATGGGGAGGGTTTTTTCCCCTGCACTTCTTTAATTTTTTTTTCTTTCTTTCTTTAACGTATGTTGGTATTAGGATTTTGTATTAGTTTTATCTGTTTAATATAATTCTTAATAAAAATTATTGGAAAAAAAAAAGATGGCAATCGAAGCTCTGCCAGCTTTTTATGTGTGTTGCACGTGTGTGTGTGTGTGTGTGTGTGTGTGTATGTACGCCGCACATAAAAAACAAGCAGAGCTTCAGGGCCACCATCGTGGTTGCCATCTTGACTTTTTTGACCACATCCTGCAGACACCCCTGGGGCTGGTGGCGGTTTAGTGTCCTTGGGCATATGCGAAGTTCTGGGGGAGACGGCAGCCGTGTGAGGCGGCTTTTGGGGAGAAGTGTCCTCGCACCTCTTTGCCCTCAAGCAGCACCTTTGTGCCTTTGCGGTTGCAGTGGATAGGCGCTCCTCTGCAGCCCCTGCTGTGGCTGGCTCCCCCCAGGAGGGCAGCGAAGGGGAGAGGATTCACACACCCCACTCTCTCTCCCCCCCCTCTCCTCCCAGGCCTCGCCGTCCAGCCCCCCAGCATCTTCGTGCAGATTGAAGGCGGGGAGGAGCCCTGTGCGGGGAGAGCCCAGTTCCCAAAGTCCAGAGAGGATTCAAAGGACAATTTTGGGGGTACGTCCGAAGCTGCAGATCCATGAAGAGGGTTACCTTCCTTGGGGTCAGAACAGGAAATCAGAACGGGAGCTTCCAGTCATCCGCACGGCTGGTTTTCGTTGCAGATAGGTTGGGGTTCTGTGGTGGTCGTGATGGCGGGGGGGGGGGGAGAGTTGGGGACGGCCAGCTCACAACTGCCTTGTAGAATGAAAGGGCTGGAAGGGATCTTGGAGGTCGCTTAGTTCAAGCCCTGGCTCAGTTCCGGATCTCTGACAGTCAGCTTGCAGCAAAGGAGAACTTACCACATTGTGTGGCAGCCTGTTCCCCTGGCTCCAGCCTACCTCCCATTTTAACCTTCTATCTCGTTACCACTAGCTTTCCATGTTTTTCCCCATGCCCTCCAGCTGCAGAGAGATTGCCACCCCAGTACAGGGGATCCCCACCACCACACTCCATAGCACCGAAAGAAGCGCCTGAGCAGCACGGATAAGAAAAAGGGGATTAGTTGTGATACTTGTGAAACGCCCCCTTGTGCTGAAAGAGAAACAGGCCCCTTTCTTCCAAGGGGGTTGCTTTGGAGGATTTAATTATCCGCAGGTACGGTGACCATATTTTCTTGGAAAAAATAAAGGACAACCCTGAAAAAGGGGCAAATCTGAAAGAGGTTCATCAGGATAAAAAAAGTTAATTGTTTTTGTTTATAACTTTGCTTTACAAAGGAAAATTCAAGAGCAAAGCCAAGAAAAACTTTACAAAAACGCATATTCTAATAAAAATATTTAAAAATCAAACAGTACATGTCAATTTATTTTAAAAAGACAATTCAATTTCCATATTTTCCACCTGAACGTGAAAGGCTGTGCATTAAGTGGTCCCACTTGTACGGTAAAAGTCAAATGACCAAAATAAAGGACAAAAGGGAGTTTTTGAAAAAGCAACCTAAAGGACAGCTTTCTGAAAAAAAAAGGGGTGCCCTTTATCATAAAGGACGTATGGTCACTGTATCCACCGGGCTTGCTCCAGATCTTTAAGTCGGTAATAATGCAGAGAAAAGAGGCATTTTGCTCTTGCAGCACAGCGGCTTTTTCTCGCTCCTGCCTGATGAGTTTAGCTGCTTGGTGAAAAGTAGGATTGTGTGCAGATGTTCCCTGGACTTCACACTTCCAGATAGGCCCATTTCGCAGTTGTTTGCCAACTGTGCCAGCCGCCGATGCCCCTGATGTTCCTGGGAAGCAGGGTTCTAGCAGGGTTCAGCTCCCTGCTAGAAAACAGCCTCAGATGGAGCTGCGCCTCTCCAGAGCTGCTGCCTTTGAATCAGACGCATTGCTACCTTTGAAAAGTCGGCTGAGGTGCTAGAGAGCCGGGGGGGGGGGGGGTTGGCAGGAGCGCTTGTCTTGTGGGAAATGCAGGGTTGAGGCTGGCCATGCCCATGGGGGCAGACGCTTGGAAAGTGCGCCCATCCCTATGGTGGCTGTTTGGTGAGAACTACCCCAGGATGCACTCAGAATTTGTAATGTGCCCATTTGCCCCCTCCCCAATAAATTGCTTATTTTTGCTCTTGTGCATCCGCGTAATGCTTCCGTTCGGCCTCTTGTTTCAGCAGGTGGCCAGCCGGCCGTTAAACAGGAGCCTGCTCTGGATGAAGACGGCACAGGACTGCCGTGCCGCCTGCTGTACCCACAGACCCCGGAGGGGAGCCAGGACCGCGGATCCCCCTGTGAGCAGCCTGTGTGGCCAGGAGGCCCCCTCAGGCCTGACCCTGTGGTGAACGGAGCGACAGCTCGATCTCCCTGGGATACGGGGCCCAAGTGGGCAAACGGCACTGTGGTGGGTGAGCAGGCTCTCCCCGTGGAATTTCGGGCAGCCCCTCGAGGGGCTGGGGGAAGCAGTTCCTGGCCCCTGAGCGTCACCGCCCCCCAGCCCGGCACCCATGAGGAGATGCTGTTGATCTGTACCCAGTGCCAGAAGTGTTTCCCCGCCCGTTCGGCTCTCCACATCCCGCCTGTGACGCCCCTTGGAGCACTGGGGCAGGTGTGCCCTGAATGTGAGAGTGGCCGTGTTAAGGACCCCCCAGCCCCTGCTGATCCCCCAGGCCGAGCTGGGATGCCGCCCTGCGCCTGTGCGCACTGTTCCGGGCCGAGCATCCGCCCGAGGGGGGCCCTCAAGGAGGAAAGGCCCTACAAGTGTGGGAGGTGTGACAAGACCTTCCGATACGCCCACGAGTACACCTGGCACCAAAAGGTGCACGCTGGAGAAAAGACGTACCGCTGCAGCGACTGCGCGAAGGTCTTCCGGCACAAACAGGAGCTGATGTGGCACCAGCGCACCCACACGGCGGAGTGGCCCCACAAGTGTGCCACCTGTGAGAAGAACTTCCGCTTCAAGCAGGAACTGACGTGGCACCTGAAGACCCACTCCGTGGAGCGCCCGTACAAGTGCCCGGAGTGCGAGAAGAGCTTCCGGTACAAGCAGGAGTTCATGTGGCACCAGCGGGCCCACGTGGGCGACCGGCCGTACAAGTGCCCGGAGTGCGAGAAGAGCTTCCGCTTCAAGCAGGAGTTCACCTGGCACCAGCGGAGCCATGCTGGGGAGAAGACCTACAGGTGTCCCGGCTGCGAGAAGAGCTTCCGCTACAAGCAGGAGTTCACCTGGCACCAGCGAATCCACACCGGGGAACAGCCGTACCCCTGCGCTTCCTGCAACGCCACGTTCACCTGCAGGCAGGAGTACATGCGCCACCAGCGACTGCACGACGGTGAGAAGCCGTACCAGTGCCCTCACTGTGAGAAAACCTTCCGCCGGGGCTCCACCCTGATCCGGCACCGGCGTGTCCACACGGGCGAGGGGCCCTTCAAGTGCCCCCACTGCGAGAGGACCTTTGGCCAGAGTGCCAACCTCCTCAAGCACCAGCGAACACACGTCCTGAAGAGCGAGCTGCTGGGGGCAGCCTCAGAGTGGAAGCCCTGCCTGCCAAGCTCGGGCAGCCCTGCCCCGCAGGACGCCATGCGTAGCGTGCTCAGCCTGAAGTCGGTTTCGGTGGGGGCCCTGCTCCTGCTGAACCTGCCAGAGCCCAAGCGGCGGAGAGATCCAGGGGCCGCGCCCGATGCTTGGGAGCCTCAGATGTGACCCGACTCACCTAGGGGCTTCTTCAGACCGGGGTCCCTTCAGCCCGGGAACGGGGGCATTGCTGAACAGTTGCGTTGGGTCCACTGTGGCCCCAGGGGGACCCCTGAGAACAGGTTTTACAAGCTGGATGCACTATTGGTCAGGCTGGGGGGTGATTTCAGAAGTGGCTCTGTTTACACCAGAGCGGCGGGCGGGCCCAGGATCAAATCTAAATGTTACTTGATTTTATTTCCACTGAGTCACAGTCAAACCGAATAGTTAAATACAGTTGCCCGTCATACAGTCTTCTTGAGTCATTCTGTGGCAATGTTTGGGGAGGCTGTGGAGGCCAAAGTTGGGTTGGTGGCCCCAAACCCCCATTTGGTTGGGGATCTTTTGGTCAATATCTCTCCCAGCGTATCCAGGAACAGGAGGGAAAAACTGAACAAAGCTGGAAATGCATGCTCCCATTAAGAGCACGAAGTCTTCCAAGTGGGCCTATTTCTGACTTCCAGCTCTGGAGCATTGCTGGGGGGCTGTTTTCACTGCCCTTCCTGCTTGAGAGTAAGACCAGGACAGAGTTGGTTGTATTTGCATCTGAGCCAGCAGAACAGTTCTGTGTCTCTGGTGAAACTTTACATTTTTATTTTCATTTTTTTGAGGGCCAAGGCGTATTCAGAATTTGGTGGCTGAATATACTTGACTTGGGAACTTGAATGAATCCATTTTCCGGGACTGCACAGCACTCTGAGTCATAAACTGACCCAATGGGTGAGATTTAACCCAGAGGCTAAACCACACACAGGCAAAAAAAACCCACGTTCACTGAAGTTTAGAACTAACCAAGTTTTCCCATGCAGAGCCAATGCAGCGATTCTGTCTTTTGCTGATCTGGTTACGCGTGTTGTACAAATGAAGCTGTTCAACTTTCCAACACGGGGCTCAAAACTAGACAGTGTTCAGTGTGCTTGCAGAATACCCCCATTCCTTGGTGTGGCTCGCTGTGATCTCAAGTCTTTTAGTAGCTGGGTTCTGCAACTTTCTGCAAAACTCTCCCTTTGAAAGAGTCTTAGGTTCTTTCAGGCTCCCACCGTGTTCCCAATTCTGTGATTTTGCCAGCTGTTTTGAATCTTTGTCCGTCCTCCAGACTTCCAGGTACATGTCTGTGAAGTGTCTGCTGAGCCTGGCAGAGTCCTTTGGAAGTTGTTGCTCTAGTTCAGTGTTTCTCAACCTTGGCCACTTTTAAGATGTGTGGACTCCAACTCCCAGAATTCCCTAGCCAGCATGGCTGGCTGGGGAATTCTGGGAGTTGAAGTCCACACATCCTAAAGTGGTCAAGATTGAGGAACGCTGAGCTAGCTCAACCCATTCTAGGCCAAGCAACCTCCCGGAAATTAAAATACACCTTCCAATGTTGCTCCTGAAGGTATATGAGAGGAGACTTCCAAGCATTCCTCTCTCCCCTCCCCTTTGTTTCTGAATCTCCAAAGTTTTAGAACGGTTTAGCCAACAATGGTCAGTTCTGAACCTCAGTTTCTCCAATGGGTGCATTTGAGCTGGTTCCCTTTGCTCTTGCGTCTCATGATGCTTTTGTTAGAGTAGACATTTGTACAATGGACTAGTCCTGACCAAGTGCCCCGGGCGTCGGCCCTGATAGGTCCTTCCTGGGCGTGTTATCAAGACTTTTAAATGAAAAATCCCAATAGCATCTCAGTTACGGAAAAGAGACCCGGTCGGCTGAAATAATATCCAGGAATGAATAAGGAATTTTGCTTAGCTCATTGGGCAGGACAATACTTTTGGAGTATCCTTTGAATACTCCAAGTGTATATTAAAGCCTGAGCAATGTGGGTCCCCGTTGTACTTGGATGGGAGACCACCAGGAGATCCCAGGGCTGTAGGTTAGATGGGGAGGTTGAGAACCATCCCAGAAGACCCCCTGCCCTCCTGCTGCCGAGAAAGCTGCACGGGCATGTTTACGAAGCCCCCAGGAGTCCTGTTCAACCCAAGGGAGTCGTTATTTATTTTGTTCTTTCAACTCTGGCACAGTGGCAGAAAGAAATTAGCTTCACACCTCGGGATTCAGGGTCTCAGGGATTAGATTCTCTGATTCCTCATGGAAAGAGAAAAGCAAGTTACAGATTCTTCTTCTTTTAAGAATTCTGCCTGCTGAATCCAAAAGGGGAGGATCTCAGTTAGGACACAGGTTGTAACTTGGGTTAAAGAAACACGAGATAGCCAGGACCATGAGACAAATTTCGGGAGACCAGATCTAGATTTTGAGTTGTTTTCCAAGGCCTTTAGTGGGCAGGGATAGAACAAAAACTAACTCTATTTTATTTACAGTTCAATGCAATTAAAATGGGCTAAAGATTAGTTAATTGTAGTTAGGATGATTCAATACATGACTGGAGAATAATTATTTTTTCCTCCTCCCTTCTGTTACAATAGCAGAGTTTTGGAGGATGAAGGGGGACACAGAGCTGATGTTGAGCCTGCAATTCTTCATCTCTGGTTTAAAGCAACAATTCTCCCTCTTTTCTATCCACCAATCATGCGATCAGAGAACTGGGTTGTACTACGGTAGAGACAAAACCCTCACACTTTCCCCAAGAATGTCATTTACATGTTAACAGGCATTCTATTATTGTATTTATTTACAGAAAGTTTAAAAGAAATAAAGTTCCAATGACCCGCTCTGCATCCAGATAATCAACTTCAGAGTTTTACATTTTATTATTGATTGCTTGGTTGACGGATTGATCGCTATCCTTCCTTTTACGTGCTATGCCTGCTGCCAGCTCAGACCCACGGGCTGAGAGGATAGTAACGAGGCGAAGGAGGGAGCATAATCAGAATTTCTGCCTGCCTTATCGCTGAGATAATTGCCCAAATTTTAGGGGGAGATTTTTTTTTCTTAGGAAGGATGACCAAGCTTTAGGAGGCCAAGGCCCACACTTCTTTTGGAATCATAGAATTCTCTGCCCAGTGCAAGAATCTACTACCATAGCAGCATTTTAATTTTATCTGTGCAATCGTGTCCAGTTCTCAGAGACTGCCTGGACAAGTCCTTGAAGTTTTGTTGGCAAGGTTATTCGGAAATGGCTTGCCAATGCCTCCTTCCCAGGGCTGAGAGAGTGTGACTGGCCCAAGGTCACCCAGCTGGCTTTGTGCCCAAGGCGGGACTAGAACTCAGGGTCCCCCGATTTCTAGCCTGGTGCCTTAATCACGACACCAAACTGGCTGCAATAGCCCTAAGCCTATTTTAAGAGTTACCCTATATTTTTCAAGAGTTTCCCACCTTAAAATGACAAGACTCTGTCATTAGTTTTCAACCATCATCAGAAGAGACTCCGGGCTGCAAGTTAGTCCATTCCTAGTTTAGGTAGTGTGTGAACCCAGCAAATATAGGACTTCTGGAGAAGGCTTCCTGCATTCATTTGGATTCTATGTAAAGACTGAAGAAGCTCCTTGGATAAGGAGTGAAACGTTTCTACTGAGAAAATAGAAATCCAGTTGACATGATTCAAGCCACAGACTGTTCCACCTGGATGACTGAGAACCTTCATCGACGATTCTATGTAAACCACTCCTAATGTCTATAGGTGTCATCTGAAGAAAGTGAAACCCGTTTCCTCACAATATTCCCTTGCACTGGTTTTCTCCAACCTGAGATCCTCCAAATATGTTGGACTACAATTTTTGTAATTCTTGACTGGCTGAGAATGAGGGGAATTGAAGTCCAATATACCAGGAGGGCATCAGATTGAGAAGTATTGTAAATTAATTTGTCATTTTTGTAGAAGCCTACTAGTTGTCGAATGGGGCATGGTGGCTCAGCGGGTAAGACGCCAGGCTTGTCAATCGGAAGGTCGCAAGTTCGGAGGTTCGAATCCCTAGCCCCGCGTGACCGAGTGAGCTCCCACACTCGCCCCAGCTCTTGCCAGCCTAGCAATTCGAAAGCATGCAAATGCAAGTAGATGAATAGGTACCAATTCGGTAGGATGGTAACAGCGTTCCGCGTGCATCATGCCGGCTACATGACCGCGGAAGCGTCTTCGGACAAACGCTGGCTCTTTGGCTAACAAACGGAGATGAGCACCAGCCCCTAGAGTCGGACACGACTGCACAACTGTGCGGGGGGAACCTTTACCTTACTAGTTGTTGAAGCTTTGGATTTTAGCTACATTGTTGGGGGCCAGGTTTTAGACATTCCGAAGCCTATGTGGGTCTAAGACAATAGTAAGGTGACTTGTCCTTCAGAGGTCATCGCCTGTCCCATCTTGCTGCTGACGCCATCACACCACAGTTGCCCCAGCTGCTGTTTCCTTAAACAGCACATCATACATGCTCCTTAACCAAACAAGCTTTTCCATGCAGTCTGACTGTAGGAGGAGTTTTTACGTTCCAAGTGTACTCCTCTGTAGATGCACAGGGGCTGCGCACCTGCCCAATGCCTATGTCTGCACATTGCAAAACGCTACAGTCAAGAGAGATGAGCTGCATTTTGGGAAAACATGTCTGTTGTCCTGATCTCCTTGTAGAGAAGACCCAGTGGCCTTCAGAAGAACATGAGTCTCCTTCCACTGCACAACCCACCGTGATCAGGGTATCCTATTGCACCGTGACACGTGACCCATAGGCCCTCTGAGCCGCAGAGAAAGAGAGGAGCAGTTGGAACAATGGTAATAATGGGAGCTGAAATCCAACATCGTTGTGGATGTACCAGGTGGGATCAATCTGGGCTAGGCTTTTAAATCTCATCATCTGGAATGCGAAACTTGAGCACTGGCATTATCCACCAGAAGGTGGCACTAGAACCTTCTCGATCAGAAGGAACAACCTGGAGGAACACATAAGAAAGAAGGGATTTTCTGTTTGTTGTCAAAGGATGCAAAAGATCACTTCCAAAGCTCTATTTTAGGGTACTTGCACGTTACAGGGAAAACAAGTAAGGTGATTAGCCTCGTGCATTTCCCCCCAAAAGGTCTGTTTGAATTTGACAAGCAAGAGTTTGCTTTTGAAATGTAGCTTGAAAGAGAGAATTTTCACAGCTGGAACCTGGTAGTTTTGCACTTGGCCAAGGTGCCAGAAAGACAGGGGATGCCCCACCTTGCTTTGCACGCTCGCTCTCTGGCTACCCGCAGCCTCCCTGCCTTCTCACGCTTTCGTGAGAGGAGACCTTGGGAGGGAACTCTTCTGGGGTGCTCAAATTGGGAACTAGGAGCCCAAAGGGAGGCTGCAGAGAAATGAAAGGAGGTAGTAGGAAACAACAGCAGTTGGCATCCATCGTCCCCAACCATTCAAGCATCCTGAGAATGAGGTGGGTGAAGAAAAGCCGCCTTTGCAGGTGCCGGGAAAAAGGTGAGCCGAGAAGCTGACAATGGTGATCTAATAGGCACCCTTGCAGATGGACTTCGCTGTGTGTTCCTGGATCCCTTGGACGGGCCTTCTTTGCACCCCTAAGGCAGAAACGTCCCCGTTGTTGGTTTCGGGGGGGGGGGGGGGCAGCACAGTAGCTGAGAGTAAAAGTATTATCTGGAGGGATCCAAGGAAGGGGCTGCAGGCCAGTTGCTCATTGACAAAGAGGACGTGCTCATCATAACGAAAACCCAACTTTTCCAACATCGTGCATCCACTTTTCATTTTTTTAAAAATTGGAGCTATTTCAAATCCTGGGTGGGGCGTTAATGGGTTTCCTATTCGATTTTCCCACTTAGTGCTGAACTGGCTTCTTCCTTCCACCCCCTTCCTCCTGTTGTTAATTTCTGGGCAAGAGCAGTTTGGAAAAAGGGAGATCCCCATCCATTTAGACTACAAATAATCAGGAAAGGGGAGGGTGGTTATATTTTTAAAAGCTGATTAAAAAACAGTGACCCTGACTTGTTTGGATTTAGAATCCTTTCTGCAAGATGGTGGAATCGAAAGCGTTCTCCGTTAGGAAGGGCATGTTTAAGGGGGGGGCAGGCTTGGGGTGCACTCTGCCTTGGATTAACGTTGCAGGTGGATTCCTACCCAGTATTAGATGGAAAAGGGAGAGACGGTTGCTTTGAGTGAGAGGCCAAATAGACATACTTGAGGGTGGGGGGGACTTCGGGGGGGCAAAAAAAGTCAAGATGGCATCTGCAACTGTGTGATCGAAGCCCCACCCGAGGGGTAGAGAACAGTGCTCTGCTTGAAAGCAGGATCTCTTTCAGGACTGGCACCCATGGCATCTACTTACAATTTTTTTCCCAACAGAGTCGGATGATTAAGTGTGCAAACAATATACTCCTTCTTTCCATCCCTGGTGTTCCTTCTGAGCGCTTTGGATGAAGACCAGTGGCAAAATTTCTCACCATTTCGAGACAGGCAATGCATGAAAATGATAGTCTACATTTGGCTTCTCAATGGGCTCTCCCTACCCGCCCACCCGCCCCGCAGCATGACTGTGGCTCTCAGGCTTCTAAGAATGATCAAATGGAGCTTCCAAATTTTGCCCACCGTTGTGGAAATATCCATGTATTTGAGTCCATTCCTAGCTGTGTCCAATTATAAACCAGGCATGGACAGATTAAAGCAAGAAACTTTTTTAGGAGTGAAAATTTCTGTACAGGAGGTGCCAAAGTTAAGAGTTGAGAGTTAAGGCTCCAGGCTAGAAACCAGAAGACCGAGAGTTCTAGAGTCCCGCCTTAGGCATCAAGGCTGGGTGACCTTGGGTCAGTCCCTCTCTCTCAGCCCTAGGAAGGAGCCAATGGCAAACCAGGAGACTGAGAGTTCTAGTCCCGCCTTAGGCATGAAAGCCAGCTGGGTGACCTTTAGGCCGGCTTTACTGCCTAAGGCGGGACTAGAACCCTCAGTCTCCTGGTTTGCCATTGGCTCCTTCCTAGGGCTGAGGGACAGGGACTGGCCCAAGGTCACCCAGCCGGCTTTCATGCCTAAGGCAGGACTAGAACTCACAGACTCCTGGTTTCTAGCCCAGCACCTTAACCACTAGACCAAACTGGCTCTTGTTTTTCTCCTGAAGGACAGAAACAGGCTTGGACCTTGGTGGGGAGAACCCCGTAGCAGATCTTCACCTGACTTCCCCCCTTGGAAGATGAAGATAAGGGAGCAAGGAAGAGAGTTGGGTGGTTTTCATGACTAGATATACATATTGGGGGGTGGGGGGGTCGATGGGCTTTTGATATTGTGGATTTTAAATTTGTAAGCTGCCCGGAGTCACTGTGTGTGAGTTGGGCGGCCAAATAAACAAACAAACAAACAAACAAATACTTTGCTGATTGGGATCCATAAAGTAGCTGAAGAACAAGGTATCAACTGCCTTGCAAAAGGTAGGAGCAGAGCCAGGTAAGTCTATGGCAGCCAAGAATCCGTCTGGGAGCAACAAATGTTATTGGAAGGCATAAGCTTCCGCCATTGAATGAAATCGGTTAGTCTGAACAGGTGCTGCCAGACCCCTCTTGATTTCTTGCAAAGGTAAAAGTAGTAAAGAGGCAAAGAAACTTTTTTAAATCGGCAGCTATATTGCAAGTTCTGGAGAAGTGCGATGTTCAAAAGATACTGTATTATAAATTTAGATAATCCTCCATTCAGTTATAAATTAAAGGAATTTAGACTAAGACTGTAGGTGAGTAGACTGTCAAATTTACTGTTTTTAGACTGTTGGAGGTCCCAGCAAATCAGCATGCCTCATTAGCACATGGATGAGTTCATTCTAGGATGCAATTCTCTATATGCTTCTGGAGGAAGCTGTTTGTTCTCCCTCCCACAGTCCTCTGCTCTCTACCTCCTTCTACCATCTGAGAAGGTAGCATGCTGCTGCTGCTCCTTCTATCTAGGAGCCATGCCTGGGCCTAGAGTCAGGAGGTTCCCCCTTTCCACACGCAGCCTTTAGCAGCAATGAGGGCTACAGGTCAATTCAGTTTAGGGAAGGAAAGAAGAACAAGAATCATATTTCCTGAATGGATGTAACTGGACCAATAAACAAGTAAGATTTTCTTTTGTGCTTATTTTTGAACCTACTTTGTCTAAGTGTGCAATTCTTTATGCTTGGGTGGGTTAAGTGTGTAAGATCAATAACCTATATTTCTCTAATGTGCTCATCAACGCTATTTTAGATAATACTCTTTTCTATGTGTGTCTTTTTGCTGTATTAAGCTCTGCCCCATTCAGTGGTTCTAGCTGTCCATTAATGGTTTCATAGACCACCTGCCAAACACTGTTTTAGCAAATGATAAGTCGACTGCTAGTCATGTTGGAGGAACATTTTTCAGGGGGGGGGGTCTGTGGGGGCGGGAAGGGTTCTGTGGGACTTCAATCATGCAGTTACAGCCACCATCTTGACTCCTTTGACCTCCCCCCACAGAAGTGCCTGACTTTCTTTTTTTCCTTTATTTGGTTCCCTACAATCAGTCAAGGCTGAACTAAGGAAGTTCCGGCCGGCTGGTGCCTCAGTCACTGCCGTTTCCTGAAGGGTTTCTGCAAAGCCATCATCTTTCCCTCGGACACTCTTCCATGCATCCACCTCCATGGGCAAAGACGGAGGAGGCCTGGCTGCTTGCTCAAGGCACAAGAAAGGCTGATCTCAGGTAGCCAGTTTGCAAGCCTTAAGTGGACAGGGTTGTTGTTTATTTGTTCAGTCGCTTCCAACTCTTCGTGACTTCATGGACCAGCCCACGCCGAGGAATTCCAATCCTTCCCTCTTTTCAAAGACGGCGCCTCTCTCTACCTGTCTGGTGCAGTAAGCAAAGAAAAAAAGCTTATCAATCCTTTATGGTCTAAGTATCATTTGAGTCATTAAAGAAAAACAACAACAGCAACTCTGCAAAGTAGGAAAATTTCGTTCCTATGCCTGTCCAATGCTTTAAGCACTACACCACACTGCCCCTCATCTTGGAGAGTTAAGATCAGAGGCATTCCACCCAAGGCCCCAGGGGTGCAGGTGATCTCCCAAAGCTTTGGTTGTGATCCCACAAAGGCCTCTAAAACTTGTTGCCAAATTGCAATTTGCAGTAAAATGGAATTCAGTAGTAAACCATCCAATTTGGTTTCAATTCTACCCCCGCCCCCCATGTTGCTCAAAAACCAGAGAGCTCAAGGTCTGATAAAAGTTGCACCCCTTTAGCTTTGACCGTCCTGAATGAAAGACAGCAAGGGTATCTCCAGGGTATGGTCAAAAAAGTCAAAATG
This sequence comes from Charina bottae, assembly GCA_023362775.1. Classification (NCBI taxonomy): domain Eukaryota; kingdom Metazoa; phylum Chordata; class Lepidosauria; order Squamata; family Charinaidae; genus Charina; species Charina bottae. The sequence goes on from JALMGJ010000023.1 coordinate 10,625,425, forward strand.
GCAGCCACAACGGTGCAAATGAAGCTTTGCTCTATCTACAGGCAGAGCTTCAATGCACCATTGTGGCTTCCATCTTGACTTTTTTGACCGTACCTGAAGACACCCCTGAAAGAGACTCCGTATAAAGCAGCCTGCTGCGTTTAGACGTCCCAGCTTAGTATGAAATCAAGATCTTCGGCCTGGTGTTTTTTTTACCATTATTGTTGTATATACTGTATATATGTGAAAGTAATGTTGGGTTCACTAAAATTGCACAGGAACTCTGCCTTTTTATCATTCACAAAACATATATCCCTCTATCCTGAATATGCAGCATTCTTCACTTCCAGTTGCTTGGCTGTCCTTCCAGAAGTCAAAAATAGCAACCTGATTTGCAAAGTGGTTTATTATTTTTGTTAAAGAAAAACTTAGGGACTGCCACCTTTGCAGGACAAATCCCCTTGACCCAGCTTTCCTTGCCAGGTGCACAGTCTCAACATTCAACCAGGAAACGGTAATAAATTCACACTGAGAAACAGCCCCCCCTGCTGAAAACAGCCCTCTGGCTGTATTATGATTCTGATATTCTTTATCATTTGTAAAAGTAGAAACTCCAAGTTACTTCATGATTGTGCTTTTCTTCCTTTACTTCTTCTGGGGCAAAGTTAACATCTGGCCATGGAGATTAGAGGGTGCACAATATGGTGCAAAATATTTGCTGCCTTCCCACTTATTTTTACAGTAAGACTTGGGCGTTGGCTGGGGAGAAGGATCCAAAGGAAACCTTGCTTAAGTGTTTACACAGGCCTCTCCTTTCTTAACCCCCCTGGCCCCAGCTGCACAATGGCAGGAAGCAGAGGATGGATGTTTGCTCCAAGTATCTAATCTCCCCCTCCCCCTTCCTCAGCTTGGTCTCTTTCCTCTTAGTTGCCCCCCAAAACTTTTGCAATCATTGTTGTGCTCTGCAACCCCATTTGCTCTCCAACCCCACCCACTGCCCACCTTCGAACTTTTCCAAGCATAACAGCCTAAAACTGCTGCTTCTTTCTATTCCACTGCCTGCCCCCCCAAAGGCCTGCAGTTTGCTTTCAAAATTGCAATTGGCATGTATCCAACATCAGGTTCAAGCTCTGGGACCTCTAGGATTTGTGGTAAGGGTCCAAGACTGGCAATTCGTTTGGGAGACACGGCTAGCAGATAGGGAATTGCAGTTGACCGTAAGTGGAATATGAGTTGGAGGAGAGGCATGGACGCAAAACAGCCCCATCTCAACCCCCAATGCAAGTTTAGGTTGCATCAATGGAATATCGTTTCCAAAACATGATAAGCAATGTTTTTTATCTACATTCTGCATTACTTGGGCCTACCTCAAATCCTGTGTCCAGTTCTGGGCACCACATTGGAAGAAAGATTTAGAACCTGGAAGAGGTGCAAGAGAAGGCCAATGAGGATGAACAGGGAGCTGGAAAGAAAGCCTTGCAAGGGGGCGGAAGGACATGGGTATGTTTTGCCTTGAGGACTGTTGGCCAAGAGCCAATCTGATAGCATTTCTTCAAGTCCCTGAGGGGATTTCCACAGAATTCTCTATCTATCCAGAATTCAGGACACAGAATAACAGAATTGAGTTATAGGATGAGATGATTCTGGTTGAACACTAAAAACTTCTTAATAGTAAGAGCAGTGACGACGTGAGCTTCTCTTCCCACGATGTGGTCAAGCCAGGAATGTGCCCCATGGCCTCTTCCCGCTATGGAATTCTATGCTTTCAAAAGTTCTACCTTTTGAAAGTACAGTACTTTCTTGACAAGGAACCTCCACAGATACACAAAGCTTTGAAGACCGACAAGTCAGCTTGTGGTGCATGATCCACGTTGGGATTGCAACTTTCACCATCCCCAACAACATGGCCAAATGTCAAGGATGATGGGACTATTCCAACACCATCCAGGAGCTCATCTACGGTGACTTGATCCATTGTGCAAAAATCCAGATGACCACTAGATGGCAGCAAAAACATGCTGAAATCTCCCACCTAGTTGTTGTTGTTGTTCAGTCGTTTAGTCGTGTCCGACTCTTCGTGACCTCATGGACCATAGCACGCCAGGCCTTCCTGTCCTCCACTGTCTCTCGGAGTTTACTCAAATTCATGTTCATTACATCGGTGATGCTATCTAACCATCTCATCCTCTGCCGTCCCCTTCTCCTTTTGCCTTCAGTCTTTCCCAGCATCAGGGTCTTTTCCAGTGAGTCCTCTCTTCGCATTAGGTGGCCAAAGTATTTGAGCTTCAGCTTCAGCATCTGTCCTTCCAATGAGCAGTCAGGGTTGATTTCCTTTAGGATTGACTGGTTTGACCTCCTTGCAGTCCAAGGGACTCTCAAGAGTCTTCTCCAGCACCACAGCTCGAAAGCATCAATTCTTCGGCGCTCAGCCTTCCTTATGGTCCAACTCTCACAGCCATACATTACTACTGGAAAAACCATAGCTTTAACTATACGGACCTTTGTCGGCTAGGTGATGTCTCTGCTTTTTAATATGCTGTCTAGGTTTGCCATAGCTTTCCTCCCAAGGAGCAAGCGTCTTTTAATTTCATGGCTGCAGTCACCGTCTGCGGTGATCTTGGAGCCCAAGAAAATAAAATCTGTCACTGCTTCCTTTTCTTCCCCTTCTATTTGCCAGGAAGTGATGGGACCAGATGCCATGATCTGGGTTTTTTTAATGTTGAGTTTCAAGCCAGCTTTTGCACTCTCCTCTTTCACCCTCATCAAGAGGCTCTTTAGTTCCTCTTCACTTTCTGCCATTAGGGTGGCATCGTCTGCATATCTGAGGTTGTTGATATTTCTCCCGGAAATCTTAACTCTGGCTTGTGATTCATCCAGCCCGGCATTTCTCATGATGTACTCTGCATATACTGTAAGTTAAATAAGCAGGGTGATAATATACAGCCTTGTCGTACTCCTTTCCCAATTTTGAACCAGTCGGTTGTTCCATGTCTGGTTCTAACTGTTGCTTCTTGACCCGCATACAGGCTTCTCAGGAGACAGGTAAGGTGGTCTGGTACTCCCATCTCTTTAAGACTTTGCCACAGTTTGTTGTGATCCACACAATCAAAGGCTTTAGCGTAGTCAATGAAGCAGAAGTAGATGTTTTTCTGGAACTCTCTTGCTTTTTCCATGATCCAGCGAATGTTGGCAATCTGATCTCTAGTTCCTCTGCCTCTTCAAAACCCAGCTTGCACTTCTGGTAGTTCTCAGTTCACATACTGCTGAAGCCTAGCTTGTAGGATTTTGAGCATAACCTTGCTAGCATGTGAAATGAGCGCAATTGTACAGTAGTTTGAACATTCTTTGGCATTGCCTTTCTTTGGAATTGGAACGTAAACTGCCCACAGTAGTATATATAATGGTCTCCTGAATTAAATTCGCCCATTCCTGTCCATTTTAGTTCGCTGATTCCCAAGATGTTGATGTTCAATCTTGTCATCTCATGTTTGACCACCTCCAGCTTACCTTGATTCATAGATCTTACATTCCAGGTTCCTATGCAGGTTCCTATGCAATATTGTTCTTTACAGCATCGGACTTTCCTTCCGCTTCCAGACACATCCACAACTGAGCGTCCTTTCGGCTTTGGCCCAGCCGCTTCACTCTTTCTGGAGCTACTCGGAATTGCCCTCTGCTCTTCCCCAGTAGCATTTTGGACACCTTCCGACCTGAGGGGCTCATCTTCCGGCGTCGTATCTTTTAGCCTTTTGATACTGTCCATGGGTTTTCTTGGCAAGGATACTGGAGTGGGTTGCCATTCCCTCCTCCAGTTTTGGACCACGTTTTGTCAGAACTCTCCGTCATGACCTGTTCTTCTTGACCTGACTTCATTGAGTTACGCAAGCCCCTTCGCCATGACAAGGCAGTGATCCATGAAGGGGAAATAATACATTAAATAAAACCTAGTAGTTGCCTGTTTTTTGTTCAGGGGATCTGGTGGCTCATCTTGATGGCTCCAAATGGTTTGCACCCTGATGGCATTCAGGAAGCTAATGAAGACCTGGCTATTCTCAGGCCTTGGGGCAGGTTGAGAGGGAGCCCACGTTGGTTGGTTATTTTGGTTTACATGTCTGTCTTCGGGCTGCTTATGAATCTTTTTCTTTTCTGGCATCGTTCTTGCTTTTTTAATCGTAAGCCGTCCAAAGTTGTTAGGAGTTGGGCGGCCTCTAAATTGCTTAAATAAATAAATATGGTCAAAGCAGCTGTGAAATACAATCAAGTAAGTCCTTTATTTTCTTGACTTTTTTTTTCATTTATCAGGTCCCAAAGAATTATAACTCGACAGTCCAGGATTATATCCTTTAGCGTTTCTCACACCTGATTTGCAATTATAGCTATTATTGGGGTGATGGTAGGGAAGATAAAATGCAGGGTCCTTGTTCCTTTAATTAAAGGTTTCCTCTTACGTTGATTGCTCCCAATTGACTGTGGCGGGAGGGTATGGCTTCTTCCTAGTCACTTCAGTGGCTCTTCTCAATTAAATTGTATCATCTTCTCTTCTTGGGATGAATGTGGAAGCTTTAATTACTACTTCCCTTTTTATTTTACCATTTTACTAGAAAAATGGAAAGAATGCAAGAAAAAGAAGGTGGAAAAAATACAGCAATTAAAGTTCCCTTCCCTATGGAAAACCTAGACACACTGGGGCAATTAAGAGAGACTTTTCCAAATGTAATTGAGATGCTATTCATTGTTAACACCCCAGTTGTGATCCACAGGCAACAATGCAGGAGGAAGGAATTTGGTGAGAGATTTGAAAGGAGCTTTGGGAGAGGGGAGCAGGGAGGGGGAAAATACTGCTAAAGTATTACTAAAGGCAATCTTGAGAACTCCTGGAAGGCTTGCGAAGACCCAGAAAACTGAAGAAGAGTAAATGTCATCATCTCAAAAAAGGAGGAGGAGGAGGAGGACCTGGAAAATACAGATCTGACATTTATTCTGGGCAAGGTCCTCAAACAAACTATCAAGTGGCATGTTTGTGAGCACTTGGATGGCATGACTACAACCAACAGGTGCCAGCATGGGTTTGTCACAAGTAAACCATACTAGACAAATGTGATGTTCTTCTCTGGTAGTGTTACTAGTTTAGTAGATCAAGGGAATGCCAGAGACATAGTATATCTCAACCTCAACAAAGCCTCCAACAGAGTGAATCATAATACACTCTTGAAATAGTAAAATGTAGGCTAGATGATACTTATGTTAGATGGACTCAGCTGGTTGAATGACCACACCCAAAAAGTGCTCTTTAATGGCTTCACTTCATCTTGGAGGGGCCACTGGGTTCTGTCTTGGATCCTTTTCCTACCATTCAACTTGATAAAAGAGAATTTGCCTTTGAAATTTCTAGCAATGGAGAAGAGAATATTGGTCAATTTCTGTGAACGGAGAGCAATGTTCCTGGACTTATTTTGTCTGTCTGTCTGTCTGTCTGTCTGTCTGTCTGTCTGTCTGTCTCTGTCTGTCTGTCTGTCTGTCTATCATCTATCATCTATCAATCATCTATCAATCTATCTATCTATCTATCATCTATCTATCTATCTATCTATCTATCTATCTATCATCTATCTATCTTGATTGGTTGATTAATTTTTTTGTTTGCTACAGATGCTTTGATGCCACTTTAGTCTTCAAGACACTAAGTAACTGATAGTAATGTAATATACAATAAAACAATAATAATAGAAATTGTAATATCTAATAAAAAATTAGAGAGCCAGTTTGTCCTAGTGGTTAAGGCACCAGGCTAGAAACCAGGAGACTGTGAGTTCTGGTCCTGCCTTAGGCATGAAGCCAGCTGGGTGACCTTGGTCCAGTCACTCTCTCTCAGCCCTAGGTAGGAGGCAATGGCCAGCCAGTTCTGTTGCCAACAAAACTGCAGAGACTAGTCCAGGCAGAAGCCAGGAATCAACACTGACTTGAAGGCACCCTCCAAAAATAAATGAATAAATGAATAAATAAAATTAAATAACCATGATACTCAAATTATAAAACCATAATGCTATATATCATAAAAACCTAGAAGTTATCTGATGCCTTGATATCTCTAGACAATATTCCCCCTTTCAGGGTACAATCCTTGCTCTGGGAGACTGCAGCAGAAACCCCACCAGATGTTTCTTTGCCCCAGGGAAGTAGGGGTTGCAGGGAGGCTGCAGAAGGTCGTGAACATCTGGAACAGGGAATTCTCCGTTCATTGGTCTGCAGCCTATCCATCCATATATTCCCAAAGAAGGACACAAGAGGAAGCTCCGCCCAGGGCCTTTTTCAGATTGGGAAGAAGGCACAGCCAAGGAGGCTGCAGGGAGATGGAAAGATCTGAAACAGGGAGCCTCTTTCCATTTCCTATCCTTCGACTCAACCCTAAGGGGAGACCTCAAGGTGTGATTTTCCCAAGGGGCTTTTTCAGACTGGGAGGTGGGGATAGCTCAGGAGGCTGCAGGGGGATGAGAAGTTCCGATACTGGGCAAGTAATTGGATTGGATCATGTCCCATTCCCTCTGATCTTTACGTTCTATGATTCTATGAAAACAACACCAGCAATAGCTTCCCACCCTTCCACTCAGTCCTCTTTTAAACATTCAGTTTTACAAATAAACCCATCCGAAGCCTTCTAAATTTCATTGGTCTCCAAAGGAATTCCACGTGAACGTTCAAAATGTTTCTTCAATCTGGTTTAATCCCACCAACAGCCTGGAAAGGGCAATCACCAGCCCAAGACGTGAACATCTTCCCGGGGACGTGATTATTTGGGGGAATTTCTACATTCCCAGGATCAGTCATCTTTATTTTTCGCTTCACCACGGAGCACATCTGCCAAGATGCTGCTAAAAAAAGTAACCACTCCTTCTCACATGCCAAATTCAGAGACGTAAAACCAGCCTGGGAAGCTCCGGTAATACCATTCCCAACCCAAATTTGAAAGTTATTTTTGGGAGGGGGAGGGGATGCTGTGCAAGGCGATCAGCTGTTGATCTGCACCAGCAGACCAATCCTGCTTGTTGGGGACCAGCCATCATCAATCCTCTCTCACCCATCCTGGGCTCACACTACATGCTACGCTATGATGGGGTTGCTTTTTGCTCAGCACATCATACTAGGCCCGCCTGCCACTGTCCTCACTGTCTCGGGGCATATTGTTGAGAACTGTGTGCAAACCTGAGCATTGTGTCTTAGTCAGCAAACCATGGTTAAACCAAACATGCCTTCTCACCATGCTTGAACCTAGCTTTACACTCTTCTTGAGGTCCTGCCTTGCTTCCATTGATAATTCAATATTGTGCCAGCCCTAAGTAAAGGTAAAGGTTCCCCCCACACATTTGTGCAGTCGTGTCCGACTCTAGGGGCCGTTGCTCATCTCTGTTTGTTAGCTGAAGAGCCAGCACTGTCCGAAGACGCTTCCGTGGTCATGTGGCCGGCATGACGCACGTGGAACGCTGTTACCTTCCCACCGAAGTGGTACCTATTCATCTACTTGCATTTGCATGCTTTTGAATTGTTAGGTTGGCAAGAGCTGGGACGAGTGCGGGAGCTCACTCCGTCACGTGGCGCTCGGGTCTCGAACCTCCGAACTTGCGACCTTCCAATGGACAAGCCTGGCGTCTTTCCCGCTGAGCCACCACGCCCCCTACCAGTCCTATTGCCAGCCCTACCAGTGGGCAAAACATCCAACAGGAGCGTGGCTAGGGTTAGGGTGTGTCTCCCACCTCAAGGCTTTTGTGCCCGGGGACCAGCACCTACTCAGCCCAGCTGCTAAAATTCGGCACACCTGATCTCTTTGAAAGAGGCAGATTTGCCTGCAAGTTTCATCCAGTTCTAATCAACATCATCAACTTTTGAAATTCAAAATGCAATGGCAATCAGATTTATTTATTTATTTATTTATTTATTTAATTAATTTATTTTTAAAATTTTGCCACCGCCCATCTCCCCCAAAAAGAGGGACTCTGGGCAGTTAAATGTCCCCTTGCCTGAAATTTAGTATACTTCATCCCTTCATAAGCTTTCCTGTTCTGTAAAATTTCATCAAGTTATGTCAAACAAAAGAAAAGTGGTGTCCCTTTATTTTCGATGATAGAGAACGGGAAATACAGAGTTTGGGGTTTGTAATCTGACCCTGAGCTTTCCAATTCAAAATGCAGATTCTTGCCCCAAACTGAATTGGACAGAAGTCTGTGGTGGGTTTTTTTTTTTTTTTTTGGTAAACTGGCTTGAATAACCGAATCTTGGATAAACGAATTTGTGTGGCCTCTCTTCCCAAAGTCCTGCTCCAGACAGGAAACTCCTGATTTGCTCCTTGTGGGAAGAGACACACTCAGCACAGAGAACACCTGGCCAAGTTTATCTGGGCAGCTGGTCTTGAGAGATAAGCTGGAAAATCAAAACACTTTCTGGAGGAAGACAACATGGAAGACCACTTCCGTGCTGTTGCCAAGAAAACAACCTGGATGTATCTATGAAGTCATCAGGATTTGAGGGTGACTCAGGTGAGCTTTATTTTGTCTGATCTAAGTTAAGCTAAGCAGAGTTGGACCTGGTTAGTACTTGGATGGGCGGCTCTAGGCTATGGGTGAGAAGTTGCAAAAACTCTGGCCAAAGGCAATGGCGGGCGCCTTGCTGCCAAAAACCTGCGTGGTTGTATCCATTTAATCACCAAGGCCAGCCTGAGGGAGAGGTTCCCTTTATCTGGCAAGACGTGATCGGTCTCTACACGCTTCGTGGGCCACGGGTGGGCAGTGGCTCGGCAGGGTATTGTTCCTGGGAAGGGATGTTTTGCCTGTTTGGAGTGTGCTGGTGGAACCGCGCCAGGGTCACCGAGGAGCCGAGAGCAGGGAGGTCACCGGTCCCTGGGCCAGCAGCACAAACAGGAACCCGCCTTCCGCTGCCCGTCTTCTAGAAGACGAAGGAGTGTTTGGAGAAGAAAGCAAGACGAGGCACTCAGAGGAAGGCACTGCAATTAGTCAACTCTCTGTGGAAGGCAGAGGAGGAAGCTCAGAATATAAACCAGCATCAGGGAGCATTTGCTGGGATAAAAAACAAGCATATATACAGTATCCACGTCAGGGGCGTGGTGGCTCAGCGGGTAAGACGCCAGGCTTGTCGATCAGAAGATCGCAAGTTCGGAGGTTCGAATCCCTAGCCCCGCGTGACAGAGTGAGCTCCCGCACTCGCCCCAGCTCTTGCCAACCTAGCAATTCGAAAGCATGCAAATGCAAGTAGATTAATAGGTACCACTTCGGTGGGATGGTAACAGCGTTCTGCGTGCGTCATGCCAGCCACATGACCGTGAAAGCGTCTTCGGACAACGCTGGCTCTTCGGCTAAGAAACGGAGATGAGCACCGGCCCCTAGAGTCGGACACGACTGCACAAGTGTGCGGGGGGAACCTTTACCTTTTTATACAGTATCCACACACACACACACACACACACACATCTTGGCCTGCTGCAGAGAGATAAATTTAGCCAGCTGGACTGAGGTCGTCTTTCTCTTCCCAGTAAAGGTATTGAGAAGTCAGGATTCAGCCCTGCCCAAGAACAAGGACCAGTGGGACAGGGTGGAAAGGACGAGGGGTAATTTAACCTACCTTGGAGTCTCCAAGGACTCCAGACTTACCATCTGCTCTAGGAAGAAAAGAAAGCAGTCGCTGAGTTGTTTTGCAGTGTTTTGTTCCTGATGCATTTGGGATGCATTTTTCAAGAAACAGTAAAAAGAAAAACAGAAAAACACCACGCACCTTTGCACTTGTTTTTTAAAAGCTCGCAAGGTCGCTTCTTTCCGTTCACTGTACTTCGATCAGATTCACACAACACACCAGACCAGGCTGAAATGGACATGCCAACCCAACCATTGTCGTCCTGTGGGGCCAGCCACATGTTCAGCCATCACAGGGTTTATTTATTTTGGGCGGACTAGCGTGTCCTGCGAAGAGAGGAATTCAATAGATCAAAAATGCATTTTTTCCCCCAAAAGGTGTTTATGTTGCAGGAGACTTTCTTAAACAACCCAACTGCTAATTAAAAGATCACACCAGATAAATTTGCAAGCCCCAAGCTCTGAGATATAAAACTGACAAGAGTGAAAGGGAACAGGCCTCCCTTCCAAATTGGTTCCAACTTCCAATAAGGTCCCCAGGGTGGAGTGGCTGAATCCAAATACACAAACGGGGATGATGTTTCGCAGAGCTGTTTGCACCAGCAGGTCTCTCTGGGGCAAATTGCTTTGGAATTACTGAGCCCAAAGGGAACAGAGAAAAAAGAATGGGGAGAGGCAGTCATGTTAAGCCATGATGTCACTAGCTATGATTTATTGAATTAAAGCTATCAGGGCCTATAGTTGCACAACATGCTAAGCTTTGAACCATAGTTTACAAACCATGGTGGCTGAGTTCACACAACAACATGCTCACCCAAACCCGAATAAACCACATGCCTGATGCATGAATTTTCTCCTCCTTTATCTTCCCTCATCCGGAAAGGCAGGAAAGAGGCTGCATTTGCATGACGCACTGAACAAACCGCAAAGCTAGCACCCACGTTTTGCAAAGTCAGCTCATGGCATCAGTTTATGGTCCCATGGTTTAAGAAAGAAGCAGATAAGATTCAGAGAAGGTCCGTGGAAATGATCAGGTGCCGTAGAAGTCAAGTTTTAGGAAGAGGGGTTGAGGGAGATGGATTGGGTTAGCCTTGAGAAGACAACCCTGGAGAAGAGGATGGTGGTGGTGGAGGGGGATAGGATAATCAAATATCTGAAAACACCTGAGAGGAGTAAAGAAGGTGGAGCTCTGGACTCTGCTGTTGCAGAGTACAGGAGATGGAATAACACATTAAAGTTATAGGAAAGCCGATTCTGGTGGGACGTTAGAAAACCTTTCCTAGAAGAGCAGTCGGACGGTGGAATCTGACTCAGAGGTCATGTGGATGTGTACAAGTGTGCTTGGGATGCTATAATTTGGGTCTGCACTGTTGGTCTCCATGACCTCAGTGACCCCTTCAAACTCTAGGATTCTATTATTGATCTGGAAAATCTCAGCCTTTCTAAAGGCAGCTTGAATGTGCCTGTCAAAAGGGAGCTTTAAATCACTTAAAAAACTCTTAATCTCAGATGTACAGTATAGGGCATAGTATTTTACAGATTCTGGGTCCGTGCCATGCCTCTGGACACCAGTAAGCTGGCAGCTCTTATTCAGTTAGACCAGAGCTTTCCAAACTGTGTGTCGTGACACAAAAGTGTGTCGCCACACACAGCGTGGTGTGTCGCCACACCACCCGGAAGCGGCGGGCGCGCGCGTGCACAGCGGCAGCAGCAGCAGTGCGGGATCAGTGTTTCCGCATTTTAGCGGAGGCTGCTGCCGCCGCCATGCATGCGCACGCTGCCGTCCCCCGTGCCGCCGCCGTGCACGCGCGCGCCGCCCCCCGCCCCCCGCCGTGCATGCGCGCCCCCCCACGCTGCCTCCGCCGCCGCTGCTGGTGTGTCGCCAGCGGCAACACTTTGGAAAGCCCTGAGTTAGACCCTAGATAAGTACAAAAGGTGACTTAACGCGGGTGATCCTTTCCATGGCCAGCCTCCACTCAAGACATCCAAATCAACCTTTTTACCAGGTTCAGCATCATAAAATAGATCTGGGGGAACTGAACTGATGGCAGACCCCAGACTGGTCTGGTTCTTCTTTGAAATCAGAGCCCGCACCCCACAAAGGAACGCCACAAGGTGACAGGGGGGCCTCTGCTCTGCAGAGCAAATTCCCCAAAGACCAAGGCAGCCACAGACTTCAAAGACGGCCCTTTGCATCTTTCCATTCACTTTCCCTTCCTGAAAGGAAAGACAGACCCCCTTGCCTTTCTTCCTGTTTATGATCCGCGATGGATGCAGTTTGGATCCTTCCTTTGTTACTTCGGGTCTGGTGTGCATGAGGGCTGGTCCTCATATCCCCTGACTATGGCACTAACAAGCTCTGATAACATCTTCTTATGCCATGTTCCCACAGTGTTGCCTTCCTGTCATCCCCTGTCCAGTGCTGCGGCAGCTTAAAGCTTTCTTCAGCCATTCCAGTTTTAAAGGACTGTTTTCCCTCTTCTTACAAAAACATGTTTGCTGTGGACCCCAAGTAGCCAGCTTCATTGATAGTTTGTTCCTGATATGGCCAGAAGGGGCACCTGCCCTGATCCTATTGGCTATTTTAGATTGCTGCGAGCCATGGCCCCTTTCAGTCAGGTGCACTGCCCTTTGTGGTCATTTTGGCTTTGGCTGCAGGAGAGACTGGACATCTGGCTTCTGTAGAGACATCTGTCCACACACTGTCTGTCCAGTCCTTTCCAAGAGATTGTCTTACACGGGCTCTTTATTAACACGGGTTTAGCGCCTTTTTGAAAGAGTGCCACTAGACTTACTTTTTGAAAACGGGTTTAGTGGTCTTTCAAAAGAGCACTAATCTCGTGTTCAGAAACAGGACTAGCATTTGAGAGCACTAGTTCTGTGCTGCACAGATGATCAGTTTAATTTGGGAAAGTAAGCCAGGTTTGGCCAGCTGTGGGTCACTGGTTCTGTCACCATCAGGTGCACTACAGGTTTTCTGTTGTTTATGTCAACAAGGGGATTTGCCTTTTTCTGCTTTGATTACTTCACAAGGGTGCTATTTTGCCTACTTCATTCCAGCTCCTTGGCCATCCACAGGCTACTTCTGGGTGCTACCATCCGTAAGAACAGAACTGGATGCTCTGCCAGGGCAGCCATTCCTTTGCAGCCCTAGTTGAGGATGTCACTCTCTTAATGTCCATCACTCCTTCCTGCTTCCTCCACTCTCTCAGCTGGAATATTTTTAGACACGGGTTTAGTGCTCTTTCAGAAGAGCACTAGACTTGTATTTAGAAATAGCCCAACTTAACAGGTAGCTATGAAGATAATTCAGTGGCCTGTTAGAACCAGTGAATAGAGCAGAGCTTAACGTTGTGTAAACTCATGGGCAGAAAAAGGAATATTGTTTAAAAACACAGCCTGTGAACATGTTAGAGAGATTCAGGTTCTTATTCTTACACTTCTAGCCTACCCAAGCATAAAGAAACACATGCTTAGACATTGCAGGTACAAAAAGTAAGTACAAAAGAGTTCTTACATTTATTCAGTCCAGGTACAGCCATTTCAGTAGAAAATTGGTTTCAGATCATCTTTCTGTTCCCTAACCTGAATACTTCTGGCCCTGTTTGCTGCCAGAGGCTGCTGGAGAAAGGGGCTTAAGGGACTCCAAGCCTGGCTGGCAGCTCGACAAGTCAGAGTTTCTCAGAGCTCTGAGACCTGGCTAACTTTCTATCTTGTTTGCAGGGGTCTAGAGACCACTGAAGTTTCCCCCTGGAGAAGGGGGAACCAGAAGATTCCTCACAGAGCCATTGGAATTGCCCACTCCTGTTTTTCTTTGTTGTTTCCACCGCGGAGAAGAACGGGGGTGAATGCAGTGGAATGGCCGAAGGAGGATCCTAGTTCTGCAGGGAACGTAAGTCTCTCGGGAGACACAAGAGCGACAGCCAGCTTTTAGATCACTTTACATTAGTTTTCTTTTTTAGATTAGTATATTTTTATTATCTAAAATTTATCTTTGGACTTCGTTCAAAATGTTGGCTAATTTTGTGTTTTCTTTGCTATAATTAATTTTGGTGGAAGTTTGATAGATTTTATTTTGGCAACATAGTGAACAAGTTTGTATTTTTCTGCCTTTCTTTTGTATCAGAGAAATTGGGACTTAAGAGACTTTGTTGGTATTTCTCACTCGACAAACTAACTGACTTTTGAGAAATTGTTTGTTTGGGTTAAGCAGCTTGCAGCCTGAAGAATAAAGAATAAAGTATAGAGAATGTGTGCCTCTTTTCCTTTTTATTTTTCTACTTTTTTTTAGAACGGACTATCTCTCATTTGGAATATATTTTCATCTTTCCTTTTACAAACTGTTTGAAATACTGCTCTGTGGAATTTTTCATCTTTTATTTTAAAAGCTTTTCTCACTTAAAGAAATAGACATTATTGATAAATAATAGAACAGCTGTTCCCTGCTCCCTGAGAAAATTCTTTGTTTTGGCTACGGCAGCTGATTACGGTTTGAACAACAAACACAATCAGGGGGGGTGGAATGGCATCTCTCACAGCACTTCAGGATTTTAAGGAAGAAACCAGCAAAAAAATTTTGCAAATTAAGAAATCCATAGAACGTATATTAATAGTTTTGGTGGCTCAGGAACAGAAGATACAAGGGACAGATTTAGAAACAGAGGGAAGACCTTTCGAACCAGTAGAGAAACAGGGAAAGAGGATTTTGTATGTATTGGTACAGAAGAAGATTATGATATTTTACAGGAAGTGGTCTATTAAACGTTTGGGCATAAACACATTGTGGCAGCTGAGACAGGAAGATTTTAACATGCAAATTGATAAATATGGCAAAATAAACATTTTGACATCCCACATGAGTTATAGAAATAAACAAGTTGCATATTGTGATATTGGCATAACCTAAACAGGAGATTTATTGATATTGATCTGGAATGCAAGGTTAATGAAAATGCGGATCTGGTATTGTACACAGAGTGAGAGCAGATATGAGAAACTGTATAGATGCATAAAAACATGATATTCTAAGTGTAAGATACAAGATTATAAATAGAAATATAAGTTGATATTATAGATTACTCTTTCTGGAGATACATTTATGAGGAGACAATGAGATGATGAGATGGAATTAGAATGTAGGTTATTACAGGAATATGTTGTATGATTATTATAATATGTATTAGGTTATATGTTATGTTAGGTTTTGCATTCTTGCTATATTATGTATTATGTTATGTAATATGTTAGATTATGTATTAATGGAATATATAGTCATAATATGAACAGAATATACTGTATTTTATTAGAAGTAGATAAGGCCTTTATTTGTTACACTAATTGGACTTTATTGAAGATATAAATATAGATGTAAAAATGGAAAGAGTAAATGGAAAACATTTAATTGATGCAACAATGAACATTTGATTACTATTCCAAGGAGTAGAAACCAGAGATGGATTGTTGGAAGATATCAAGAAAGGCGAAACCTATATGAAGAACAGAAGATTGGATTATAGAAATCATAGGGTATATGACAAAGAAAAGTTCCTGTGTATTGTATGAAGGACTAACATTTAAAGTTAATTGTTGTACTTTAAGTTCAAGGATAAATTGGAGGACATCTATTTCCTATATTTTCTTTGTTTGTTATTTTTTGACTTCACTTTTTCTTTTCTTTTTTCTTACTTTGTATTTCTATTTCTTTCTTTGTATTAACTCTTAATATGTATTTTAAAATTCAATAAAACTTATGGAAAAAAAAGAGAGAAAGGGGCTTAAGGCCTAGCACATGGCCTCTCCATGGAGAGGAGCAGCCACATGCTGCTTCCTCCTTGATGGTGGAAGAATCAGAGAGAGAGAGAGGAAGTGGGAGGGGCAACAAGCAGCTTCCTCTGGAAGCACAGAGTTTGCCTCCTAGAGCAATTACCCATATGCTAATGAGGCATGCTTGATTTGTCAGATTCCAAGAAGCTAAACAGGCCGCTCCAGGCAGCCTCCTATGCAACCCTGCCCAACCTCATGTTAGGGGAAATCATGGGTATTTTCCTGCCCAGCCAATACTTGAAGAAAGGGGAACAAAGCCAGAGGAATCCACCAATTGCTTTCCTTACATTGTCCCATATTAAAACTGTAAGGACAGCCCCAGTCACTGGCCTTGTGCTTGTGGCAGAAGAGGGCTTGGCCATCAGGGCAGCACATTTTATGGCTGCATACTTTTCCGCCAGCTCAAGGGATTGATGGATCTCCCTTGATCACAGCTGCCTTGCAGCGCCCTTCGAAAGCCCAGAGTAAGTGAAAATAGAGATGGTGGTTCAGACAGCTTGCTGAGTCTGGGGACTTTCTTTCATTTAGACTTAGGTTGTGTCCTTTTTGACAATTAACCCCAGGACAAACGTGCTCTGGCAACCCCTTTTTTTCCTGCTGTGACCTTGTTACGCTGCCGTCATCCCATCCCCAGCCTATGACAAGGACAGTCTTGTGTCTGTATCGCTGTTAAGCTAGCATGCACTGTCCAAGGGTAGCCTCAAGGTGCATGAAATCTGCTTGGCTTCCTCACCAGTTACTGGGAACAGAATAATCAAGGCAGGAGAGAGAAAAGCCATCAGGACAGCCAGTTTCATGCAGGACAGTTTTCTGCTGACTCAAGGACAGTAAAGAGTCAAGAAGGGAAAGCCCTGAGTCTGCGGGTTTGAACCCTGCCCAGACCATGGTTTAACAATCCATGGCTTAGTGCAATGCGGCACAGTTGCATTTCAGTGAATTCATCCTAAAGACACAAACCTTTTGGACAGAATTGTAGGATATAAACCTAAACAAATCAATAAAACAAGTACAAATAGCAGCATTTCTAGAGGAATGTGCCACCACTCTGAGCCAAAAGCTATTAATTCTTTTCCATCTTCTGCAGGGCTCCTCTGACAAATTCTCCATTTGGCTTTGAAGGGGCATCTCGGATCCTTTGGGGAGAGGAAATTAGCATCAGGAAGGACAAAGCGACAATTTTACCCAAGTTAAGTGTTAATTAAAAGCAGATCACCTTCCTGAACAAAAGCAGGAATCTGACTAGCCTGCAGGTATTTGTGGAGATTACAAAGTTGGGTCCCCCCCCCCAAAAATGCCCATTGGAAAAAAAGTAGTAAAATTGTCACACCTGATTTACAGTTGGAGATTGCCATCAGATTTTCTCATTATTGCCTGTTGCAGGACCAATAGGGGGAAGAATGGTTTTCTTCACTGGATGAAGGAATCATTTTCAGCAGTATGCAGAGGTCAGGAGGGGCCGCTGGGCAGACAAATCCGAGCTTGTCCTAGTGATTTGTGGGGTGGAGAGCATGGAAATAAATGACTGGAAACTGCATCCTCCATTGCCCTAGATGCAAGGATAGAGCAAGGTGAATGCAGCTGCATTGGAGACCCACATGTGCATCGACCCAAGGAAAATCTGCTTTGGTTAAATGGAAAACACCAATTGTGTACATAGCACATGATAATCCAGTGGGCACTGAACTATGCTTCAATTATCAAAACAGGTTAAAAGTGTTTTATTTCACAGTATTGTCAATCCCAACTAACTGATTAATTGTGAAAACCTCTCAGGTTTTTTTATTTTATTTATTATTTTATTTTATTTTATTTTATTTTATTATTTTATTTTATTAATTTAATTTTATTAATTTAATTTTAATTTTAATTTTAAAATTTTAATTTTAATTAATTTTAATTTTAATTAATTTATTTATTTTCTATCCCGCCTTTATTATTTTTATAAATAACTCAAGGCAGGGAACATACCTAATACTCCTTCCTCCTCCTATTTTCCCCACAACAACAACCCTGTGAGGTGAGTTGGGTTGAGAGAGAGTGACTGGCCAAAGGTCACCCAGCTGGCTTTTATCTGGGGTTTTACCTTGTCTTTGGCTATTTTTGGTTTTGATACAGTTCAAATTTTACTATTTATTTATAGCTTTTATATTAATAATATAAAATATAAAATTACAAGATTTATTTATTTATTTATCAAATTTCACCACCACCCATCTCCCCCCGAAAGAGGGACTCTGGGTGGTTTACAATAGAACAAAAAAATTAAAATACAATAAAATCACAATTAATACATATAAATATAAATACAAAATATAAGTATAACATAGAATCCAGATGGCAGTAAAAAGTTCTACTTCAATTCTTGTGTATATGAGGGCCACTTTAAGGCGCCAGCCATCCCCAAGAATGACTACTCCCCTTCTCGCCCCAAGCGAGATGGCAGAGTCAGGCCTTCAATTTTTTCTGGAAGATCAGGAGAGAGGGGGCTTGCCTCACCTCCGGGGGCAGAATGTTCCAAAGGGCGGGGGCCACTGCAGAGAAGGCCCGCTTCCTGGGCCCTGCCAAACGGAATTCTCTTACAGACGGGGTCCGTAACATGCCCTCTCTGCATGACCGGGTGGGGCAGGTCGATGTAATGGGGATGAGACGGTCCCTCAGATAACCTGGCCCCATGCCATGTAGGGCTTTAAAGGTGATAAACAACACCTTGAATTGGACCTGGAAGCAAACTGGAACCCAATGCAGCTCTCGCAGCAACAGTGTTACAAGTGCGGATCTTGGGGCACCTAATATTGCCTGCGCGGCCGCATTCTGAACCAGCTGTAGCTTCCAGATACTCTTCAAGGGTAGTCCCATGTAGAGTGCATTGCAGTAGTCTATATGGGAGATGACTAGGGCATGAGTGACTGTTCGGAGGGCTTCCCGATCCAGGAAAGGGCGTAACTGGTGCACAACACGAAGTTGAGCAAAGGCCCTCCCGGCCACGACTGCCACCTGCTCTTCGAGCAGGAGTTGTGAGTCCAGGAGGACCCCCAGATTCCTCACTGGGTCTGTTTGGGGCAGTGCAACCCCATCCAGAACTAAAGATGGTAAATTCCTGGATATAGAGGAGCCCCCAACCCACAGCCACTCCGTCTTACCAGGGTTCAGCTGAAACCTGTTGTTCCCCATCCAGACCCCGACAGCCCCCAGGCACCGAGAGAGGGTGGTCACAGCATCACTTACCTCACCCGGGATGGAGATGTATAGTTGAGTATCATCAGCATATTGATGATACCTCACCCCATGGCGATGGATGATCTCACCCAGTGGTTTCATGTAGATGTTAAAGAGGAGCGGAGAGAGTACCAAACCCTGCGGCACCCCACAAAGGAGGGGCCGCGGGCCGGATCTCTCGCTCCCTATCAACACCGATTGGGAATGGCCTTGGAGGAAGGAGGTGAACCAGTGCAAAACTACACCACCCACACCGAACTCCCTGAGCCGCCCCAAAAGGATACCATGGTCGATGGTATTGAAAGCCGCTGAGAGGTCAAGAAGAGCAAGGATGGATGCACTGCCCCCATCCCGCTCCCGCCGGAGATCATCCATAAGTGCGACCAGTGCCGTTTCCATCCCATATCCGGGCCTGAAACTGACTGTAAGGGGTCTAAATAATCTGTTTCATCCAGAATCCTCTGGAGCTGCAATGCCACCACTTTCTCAACCACCTTCCCTAAAGAAGGGGAGGTGGGAGACTGGATGAAAATTGTCCAGTACAGTAGGGTCCAAAAACGGTTTCTTGAGGAGGGGGTGCACCAGTGCCTCCTTAAAGGCAGCCCAGAACACCCCCTCTCCCAAGGATTCACCATCGCCTGGACCCAACCACATGTCACCTCCCGAGCTGCCTTCACCAGCCAGGAGGGGCATGGATCTAATTGACAAGTGGTGGCATTTACAGTCCGGAGGACCCTGTCCATTTCCTCGGGCCCAACAGGATCAAACTGTTCCCAGATAACCAGGTAAGTACATTCCCCAGGCATTTCCACAGACCATGCTTCACGCTTGGGTTCCAACTTGGAACAGATCCAAGCAATTTTATCCTGCAGATGCTCAGAAAATTCCTCTGCGTGGCCCTGAAAGTGGGTCACCGGGCCCACCTTTCCCAAAAGGGATTGAGTGACTTTAAACAGGGCCGCCAGGCGGCATTCTGCGGATGCAATAAGAGCGAAGAAATATTTACGTTTCGCCGCTCTTACTGCCACAAGGTAGGCCTTAATAGCAGCTCTAGCTTGTGTTTGATCGGGTTTGGTCCTTGTTTTCCTCCAGTGGTGCTCTAGATGTCTCTGTCAGGATGTCATCCATGCCATCCTGCCGTGGCGCCAGGAAGGAACATCCCGCCAGTCTGTTAAACTCACAGGGTTGTGTAAAGTAGGGGAGAATGCTGGCGATGGGGCTTTGATGTATTCACAGAACTGCAAACATGTTAATCAAAGTATCGTGCCGAGCGATTCAGCATCCAGGATAGATTGAAGGGCGATATCGCTGCATTAATTGATTCGGACCCAGAAAGACCTGAAAACAGAGAGATGAAGGGAAGGGCAACCGAGCCACGAATCCCGATTGGGGGTGGGGGAAACTTGGAGATTATTAAACTGTTGGTTGCGGGAGCTTTGTTCACTCGAGTCTTTAACGTGCAAAGATCACTGGCTTTAATAAAGATTCCTTCATTCAATTCCCTGAGGGGCTTGTGTCAGGAACCCTGATGTCAATAGTCAACGGATCAAGGGCATCACAGTCTCTTAATCCTCTTCAGAACCCTCAGCTCCTCCGTAAACCATGGGGAGTGTCAGGTTCAATGGGACAAGAGAGACCGCACAGGCGCGATCCTGTCCAAGGCCCCGGCCACCTCCCTCTTCCAGGCAGCAGCCAGAGCCTCCGCTGGACCATGCAGCAGGTCCTCGGGTATAACCCCCAGCTCCCTCTGAAACCCCATCGGGTCCATCAGTCACCGGGGGCAGACCCATCAAATGGGTTCTGCCTCCCTGCAGAGGGGGGCAGTGCAAGAGAATCTCAGGGCCACCAGGGCATGATCTGACCATAACAAAGGGGAGAGCTGTAACTCTCCCTTCAGATCACTTTGCCACTGCTCAGACAAGAAAACCAAGTCCGGGGTGAGGCCACTGTCCCGAGTCAGGTCCCGAATAATCTGGGACAGGCCCATGGCTGCCATGGTAGCCATGAACTCCCGAGCCGCCTCCGAGGCACGTCCCAGGGAGGGCAGGTTGAAGTCCCCCAAAACCATGAGTCTGGGGAACTCCACCGCCAACCCCGAGATGCCCTTGAGCAGCTCGGGCAGGGAGGTTGCTACACAGCAGGGAGGCTGGTACAGCAGCAACACTCCCAACTGTTCTCGGGAACCCAACTTGAAAAACAGGGTCTCACAACCAGCCACTTGTGGAGCAAGGCCCCTGAAGGCAAACAGAGATTCCCGGATGACAACCGCCACCCCTCCTCCCCTGCCCTGGAGTCTCGGCTGGTGCCATACTGTAAACCCGGCCGGGCACATCTCTTGAGAGGGGCACCCCTCCTTCCGGGCCCAGCCAGGTCTTGGTAATACACGCCAGGTCTGCCCCCTCCTCAGTGATCAAATCACATATGAGGGGGGCCTTGTTGACCAATCTGGCATTAAGAAGCAACAGCCGAAGACCACCCACAAGTCTGCTGTCCAGGGCCTGGGTCAGCTCAGAGGGCCGGAACATGCCACAGGTATCAAGCATCGGGGGCATCTTCCCCGAAGATGGCCCACTCTGACTTCCATCGTAGCATCCCCGGCCCATCACCACCTGAATAACATGGCCCATCCTAAAACCCCCCCGAGTCTCCAAATCCATTTCCCCTCAATCCTAGACCTCCGGAATCCCTAGTTGGGGGTCCCTCCATCCACTCGTACATCCCCTACACAACCAATCAACCACAGGGAGATGGCGGGCCCCCCAGCGCTCCAGCTCACGCTCTTGGCGCTGTTAGAGCCCAACCATCACCCACACACCCACTGTGCCCCCCTCCTCGGCCTCTCTCACTGGTCGGCGGGGGGCACTGCATCCACTGCTCCTCACCCCGTCTCTCTCTCAAGGGGCGAGTGTCCTCACATACAAGCACCCTCTCCCGGACTCCCTCCCTTGTCTCACACCCGGGAGAGAGCACCCCACTCACCCCACTGGAGGGACCCTAATGCACCTCTGCCCTCTCTAGGCAGGTTGGGTGGGGATGAAGAGGTCCTCGAATTCAGGCCTCTCCACCTACACAGTCCGCACCGTTCCACTGCCCTGCCAGGCTCCAGCTGTTTTAGGGGGGTTTGCAGCTGGTATCTCCCGAAGCTCGATGTGCTGCTCAGCCGTCTCCTCAGTTCTCGGCGCTTCTGCTCCAGAGGGCTTTGCCCGGCTACCACCATTGCTGTTCTTTTCTTTGTGTTGGATGTTACATCTAACAAACGGAGATGAGCACCAGCCCCTAGAGTCGGACACGACTGCACAAATGTGCAGGGGGAACCTTTACCTTTAAGTTAATCAAATCAAAAGATTTATTGAATATGCCACAATTGGCTACGTTCACACATCATCCTAAGATGCAAAGAAACAAAGAACATCATGACTTAGTGTGAACCCAACCCAGATTTTTCTAGAATCTGAAGAGCTGCATTTAGAAGCCGGAACAGTTTGTTTTTTGAGCATGAGAAATTCTGTATGTTATTAACCTGTGGGGGTTTTTAAGAGTTTTTTTAGGTACAACTGAAGTGTGTGTGATACTACATTGGCAAAGTGATTTTCACAAGCAGAGGAGAGTTTTGAAAAGAAGGGATGGGCACAAGGGGTACGAACCTAATTTTAAAAACGTGCACCCTGTGTTTGTATCTTACAACAGTTAGAGTCCTGGCACAACCAGACCAGGTTCCAAGTCGCCCCTTTGGTCTCCCGCTTGGCAAACAGAATCCGAATTCTCCTTGCAGACATTCGCACGCTCTAGCACAGGAGCCTACGCATCCCTTGGGAATCCCAAGAGTCAGGCCTGGCATCCTGAAGTGTGGGGTCTGTTTTCTTTTTTTCTCACAACGGGGAGGTGCAGCTGTTTTTTCAGGCCCACAGTGACATTCATCTTAGGCGAGGCATGCTAGGGGCTATCGCGTTGCGTCGCAGAAGTCTCCCCACGTCCCTCAACGTTCTGCTCAACCTTTGAGAATCGCACCCCCTCTTCCGAATGGCCGGGGTGGCAAAATAAATCTAAACCTCTCATTTATCTTCTGTCAATAAACCGACCCTTCCAGGAATTCTCTCTGCGGAAACCTTTAGCAGCCCGCCTGCAACGGCCCGGGATCCACAGGCAGAGCCCAGACTCCGCTGCCCCCGTCTCTGGCTTTCTCCCAGCCCCCGAGAGACTGCCCTCAAAGCCACCCACGTGCCTCGGAGGACACAAGCAGCTCGCCTGGTTCGGGGCTTCCTGCTGCTGCTTGGGACCCCGCTTCAAACACTGGGGATCCCTTTGCGTCCCACTGGATGTAAAGGGAACGAAAGCTGAGTGGAATTAAGACCAGAACGGCTTCAGGGGGTGGTGAGAGGAACCCCCGAGGATGCCAATCAATGTCAGATTCTTGGTGTGGGGATACAGACAGCCCTTCTGGGACCAGCTTTCTCCCAAGTGAGCGTTTCCTGACCCTTTTCAGTTCTCCTCCTCCTGTCAGTCAACAGAAAGAAGAGCCAATAGTACCGAAATTTTAGAGGGGAGGGTGATGCAAGACCCAAAGGGTAGAAGAATGATAGGAGGGAAGGAGCAAGGAACATTTTGCATGGCCCTAAAAAAATGAAGAATTGTTTTTATTTATTTATTTATTTATTTATTTATTATTCAAATTTATTCCCCGCCCATCTCCCATGCAAGGGACTCTGGGCGGGTTACAATAAATTTGCTAGGTTTCTCTCCAATCAGGAACTCGCAGCTGCACCTACAGCACTCCGTCTTGGAATTGCTAAGCACAACCCTGTGGGGTAGATTGAAAGAGAGCAAGAAATTCTCCTGGGAGCTTCATGCCAGCGGGAAGACTTGAATCTGGGTCTCTCCAGCCCCGCGCCAACAGCACAGCAACATTCTTGCTGGTCAGAATCATTTGTTCCTTTCAGCGGTGCAGATAAAAGGTAAAGTTCTGCTCCTTATCCAGGCCATTTGCACTTCCCTCTCTGCTCACGTGGTGGCTCAGCGGGTAAGACGCCAGGCTTGTCGATCGGAAGATCGCAAGTTCGGAGGTTTGAATCCCTAGCCCCGCGTGACGGAGTGAGCTCCCGCACTCGCCCCAGCTCTTGCCAACCTAGCAATTCGAAAGCATGCAAATGCAAGTAGATGAATAGGCACCACTTCGATGGGAAGGTAACAGCGTTCCGCGTGGGTCATGCCAGCCACATGACCGTGGAAGCGTCTTCGGACAACGCTGGCTCTTTGGCTAACAGAGATGAGCACCGGCCCCTAGAGTCGGACACGACTGCACAAATGTGCGGGGGGAACCTTTACCTTTACTCTGCTCACATATAAAGGGAGATTTCAGCTCCAATGTGGCTTTATTTATTTATTGAGGGCCAGCAGTTGCGTTTATATCCCTTCATTCCGTCTGGATGGATCCTTAAGAAAGGCTCAAGACCTCAAGCACCCCGCATATTTACCAGACAAACCCTGTACAGTTCTACCCAAGCTTCAAACTTCCTTGCTTCTTATTTGGTTTTGGGAAGGCAACTTCATCCTTGGTGCCCCCACCCACTGCTGGAGTTTAAAAGACCCCGGCATGTCTTCTGGGCAGAACTAGCTCCAGATGGAGGGTTGGTGATGCCCCCGATGAGTGTGATTGAAGAATCTCAGCCAAGAACGCGACAGCAGGAGTTGAGAGCTGTTGCTTGGCGCTGGGCTGAATTGTCAAATGGAGCAGCCAGCCCTTTCCCCTCAGTCCTTCCCACACGGGGGAAGGGGGGGCCCTCGGACAGATCCCAGAGCCAAGAAGTCTCTGTTGCCACTTCAGCCATCACCCCCTTATCAGCTTCATCCTTCAGGGAATTCAATTTGGCAGGCCTTCGAAAAACACACGAGGGAAGGGAAAGAAAAACAGCTCAGGAGGGTCCGAGAGTAGCAAGCACCCTCCTCCCCGTCAGCAAAGTTGGGAAAGCAACTGCAAAGGTGAAGCCCTCCAAGATATGGAACATATTTCCAGTGTTTCACAGCAGGGCCTGGAGGAAACGTGGGCACCATTATGCACCGAGAAGCACACGGATCAGCGCTGTTCTTGTTCAGAGATACGCCCTAATGCTGGCCACAGATGCTGGCGAAACGTTAGGAACCACAACTTCCAGAACACAGCCACACAGCCCGGAAGGCCCACAACAACCAACACCCTAATGCGTTTTAGGGGTTTTATTTCAATGCTGTGTGAAAATTACCTTTGCAATGTCTCCATGTTCATCTCTGACAGAAGAGGCATCTGTTTTTCTATCTTGTTCTTAGGTCTCTTGAAAATGTCTTGCCAATTTCTCTCGGCAGTGGTGTGACAAACTGCAGGTCTTTCCATCTCTCTGTGGCACCTTGGTACCCTCATTCCCCAGGCGTTCCCCCCTTCTGTCCTCCTTTGGGAATGAATGGAAGGGTTGGAAAGGCAGGGAGGGTCCAGATGCTGGGGAGAAGGCTCTGTGTCCCAGATGTTTCCATCATTCTGCACCCTCCCTAGATGCCCACTTTCCATAAACTGAACAATAAGAACACTTCCTTCCTGAGGTCTCCCCTTGACGGGAGAGCGGGCAGCTAGGGAGGCTTCTGGGCAGAAGACCATGGAAGATGGGAACCTCACACACACACACACACTTTTGGCCACCTCGTCACTAAATAAGCACCATGTTCCCTCTCTGAGAATTTCTCTGAAATTCATCAAATTGTATGAGAGCTAGTAGAAAAAATCCAAGACATTTTCTCTGCATGTAGAACTTTCGTTCTTAGGAACTGTAAATAAAGTGTTTGTGTGTGGTGTGTCTAACTATCCACTTAGTAGAAACTAAACCTGAATATTAGACTATAGAAAATGTTGGAATGCATACTTAAGTTATGGAAATCCAGGATTCTGTCCTAATTACGCTCCCTTGAAATAGGTTCCATGGGACACAGCGGGCCTTACTTCTGAGGAAACACGTTGGAAAGGCCCCAGGGCCAGAGGTCAACCCTTGCCCCGTACTGGAATTAAAGTCAGGGTGTCTGTGACCAGAGGCTGTCCACTCTCTGCTTGAAGATGTCCAGCAAAGGGGGACCCCACCTCCCAGGGCCATCCATTCCACCTGTGAACTGCTCAAACAAGCAGAGGAATTTTGGCCAGGCTGGCAGGGGATGATGGGAGCTGCAGGTGGGTGGTAGACAAACCCTCTAAGGTGGTGCTTCCCAAACTGTTTCCTTCATTACCCAAAACCGCTTATCAGAGAGTCCTTTTTACCCAATGTAGGCAAAACACTTTAAGTTAATTGAAATGTCCCTGTTGTGGTTGGGTAATGGGTTTGTGTGTCGTTACCCAAAGAAAAACCGCTTTTACCCAATTTTGGGTAATTTACCCAGGTTTGGGAAGCACTGCCTAAAGCCTGCTTTCTTCAATTGTGGAGGAGCTTGTATTAAAAGAGCATTCCTAGGTGTTTGTGGTGACTCTCCAACCCTTTAGGAAGATGGCTACAAGGAGCAACATCTGAGCAGGCTTAACACAGCAGGTGTTCCCATCTCTTCTCTTCCCCAACTGACAAAAGGACACGCTAAGCATAGAAATGGAAGCCGTAGAGCAGCTCCCTTCTCCTTCCCTCCCCAATTTATCCAGGGGATAAATAACCGTAGCACCGTCAGGCATGCGCCTCGGAGGGCAACTCCACGATGCTGTGAAAGAGTGTCCGTGGCATCGTTCCACGTCTGCTGCCGCATATATGCAGGAGAGGATTTATAGCCACTCGCTGCGCTGTTCTCACAGGGAGGGGGAGCTGAACCCCCATCGCTTCGCCCTGATGAATGGGGCATCCGGTTTGGAAAATTCCCACACAGAGGCCAGTGAGCACCCAACAGGAGCCTCCCTTGTGCTTTCTTGAGGTTCTGAATCCTCTTCCTGTCTGGGTGTGTGTGTGCAGGGGAGGGGAGGGTGCTGCACAACGACGACCAGCCAGCCCAGGGCCCAGATGCGAGACCAGCTTGGGCTGCAAAACTCCGAATGGCCACTCAAAGGCAGCAAATTTTGCCATTAGGCATCATCTGGATTTTTGCAGCCCAGAGCTGGTAGCCCTACAGGCAGCCAAAACTTTTGGGTGTCTCAAGCCAGAACACCAAATGACCCCCCCACCCCCACCCCCACCCCCAGTAGATTCAGAAGCTAAGAGACTGAATTGAAGATTTTAGAAAGATTTCCTTCTCTTTCCCAACAGCCCTTATTACCGCTGGCCTTCTCTGCACCTGCATGGCTTATTTGCATGCCTGGAGGCATCGCTCCACCCCGCCCTGGAAGCCGGCACAGCTTATTAGGACAGTTTTTGTCCTAATTTGCCTGAAAAAGAAGAGCCCTTGGGCCAGGAGAGCTGAGAGCATCTTTGAAAAATGTTAGTCGGCCCAATGAAGGTATTGCCTCTGCGGACTTTTTTCCCCTCCCTGCCGACCACCTGTGGTGGCTTCTTGTAAGACCAAAAGCAGGCAGCAGACACTTCTGTGCAAGCCTCAATAAATGTGCAGGTGCTGCGCATGAAGCCATGTGCTCAGATCATTTCAAACTGGCGGGGGGGGGGGGGCATAAATACCTGCAGACAGACTTAGAGCTTCCTGTTGCTCTCCTCTCCAAATGGCCTTAAGAAATAGTCTTTTTGATTCAGACTTCATTCCTGGTGACTTCAAAGGGACATTCACACACTTTTCTTGGCAACAGTATGGGAACTGTGGACTTTTTCTTCTTAGAGCTTTTTTAAAAAATTCCCAGTCTCTCCTGTAGCCCTGTGGTTTACTGGTGGTCTCCCATCCAAGTCCTAATCAAGTCCTGATTAGTCTCAGCTTAGCTGAAAGTCAGTCGGGGTTTGTCACCTTACCTGTAATAATTGTTCACCTGGCTCCACGCCCTCCTTTTAATAACTCCACTTTCTCCCTTCTCTTCACGGGCCAGAAGTAGGGCTGGGGGGGGGGCTCTTGCCAGGAATCCCAGCCTGTCTCCTTGGAAGGGCCACCTGACTCCGAGGCGGGCAAAGTCACCTTCCGGTCACCTGCAGAGGACTTGGCCCATGCCGTCCAACCTTGACCAGCTGCTTTCCAAAATACTAGGCAGGAAAGATCATTCTCCTTTCTATCTGATCTTCCTTTGGGGGCCGGAGGAGGGACCAGACCTTCTGCCCACCCAAGGAGTGATGGCGCCTTTCCTTGGCAGGCAGGCAAGGGGGGGGGGCTGCCATCTCGGCGAAGTGCAGTGCAGCCATCCCGGATGCCAGGCAAGCAGGACCCAGGAATCCAGACACCTGCACAGAGAGGTGGCAAAGGAGCAATGGTGGGTTGGTTAAGGACGGTGGAAGTTGTATTCTCGAGCGCCAGAATACAGGTGGCTGACCCCCAGGGGCGGCCAGGCCCGCGGGGCCAAGCAAGCAGCGAGGGAATATGCAAGAGGGGTGATGGGGGCGAAGTACCATCGCGGGGCATTCGCGGGGGCCGCGGGGGCAGCAGTCCCGGGCCGCGGCAGAGCTTGGGGCCAGGCGGCCGGCCGGCCTTTTCCCTTGGCTCGCAGCAAGGCGGGGGAGGGGGCGACTGGAGCGCGCCCGGTGCAGCTGCCTCCTGCCGGGAAGGCGCTTCCCCCCACGGGGGCGCGGGGGCGGGGCCAGGCGAGGACCCTCTTTAAGCGCTCTCGCGGCGCCCCGCAGCAGCCTGGCTGGCCGTCCGTCGGGGACGCTGAGTCGGCCCAGCGGCGGAGGCGGGCATGGACGCGCTCTACTACGACTACGGCGAGGAGCCGCCGGGCAACTGGAGCGAGGCCGGGGCGCTGGCCTGCGCCTGGGAGGAGGGCGAGACGGACTGGGAGCTCTCCTTCTCGCTGCTGCCCGTCCTCTACATGCTGGTCTTCGTGCTGGGGCTGTCGGGCAACGGGCTGGTGATCTTCACGGTCTGGCGCGGCGCGCCCGCCAAACGCCGCTCGGCCGACGCCTACATCGGCAACCTGGCGCTGGCCGACCTGGCCTTCGTGGTGACGCTGCCGCTGTGGGCGGCGTACACGGCGCTGCGCTTCCACTGGCCCTTCGGCTCGGCGCTCTGCAAGCTCAGCAGCTACCTGGTGCTGCTCAACATGTTCGCCTCGGCCTTCTGCCTGGGCTGCCTCGGCTTCGAGCGCTACCTGGCCATCGTGCACGCCCTGCCGCGCTCGGCCGGCCGGCCGGCCTCCTCCTCGTCCGCCGCGCCGCGGCCGCGCGCCGCGACGCTGCTGGCGCTGGCCGCCGTCTGGCTGCTGGCCGGCCTGCTGGCGCTGCCGGCGCTGCTGCTGCGCGAGACGCGGCTGAGCCCGCGCGCCGGCAACGGCTCGGCCGTCGAGTGCGACATGGACTTCAGCGGCGTGGCCGGCAGCGCCGAGGAGGAGGCCTGGTGGCTGGCGGCGCTCAGCCTGGCCACCACGGCGCTGGGCTTCCTGCTGCCGCTGCTGCTGCTGACGCTCTGCTACTGCTGCATCGGCGCCGCCGTCAGCCGCCACTTCCAGCGGCACGTGCGCAGGGAGGAGGGCCGGCAGCGGCGCCGGCTGCTGCGCATCATCGTCACGCTGGTGGCCGTCTTCGCGCTGTGCTGGCTGCCCTTCCACCTGCTCAAGAGCCTCTACGTGCTGGCCTGGGTGGGCCTGCTGAGCCTGCCCTGCCCGTGGCTAGGGCTCATCCTGCGCCTCCACCCGTACGCCACGTGCCTGGCCTACATCAACAGCTGCCTCAACCCCTTCCTCTACGCCTTCTTCGACAGCCGCTTCCGCGCCCAGTGCCTGTTGCTGCTCGGCCTGCGCCCGGCGCGCCGCGCCCCCGCCGGCTCCGTTTCGTCCACGCTCAGCGGCCAGACCCAGAAGTCCGAGCTGCCTTCCTTGGGCACCAAGGTGTAGGGCGGCAGCGCAGGGAGCGAGAGAGGCGCGCTCGGGACTGGCCGGGATCGCCAAAGCCTTCGGGACTGGAGGTGTTTTGCCGAGATCTCCAAGCCGGCGCCCCAGCCTTAGACTTTCCCTCCCCACGCCTCGGACTGTTTTTCCTCGCGACCCGGGAACTCACCGTTTTGGGGCAGGTCCTTGCGGTGGATAACTCCCTTGTAACCAATAAACTCTTTTGTTTCCTCAGGAATAAAAAAGAGTCGATTCTTTTCCAGCTACTTTGGTCCGGCGTGGGGTTAAAAAAAGGGGGGTGAATTTCGTTACTTGGGGAGAGGCGGGAAGAGGTCTGAAAAGAAGTGGTTTCCCTAGTTGGAAGGGGGAGGCGACGCAAAGCTGGATTCTTGGCCGTGCGCGCCTGTCCCCTTCTTCCCCGCAAAGCCCCCGGTTCGATCGAGATCCCTCGCTGGGAAGGGTCAGGCGCGGGTGGCGGGAGGCTGCTGGGAGCCGGCGCGTGGCTCGGCGGGACATTTGCAAGCAGCACTGGCGTCGTTTCTGAACACGGACGGCACGCCTGCCCCCTTGGAAGCCACCGGCCGCTTCTGGGCTTGGAAAGGAAAATGCTTTCAGAAAATGACCTCTCCCCCTCTCCCATCAGTTATTCGGAGTTAAGCGCTGGTCGTTATTCTTTATTCGGTTTATATTCCACTAGGCTGGCATAGAGAACATCCTACAATTTCTACCCCAGACAACCAGTACTCTTGATTGAGGTTGGTAGACTTAAACCTAAGCCTCTGTTTCTAACTATTCTAACTAACTAACTAACTAACTAACTAACTAACTAACTAACTCTGCTCTAACTATTAGGCTGCATTGTCTTTTCTCTTGGGTTGTGCTCTTTTGCTTCTCTCCAGAAGGGGAGAAGGGGGCGGGGCTTAGCAAAACAGGAAAAAAATCCATCGCGGGGGGATTGCTTCCATGGGGCCAACCCACATAACACAACAAGAATTCAGGACAGAACAGGAGCAACTTGCAAGTTGGTTCCATAAACTGCTGCTTTGAACTTGCCAACAATATTGGGCAGGTACCCTGAATTTCTGGAGCAAAAGTTCGGTCGCGGCATTTATTTGCAAAAGCCAAAAACCAAAAGCGCCTGGGGAGCGAACAGGGGATGCCGAAGTCCATCGAATGGAGCCAGAAGCAAAACAGCGGCACAGAATGGCAAACGTTCTCTTTCCCAAAGGAGGTGCTTTTAAGCCCAAGCGTTCAGATCAGCCTTGTCACATTCAGACTTTTCCTGTGTCGTCCCGCTCACCCCCATTTCTTGAGCTTTAGCAGCCTCCTTTTGCAGGGGAAATGGTTTTTTTAAATGCTATATTAGCGGTGTTGGAAAGTCTGAGCAGTTTATTTACCAGTAGGTCCTAGTCTGCCTAGGGGTTCAAGGCCTTGGAGCACGTGCAGAGTGCAGTTTTATATATCTGGGCAAAATAAGAGGGATGAGGCTGGCATGGAGGGCACCTGGCCAGGTAGAGGGTGACGGAAGGAGCTCCTGGGGTTTCCGTAGGTCTTTCTACGCTCTGCCTGCTCCCGTTTCTGTTCAGAGATTTTGCAGGGTTTTGTTTTAATTCTTTCGAAGTCTTGCCCTGGGTTGATCTCAAAAGAGCTAAGCAAAATCAGGCCTTGGATGGGAGACCCCCAGAAATCTCAGGTAGGAAGGCTAGACTGGGAAGGAAAAATAACTGGGAGAACACGCTGCTAAACCATTTCCAGGCCATGCAATGTATAACAAGGACATACTATTGTCACAAGGGTTACCACGAGTCAATTCAAGGAGACCTTAATGTTTTTTTAACCCCAACTATGGATTTTGGGTTTTAACCCTGCAGCCCAAGAACCAACAAAGCTATGACTGTTCTTTGGATTCTTTACCCAAAGAACAAACATTTGGGGGACAGAGGGCCTTTAAATCTATGCAAGAGCGACACATACAGCCTGGAAGAGACAGGGAAGAGCTTTCAGCAGTGCTGAAAGATAAAGACGGATGAGCCCAACACGGATTCTAAGCATGGCAATGTTTGAATTTAGGAATACGTACATCCACACATTATCTTGTCCTGCTCCACTGCTCCAGTTATCTTGTCAATTTTACCCACCTCCACCACGCAGACACTGCTGGTAAAGGGAATTTTCTCCCTTTTAGGGGTCACCTCCTCCCCACCTCGCTGAAAGTAGCACTAAAACAAACCTCAAACATCAGCTGGGAGTTGGGGGGGGGGCAGAATAGCAATGTGCACTGTCAAAATAGGGCCCAGTGTGATCCAAAGTGCAGCCAATTCAAATGGTGGCTCTGTTTATTTGCCACCTCAAGTACTGTGTCCAATTCTTTTAGAAAAATTTGGAGAAACTGGAACAAGGGCAAGGAAGGACAGTTCAGATGATCGGGGGAGGGAAACCAAGTTTTTATAAGAAGAGACTGGGAGAACTGGTGTGTGTAGTCCTGAGAAAAAAGTCTGAAGGGGTCTATGATAAAACACTTTTAAAGGACTGGAAAGGGGGTCACGCAGAACTGCCCACCTGTGTTCCGCAGTCCCACAATGCAAGACGTGGAGTAAAGGCCTTGAACTGGAGGAAGGCAGATTCAGCTGAGTAACAGCAGTTTGACAGTGGGACCAAGGGGCTGAGAGCAGGAGAATCCCCTTTGCTGGATGTGTTCATGCAGAAACGAGGCAGTTCTCTTTTGGGGGTGATTTAATTTGGATTCTTGCACTGGACTGGAGGGCCTTCATGGTCCTTTCCAACTCTAGCATTCTAATTTAATTAGTATCTATTTCTTTTATTAATGAACAACTTTAGATGCCTCCTGCTCCTCTTTATGGTTCCAGGCTCCTTATAAACATCAAATTCAATTGAACAATTAAAACCACACAAAAACGCAGCAGTGTAAAAAAAAAACAACCTCCAGCTCTTGACTTCACAACTCTGCATTCTATTTGGCCACCAGGAGGGCAGGTGCCCAATTCATAGGACCCTCTCAAAGTATTTAGCCCAGATGCTCAGAGGTGTATGAATGCATCACGACTGCCTTGCTCAGCATCTTGGCACAAACTCCCATCCATTGGAAAACTGCTGAACATCTGAGTTTTTCCCTTCCTTTCCTAATTTTGCTTTTCTTTACAACCCAGCTTATTTTAGCAGCATATATCCGGAGAAAAGAATCATGAATTTGTTTATAAGTAAATCTGGCTGCACAACCAGGGCTACACCCACCTCTATACAAAAGATTCCCCCCCCCCAAGAATGGAGGAAACCTGTTAAAGATGCTGCAGCTGGTTATTGACAATTCCCTATTTGTACCAAAGTTCATCCCAGTACACTAAAGGCCCTAAAACTGATATGCAGTCTTCCCTCACTTTATGCTAGTGCTAAGCTCCATGAAAATCTTGCATAAGTGAATTTGCATGAAGTGAGACACTGAACCAGTGGAAAAAAAGGGATTACAAGATGCAGTGTAAAATTTTGTAACTCAAATGCACCGTCAACTGTGCTCATAAGGTTTTAGAGCCATATTCTATGCTATTCAAACAGGTTTTCTTCCTTGTCTTGTGTTCTATGTGCAGAGAAAGCATTTTCTCCATCTTTTCTCCAGCTGGATTTCTAATGCACGTGGTTATTGTGGCAGGCAAAGAAGTGGAATGCATCACGGCACTGCAAATTTTATTAGCATTCTTTGTTATGTTATGCACACTAGATTCACCAGGTTAAAACCTCATCCTAGGGCTGAGAATGCTTCACAGCTGTGATGTGACATCATATGTCCAGCTTTGTTTCTAGTGTTATAGAGGTCCTTTTTATTTTGGGCAAGTGAGTTGGATAAGATGTTGATGGCCATTTTGACCTCATAGTGACAGGAGTAGTTACTGAAGGTATGGAAGTAAGTGGGAGTCAGGACGCACAGTAAATGCATGGTGAGGGCAGCAAGGGGCTTTGGTGGGAAAATGTTCAAGTAGTTTTGGCACAGTTCCAGACATTTGATGCAAATTGACTATGCTGGCACTAATCTCATAACAGCATTTTTTTTGCATAAAGTAAATTCTCAGATGGAAATGATTGATCACATAATGAATTTCATAAAGTGAGGGAAACTTGTACTCTACATCACAGAAATAAACTGGCCTCATGTCACATACAGGTAGTCCTTGTTTAGCGACCACAATTGGGACCAGCAACTCGGTCGTTAAGCGAAGTGGTTGTTAAGTGAAACTTAATTTTTAATAAAATTAAAACACAGTCTCCTGGCTTGCCATTGGCTCCTTCCTAGGGCTGAGAGAGAGTGACTGGCCCAAGGTCACCCAGCTGGCTTTCGTGCCTAAGGCGGGACTAGAACTCACAGACTCCTGGTTTCTAGACCAGCACCTTAACCACTAGACCAAACTGTTTTAGTATGAATTTTTAATGCACAATAATATATTATTGTGGTCCACTTTCTTTGCATTCTGAAGGCCTAAGATTCTTTACCAGACAGTAGTTCAGTGATTCTGTGAATTTTCTGGAAAACAGCAGAGCAGGTAACTAGGGGTAAGAAAAGCAAGTTCCAATCAGAACAAAGTTAAGCTGCATCAAATCCTGTATCATGTTGCCAACAGAAGCCCCCAAAAAGATTGCCATGCCTACTTCTTTGCCCTCACAACACTGCCACTGAACATTGAATATTGCTCTCTGAATAGCTCCTCTTAGTTCCTCATCTCTAGCAAGTAAGACTGAGAAAGGACCCTGGATGAAACCACTGGCAATCTGAACTGATGGACAGCCAGGGAAGCCATAATCATTGTTAGGTCTACTCCATGGTATGGAAACTTGAAAACAGATCTTCAGAGAGACTATTGTATGGTTAAAATAATCATGTGTAAATTGTGCCAGAGTTTCACAGACCTAAGATTTCAATCAGTGCCACTGGTGGTGACTGATGGGTCAAAGATAAAGAGACCCTCAACTCCCAGAGACAAAATGGGCATATCCATACATTGGCAACAATACAGAAGGGGTCTGTCACTGGCACCTTCAGAGATGTTTTTCCACTTCCCAGCCTAGCCTACAGCCCAGGTAGTCTCCATCCAAGTAATACTGAGGCCAGAAACTATTACGTTTTTCCAAGATCATCTGATATTGGTTAACGGATTCTGACGAGATCAAGCTGTTATTTTAAAAAATCAGATCTTGCTTAGAACATCTGCTAAACCCATCTTGACAAAACGTAACTGCTGCATTCAGGTAACATGAGATGCTTGAAACCAAGTAGTAGAATTTTGGATTAAGTGATAATGTTGCACGACATGCAAAAACAACAGCTGGGTTTTGACAACAGAGTAAACCAAAGACTATCCCACCATTTTTAGACTAATCTATGCAAAGGCAGCCTTTCTGCAACTTAATCTGCCACTGCAACCTTAAGAATTATCTGAAGGCTATGGAAATTGGTTGTAAAGGTGATTTCCTCCCTTAATAAGGTGATATTCTGGACAAACTTGATTTGTATCTTCCTCTTTGTAAATATTGTGAGAGTGCCAATGTAATAAACTATTTCAGGCAACTTCAGATGGTCTTATGAATTTGCCCCATTCTTTAAAACAAAAACTCATGGAAGCCCATAACTGTTGCTGTTCCCATGCTAATTTTAAATTCCGTAAGCCAACCATGCATCCTTTGTAAAGGATCTCATTTTGGTCACTTGCACAATTCACTTTTGTGATCCTGAATGCTCTCATTATGAGCAAAACAATTCCTACTTTCTCTCCAAAAGTC
The DNA here is from genome assembly GCA_023362775.1 of Charina bottae. NCBI lineage: Eukaryota > Metazoa > Chordata > Lepidosauria > Squamata > Charinaidae > Charina > Charina bottae. Next base: position 10,660,759 of record JALMGJ010000023.1, read on the forward strand.
TATAAATCTATATCACATTTCCTTGTCTGCTCCTTCTGCTGACAAACCCCCCCCCCCCCCCCGAATCTTTGCTTTTTTCCCTTGTGGCAGGGAAGGCAAACACCTCCTTCTGAACCTCCAGGGTCTTCCCTCTTGTACCCACTCCTTGTTCAAGTGATTGAGAAAATTCTGTGCAGGTTTATTTGAACCATCAACGTTTGGTGCTCTCTCTGCGAAGTCTTTGCAGCCGTTCCTATTAGCACCTTTGGTACCCGAGAGCTCTTCTCGCTCCATGCAGGCCTCCTCCCCATTTGTCACCTATCCTACTTCATCCCAGGGGCCACATGCCAGCAACAGTAGTCCAGCTGCCTCGGCCAGAAGTGGGCTGTGACTGGGGTTTTGTGACACCAAATAATGAAAACAGTAAAGTGTTCTAAATTCTGCAAGTGTTCATACATGAATCCCAATCCCAATCAGCACCATTAATTTAAAGGGGCTACACCAGAGTGAAGTACAAATGTGTTACTTTTTTATCCTGCCCTGATACCTCCTGAATTAGGGTGGGCAAAATAAAGGGTTTTTATTTTAAAGGACAAAAGATTTTGCTGCATTTATTGCACCTCATGAAGGCTCAAAATGACAGCCCTTGCTTGAAGCTTTGCAGAGGTGCAGCTTGGCTTGAGTTAAGGGAGGAAACCCATTTCTGAGCCCATTTTATGGGCATTTTGTCACTTCCCATGTTCAAACTACAATAATTAAGGAAAAATCCTTTGCAAGTATGTGAGAAGGGAAGGGAAGAGGTGGATGCCAACATGGAGAGAGAGAGAAGGGGGGGGGGACTGTAAATTACAGGGGAAATTATGATAGAGAAATAAAGAGGGAGGCTTAGAAAAGATCCAGGTCTAATTTCCCAATGGCACTTCTGTAGTATAAATTTCTAAGATCTTGCTTTATCAAATGATGCTCAACACTTATTTTGAGGGAAAAGGAGCATATGAATATGTGTCAGATAAGGAAATGAACATATCCGGCCCCATTTTGCACTCCTTAGTATCTCCAGAAAAACCACACTGTCCAGGACACCCCCCACTCCAAAATATTGCAGCCTGGATTTTAACCCTAAAAGCTTATGGCAGCTTTTTTCAACCTGTGCACCCCCAAGATGTCTAGTTTCCAACTTCCAGTTTTCTTGGAAATGGTCATGCTGGGACTTCCGGTGGGAATATGGTGGTCTGACCAGCTGTGTCCACGAGCTCAGCAAGCAGAACTGGGATCGTGGCACTTTTTTGGGGCTCAGGCTGGTTTCTCCTGAAGCCCAGAGCATTTTTCCAGATTAAGGAAAACGCTTGGAATCGACTCATTCGTCCTCCGGATGGTGAGTTGCAGCGTGCGCGATTGACAGATAAGACTTCGCCGGGAGGCTGGGAAGACATCATTTCCACGCCGCGCTGCAGCCCTTAAAGGGACATTAAGTCCAGCCACCCCATTTCTACAGCACCCAATTTATTATTGTTTTAAAATATTTGTACCCTAAGAGAGGTTTTCTGCATTAAGGAGAAACTATCTCTCTTGGTGCTTATTTTTGTGATTAATTAAAAAAATTTTTTTTTAAAGCTTTGGATTTTGCTTTCCATCCAACACTATGGAGGGTTGAGAGTATGTTATCATCTCCCTGTTATTATTTTTGCGCTAATTCTGAAGATTTTGGCATTTTTCCTACATGAATCTGCCGTTCTGAACTTTCACTTTCCTGCCGCTGCATTCTCTGGGAACTGTCTGGTATCTTATCTTTCCATTGACTTTCACTTTGGCCAGTTAAGTATCTAAGGGGCACCATAACGTACTGCTTCAAAAATGGAGGATCTTAGCCAGGCTCTCTCTGACTTTCCCCGAGACATCAAAGCAGATATTAAGCAGATTCTTTCTGATTCCTGCCAAATTATTCTGCAAGACATTTGGAGCATTGTGAAAAATATGTGGTCTGAAATGTGCCATCTGGTTGGGGATGATGTGGATGAACCTGAAGAATCTAACAGCAATGGAAATGTCACTCCCAAGAGTGAGATTGGGCTTCTGTTGAAATCCTGGATGAAATTGGTGATGAAATTGGCAATGCTGAATGGAAGAACTTAAATGGAGAAATTGAGCTGCAGGACTTGAGTGAATTTGATTTTCTGATGGAATGTTATGGAAAAGAAGGGATTATGTATGGGAAGTTTTTTGAAGAGAAGTCTGTGTTTGAGGGAAGCAGTTGGGTTGATTTCTTAAAGAAAACAGCTCTGTGCTTGTTATGGGGATATGTAAATGTCTTGGTCTATTTTGAAGTGGGTTAAGGGATTAAAATATTTACCTGGATGGTCTTTTGGCTTTGGATGATTTTACTTTTCGTTAATGATTGGGATTATGATTATTAAGGTTTGTTTTTATTCATGTTTTTTGTATTCATGTTTTTTGTATTATTATAATGGTAGATAATTTACATGCTTTTTATTTTTGATCTTTATTATAGTAGACAGGAATGTATAGAATAGTAGTAGGAAGGGAACAATTAAGTAATTGTTAATTTAGGGGGGGATGTTGATTAGGTGATTTAACTGCTCAAAAAAATAAAGGGAACACTGAAACAACAACACAATGTAAGTCCAAGTCAATCACACTTCTGTGAAATCAAACTGTCCACTTAGGTAGCAACACTGATTGACAATCAATTTCACATGCTGTTGTGCACATGGAATAGACAACAGGCGGAAAGCATAGGCAGTTAGCAAGACATCCCCAATAAAGGAGTGGATCTGCAGGTGCTGACCACAGACCACTTCTCAGTTCCTATGCTTTCTGGCTGATGGTTTGGTCACTTTTGAATGCTGGCGGTGCTTCCACTCTAGTGGTAGCATGAGATGGAGTCTACAACCCACACAAGTGGCTCAGGTAGTGCAGCTCATCCAGGATGGCACATCAATGCGAGCTGTGGCAAGAAGGTTTGCTGTGTCTGTCAGCGTAGTGTCCAGAGCATGGAGGCGCTACCAGGAGACAGGTTAGTACATCAGGAGACGTGGAGGAGGCCGTAGGAGGGCAACAACCCAGCAGCAGGACCGCTACCTCCGCCTTTGTGCAAGGAGGGACAGGAGGAGCACTGCCAGAGCCCTGCAAAATGACCTCCAGTGGGCCACAAATGTGCGTGTGGCTGCTCAAACGGTCAGAAACAGACTCCATGAGGGTGGTATGAGGGCCCGACGTCCACAGGTGGGGGTTGTGCTTACAGCCCAACACCGTGCAGGACGTTTGGCATTTGCCAGAGAACACAAGATTGACAACTTCGCCACTGGCGCCCTGTGCTCTTCACAGATGAAAGCAGGTTCACACGGAGCACGTGACAGACGTGACAGGGTCTGGAGACGCCGTGGAGAACGTTCTGCTGCCTGCAACATCCTCCAGCATGACCGGTTTGGCAGTGGGTCAGTAATGGTGTGGGGTGGCATTTCTTTAGGGGGCCGCACAGCCCTCCATGTGCTCGCCAGAGGTAGCCTGACTGCCATTAGGTACCGAGATGAGATCCTCAGACCCCTTGTGAGACCATATGCTGGTGCGGTTGGCCCTGGGTTCCTCCTAATGCAAGACAATGCTAGACCTCATGTGGCTGGAGCAATGGTATTTAGTGGTTTTTATAATGTGCTAAGGCAGGGGTCGGCAAACTCTTTATGCCGGGAGCCATTTTGACATGCTTGTGCACATTTTGAAATGCTCGAGAGCCAGGGGGCGGGGTTTGTGGGCGGGGGCCAATCGCATGGAAGGGGGCGAGGTTTGCGGGCGGGGGCCAATCGCGTGGAAGGGGGCGGGGTTTGCGGGCGGGGGCCAATCACGTGGAAGGGGCGGGGGTTTGCGGGCGGGGGCCAATCGCGTGGAAGGGGGCGGGGATTTGCGGGCAGGAGCCAATCACGTGGCTTATTGGGGCGCGTGGGAGGGCCCATGTAGCAGTTTCCCCCCCCACCGGCATCCCGCCCCTCCCTCCTTGCCTGCAGAAGGCGGCCGGCCTTCTCCCCCCGCTATTTCCGGAAGTGATCCAGCGCCGATCTGCGGGCTGCAGGGCTTCCGATCCTTGGAAGGCGAGGCCCTGGTGGTGTAGGGGGGGGGGGGCGAGGATTCTCAGTCGGGAGGGGGAAATCCCCGGGTCTGCGGAGGTCTTTCCGCGCCGCCTTGAGGCACGCGTGGGCGCCCAGGGCAGGGGAGGAACGGGGAGCGCCAGGAGACTCACCCGCTGCTGCTCGGCTGCCACCTTCCTCCTCCGCTTCAGCCACCCGCCCACCGAGTCCTGGCCCTTCAGCCCCCGCTGGGGGGAGGGGGGCAGGGACTCAGCGCCCGCACGCCCGGAGCCCGGCAGAGCTGCGTCTCGCCCCGCCCCGCCCTCCCAGAGTGGCCAGCGGAGCGCCACCGGCGCCCACCTGCTCGGGCAGGTACCAGCCTCTCTGCACGCTCCTTCCGCTGCTGCTGCTGCAGGGAGACGGCGTCCACCCGGCCCAGCTGCCCGGGGTCCAGGGAGATCAGATCCGGTGGGATCTGTGGCGAAGAGCGGCCGTGGGGGGGGGGGGAACGAGGTGGGCGGATCTGATCTCCCTGGACTCAGGCGTTGTTTCCGGGAGAGTGGGCGAGTCCAGCTTGCTTTCTCCCCGGGATGGAATGTCCGGCTGGAGCTTCAGACAAGGAGCCCACTTAGCGAGTTTCTTCCAGCTTTACTCCTCCGATTAGGATTGCTTTGCTGAAACTGGCTCTTTCCTGATCAGGCAGGTACCAGCCTCTCTGCACGCTCCTTCTGCTGCTGCTGCTGCAGGGAGACGGCGTCCACCCGGCCCAGCTGCCCGGGGTCCAGGGAGATCAGATCCGCCCGCCTCGTTCCCCCCCCCCCACCGCCGCTCTTCGCCACAGATCCCTGGGCCGTTTGATGCGGTTTACATTTTAAAACAAAATAAAGCAAATTAGGCAGTCAAGACCTTCAGCTAAGAGAGAGTGTGGCGGAACAAAAAAATAAAGGCGAGAAAGAGGCGTCGTATGGAAGGAGGTACCGACGGAAAGGCTGCCCCACCCGTCTCCGGATTAGTCCTGCTGATTTCAACTGCAATGTATTGGAGAAAATGGCTTTGTGAGTTTTAGCCTCCAACCGGGCTCCAAGAGAGAAAGAACGAGAAAACTTATCAATTTTATCTTTTTCTCCACCCAGAGGTTCTCTCAAGAGCTGTTTTGGCCCAGAAAAGTCAAGCAGCTCTATTGCTACTAATTCAGTAAAATCGCCCTTTTATGAATCGCTTCATTCCCAGCCGAGTCTGCCCCTTAAGCCCTTCTCCGTCCTTTCTTCCTCCGCCGCCCCCCCCCCCCCAGCTTCTCTTTTTACCTTTTCTGCCCCCACTTCATGCCGGGGATAATTCAAAAAGGCTTCTTTTTCGCCCACCAAACATTAGTTTCCAGCGTTTTGTGTTACTGGGTTTTTGATCATTTGGCAACGATCCGGGGGAAGGGGAAGAGAAGGCAACCCGCAGGAGGCACGGCTTGAGGGCGGACGGCACCCCTGGGCTACAAATAAAAGCGTTTATTCGGGAGCAAGCTGCATGGAACCCCACGAAGCAAACAGGCAGGCGCCAGTTGGGGGGTGGGGGAGTTGGATCTACTTTAGCCTCCTTGTAAATCCCACCCCGTGCGCTACTCTCTCTCCCTCTCTGCTCCGCGTGCGCAAGGGCGCAATTCCCCAGAAACCCTCCGGCTCAGTTGCCCTGGGAATCCCTGCGCACCCAGCGCTTGCTTTCCAACTGAGCGAACCCTCCTGCGCCTTGGCCTGGTTGGGCGCGCGCTTGGGCATCCAAGCCGGATCGGGGGCCTCGCGGAGGGAGGCAAGCCGCCGGGCCCGCCCCCCTCAGCCACTTCCGCCCGCCCGCGTCGAGCCAAGAAAATGATGGGGGGCGGGAAACGAGGCCGGCCCGCCCCACCCGCCCGCTTACCTGCCTGCTTGCCTCCCTCCGCGAGGCCCCCCGCTGCCTTCCCGGGATCCAAGCCGGAGAGAAAGGGCGGCGGCGGGGCCACGCTACTGGACCGCCCGAGTGCCAGACAGGCAGCTCCGCCCGCGCACCTTCCACGCGATCGGCCCGTGAGGACCGGCCAGGGAAGGCGCGCGGGCGGAGCTCCCGTCCCGCTGCACCCCAGCCGAGCAGCAGCCGAGCCTTGAGAGGGCGAGAAAGCCCCGACGCTGCCCCACGGACTTCTCCAGCGCGCCCGGATCCCGGGAAGGCAACGGGGGGCCTCGTGGAGGGAGGCGGGCGGGCGCCCGTCCCGCCCCCCTCGGCGCCTGTGCGGCTCCCCCGCGCCCTCCCACCCGCCCCAATAAGCCACGGCAGGGAGGCGCTACTGGCCCGGGACGTGGCGCTGTCGGAGGCGGCGCAGGAGCGGCTGCAGGGGCTGCTGCGGCTGGAGATGGTGCTGCTCCGCGGCATCCAGGTGCTGGGCGAGGGCGCGGGCCCGGGACGCGAGCGGCAGGGCAGCGCAGGGGGCCTGGCCAGGGCGGTGGTGGCGGGGGGACGGCGGAGGTTTGCCGGGCGGCAGGACGGGGCGGGCAGCGCTGCTGGGGCTGGTGGCGGAGCTGGAGGGAGCAGAGGGACCAGGCGTTCCCGTGGGCGCAGCGTGCGCTCTGCAACCCGCCTTGGAGAAGTGGCCGCGGGAGGCCCTCCGGGTGCACCCTCCCACCCCATCAATCCCCCCACCCCGCCAGCAGCGCCTCCCTGCCGCGCCGGGCCTCGCTCAGTGCGAGAGCCAGGGGGCGGGGTTTGCGGGCGGGGGCCAATCACGTGGAAGCGGCGGGGGTGAGTTCAGCTGCGGAAGAGCCACACTCAAGGGGCCAAAGAGCCGCATCTGGCTCGCGAGCCGCCATTTCCGACCCTTGTGCTAAGGGGTTGAATTGTAGAAATAATGTGATTTTAGTTTAATATAGAGTAAGGGATTGATTGTGGGAAATATATCCTTGATGTTTACAGTCGGAAGTCACTTCTCTTTGTAATCTATCTAAAAAATTTATCTTGTGTTTTCACACTTTTTAGTTCTTTTTTGTAGTTTTTTGTTTTTCTGTATTTTATCTTTTTCTGAAATTCAGTAAAATTCTTGTTAAAAAAAAGGAAATGGTCATGCTGGTTAGGGAATTCTAGGAGTTAGAAATCCACACATCTGGAGATGGTTTGGTTGAGAAAGGCTGTTGTATGCCAAACCTCCACCATACTGTCCCCCAGATCTGTTGGATCAAAATTCTCATTGCCCCCGTCTGGCTAGGAAAGATGACTGTTGTAGTCCAACCTACCCAACAGGCAGCAGGTTGGTAAAAAGTAGAATTAGTTCTTTTGAATGCAACTGATCTAAGACTTCTCCTGAAATTCAAGGTCACATTTACCAGGCTTGGACTCATCAGCAGGTATTTAGGAGAAGAGTAGCAGCATGGAAGAGGAGAGGTGCAGGGCAGCTGACTTGAGCAAGAGAAGGGGCGAGATTGGGAGAATCCATGAGAAAAACACAAAGCCGTGCTGTTCTGCGACTTTCCTGGGAAACAGCCCTGTCCCACACCTGCAGGAACATCTACCCAAGGAAGCGGAGGTAGAATGCCAGGACCAAGAGAAAGATGAGAAGGCTTTAGTGTCCCAAGGCAACAGAAAACTTGGCAACCCTTTTGGGTTCAGCCCCAGCACGTGAACTGCACGTTCCCGTTCCCCCTCCCCGCCCCTGGCAAGGGGAAGAGCAGCAACAGCTGAGGTTTTCTTACCTCATGAAGGGAAATGGGGGCTCCTAGACAGCAGAGAGGACTAGGGAGGAAGATAATTTACTTATCTCCCCAGAACGCCTACATGATAAGCTTGTGCAGGGGGTGCCAGGGACTAGATACTCTTCATCCTGCATCGGAGATTGTCTGGGGGGCAGGGGTGCCATGTGGACAGGGGGCACCTCCAAAAGGCACTGCAGCTGAGCTCAGGTCTTGTGGAAGCTTGCTGTTTGGACAATGAATAGCCTCAGCTGCCCAGCTTTTCATGAAGTTTCTTTCATTAGCCAGGCGCCGATCTAAGCAGCTGCACCGCCTTGGCAACAGGCAGCCACCACCATAAAAGGGGTACAGTGATAAGGGTGGTGGGAAGGGAGGGGGGGAAGGAACATCTTAGCAGCTGTAAAAAGGGTTTAGAAGAGATTCAGTCACTGAGCGATGGAGAAATACTTAAGGCTGTAGTGGTATCTCCTGTATCCACCTACAGAAACTTAACAGATTGCAGTCCTGCTGATATGAAGGCCTACAGGAGGGATAAAAAATTATGAGCCCTCCAGATGCTTGGGACTACAACTCCCCATTTCTAGTCATTAGTCAAGCGTCCTTGATGGGAAGCACTGGGTTATCCCCCATTGTTCTAGATCAGCTTTCCAGTTACAAGAGATGGACCAGCTTCCATAATCCCAAACAAGTTGGTCACAATGGCTGGGATATGGCTTGAGCTGTTCTCCATATATCCAGAGGGTCTCATTTTGGCAAAAGCTGCTTTAGAACTTTACAGCAAAGGTGGGTGGCCAGAAGGGAAAGGGTGCAACAATGTGGCGGGTAACAAATTGCTACCAGGGGCTTCACTGTTTTCTAATTGGTTGACTGACAATTTCCCAGCTGGGAGACTGGTGGCCAAAGGGGAATACTATGGGGGTGGGGTGGGGGGTGTAAATTGAGATGAAATCCAGCAGTGGGCGTTTGCCATCACTCTTCAGATAGATCAAGGCATATTAGACCACTGTATATAGACAGGAGACCAGCACATTGTTTACTCGGCATCACCAGCCCATCACGCTGCAGTTTTTTCTGCAGCTCACCGTAATGCGGTATTGGAGGGAAGATACAGTAACCTCCCTTTTGCAGATCAAACTTGTCCCGTGCTCTGGAGGAAGCCGAGACCCAGCCCACGCACTCCTTCGATGCTCCTTTCACAGCAACTTACGCTCCACCCTCCTCCTCCTGCCCATCAAGAGAGAATAGAAACTTTATTTCGGTCATTGACCAATAAAATATATTCTATAAAACAAGCAAAGTTATCCCCTTATATCAATAACTGTTAGCAACCATTTGTAGGCAAAGCTTACACATAATGTAGCAGAATTTTGCTACTTTCAAAGAAATACATTCATCTTGGTTGTTTAACAGATAACGTAAGTAAAAATTATCAGAGTGCCCCGGGAATTTAAATAGAAGGAGGGTAGTCAGCTGGTGACGAATGCCCCTGTAAAACTGACAATACAAAAGAACATGGCCGTGGTTTCTATAGCACCCGTCCCCTGGCAGGGGAGATACCTTTGTCATCAATAGAAATCCTTTTTGTCTCAAGGTTAATACATGTAATTGTTTCTTAACGAAATGGGACAATATATTTAAATAAAGCGTTAGTTTCACTGCATCTCCAACAACATAAATGCAGCAAGGCCACTCCTAAAATATTGTTTGTTGTTGAAAAGGATTTGATCTAAAAATCTTTTGAAGATTGTGTTTTTAAATTTATTTTTTATACGTTAAATAAAACATACAAGCAAAAAAAAGAAGAGGCAAACGCAAAAATAGATACATATATAGACACATAAAAGGTAAAGGTAAAGGTTCCCCCCGCACCTTTGTGCAGTCGTGTCCGACTCTAGGGGCCGGTGCTCATCTCCGTTTGTTAGCTGAAGAGCCAGCGTTGTCCAAAGATGCTTCCGCGGTCATGTGGCCGCATGACACGCACAGAACGCTGTTACCTACCCACCGAAGTGGTACCTATTCATCTACTTGCATTTGCATGCTTTCAAATTGCTAGGTTGGCAAGAGCTGGGGCGAGTGCAGGAGCTCACTCCGCACGCAGGGCTAGGGATTCGAACCTCCAAACTTGCGATCTTCCGATCAACAAGCCTGGCATCTTACCCGCTGAGCCACCACGCCCCTCTGTATAGACATATACTTAAAGGAATTTGAGGAAAAAAGCGAAACAAAAAAATAAAAATAAAAAATAAAAGGCATTCTGGTAGCTCCTTCTCTCCCCCCCCCCCTGTAATTGTTACTTGGGTATTTCTTGTACTTTACTTTGGACATTATTACTCATTTTTGTTTTGATCATTTTAATTATTTATAACGTTTCTTTTTGTTAAAAAATATTTTAAGTGTCTCAGCTTGCCTTGCTGTGTGATATGTGGTATATCACATATCACACAGGGAACCATTCCTGCTTGAATTTGGTTAACTTCTGCTGTGAATGTATCCTGTCAGTTTTTCCATTGCCACATATTCAATTTTAATCCCCCAATCCTGCGTTGGTGGCATGGTTTCTCTTTTCCAATGTTGTGCCAGATTGATTCTTGCCGCTGTTACGATATATCTTAATAAATCATGATTCTTTTTATTTATGTTCTCTGGGATCATTCCCAATAAAAATATTGGTGATTTTAATTCTAATTTTATTTTCAGAATTTTTTGGTGTACTTCTTTCCAGTTCTTTTGAGTCTTTTTTATGTAACCACCACATGTGATAAAATGTTCCTTCTTTGTTATGGCATTTCCAACAAATTATTATTTTTTAAATATTTTTAGATATTCTATCTTGGCAGTTGACTTCTGGACAAAGAAAATGTAATCACAATCAAAGGACTGTTCAGCATCGGAAACACAAACATGGGTCCAACTACTCAGCAGTTTGCAGAATTAATTAATATAGATCAACCATGGATGCCTGTAAATATACATTTTGGTTTTTTTCCAGCTTTGTTTTATAATTTTGTGTATTCTTTTTTTTGGAAAATCCATAATTACTGTACTGTGGTAAACATCATAAAGCACTCCTGTTTATATCTTAGGAATGCTTTAGACCTTAAGGCATTTTTATTGTTCTTTCTAGATGTTTATTCTTTCTTTCCTGCATGGCTTCCACCACTTTGTTCCTTTGTTCTTTTTATGAACTTGACTGTTTGATTCACTGGTCAGTTGTTGTTTAATTAAACAAATTGTTTAATTAAATTTCCTGGTTATCTATCTCTATGTCTTTCTCTCGATCTGCTTTTTAAAAGGGAGGCCTATGCTTTAATATCTGAGCATTTCTCCAATGCTGAAACTTTCTGCAGTTTTAGTTGTGTAATTGCTAATTTTGTTAAACTGTTTTTTTCCCTTTCTCAGCTTCTTCCTGGGGTTCTTTTTGACTGGACTGGCATATCAGCCCTCATATACAGATACAGGTAAATTATTTTCCCCAAGATTCCTCTCCCTACAGCATTAACCATCAATAAAAGGCCCAAATGGAACTTCCTTCTTGAATTGAAAGGCCAAGCAGGACTTCTTTTCAGTGTCAAATGACAGAGGAAGGCCTTGGCAAAGTTCACTTCTAGAACCAAATCTGTCTGTGCATTGGAGAAGCAAGTGTGCAGTGACTTATACAACCCCTCATGTTTTTAAACCATTTTTTGTGGTGTGCCTTTGAGTTAGTCTTGACTCCTGGTGACTGCCTGGACAAGTCCCTGCAGTTTTCTTGGCACCACCTTCAGAAGTGGTTGGCCATTGCCTCCTTCCTAGGGCTGTGAGACAGGGACTGGCCCAAGGTCACCCAGCTGGCTTTGTGCCTAAGGCAGGACTAGAACTCACCGTCTCCTGGTTTCTAGCCTGGTACCTTAACCACTACATCAAACTGGCTCTCCTTAACACCAATAGTTGTTGAGAAAATAATCTATTTCCTAAGAAGATTAGTGCTTTTAGCCCAATGGTTTACAACAGGTGTGAGTCATCTTTTTGTGGCCATGTATTTTCAGAAAAGGAAGGATGGCAATGGGCTACTCTCATGGGGGAAATGTATAGGGTTTTTTGGATTCTATACAGGGAAGTTGTCATTTTCTTTAAAATGTATCTTAATTCCATTTTAGAATATATATTAAGAGTGTACCACCTACCTCAGAACAGCAGGGAAACAGTTTCTGATTTTCAGCAACTCTCATCAGAAGTGACTCAAGGAATGGAGAAACGGAATCAACTGTGTGTAAATCTAGAGGCAGGTTGCCCATTCTTGTTCACAACTTCCTCTGCAACTGAAGATCTTAATCATGAGTCTTGATTACTGAGTTGTAACTGGCTCTACCTAAATGCGGTAACAAGCCCCTTGCAGAGTTTCTCATATCTTTTTAAGCAGCTTAGTCCAGAAGGAAAATTAGAAATTTAAGAGTGTAAACCCTAGTAATAAATGTCTCCCTCAAATAAAAGTAAAATCATATGTATATCAACTTGAGAAATCGTTGCTCTGATTTTATCCACCTCAGAAATGGCATGAACGTTACTGTTCTTTCTAAGTCAGACATGAGGAGCTTGTGCTAAAATCCTGCTTGTTAACTGGTCTGTGTGTGTTAAGCTAGCACATCAAACTGTGGCAGTGTACCCTTCTTCCATAAAAAGGAGGGAGAAATGCAACTGCAGAAAGCAGCTGTAGTCTGATGTGAGGCGCCATCTTGCTCCTGCTGTTTCTGCTCCTACAAAGGATTGCTTGTATGAGTTACTTCCACTTATCGTGGGTGGCCATGGGAATCAACCTTCAGCCACTTCAAATCCCCCTTTTCCCAAGTTTGCACAAGCACAGGTAGGCAAGGGCCTTGTCTCATCGTAACAGCATGACTGAATGACTCTGAAGGAAGTGTCTGTCTGAAAATTAAGTTTCTGCACAATTCCCTTGTTTTGGATGGGCCCGCTGGGAGCTACTAAAAGATGTTGTTGTCTTAATCAGAACTGAGGAACAGATTATTTTTCTATGTATCTTAGATGCTTCTAGCAGCTGCAGGCGCAGCGTGATTTAGCAGTCCTTGAACATTTGCTGGATACTCCTCTGAGACAGAGCCTCTTTTCCTGTTTGTGGCTGATCTTTTTTAAAGCAGCAGCAAAAGCCAAGACTGAATTCAAAAATTTCCCTGAATTCTATTGAGCTCGGGTGTTATATAGACTTTCAGTCAGCTGTCCTTGCCTGCAAAAAGCCTCCTTGTCAAGATATTTTGTTGGAAAATAGCTTGAGGAAGAAAGGGGGGGTGTACTTATGGAATTCATCGTGTACTGGAAGACTGCCCACCCTTCCTTCTGAAAGTGCATAAGACTATACAACCATCTATGCAACAATTCAGCAACCCATTACATTTGGCCTGAAGTGACACTCAAGGCAGGGCCCAAGCTTGCTTCAATCACATTCAGCCTCCTGTAAATTCAGAACGGGGCTGTTTGAACAGGGCAGCTCTGGGGTGGGAGGAACCAAAAGAAGGGCTGGGTTTGCACAACATGCAGAACTAAATTTGCCATCTGCATTTCAGCAAATCCAGGCTGTATATTTAATGGTTTAATGCATTGTGCCAAACCAGAAAACTGGGTTAATTAAATAAAATATGGTTAGGTTAACCATGGGTGAACATATACAAATACAGTCAAGCTATTTTCTTCCCACTGCCCTGTAATAAATTAACTTGTTAAAATGAAATACACTGTTATTTCTTTTTTTTAAATCTAACACAGGATACAGCTCACCAAGAATGTACTTTGCCTCTGTATCTTCCCCAAGTTTCCTTTTCTGATGCTTACTACTAATGCAGCTTCTCAGGCTTTTGAGATTATTTTCATTCCTACTTCTTTTAGCTTCAGGGGCTGAGTTTACTTGTCTGAGTTCCTCGCATGTCCAGAGACAAAGAAGCAACAATCAACAATTCTACCCTCCAGCTCTTTATCCCAGGACATGAATCAACGTCAAGGCTCCAGCAAGTTTAAATACCTCCCTCCCCCAGCTTCCTAAGATGAAGAACACTGTCAGCTCCAGATGAAAAGCGCAAAAGTTGTTATGTGACATTAGCAATAGTTTATGAAGACCACCAAATGGCGTTCTGATTGACAACACCCCCTGCTGTCAGAAATGTGCTTTTCTCCAATTGCACAAGCAATTCTGTTACCTTTGGAGCTCATAAGCTTTATGTTAATTTTCTCCTCCTTGCAAGAGAGACACCAGCAACAAACTGCCCCAATATGCTTGTGCCACCCGTTCTAGCACATTCCTTCAAAGGGAACCGTTTTTCTTATAGCTAAACTTACCAAACTTCAAAATGAACGCATCCATAGTACAAACAAGGCTTGGTATATGAATGATTATATTTTTGGGTTTTTTGGTTATTTCTTTTTACAAATAAAAAATAACCTTTGAACAAAAGGTTAGAAACCTTAATCAACAGCCATTCCATTATATAAAAGAGAAAATACGAACATGTTCTACAGTGACACACTCTATAAAGAACACAAGTCTCTAAAAACCCTGGCCATAGCTCTGCCCACAGTCTGGGCTGCTTGTTCTACACCTACTGGTGACCCAGGAGACACAGGAATCACATTCCTTCCTGATTTCACACTGATGCTGGAGCTGGGCTGGTCAATCTCCTCTGGCGATGAGGTCTTCAATGTAAGCATCCAGTTCATCATCTGTATTGAAATCAATGTCCTAAAAACAGAAGAAATTTAGTCCTTAGAATGGACCTCTTACAAACAAAACACTCAAGCAGTGACTCTTGGCAATTACAAAAATACAATAGAGAATTTGGTAGACAACAAGACTCTGAGAATCCAAGCCAAGGCAGATGTAACAGAAGTTGGAGACTTGGTAATTTCCAATGTTTAAGACTGAAATTCTTGTAACTCTTGGTTAGTGGCTGTTCTAGGTACAGCTTATGGAAAACCTAATTCAAAGCAACTTTGATCTAGTAGAGTCGGAATGTGCAAAACCTAGAGTTCTGGGAATGGTAGGTTTTGCACATCCTGACAAAGAGCTGAAAAACAGAGGTAGTCCTGGTTCTGCAGTGAGGCCTCACTCACTTCTTGCACTTTCTGGAGTAGTGCAACAATGTTCGTCCTCAGTTTCTGAAGCTTCTCCTTTGTCTCTGTGAGCTTCTGCTCTTGGATGTGAAGTTTCTCCTCACAGGCTTGGATCTGGGCATTTGCACGGGTCTGATAGGAGTTGCATAAATTCTGCAGACCCATCTCATATTGTTTAAAGTACTCTTTCTGTGGAAAGGTAGACACAGGGGAGAACGTTCCAAGGTTACAGAAAAAAAGACAAATAGCTTCAATTTGCTCCAAGCAAGAACAGAAAAACATTAATTAAACTACTACCTTCCAGTCAAACCAGCCCTATTACTCCATTATGCTGAGTAACAGGTTACGATTATGTGGCTTTTGGGGGAGGGAGTGCATAATTTAACTGTATTCTATGAATAACCAATTGATTTTAATTCAGGGACCTGGATTCTAACTTCTTTTATCTTTTGCTTTATATGTTAGCACAAAATAGTGGTATAAGCTACTCCTAATATGTCAACATCAAACTAAATTCAAGGGTTCAGCTCCTATTTTAGGAATTTCACAAATATTAAAGGAGATGACAACGGATGTGATACCAAACCACTGATTCCAAAAATCTACATCTCATTAAAGAGAACTGAAGGATGTACCTGGGAAAGTAATCAATTATGGTATTGCTTGCCTCAGCTGTGAATTTATCAGCTGAACAGAGGACTCACCAAAGGGAATGCTACCAACTCTTCTGAGCTCATGGAAGTCAAATCCTTCTTGGAGATGGGAAAATTGGGGGGCAAGAAGTAACGCAAACAATTCCTATGGAAACAAACAGAAGACAGGCAAGCACATAGCAGAAGTATGATGTCATTTGCAGTTCACAAGAAAAGCATAGAAAATTATTACTGGGTACAGAATTCAAACATGAAAATCTTAGCTCTTCTTCCTTTTTATTAAGGATGTTTCTATATACAGTATATTATGCAAAGGCCCAGCTTTCTTGAGAAGTCTTTAATGCTGGGAAAGGTGGAAGGAAAGAGAAGAAGAGGATGACCAGCAGCAAGGTGGACAAATTCAATTACAGTGGCAAAGAGTGCGCCATTGGAAAACCTGAAGGGCCAGGTTGGGGCAGGCCATCTTGGAGAAGGTCTATTTATGTGGTCGCTGAGTCAACACCGACTTGATAGCACATAATCAGTCAATCAATCAAAATACGCATTCAAAGTGTTTAGTGTCTTGCTCTTCCCCATGACCTGAATAAATTATTCAAACTTGGCAGATCTCAATGGTTTGTAAATGATAATATCCCCCCACATCGGTCCCAATAATGAAACCTGAAAGGCTGCTAATAGTTTATTCAGAAACACAAAATGTTTCTGAATAAACTATTAGAAGATCAAATACATGCTTAAAGACCAAGTTATGACTGCAGTGGCAAATGCTTCCAGGACACTGAACAGAAGACTCACCGTAGGGACTGGGCTAACAAGTCTACAGTCTCCTGGCTGCTGCTGGATCCAGTGGTATCTGGCTCTGTTCGGACACACTCAGAGGTAGAGGGTTCAGGAGGAATATTCGTCGTCTGCTGCTGCTGCGTATCTGGACTCTGGTGTTCTGGGGAGGGGGGCTTCATCAGCCGCACATCCTCGCTGCCTCTTTCTACCCTGAACAAGGCAACAGGCACATCACAAGTCTTTGCCATTCTAAAGTGACCCCAGTAACTGCCTCTAACATTTCTTTCTGACTAAGATTAAAACTAATAATCATTAAAATACTGGACATAACATTTTTATCAAGTACATGAAATGCAGAACACACAAAGGGAGTTTATTTTTCTGTATCAGCTGCTGGGAAATGAAAAAGTGAAACAGTGCAATTACAGCCATAGCACGATGGCAAGAGAAAAAAGTCTTTGATCTGATCCAGAACTGGTTGTCTTATATTCAATTCTTGGCCATGGACATCGTTCTTGGGTCAAAATGAAAAGGCTGCTAATTCTCACAATTTACAGAGCAGAGCTGCTTAATTCTAGGACTAGAGGAATTGTAGCAGTACTACAGAATGAGACTCCCCTAGATGAATTCAGCTTCCTAAGGACCTTGGGTTGGCTTGTTTATTTTAAAAAGCAAGCTTCTATCCCTTAGGATTGCAAAGATAAACCAGTCGTGCGATTATTGCTTGGTGAAAAACTAGAGGAAGTGGGAGACTGAAAAAGATTCACAGCACCCAGGAATTGGGGTCTCAGAATATCATTAGCAAACTAAGTTATAAATTAACTACTGTATTGATGATTGCAACTTGCAACTCATTTCGAGTGGTCATCTGTTAATTCACACACACACGTTCTGCACATATAGAGCCACATTCAGAAAGCTTTAGAGCCTTGGTAGATGTCCTACCCTTCAACAGCATCCCCTATGATAATGTGGTCTTTGCCCTTCCCTGAGTTCCATGACCCATCACAAGTCCTAGAACATAGGTTTCCAAACTGTGTGTTGCAACAAAACCCGGAAGTGCTGATGGTGCGCCACCCTGTGACGGTGGTGGCAGCGGTGCGCCATCAGTGCTTCTGGGTTTTAGCGCGACACATAAGACACATAAGGCCGCCGCTGTGCGCGCCGCCGCCGCCGGTGTGTCGCCAATGGCCAATGGCGGGACTTTTGAAAGCACTGTCCTAGAAACTCCAGAAAAAGCTTCCAATAGGGGAGAGGATTGTGTGAATTCACAGGTGACTATTCAAAGAACTTCAGCAGAAGTCATGCCATCAATAGGGGTGTGTGTATCACCCAGAATGTGATTTAAATTTCTGAATCAATTAGAAAAGTTGATCTGATTCAATTTGGAAAATCAAGTCAATATGATTCTGACTTTTGAATCAACTTGGAAATTTGAAACAAATTAATCAGAAAAGAGTATATTTATTTATTATTTAAATTTATATCACCGCCCATCTCCCCCAACGGGTATATCTGCACATGCACAAATATCAGAGGCATTCAACAGCCTAAAACCATTCAGAAACTCGAATTATGGAATTGCCTTGGGAATGAATTTCTGGATTGAATGTCGATGAAGGTTCTCAGTCATCCAGGTGGAACAGTCTGTAGCTTGAATCATGTCAACTGGATTTCTATTTTCTCAGTGAAAACGTTTCGCTCCTTATCCAAGAAGCTTCTTCAGTCTGAGTAAAGTTAGTAAGGGAATCCTTAAATATGTTTCTAGGGTGGCTGTGTGACCTTGCACCTGGGGCTAGGTCATGGTTATTTGAGATATTTATTTCTAAGTCCCTTTATCATCCAAAGGAGGATCATTAAGATTACCATGCTGCTGTTGAGCTTGTGAAATGGTCTTAATCTTCCTAGGCACAAATCTTAATCTTCCTAGGCACACTTCCTAGACAAAGCAGGAAGGAAAATTGGTTGTTTCCCTATATTATATGAACAGGGATCACCGGTAGAGAGTAAGGAAGTAAGGAAGGAAGTAAGGAGTAAGGAAGATGATATTGAAGGTCAGCAGCTGGAATGCCCAGAACCTGAAGAAGTCTCTCCCGAATGGGGAGAGGAAGGTGACGGAGTGGAATTGGAAGGAGCCTCCAGCCGGGTGGCGGAAGAATGCCCAGAGCAGGAGGATGCTTCCCTTGGATGGAGGGAGGAAGAGGGTGGAACTCGACCCAAGAGAGCCTCCAAACAACTGTGAAGGAGAGGCTGAAAGTCTTAGGAACCGGAGAAGAGCGGAGTGAGGATGGGAGGAATCTCCCAACAAACTGAACTGCACATGAAAGCCAGAAGATTCTCCCTATCCCGGAGGCAGAGGTACCCTTACCCTGAGCAGTGGGGGTGGCCAAGCGCACCTGGGCCCTGGATGTGGGGTACAGCACGGAGAAGGATCCCGCTTGGTGGGTAACGACGCGAGGAAGTGGCCCCCTTCCCTCTTTACCGGTGCACGGAAGGCGAATGGAGAAAGTGGAAAGGGAAGTGAGTTCCCTGAGAGGTCAGATTGCGAGACCGCAAGGAACCATTGAGCAGCTGCTTCAAAATAGGAGTCTGAGAATGGCTGCCGGTGCTGAAGCGGCAAGTTCCAGAGCTGCCATACCACAGCCTGCAGAAGAGGGGGACAGCGACATGTAGATGGATGTGGGGACTGTAGGACGCAGGGCAGCTGAAGCCGCTTGCCCCCCCTTATGGCTGGGGCCCGGCGGGGCCGCCAAAAGGAGTCCCAGGATAGAACGAGCCTTTCAGAGGAAGAGACTTGAAGGTAAAGTTCAGTGGGGAACCCAAGAACCTAGCTTGTTTCCTGACCCATGTAAGGGGTTTTATGGATGAGTTCGAGGCAGCTTTCCTTACCAAAGACGCCAAAGTGAGACATGTTTCAGCTCAACTTGAGGGAGAAGCAGCGGATAGGCTTGTGGAGTTGCATGACGCCGAATCACCAGAGTTAGATGACTTTGAGAGTTTCATGACTGCTTTGAGGATGAGGTTCGAAGACCCCCTCTCTAGAATGAGAGCCAAGACAAGCTTGCAGCATATTAAGCAGGGAAACAGGTATGTTTCTGAATATGCTATGGAGTTCAGGAGACTGGCTGGGAAGTTGGCAGACTGGCCAGAGTCACTGAAGATTGAATACTTCCAAAAGGGCTTGCATCCAGAGATTTTAGAGTGGTCTCTAGCCAGAGGGGACCCTGAAACCCTGATGGGGTGGATTTGCCTTGCTGGTGTAGTGGAAGATATGAGAATTCATGTTAAGCGAAAGCAGAGACACCAAGCAGGAGAAAAGAGACAAGCGGCGCCGGCCATCCCCCCAGCGAGAAGGGGAGCACGTAATCCATGGGATAAAGAGAAGGAACACCAGATGAAACGAGGGTTGTGTTTCAAGTGCGGTCGAGAGGGCCACTGCATCGCTAATTGTCCGCAGTCAGTGAACATGGTGAGAAGCAAGGCTGGAAGCAGCAGCGCTAAGACTCCGGGACCAAAAAACAAAGGAGCAGCAGCCGCAGCCATGGAGGAAAGAGTTTACCCTCTCCCTTTTGGGGGGTAGAATTCTGCTGAGGAGGAAGCTGGGCCATCGGGAAACAATGAGAGCCTGTTCTAAGTGGTGCCAAAGAGCAGGCTGTAACAGATGGGTGCGTGGATCCGATGGTGAGTGGAACTTGTCCAGCGATGTTCGTGGGATTACAATTAGAGATGCTGGGAGGCCAGGGTAGCATGGACTTGGTAGGGATGCTAGATTCCAGTTGCACCAGATGTCTCATGCATCCTGCTATAGTAACTGGACTGAGACTGAAAGTGGGGAAGCTAAAGGATCCAATCATTTTCACCCAACTTGATAGATCAGAGATGCGGGGGCCCCCAGCAGAGTATTACACAGAAGTACAAATGCAAATAGGGAGTCATGAAAAGACTCTGCGGTTTGTGGTGGCTCCAATTTCTAACCAACCCATAGTATTGGGATTGGCTTCGCTACAAGCTTGCAATCCCCAAGTGAACTGGGTCACGGGGCATTTAATTTTTACTGATGGGACCTATATGGGCTTAACCCCAAAAGAATCAAGAGCTAAAGCTGAGCTGATAGGCGCAGTGACCGAAATGGTGGGAGGAGAGAGAACAGAGGACGCTCATTCCTATACAGTACAGAGATTTAAAAGAGGTGTTTGGAGAGGTGGAGTTGAACCAACTCCCACCTCATAGAAAATCAGACTGTGCTTTAGAGCTGGAGCCAGGGGCAGAGTTGCCCAAGACTAACTTGTATTCTATGACTCCTAAAGAATTGGAGGCTTTGCAGGAGTTTATTGACAAGAACTTGGAGTGGGGTTTCATTCGCCCTGCCACCTCATCGATGGCTGCACCTGTTCTGTTCAGAACCAAGAAGGATGGGTCTCTGCGGTTGTGTACAGACTATCGGGGGCTTAATGCCATTTGCACTTCCAACAAGTACCCCTTGCCACTGATGAAGGACATGCTGGCCCACCTATCGAAGGGGAAGATTTTTACCAAGTTGGATTTAAGGGAGGCGTAGTTCCGGGTTCGAATCCGAGAAGGAGATGAATAGAAGTCAGCGTTTAATTGCCAATTGGGGGCTTTTGAATATTGAGTAATGCCTTTTGGGTTAAAGAGGGCCCCTGGGGTCTTCATGCATTAGATAAATGAAGTGTTACATGACTTTTTGTATAAGGGGGTATTGGTTTACCTTGATGATATCTTGATTTATTCTGAAACGATGGAAGAACATGTAAGCTTGGTGAGAGAAGTGTTGAAACATTTATTGCAGAATCAATTGTATGCCAAATTGTCAAAATGTTAATTTCATAAGGAGCAGTTGGATTACCTGGGATATCGAGTACCAAGTAAAGGCTCAGAAATGGACCAAGCAAAGGTGTGGGATGTGGTAGCTAAACTATATTATATGACTCCCAAGGAACTAGAGGTGCTATGGGAGTTCATAGACAAAAACTTAGAACAAGGCTTTATCCACCCAGCAATTTCACCAATGGCAGCACCAGTCATGTTCAGGAAAAAGAAAGATGGGTCGCTGCACTTATGCACAGGCTACCGGGGTTTGAATGCAATCTGTACATCAAATAAGTAAGTGGTGGCTCAGCGGGTAAGACGCTAGGCTTGTCGATCAGAAGATCGCAAGTTTGGAGGTTCGAATCCCTAGCCCTGCGTGACGGAGTGAGCTCCCGCACTAGCTCCAGCTCTTGCCAACCTAGCAATTCAAAAGCATGCAAATGCAAGTAGATTAATAGGTACCACTTCAGTGGGTAGGTAACAGTGTTCCGCGCACGTCATGTGGCCACATGACCGTGGAAGCGTCTTCGGACAACGCTGGCTCTTCGGCTAACAAACGGAGATGAGCACCGGCCCCTAGAGTCGGACACGACTGCACAACTGTGCGGGGGGAACCTTTACCTTACCCTTGATGACGGACATGTTGGCGCACTTATCGAAAGGCAAAATTTTCACCAAACTGGACTTAAGAGAAGCGTATTTCCGAGTTCGAATTCAGGAGGGGGATGAGTGGAAAACAGCATTTAATTGTCAACTGGGTTAATTCGGGCTTAAAGGCGGGCCCAGGGTCTTCATGAATTTAATTAATGAAGTGTTGCACGAATTTTTATATAGAGGAGTATTAGTATATCTGGATGATATTTTGATCTACTCAGAGACACTAGAAGAACATGTACGGTTGGTGCAGGAGGTATTGAAACGCTTACTGGAAAACCAATTGTATGTGAAACTGCCTAAATGTGAATTTCACAAAGAACAAGTAGACTATTTGGGGTATCAGGTATCGAGCAGAGGGATTGAAATGGATCCAGGGAAAATACGGGATGTGGTGGCTTGGGAACACCCCAAAACCAGGAGGCAATTGCAAAGTTTCCTAGGATTTGCAAATTTCTATAGGCATTTTATAAATAACTTCACACAAGTGGCATTGCCGCTCACAGACTTACTAAAAACAAAAGGGAAGGGGAACTCCAAGACAAAAAACAAACCGGGGGCAAAGTTACAAAGGTCTGAGGAGTGCCAGGAGGCATTCAAGCAATTAAAGAGCAATTAAATTATTCACATCAGAACCAATATTCACATCAGAACCACAAAGCCCCTAGTCATACAAGAGTATGCATCAGATGTTGCTTTGGGGGGCATTTTATTACAGAAAGATGACCAAAGGAAACTGAGGCCATGCACATACCTCTCCCGCAAATTCAGTGAAACGGAACATCGCTGGCACGGGTGGGAGAAGGAAGCATATGCTGTAAAATGTGTACTAGCTAGTTGGAGACACCTCTTGGAAGGGGCCCCACACCAATTCGAAGTGTGGACAGATCACAAAAATTTAGAAGCACTAAACAACCCAAGGAAGCTGAACCCTAAACACATTAGATGGGCAGTTTTTCAGCAGGTTCAATTTCACCTTAAAGTACATACCCAGGGGAAAAATCTTTCTGGCTGATGCCTTATCTCATTTACCTCAGCACAACAGTCAGAGGGAATAAATAAGACTCAATCATTTCCTCACCACAGGCAGGGATGGTAGCAGTCACTAGGAGTCAGGGAAAACAACTAGAACTACCCGTAAGAGGGGAGCTACAAAACGAAATACAGTCGAAATTGGAAACTGACAAATGGTTGCAAGACAATAAAAT
The DNA here is from genome assembly GCA_023362775.1 of Charina bottae. Classification (NCBI taxonomy): domain Eukaryota; kingdom Metazoa; phylum Chordata; class Lepidosauria; order Squamata; family Charinaidae; genus Charina; species Charina bottae. The sequence goes on from JALMGJ010000023.1 coordinate 10,683,735, forward strand.
AAATTTGACAGAAAAACAAGGATTTTACTGGCATGGGGACCGTTTGTACATACCAGAGCCCCTAAGAAAGAAAATATTAGAAAGATGCCACGATGCAAAGTCAGCTGGCCATTTTGGGCTTGTGAAAACTTTGCACCTATTGAGGCGACAATTCTGGTGGCCTTCTATTCGCAAGGATGTGGAAGGGTACATAGCTAGTTGTCCCACTTGCACCATGGCGAAAAGAGTAGGAGGGAAGCTCAGAGGATTATTACAAAGCGTAGCAAGCCCCACCCAACCTTGGAAACAAATAGCCATGGAATTCATAGTAGATTTACCAGAAAGCCACAAAAAAAACGGTGATCTGGGTAGTAACAGATTTATTCTCCAAACAAGCCCATTTCATCCCTTGTGCAAGCATACCAAATGCAGGGCGATTGGCAAAAATGTTCATACAACACATGTACAGAATACACGGAACCCAGGAGCGAATAATCAGTGACCGAGGTGTCCAATTCACTTCCAAATTTTGGAGGGCGTTTTTAAAAATAATTGGAGTGGGACAAGGTTTAAGTTCCGGATTCCACCCGGAGATGGATGGTGTGAACGAATTAACCAAGTACTAGAACAGTGCTTTCCAAACTGTGTGTCAAGACACCTTAGTGTGTTGCAACAGTATAGTGTGTCGCAACAGTTTAGTGTGTTGCGAAGCGGTGGCGCGGGCGGTGGCGGTGTGTACGGCGGCGGCAGTGGCATGCCATCAGCGCTTCCGCATTTTAGCCAGGCCGCCGCCGGCCCCTGCGCCACCATGCACACGTGCGCCACCATGCCGCCGCTGTGCACACGCGCGTCGCCGCATCTGCCGTTGGTGTGTCACCAACGGCGGCACTTTGGAAAGCACTGTACTAGAACAATACCTTAGATCATACTTTCCGAAGTGTGTGTCGCCTGCAGCGTCCTGGTGTGTCGCGCGAAAACCCAGAAGCGCTGATAGGGGGAACCGGAAGCGGCACCCCTGCCAATCAGCGCCAGCAGAAGGGGTGCTGCTTCTTCCAGTTCCCCCCATCAGCGCTTCTGGGTTTTCGCGCGACACACCAGGACACTGCACGCCGTGCCGCCGCCGTTGGTGTGTGTTGCCAACATGAAAAGTTTGGAAAGCTTTGCCTTAGATGCTACGTCAGTTATCAACAAGACAATTGGGTGGACCTACTTCCATTTGCAGAGGTAGCCTACAACAATTCCGTGCATCAGAGCATGGGTTTCCCCCCCTTTCAAGTAGTAAATGGACTGGAGTTTTTAGCATTCCCGGAATTACCTAACAACAAAACCGAAATTGCCCCTTTAGTTGAGTGGATAAAGCACATAGCAGAAGGATGGCCAATAATAGAAAAAGCATTAACAGATGCCAAGAAAACGTACAAAAAATTTGCTGACAGGAAAAGGGAACCAGAGTGGCTGCTAAAAGTGGGGGACAAAGTGTACTTATCCACCAAATTTCTAAAGTTGGCACAACCCTCCAAAAAACTGGGACTGAAATACATAGGTCCTTTTCCCATCACCAAAATCATAAACAAAGTTATGGTACAATTGCAACTCCCAAAAAACATGAGGAAGGTCCACCCTGTATTCCATTGTAGTCTATTAAAACCCATAAAAAACTCAGATCGGTGGCACCCAGACCAAGTTGCACCAGTACCAATAATGATAGATGGAGAACAGCACTTCGAAGTGCAAGAGATCTTAGATTCAAGATTATACCAGGGGAAATTGCAATACTCAATCCAATGGAAACATTTTAATAACTCGCAAAGAGAGTGGGTGGATGATCGACATGTACATGCACCTAAACTGAAGAAAAAGTTCTGCAACAAATTCCCAAATAAACCGAACTAAGAAAGGGGGAATGGTCTTGGGATGGCGGGATATCATGGTGGCACCCATGCCACCCTGACATGGTAAAGCAGGTCTGTTGGGGTTTTGATATACCCAGGAATTTACAGTTAGATATAAATTATACCAGAGAGGCTTGATATCTAGGTGAGAGGGGAAATATTCTACAAGTCACCCAATTAGCAGCCATTGTTGTAGTGATGTGTCAGTGTGTGACTCATACAACAGGTGCTAAGAGTTAAGTTGGGTGTGGTGGATAATGAGAGTGACCTATACTGTGATTGGTCAGTTTATGTATATAAGCAGATGAATTCTGTATTCTTTATTCTCATTCTACCTCTCGTATGCTGTATCGCTGGTGTATCATTTGTTACCCGTGTGGAAGTGATCTGTAAATAAGTATGTATATAAAGTAAATAGGCTATTTTATATAATCTCTGTGTGAGTGTCTATTTACTATACAGACTAAGGATCACTGGTGTCTAAGGGAAGGACCAGGCCACTCCATCTGCTCCCGCTCTGACAAGGTCGCCAAACATATCACCCAGCCAAGGTGCCGAAGCTTTTAATGGGAAGGAACTCAGCAGCAAACCGCCAGACAGACAAATCACTGAGAGGTGTGGATTAGCCGGAAGGCATTCAGCACCTTCAATGGACAGCGCCAGCCGGCACAGAGCAGGCGAGAGAGGAATGTAATTGATTAACACATTCTAAGGGGAGGGGGAAAATTGGGAACCTATTAAACTGCAAGACCTTGTAACTACAATTCACTTAAATCTTTGAAGTGAAATGGATCGCTCACTGTAAATAAAGCTTTTACATATCCTACGTGGTGTGTGTTAGAGCTTTCATTTATTAGAAGGATCCTCACAGAGGTACTGTTCCAGTACCTGGTTAGTTTGTTCACAGGCTCCGTCAGTCTGGGGGTGGTGGGCGGAACTTAGTCCCTGCTCTACGCCAATCAACTTTAGGAACGCCCTCCAGAATTTAAGAGGTGAACTGTACTCCTTGATCGCTGATGATTTGTTCAGGTACCCCATGCAGTCTATAAATGTATTGCACAAACATCTTTGCGAATTGGGAAGCATTGGGTATACTGGTACAAAGAACGAAGTGAGACTGCTTGGAAAACAAATCAGTTACCACCCAAATGACTGTCTTCTTTTGACTTTCTGGTAGATCCATGATAAAGTCCATAGTTATCTGTTTCCATGGTTGGGTGGGGCTTGCCACATTCTGTAATAGTCCTCTGGGCTTGCCTCCCACTCTCTTTGCCATAGCACAGGTGGGGCAACTGGCCACATATTCCTCCGCATCCTTGCGCAGGGTAGGCCACCAAAACTGCCATCTCAACAGCTGTAAGTTTTTCAAAAATCCAAAATGGCCTGCTGACTTGGCATCGTGACACCTCTCTAGTATTTTCCTGCACAACACCTCCGGTACATATAATCTGGTTCCATTCTGCCACAACCCCTGGTTTTCTGTCAATTTAGATTTATTATCTCGCAACCAACCATCATCCCTTAATGCTATGAGTAAGTCATTCTCCATCCCTTCTTCTACCCCAGGAATAGAGGTAACTGGATGGCTCTCTGTGGTTGACTCTGTGTTTGACTTTCTGTGTTTGACTTCTGGTGACTGCTGCCATGCTCAATTGTGAGTTTGGCAGAATAGAGTCCGCCACCTGCTCTCTCTGACTGTTATGTTAGGGTAATCGAGATAATGCGTCGGCTAGAAAGTTCTTCCCCCCAGGTAAATATTTGAGACTAAAGTTGAATCCGCTAAAAAATTGGGCCCACCTGATTTCTTTAGAATTCAGCTTCCTAGGGGCGTGTAGGGCCTCCAAATTTTTGTGATCTGTCCACATTTCAAATGGCTGGGTTACTCCTTCCAGTAAATGTCTCCATGTTAACAATGCCCAGCGTACATACTGCAAAGGCCTCCTTCTCCCATATGTGCCATCGACATTCGGTGTCGTTGAACTTGTGGGAGAGGTAAGCACAGGGCCCCATCTTTCCCTCTTCATAGCAAAATGGCCCCCACAGCCATGTCAGAAGCATCTACTTGGACTATGAGGGGCCTCGAGGGATTGGGATGCTTTAGTACCTGTTCTGAGGTGAACAGTGCTTTTAATTGATCAAAAGCCTCTTGGCATTCCCCAGTCCATTTCAATTTCGCTCCTGGCCTCTTTACCTCTTTAAGATTTCCTTATCCGTTTTTAGCAAATCAGTGAATTGGCGGTAGAAATTTGCAAACCCCAAGAAACGCCGCAATTGTCTCCTAGTTTTTGGAGGTTACCAATTCACAACATCTTGTACTTTTGCCGGATCCATCTCTATCCCCTTGCTAGACACTCTATACCAGAGCTTTCCAAACTTTTCCTGTTGGTGACACACACCAATGGTGGTGGTGGCAGCGGCGCGCGCACGGTGGTGTGCAGGTGTGTCACGTGAAACCCGGAAACTTCCGGGTTTTCACACACCTGTACATCGCAGGTGACACAGTACTGTGTCGTGACACAGTCTGGAAAGCTATGCTCTATACCCTAGGTAATCTAACTGCTCCTTATGGAACTCACATTTTGACAATTTAGCATACAGTTGGTTCTGCAACAGTCATTTTAGTACTTCCCTAATCATCTGCACGTTTCTATTGTTTCAGAATAAATCAAGATATCGAGATAGATAATACTCCCCTGTACAACAAATCATGTAAAATTTCATTTATCAAATGCATAAATACCCCATTGGCCTCTTTTAACCGGAAGGGCATGAACAAATACTCAAAAGAACCTAATTGACAATTAATTCCATTCATCTCCCACCCAGATTTGAACTCTGAAATACGCCTCCCTCAGCTCCAATTTGGTGAAAATCTTCCCCTTCATTAGTAGTAAGGGATATCTGTTGGAAGTACAAATAGCATTGAGGCTTCTGTAATCAGTGCATAGGCGTAATGATCCATCCTTCTTGGCTCTAAATAAAACAGGGGCAGCCATTGGCGATGTGGCCGGTTGGATAAATCCCCTCTCCAAGTTTTTATCAATAAACTCTCGTAAAGCTACTAGCTCTTTTGGAGTCATAGGATGCAATTTAGTCTTAGGTAATTCCGCCCCTGGTTCCAGCTCTATTGCACAGTCTGATTTTCTATGGGGCGGAAGTTGGTTTGATTCTGTCTCTCCAAATACTTCTTTCAAATCTCTATACTGGATGGGGATGGAAATGTTGTCTCTTAATTCCTCCTTGCCTGCAACTTCGGTTACTGCCCCTATTAACTCAATTCTAGACCTTCGCGAGGTCAAACCCCCATATGTCCCATCAGCAAAAGTCAACTGACCTCTGACCCTATTTGAGGGTTTCGAGCCCTCAACCAAGTCAGCCCCAACACTACAGGTTCATTAGCGATAGCCACTATGAATCTCAAAGTCTCTTCATGGCCTCCTATTCGCATGTGCACTTCTTCTGTGTAGTGCTCCATGGGGCCCCCTTTCATCTCTGAACCATCAAGTTGGGTAAAAATTATAGGGTCCTTCAGTTCACTCACTTTCAGTCTCAGTCCATTCACAATAGCGAGGTGTATTAGGCATCTGCTGCAGCCCGAATCTATCATTCCTACTATATTCATGCTACTTCGGCCCCCCAATGTCTCTAATTGCAACTCCACAATCATTACTGGACAAGTTCCACTCACCATCGGATCCATGTGCCCATTTCCCTTAGCCCAAGGGTCGGAAATGGCGGCTCGCGAGCCACATGCGGCTCTTTGGCCCCTTGAGTGTGGCTCTTCCAACCTCTCTAGTCCGGGTCGTCTTGTCTGCCTGCGGCTGCCCCGCACACGTTTGTGCGTGCGCGCGCCCGTGTTTGGCCACCTGCCAGCGGGTCGGGCGTCCCCCAGCTCCCATCCGCGGGGCTGTTCCACCTTCGCCAGCCCCGAGCCTCGCTGCTGTGGACCTCGTCTGAGGAAAGCGTGTGGGGTCACGGCGCAGGAGGCGCAAGCGGAGGCCCGGGAGCCACCAGATGGGAAGTGGAAAGGCCGGCAGGGGCTGCAGTAGCGAGGTGGGGCTGCCCCTTCCACGGCCGGAGCAGGCGAGGGCTGCGGTGTCCCGTCACTGCAGGTTCTCCCGCTCCACTCAGCTTTCCTCCTCCCTCCCCCGAAAATGCGAAGGGGCAGAGGGCCACTCATCCTTTCCTCCGACAGCCCCGGCTCCACTAGGGTCGCCCGCCCGGAGTGCCTCCTTGCCGAGGAAATGGCTGACTGGAGCAGAAGGGCTCCCAGCAACCATCTTCTCCTCCCGCCCCCCACCGAAGGCAGCAGCAACATCAAGTCAGCCTCCCCCTTCCACGCGATTGGTCCCTGCCCGCAAACCCCACCCCCTTCCACGCGATTGGCCCCCGCCTGCAAACCCCGCCCCCTGGCTCTCGAGCATGTCAAAATGTCCTCGAGCATGTCAAAATGGCTCCTGGCATAAAAAAGTTTGCTGACCCCTGCCTTAGCCTGTCCTCAGCGCTATTCAGAACAGGCTCCTGTCATTTCCCGCAAGCTCAGTTTCACTTTCAGCTGCCTCCTCCCCACTCAGGGAAAGAGTGTAAATTGTATCCTCTGCAGTGGATGCTGCATTGCTTTTACTCTTCGCTGACTGGGTCCTGGTGCCACCACTGCCACTACTCCCAATCTGCTCTTCTCAGTTGTTGCTGACTGTGGGCAATTAACAATGCAATACCCCCCTCGGCTGCACCCAGACACAGACCATTTCATCCGGCACTCCTTCTCTTCCTCCCACAACTGACGTCCTCTCGTCTTCGCTGGGGTCTTTATCAGAGGTTTGCTAGCTGTGGGTTTCTTTTCCCCCATCTGTGGCTGTTGCTTCCACTTGATATGAATCCTCATATCCTCTACTTCACCAGCTAAGCAAATCCACTCCATCAGGGTACTTGGATTCCCTCTAGCCAAAGACCACTTCAGAATCTTTGGGTGTAAGCTGTCTTGGAAGTATTCAACCTTTAAGGATTCTGGTCAGTCCCCTAGTTTCCCAGCCAGCCTTCTAAACTCTGTGGCATATTCAGTGACTGATCGGGCTCCTTGCTTAATGTGCTGCAGGCTGTTCTTCGCTTTTTCATTCTAGATAGAGGGTCTTCAAACCTCTTGCGGAGCGCATTCATAAATCTATCAAAATCCCCCAGTTCTGGTGCTCTGTCAGGATGTTATCCTGTCATGCTGCTAGAATAGACTGGGATGGGTTAGTTCAGAGGGCTATATGGTATTTAGCGAGGGTAGGTTATGGGATAGAGCTAGATGGGGTATGTAGTTGTTAGAGGGAGGGCTAGCAGGCCTGTAGTGTTGAACTGCTCAGCAGGCAGTGGGATGCTTGGTAGAGATAAGGATGGAATGCAACGCCTAGGCGGGAAGACAGCAGGACTAGGTTCCAAGCCCATACATCTGGGGCCTTCAGAGAACTGACAGTTTAATGTTATGAGAACTGGGTGAAACAGGGAGGGGGGTTAAGGAGGTGTGTGGGAAAGAGTGTAAAAGGGTATGTTGGCGCCTTTTCCAGTTAATTTGCTCTTTACATGGATCTTGCTTATATGTATCAATAAACAGTATTCTTTCATATCCTACTATGGCTTGTGGTAAGAATTACTGAGCTGATATCAAAGGAGGAGGTCATTACAGCCTCACTGTCGTGTAGTTCCATTAATCATTTGGCTGCTTCCTCTTCTAGTTGGGCTGACACATGCCGAATCTTCGCACTTTCTGTGGGAAAATCTGCTTCAAATTCATCCATAAAACTTCCCACGTGAGTTAGGAAACAGGCTAGATTCTTAGCTTCCCCATTAAATTTTACCTTTAAGTCTCTCCCTCCGAAAGATGGTTCTCTTGATGTCCTGGCCTTTTACTACTCCAGCGGGTTGCTTAGCCGCCCAGCGACCTCCGACCTCCGACTCGTCTCCCTCCTCCAAGGGTTGTGGGGAGTCTGCTCTGGATTCCATTGCTGCAGTGCTGGCTGTCCTCTCCAAGTTCATTTGCTGAAACATCTGCTTCAGGGTTTGTTGCATGCTAGCAAATTCACCTCTGAGGGAATTCATTTCGCTCCGCATTTGCTCCACTTGTTCCCTCAATGCCGCTGAGGTGGGGAGGGGATCACTTTTCTGCATCGCCCCCCAGGGCGCTGGGTCAGTCTCTGAGCTGTAACCTATCTCCTTAACCCACGAGTGCTTGGCTGCTCTCGTTGCCCGTGATACCATAACTTTTGGCGTTGGGACGGTTGGAGTTTTCCCTCTGGGGCCCCATGCTTCGCATTGCTCGCCGTCCATCCGTTCGGGAGCTGGTATCTCACCTTCCTCTTCCCGAATTCTAAAGCCTCTCCAGAGTTCTTTCGCCTCACGGCTGGAGTTTCTCTTGGGTCATGCCTTACTCTTCCCGAGTAGGACGTCTCCGTGTTCTTGCCACTCTGTATCCGACTGGCCGCAAGCCCCATCAAGCTCCAATTCCTCCTTGGAGGGGGCTTCTTCATGTTCTGGGTGTTCTGACTGCTGTCCCTCTTAGGTAGACATTGTATCTCCGTGTAGGGCAGCTTTTATTGAGTCTGATCTTTCTTTGACGATTATGATCCTGGATATTAATTCAAGAATTCTCAGTCACAAGCCATTAAGGATATGAAAGAAAACTTTTATTAATACAGTGACCAGTTCGGTTCAAAGATCAGACTGAAGAAAAGCCTGCCAAACCATTAGTACAAAAGCTACTTTGCTCCTCCCTCCCTTCTAGTACCTTCCCCATAAAATAGTTAGGTATACATAACGGTTATTGATAACGTGTGTTATTTCGGCCTTGAAGCATAAGCAGTCCTGTCTCCTAATCTACTAGCTACATTCCTCATTTCTAATGCAAGCAGGCTAGTTACTCTAATTACTACACATCCAATCCTGAAATGGCTGGATTCACTATCCTGACACCCCCGAAGACTAGGAGGCAGTTACAAAGTTTCTTGGGGTTCACAAATTTTTACAGGCAGTTCATACCCAACTTTGCACAGGAGGCTTTACCACTCACTGACCTATTAAAAACCAAGGGTAAAGGGGAGATCCTAAAGAAGTGAAAAGACCGGGGGCGAAACTACAATGGACTGCAGAGTGCCAAGAGGCTTTTGAACAACTAAAGTCATTGTTTACCTCAGAGCCTGTGTTAAAGCATCCCGACCCCATGAAGCCTCTAATAGTGCAAGTAGACGCTTCAGACGTTACAACTGCCCACAGCAATTGGAATGTCTAGTTCCTCCATTCTTGTTAATATGTGGTACTCTTTATCTGGGGCATCATTCCATATGCAAGTCTAAAAGCTGAACTGAGATTGGCTAAAATGGTAATTATGTGGGGGATTATGAGTTACTCCAATCAGACTGAGGGGCTGGTGAATAATTCTGGATCTTGTCCTTGAGAAACATTTCTCTTAATCTGTGTAGGCATCATCTTTCTTAGTGCTGGAGTTAGTAGGCATCATCTTTCTTAGTGCTGGAGTTAAGTGGATCAGGAAGTTCAGAAGTAGTGCTTAAGTGGTGTTGTGTTAAAAAAATTAGCTCAGGAAATCAGAGCCAACTCTTGTAACCAGAACTACTGCTTTGTACAACTGCCTTGCTCAGGCTTGGATAGAACAAGACACTAGAGTGCCTTATGGATGAACTAAATAATGTCCCAATATCAGGGAATTATTTGGTCCTGTAGTTCTCCCATCAGCTTTGAATGTCAAAATAGTGGGACAACTCACTATTTAAGGCCAGATGAATCAAATCTAGCTTATTGTCTGTTATCTGCAGGGCTCTTTCCCAAAGGGAAACCTGAAGTCTTGGTCTTGCTGTGCATGGTCTGTTAGCAAAGGTCTACTAGTGATGGCATGAATCAAGAATGTGCCCCTTCCAGAGATAGAACAAGCACAGAAACTGCCCACTGGGGAATGAAAGCCTATGTCATATCTCTGGCAGCTGAAGAGTTGCCACAGGGTGAACTTTGTGGAGGCATAGTGGAAGAGAGACAAGTCTTGAGGAAATAAAAATGTAATACTGGAAGGAAGGAAGGAAAAAAGTGAAAGAAGGAAAAATAAACCATACTCCCAGAAAGAAATGTTCCAAAATGCTCCTTATAGCACATGCAAAGGAGGGAGGGATGGTAACCGCACCAGTATGAAAGATGGTATTGAGAGAGTGGGAATCCTGCCCAAAGTTCTATGCAATAGAATTTTCCCACTTTGAAAAGTTCTGTACCTTAAGACTTGCAGCTCCTGTCCCTCTCATGACATTTCAGACAACACGGGAATAAAACACTTTTCTTTATGGACAAGACTGTAATAGATTGCCATAATTAGTATCAACTGCCATTTATTTCACTGAATCTGCACTAATTCAGCTGAAAAAGCATGATGTAGCAAAACCCAGGGATGAGAACAGCTACTACGCATCATGGTAACTTTTACAAATTCCTGCTGTTTTACAATTTTGCATTTCTGCTGCCCGGAGGTTCGGAGGAGTGGATGGTTTGGAGATGTTTAAACAGATTACACACTGGTTTGGCCAGAACTAAAGATAATATGGAAAAATGGGGGTTCCTCCGAGGGCAAGGATACTTGCTGCAAATGCGGCAATATTCAAACAACTACCCATCTTTTACAGTGCCCTTTGGGACCGACATGCACACAGAGTGACTTATTGGCCGGAAACACCTCTGCCATCAATGTGGCCCGGCATTAGGCTAGAGTTATATAAAATTTATATTTTTATTAAATGTTTTAACTTTTAAAATTTTAATTAATATTTCCCCCTTTTTTATTTCCTGCATTTCTGACATGAAACAAGATGAGACAATTTTGCATTTTCTTAGGAACAGCAATGACTACAGAGGACCTCAAAAGAAACTTTCTTCTGAAAAAAAAAGTTTCTATCAAACACTAAATGGTATTATTCTCCCTACTCCTATTGCACCAAAATATGAACATCTCCTGCCTGTAAGCCAGTGCTTTGCAATGCTCTCAGACTGAAACTGAAACAGCCTATGTGTAAGACCCAATCAAGACCCAACACTGTTAGCAAGAAAAAACGAAGAAAGCCATCTCTCTTAAAATCCCAGGGCCACCTATTTGTATGATATGGCTCCAACAAGTTGTTTGATCATTTCATCCACAGCAGCCTTACCATTGCACAAAACCTTTAAGTGCCCCAGCCCTCAAAAAAACCCTCCCCCATTGCTTCAGAATCTGTACATTAAAAATTACCATCGATCCCTTGGGGTAACATCGGTTGGGACATAATCAAATTTCACTTTCCAACGGACCATCTGCTTGCCCACCTCGACTGCTGTAACTCGGCCTGTGAACCACTCCTTATTCACTCGTACTTCCACATGCTGCCCTTTATCTGAGAGAAGCAGAAAGGGAGAGGCAGCTCAAAGACCAGCCCTGAGAGAATAAACAGGACCCTGGTGCTCTCCATGTTCTCAAAATGGAACAGCTGCTGCAATAGAAGATTGTAGTTCAAATCATGCAACCTTTTTTTAATGTACCAAAATTGCTATCAGTGTCAATTACTTCCCTTGATGTGTTGTATATACAGTAAGACTGAGATTCAGTAACTGAATTCAGAGCAAAGATTGCTGGGCTCCAATAATAATGGATGCCAGAAACTAAAATTCAGCAGCATCTGAAAAACCACAGGCTCCCCACCCCTCACTTAGGTGACCCTGTTAACATAAAGAGATGGAGAAGAGCATGCCTGTGGTAGGCATAATCTATGCATGGTTTACCTCTCTTTCAAAACACTGCAGGTGCAGAGACCAAACCAAAGTATTCTTACCTTTCTGTGCTCTTTTCATTTCTGCTAATTCCTCTTCTCCTGCACTGTCTGTGAGCTGAAAGCAGAGAAGTCAAATACATTCAGAAATCAATAACCTTCATCAAGAATTTTACAGACCAAAAATTCAGAGTATAATACCACCCAGAACAAAAGTACAGCTTCTTTTTTCACAACTGGAAATGTAACACCCTGTTCTATATTTCTATATAGAGATGTACAACCAGTCCTGCACCATAGCTACATACAGACATGATAGTATGGAACCTATGTTGCAAACTGGAATAACCCTAATGTTGATACATGCATAAGATCTGACTCAACATCAATGTATTTCATTCCAAGTTGCTATGCTATGTCATACTACTTCATGGATCACTGCCTTGTTGTGGCGAAGGGGCTTGCGTATCTCAATGAAGCCATGAGCTATGCCATGCAGGGCATCCATGACGGAGAGTTCTGACAAAACGTGGTCCACTGGAGGAGGAAATGGCAAACCACTCCAGTATCCTTGCCAAGAAAACCCCATGGACAGTATTAAAAGGCTAAAAGATATGACGCTGGAAGATGAGCCCCTCAGGTCGGAAGGTGTCCAATATGCTACTGGGGAAGAGCGGAGGGCAATTCCGAGTAGCTCCAGAAAGAGTGAAGCGGCTGGGCCAAAGCCAAAAGGACGCTCAGTTGTGGATGTGTCTGGAACTGGAAGGAAAGTCCGATGCTGTAAAGAACAATATTGCATAGGAACCTGGAATGTAAGATCTATGAATCAAGGTAAGCTGGATGTGGTCAAACATGAGATGACAAGATTGAACATCGACATCTTGGGAATCAGCGAACTAAAATGGACAGGAATGGGCGAATTTAATTCAGGTGACCATTATATACTGTATACTACTGTGGGCAAGAATCCCTTAGAAGAAATGGAGTAGCTCTCATAGTCAATAAAAGAGTGGGAAAGGCAGTACTGGGGTACAACCTCAAAAACGACAGAATGATCTCAGTTCGAATCCAAGGCAATCCATTCAACATCACAGTAATCCAAGTCTATGCCCCCAACCACTGATGCCGAAGAAGCTGAAGTTGACCAGTTCTATGAGCACCTACAACACCTTCTACAACAGGGCTTTCCAAACTTTTCCTGTGGCGACACACCAACGGTGAGAAAACGTGGAAGCATCGCTGCTGCGGCGGCGTGCAAAAACCCGGAAGCACCGCTGCATTCAGTTTTTGCGCACCACCGCCACTGCGGCGCTTTCGGATTTTCGCATGCCGCAGTGGTAGTGGCAGCGGTGTCCTTGTGTGCCATGCGAAAACCTGGAAGCGCTAATGGCCCGCCGCCGCCGCTGTGCACCATCAGCGCTTCCGGGTTTTGGCGTGACACACCTGGGCCCCACAGGCGACACACTTTTGTGTCGCGACACACAGTTTGGAAAGCTGTGTTCTAGAACTAACACCAAAAAAAGATGTCCTTTCCATCATACGGGACTGGAATGCTAAAGTAGGAAGTCAAGAAATAACCGGAATAACAGGCAAGTTCGGCCTTGGAGTACAAAATGAAGCAGGGCAAAGGCTAATAGAGCTTTGTCAAGAGAACACGCTGGTCATAGCACTCTTTTCCAACAACACAAAAGAAGACTCTACACATGGACATCACCAGATGTCCATACTGAAATCAACTGTCCATACTGAAATCAATTACCTGATTTCAGGTCAATACTGAAATCAGATTGATTATGTACTTTGCAGCCAAAGATGGAGAAGCTCTATACAGTCAGCAAAAACAAGACCTGGAGCTGACTGTGGCTCAGATCATGAGCTTCTTATTGCAAAATTTAGGCTTAAATTGAAGAACGTAGGGAAAACCACTAGAACATTCAGGTATGACCTAAAGAACGTAGGGAAAACCACTAGAACATTCAGGTATGACCTAAATCATATCCCTTATGAATATACAGTGGAGGTGAGGAATAGATTTAAAGAATAGATCTGGTAGACAGAGTGCCTGAAGAACTATGGATGGAGGTTCGTAATGTTGTACAGGAGGCAGCAACTAAAACCATCCCAAAGAAAAAGAAATGCAAGAAAGCAAAGTGGCTGTCTGATGAGGCTTTACAAATAGCTGAGGAAAGAAGGAAAGCAAAAGGCAAGGGAGAAAGGGAAAGATATAACCAACTGAATGCAGATTTCCAGAGAATAGCAAGGAGAGATAAGAAGGCTTTCTTAAATGAACAATGCAAAGAAATCGAGGAAAACAATAGAATGGGGAAGACTAGAGATCTCTTCAAGAAAATCGGAGATATCAAGGGAACGTTTTGTGCAAAGATGGGCATGATAAAGGACAAAAAAGGCAGGGACCTAACAGAAGCAGAAGAGATTAAGAAGAGGTGGCAAGAATACGCAGAAGAACTATACAAGAAAGATCTTAATGTCCCTGATATTCACGATGGTGTGGTCACTGACCTTGGGCCGGACATCCTAGAGAGTGAAGTCAAGTGGGCCTTAGGAAGCATTACTAACAACAAAGCTACCAGAGATGACAACATTCCAGCTGAGCTATTTAAAATCCTAAAAGATGATGCTATTAAAATGCTGCACTCAATATGCCAACAAATTTGGAAAACTCAACAGTGGCCACAGGATTGGAAAAGGCCAGTTTACATTCCAATTCCAAAGAAGGGCAATGCCAAAGAATATTCAAACTACCGTACAATTGTGCTAATTTCACATGCTAGCAAGGTTATGCTCAAAATCCTACAAGCTTGGCTTCATCAGTATGTGAACTGAGAACTACCATAAGTGCAAGCTGGGTTTCGAAGAGGCAGAGGAACTAGATATCAGATTGCCAACATTCGCTGGATCATGGAAAAAGCGAGAGTGTTCCAGAAAAACATCTACTTCTGCTTCATTGACTACGCTAAAGCCTTTGTGTGGTTCACAACAAACTGTGGCAAATTCTTAAAGAGATGGGAGTACCAGACCACCTTACCTGTCTCCTGAGAAACCTGTATGCGGGTCAAGAAGCAACAGTTAGAACCGGACATGGAACCACCGATTGGTTCAAAATTGGGAAAGGAGTACAACAAGGCTGTATATTGTCACCCTGCTTATTTAACTTATATGCAGAGTACATCATGAGAAATGCCGGGCTGGATGAATCACAAGCCGGAGTTAAGATTGCCGGGAGAAATATCAACAACCTCAGATATGTAGATGATGCCACCCTAATGGCAGAAAGTGAAGAGGAACTAAAAAGCCTCTTGATGAGGGTGAAAGAGGAGAGTGCAAAAGCTGGCTTGAAACTCAACATTAAAAAAACTCAGATCATGGCATCTGGTCCCATCACCTCCTGGCAAATAGAAGGGGAAGACATGGAAGCAGTGACATATTTTATTTTCTTGGGCTCCAAGATCACCGCAGATGGTGACTGCAGCCATGAAATTAAGATGCTTGCTCCTTGGGAGGAAAGCTGTGACAAACCTAGACAGCATATTAAAAAACAGAGACATCACCTTGCTGACAAAGGTCCATATAATTAAAGCTATGGTTTTCCCAGTAGTAATGTATGGCTGTGAGAGTTGGACCATAAGGAAGGCTGAGCGCCGAAGAATTGATGCTTTCGAACTGTGGTCCTGGAGAAGACTCTTAAGAGTCCCTTGGACTGCAAGGAGGTCAAATCAGTCAATCCGAAAGGAAATCAACCCTGACTGCTCATTGTAAGGGTAGATACTGAAGCTAAAGCTCAAATACTTTGGCCTCCTAATGTGAAGAAAGGACTCACTGGAAAAAACCCTGATGCTGGGAAAGACTGACGGCAAAAGAAGGGGACGGCAGAGGATGAGATGGTTAGATAGCATCACCGATGTAATGAACATGAATTTGAGTAAACTCCAGGAGGCAGTGGTGGACAGGAAGGCCTGGCCTGCTATGGTCCATGGGATCACGAAGAGTCAGACACGGCTTGACGACTGAACAACACCACCACTATGTCAACATTTCCTTCATTTTGTGTGGCAACCTGGTGGACTGAACCATGTTGTTATCAATAAGCTACAAATGTCATTTAGGAGTTGGGCGGTCCATTCATTCATTCATATCATCTTTCCTTCAGGAGCTTAGATTAGCATACAGTTCTACAACTGTTTATTCCTGGAACATAGGTTGGGCCTAAAATCATCCAGTGAGCTTCCATGGCCATGGATGGACTTGACTTTGTGTCTTCTCTATACAACACTGCAACCATTTTATCACACTGACTTTCATGCGTTGCTTCAATGGCGTCATCTCAAACACATGAACACTAGTAAAGGTAAAGGTAAAGGATCCCCCCGCACATTTGCGCAGTCGTGTCCGACTCTAGGGGCCGGTGCTCATCTCCGTTTGTTAGCCGAAGGGCCAGCGTTGTCCGAAGACGCTTCCACGGTCATGTGGCCGGCATGACACACGCGGAACGCTGTTACCTACCCACCGAAGTGGTACCTATTCATCTACTTGCATTTGCATGCTTTCGAATTGCTAGGTTGGCAAGAGCTGGAGCTAGTGCGGGAGCTCACTCCGCACGCAGGGCTAGGGATTCGAACCTCCGAACTTGCAATCTTCTGATCGACAAGCCTGGCGTCTTACCCGCTGAGCCACCACGCCCCTTACATGAACACTACTGCCACATAATCATTAAGGCTATAGCTATTACATCCAGTTTGATCCAGACACTGGTTTTGGAGTTGACCATGAAAATTTATTTGGATAATGTTTCATTCACCAACTTCCCCCAAAATTAGGTGCCTGAAGCTTTGGTAAAAGCTCTAGAAGGAACAGAACTGAGGTGGAACAGTCATAGTAATTTCTAGTGATAGGTTCCAGTTCTACTTCCTACCAGACTGCCCCACTTACTTCAACTACCATCTCACTCGAGTCTTTCCTCTCTTCCTTCACTGTCACAGGTTTGACTGGTTTCCTTTTCTCTCTTCTCAGTCCAATCTCCTCCTCCATTTCATCTTCTGTTGTGCTAATGCTTCTCTTCCGGGAACTGGAAGCCTGCAGAGATGAGAGACCGCCTCATATGTCTTAATGATCAACTTCTTACACTTCCAAACAGCAGCTGAGTTCAGGGTTAATTCAGTAAGATTAAGAATGGCAGGATATAAAAAGATTACGTATTTTGAAAACTGTCTATGCAAAGTGAACAAGAAAAAGTACCTACCATTCTGCATTGTTCTTTTGTTTCAAACTCCATACATACCCTTATAGCACTATCTTCCTACAGGCCTTTGATTAAATTGCTGGCAGGCAGCATATACATTTAAAAAGTTATTATAATTATTATTATTAAAATACTACAGGTAGTCCTCGCTTAGTGACTGCCGTGGACAGCAACTGTTCAGAGTTATGATGGTGATGGAAGAGTAACTGTTATGGAGCTGGGAGCTGAGAATGCATTCCATGCCGATAAGAAATCACACAGCTTGGAGAGCGTGAGGGTCCAAGGAAAAGGAGCGGACTAGCACCGCCCTAAATTCCCAAGGGTATTTTTCCCCTTAGCTCAGTAAAGGAACCTTTAGTTTCCGTATAATCTTGAAAGGAACCTTTCAAGATTCCGTATAAGGTAGAAACAATAAAGAACTAGAGTTGAATTTTGGCTCAGCATTGTTTCTTCGCCCATTTCCCTGACAGTAACTTTGTGAACAATGCCCACATTTACGACCTTTACGACCTTTTCTTTGTAAAGCAAAGAAAAGCTGAAATAAGATCGTAAGCACAGTCATAGTCATGTGATTTTTCCCTTAGAGACTGCTTCACTTAACAACCGAGTTGCCAGTCCCAATTATGGTTGTTAAACAAGGACTACCTATACCAGCGATGGTGAACCTTTTGGGTTGGAGACAGTGGAGGACAGGAAGGCCTGGCGTGCTATGGTCCATGAGGTCACGAAGAGTTGGACACGACTGGACGACTGAACAACAACAACAAATGTCAAAAATACAGAAAATACCTAACTTGACTCTGCTGGTGAGTGCCCCCCCCAAACAAAAGAGGAACAATTCTTTACATATTCATTTATTTAAAAAAAAATCCAATCCAATAATGTGTGGTGCTATTATATAAAGAAACGTCAAATAATTACAAAAATGAAGTATGAGTAAAACACATGTAAACTAATAATAATTACCCCAATCCAAGCCATTCTGGGCTTGGTCCTTCCCAGCCCCAAACCAACTACCCCCCCCACTTGCCTATCTCCCCCCCCCCACCTATGCCCTTTTGGCCACCCAGCACCCTGCCTTGTGGGGTGGCAAGCCTCAGCAAGCGATAGCATTCGTTCGCTCCCCCCAAGCGGCAGCATTCACTTGCGCCCCACCATTCATTTGCTCCCCAGCTGCTTTCTTTGCCAGTTCCCCACACCAACCTTTCTGAAATTTTGCACAAATTGCAAGAAGCTTCTCCGGGAACCGGCTTTGCGCGAAGCCAGCAAAAAGCACACCCCTTCACTCAAACGCACCCCTTTACGTCAAGGTGCGCCCCTTCACACAAATTGCAGGTGGCTTCTGCAGGAACCGGCTTCGCACAAGAGGGAGCAAGAAGATGGCAAGGAGAGCTGGTGCAGCGGAGGACAGGGCAGCAGGGGTCTCGGGGGTGGCGAGGGTGACTGCAGCTGGGGCGGCTGGGGCTTCCCGGGGTGTGGCAAGCAGCCCTAGAGCCGCGTGGTTCTGGGGCTGCTTGCCGCCCCGTAAGGCAGGGTGCAGAGCAGCCAAAAGGGCAGAGATGGGGGGGAGATGGGGGGAGGTGCAGTGCCTTTTGTTCGTTCAGTTTCTTTGGTAACTCAAACAGAGAGAATAGGTGTTGTCGGGTGTTGGTGAACGCTGGCGTGTCACCCAAAACGTCATGGTGTGTCACCTTTGACACGCGTATCATAGATTCGCCACCACTGACCTATACTGTAAAGTAGGATGGAAGAAAAGACAGTCCTTCAAAAGATGAGACCTACAGATATTGTTTGCACTTGAAATGGTTTGAAATGAAACTTCTGATGGGACAGCTGCTATTTTTCCTGCCTCATTCTGACAAGCTGATCAGTGCAAATAATAATACGCATTCTTTGAAACACTAATGGGATCTAAATATCAAACAAGAAGTGGCCAAGTCCATGTGAATAAGTAGGCCTAATTTTCACAAGGTCTACATTTTCTTGGAGCACTCTAGTGTGAGGCACAGGACCTAGATTCTTCTCTTTTTATTATCAGAATAGGATACGTGTACTATAGTGGACTTTTTGGTTACTCATATCAAGAGCACTATTTCTGTTCATTATTTCTTTAAAAAAGTAATCAAAATTGTTTTTGTGAGTGTTCTGTAAACAGAGACAGTAGGCATTTATAATCCAAAGAGAGAAACAGTTCCTCCCCCCTCCCAAAATTTTAGAAAAATGGTTCTCACCTGGGCATGCTTGATTAAGGCAGGTTTCTTTGGAAGCAGCACCTTTAAGTGTTTGGGACTGGGGGATCTATGATGGCTTCTGGCATTCTGAACAGGCTCGGGGGGCATCTTTCCAATAGGTGCAGGTTTGGGTAGAGGCCTTACAAAGGTGGATGGGGGACACTTCTGAGGAGCCTCCAGGTGATGCTGTAACCTGGAAAGGCTGGATTCTTCCCGGTGTGCCATGTTCTGTGGTCTGGAGCAGCTGCTGGCTGGTCGGGGTGGGGGCCCCTTCTTCTGAGGGTTGATGGGCCTGGAAGGAGGTGGAGGAACTGGAGGCCTACGTGGAGCATTCTTAATCACATCTGGCAGCGGAGGAGACCGTGGCCGCTGTGGTTTGCTCACTAAGTCCGTGTTCTGCAAGGACATGATGAAAAGACAGGTAGCCCTTGAGGTATGACCACTTGTTCAGTGACCGTTCAAAGTTAAGATGGTGGTGAATGAGTGGAACTTACGACTGGTCCTCGAAGTTCCGGCTGCTGTAGCACCTCTGCAGTCACATGATCACGATTCAGGTGCTTGGCAACCGGCCTGCACTTACGATGGTTGCAGCGCCCCGCCATCATGTGATCGCCATTTGCGACCTTCTCTGACATCTTCCCACAAGCAAAGTTAATGGGGAAGCTGACAGGAAAGGTCGCAAGTTGCTCCCATAAGTTGCTCCTGCCACTTTTTCTCCCAAGGAGCCCTGCTACGGAGCACCCACTTGTGGCACCTGCTGGCGTGCCTGCACTCTGTAGTGCCTGTGGCCCCCACCATGCTTCATAACGCCTGCCCACAGCACCCCTTGGGGCACCCCTGCACTCCGTAGCACCTGCCTGCAGCACCCCCCACACGCCTTGCCTGGGACTCCCACCTCTTCCTGCTTAACGACCGACAGGGTCATGGGGTTACAATGGCAACTGGGACTGCTGTCGCTAAGCAATGCAGTCACATGACATCACGCTTTACAACCACATTGCTTAGCGATGGAAGTTCCGGTCCCAATTGCCATTGTAACCTGAGGATTACCTGGATTACCTTTGGTATATCAGAAGAGAACAGTTCTGTGAATAGCAGTGGCAGGGAGGCACTCACCTCTAGCACAGGTCGTGTGGTGACCTCCAGAGGCAGTTTCTTCAGGTCAGCATGAGAACGTACTGGGGTAGTTTTCTGGACAGAGCAAGTGGAACAAGGTATTCATGGTAAGAAAAGCCACAACAACAACATGTTTATTGCAGCTCTAAGGCCAGATACAATCAAAATATATAATAGTAACAATCTTACATTTATATATATATATATATACAACAGAAAAACAATTAGTATGATAGGATCTAAAATTAATTAAGAATAAAAATACTAAAACAAATTGAAATAAAATACTATCTTAAGAAATTCTAAACCTAAGTAACGGTGTGGCATATTGTGCAGATGGTAGCACAAAACTGGGCAACCTGGGAGGATATTTTCGGTGGCGTAAGGGGCGGCATGGTGGCATAACTTAAAATTTAAATAATGAAAGAAAGAAAGGAAGGAAGGAAGGAAGGAAGGAAGGAAGGAAGGAAGGTAGGTTAAGACTACCAACTGTCGAACGAAAGGACGGCAGGTCTAGACCCAGAAGCACCTCGTAACGGGGTGAGCTCCCGTTTTCGCCCAGCTCCTGCCAACCTAGCAGTTCAAAAACAGTCAGAGTAATGGAATATTATATAGCGTTGTACCTGGGGCATACATTGGAAAAGAAAAATAGCAGCCACTAACATACGACTGCAAACTTTGCTCACGTTACTTCTACATGAAAAAAAAACCAACTGAAAATCCTAAAAATCTGAAAAACCAACTGAAAGTCCTGCCACCCAGTAATTGGCTGGCAAAACAGAAGTGGGAAAAATTGGTTCAGTCTTATGTTGTGGTTATTAAGTAGTGAATACTCTTGGCGTGCCGAGAAATAATTTATCTCAAATGCCTCAAAGTGTCATGTGTGAACTACTTTCAGGCAAATCCAATTCAGCTGTTGGTAGCTGATTCACAGATGCAAGTCATCTCTTCATTCTGCAGTAATTAATAAGCATACACACATATACAGGTAGTCCTCGACTTATGACCATTCGTTCAGCGACAATTCAAAGTTACGGTGGCGCTGAACGAAGGGACTTACAAGCCAAAGTTACGGCCGTTGCAGCAACCCCCCGTCACATGATTAAAATTTGGGCGCTTGGCAGCCTGCCCAGACTTACGACTGCAGGGGAGCTTCAACTCCCCCCACCAACCCATCTCCTCTCCATTTATGCCCTTTTGGCCCCCTGCTGCCCTGCCCCTGAAGCTGACCTTTGCTGTCTTCTTGCTCCCGCTGCTGACGAGACAAGCCCAGCCTGGCCCTTCGCACCAAGAAGCCCCTTTGCCTCACACTGCTGGGCTGGGGCTGCTGCTTGCTTGCTTCTGCTTCTTATGCCTTGCCAAGAAGCCCAGCCCAGGGCGCTGCAAGAAGCAGAAGCAAGAACCAGCCCCAGAGCCGCGGCACGCTAGGAAGCCTAGCCCCAGCCTGGAGCGCCACAAGATGCAGAAGCAAGGAGCAAGCAAGCAGCAGCCCCAGAGCCGCGGCACAGCCCCAGCCTTGGCGCACCGCAAGGAGCAGAAGCAAGGAGCAGCCTTTCGTGTCCTGGCTTTCTTAGCACTTCTTCAGGAGTCAAATACAGTTCATAGGTACACGCAGTGTTAAAGGGGAAGACTTGTTTATGCAAGTTCCAGCAGCAAGGCAGCAGAAAGTGGCAGAGCAAAAAGGCAAAAGCAGGAAAGCAGCAATTAACCACAGATAAGAACTTAGGTGGGCAAAGACGAAATTCCAGGTCAAGCAGTCCAAAGTCAAGCCAAAGATTTACGAAGCCACACCGAGGGGGAGACGAGGTCTTAGTCAATTAACAAGTAAATAACTGGATTCCAAACAAGTGTCAGGGTACACGAAGCCAGACGTCTAAGTTGCTTCTAGCAACTGAAGGCTGTTTCTGAGAGGATTAAATCCCACCCCCGCCAAGTGTGCACAGCTCTTGCCAATCTTTCTTCAAGTTTTGCTGGTTAGTTCTGTGTCTTGCTACTTGCGCGCAAGTTGCACACTTCGACAGGGTGCAGAGATTCCTGGAGGAATTGCCACAGGGTCCAAGTGAGTGCCTGAAGCAGCCTGTGTTGCGGCTGAATCCGACCTTGAGGGCGTGACACAGCCCCAGAGCCGCGGTGCTCCAGGAATCCCAGCCCCAGCCCGGCCCAGCAGCATGGCACAAAGGGGCTTCTTGGCACAAGGGCCAGGTCAGGCATGCCTCGTCAGCAGTGGGAACAAGAAGACAGCGAAGGTCAGCTGAGGAGGTGGAGCGCAGGGCAGCAGGAGTCTCGGAGTCCAGGGTGGTGAGGGAAACTGCCTCTGGGACTGGGCTGGGGCGGCTGAGGCTTCCAGGGGCATCTGCTGCTTCATGCTGCGGCTCCTTGCAGCCCCAGAGCTGCGGTGCGCCAAGAAGCCCCTGAGCCGCAATGCAGCAAGCAGCCCCAGAGCTGCGCAGTTCTGGGGCTGCTTGCCACCCTGCAAGGCAGGGTGCAGGGCGGCCAAAAGGGCAGAGATGGGGGGGAGATAGGCAGGTGGGGGAGTTGGAGGCAGTCCCTTACCTTACTGAGGCTCGGGGCTGGGAGGGACCAAGCCTGGAATAGCTTGGATTGGGGTGGGTCCTCAGCTAACGACTAGTGGAATTCGCTTAACAGCAATGGGAGTTCCGGGATTGCCATCGCTAAGTGATGCGGTCACTTGACTTCTTGCTTTATGACCGCATCACTTAGCAACAGAAATTCCAGCCCCAATTGTGGTCATAAGTTGAGGACTACCTGTATATGAGCACCCACTACCTGAGCACTAACCCATCTCTCACAAGCAAACAAAACAATGAAGAAACAAAAAGCCAAACGATATGCCTGGGGTTCCTAAATACCAAGTAATGGAAATCTGAAACCAAGTAGAGAGATTTGAACTCTTGGTTAAAATGTGAATTCAACTCCACATGGAGACTAGTGGTGCTTCATGTTACAGAAGTCTTACTTCCAAGTACAGGTAGTCCTTGTATTTGGGAACGGCAACTGGGACTGGAATTTCCATCACTAAGCGACGCAGTCGCAAAGTGCAACATCACATGACCGTGCTGCTTTAGCAACGGCAGTTCCAGCACTTCTGGTTGCTGTCATTAAGAGAATCCCACGCCGTCATTAAGTGCAACGTCACGTAGTCATCAGTTGTGACCTCTTGCCAGCTTCCCCATTGACTTTGCTGGCAGTGAAGCTGGCAGTGAAAGTCGCAAATGGCGATCATCTGACCGTGGGACGCCATGACGTCATAATTGCAAGCCAGTCACCAAGCGCCTGGATAGCAATCATGTGACCATGGGGACACGGCAATGGCGGAACTTTGCGGACCGGTCATAAGTACCACTCATTCAGTGCCGTTGTTAAGTTTGAATGGTTATTTATTTATTTATCTATCAAATTTTGTCACCGCCCATCTCCCCCAAAACAGGGACTCTGGGCGGTTGCTGAATGAGTGGTTGTTTAACGAGAACCATCTATAATTGTTCAAGTGAATTTAGAGTGCATGCTACCTTCCTTATGGATAACAAGAGGCTTGCTGTAAATGTACAACAGTGTTAAGAGCATCGTTTGAAAGGAGTATGAAATCCACACAGTGGAGGATCCAGAACCCAAACTTGCCTGCAAGGCCTCCAGCTTCTCCTGCTGCAGGCGAATTTTATCAGTCAGCTCTTTCTGCTTATCTTCCTGTGATTTCTCTTTTCTCAAGAGGCTCAGAGGAACCTTCTGCTTCTGTTCAGGAGCTTCACACCTGTCAGAGGAAGAAAAAAGCAAAAGAAAGCTCAGCAAGATAAAGAAAGGCATATATGGCTTTCGACTCCCATGTTTGGGGCCTGAGGTGAACCTTCACACCAGAGTTACTTCAATAAACAGGACACATTGCTTATCTGAATCTGATTCTCTTTCACAGTGGTCTTCAAACTTGAGATACCCAAGGAGCCCTCTCAATGTGAAAAATCAGTGCAGATCCCACTAATAAATATGTTTCATGTAATATGTTTTATTTGAACAAAATGTTACAATTAATTTTGCAATAATGCATTTAATACAATGTAAACAGAAACTATCATGCTGAATCCCTGGATGATTCTCACAGAACCCTGGGGTTCCAGGGAACCCAGTTTGAATACTGTGGCTCTATCACGACAATCTGTGCATTCGCACAAAGATCTGTGCTTGCGTAGAGCAACTAAGTATCTACCAAAATCTTTCTCAGTGAGAAAAATTCTTCCTCTGCCCCCAGTCCCTGTGCCAAGAAGATGCCTCCTTCCATCTCCAAGTTCCTTGGGCAGGCAGAAATAACAGTGCAAACTAGCATCTCAGTTATTATCCTGTTCTACTATACACAATCGTTGTAAGGATTACCATGCGACGTACACAAAGTACTCCAAAATGTTACATAAATCATAGGTATAATTATTATTTAGAAGGATTGTTGTTTTGAGCATCAGTGAGTAGCACAACTGAATACAAAAATATGGTGGACACTCTTCCAATAAGAGGTCTGCCGAAAGATACAGGAAAGTAACTTACTACCACATCTAGCAACAGTTGGTGTACGTGGGCAACAATACATTGGCTTACAAGTTAAGACTCTAAATTAGAGATCTTAAGCGTGTTTGTAAAATGAGGCTTTGATTCTATCTATGGCATATGATAAAGTGAATAAACTTGAATTATGGAATATTTTCTGTGAGTATGGAGATGAAGGTAGGTTGTTGAATGTGGTTAAGAATGGTATTTAATGGAAGGAAAATGGTATTTAACAGAAGGAAAATAAATGAGAATAAATAGAATGCCTAGCAAATGATTCAACACTTAGCAGGAATTAAGACAAGAATATGTGTTGTCTCTTTGGCTGTGGTGACATCACAAGCGTATTGACTGGGAATGTGAAGTGTGTGTGTACTTTTATATGCAGATAATGTCATGTGGTTGGCTGAGAACCTGAACACTATGCAGCAAATATAAGACAGTTTGCAGCAAATATAAGACAGTTTTACTTTGTATGAAGCAACAAGGAGTATGTATCTTGAAAATAATGCATTAAAACATTGGCAGGGAAAATGGAATGAATAATTTACGGTTAATCAGAGGAAGGAGTATTAGGTATGTTCACCGCCTTGAGTTATTTAGAAAAATAATAGAGGCGGGATAAAAATTTAAATAAATAAATAAGTGTGTGTGTGTGTGTGTGTGTGTATACACACACACACACACACACTACAAATGAGAGCCAGTTTGGTATAGTGGTTAAGGCACCAGGCCAGAAACCGGGAAGCCATGAGTTCTAGTCCTGTCTTAGGCACAAAGCCAGCTGGGTGACTTTGGGCCAGTCCTTCTCTCTTAGCCCTAGGAAGCAGGCAATGGCAAACCACTTCTGAAATCTTGCCAAGAAAACTGCAGGGACCTGTCCAGGCAATTCCCAGGAGTCAACACTGACTCAAAGGCACGCACGCACGCACGCACGAACGCACACAAACCCCACACAAACAACCAGAGCTAGTAGATGAATCTAGAGAATGTTTATGTGAATGTTTATGGAGAGCGGTGCAGCTCTCTCCATGGTGCATGGTGTGGTATAGCTGTAAGATTTAGCTAATTTCCTCCTCTTCCTATATTTCTTAAATTCTATGACTTGCTATTTTTTACTCCTCTTCTGGGCTTTCCTCGCTCTCTCAATTCAGGTCTAATATGAGAATAAAAAGCATTATTAAAGTGACCTACCTGGTGCACTGTTGTAAAGACAATTAAGTATTTAAACTGCTTTTTGATTCTTACACACCTATCTTGTTCAGGATCTGGGTTCATGGTACACATCCAGCTATCTGGGTATTCTTGCTCCACAGAGCTGAGCTGGAATGGGAGGGTCCGCCATTTCAAACATACATCTGTCACACAAGGGCATAACATACAATCAGCATGTTGAACAGTCTGCTGAATATAAGCCACCTATACACAGGTCTCTCAACTAAGGTCTTGGGAATGCAATAATTGCCAATGGTTTTATACATTTTTAGCCAGGTAGACATGGACCCTTTCTCATATAGCAATGTTAGAAGTATCACCTATCATCCACAGTTCTTTACAAGCCTTTGGAAGAATCTCCCCCACCTCAGGGGTCAAGCTGTTCCATGGGAGGGGAGTTCCCACAGAGAATGTCTACTTCTGGGTCTCTCCCACTACCCAATGTCCCTTAGGATGCTTTCTGTATGCACTGAGTGGGCAGTTTCTACTAGGAATAGGCAGTCTCAATGATACCCATTTCCCAAGCCACATAGATGATTTGGTATTTGTTTTACCATCAATTCGAATTTGTATCTTTAACTTTTATGGAGTCCTTGGTGCTCTCTGAGCCTTGTTGTTTTCTTGCAGACATTTCATTGCCAAACTAGGCAACATCTTCAGGGCGAAAAGGGAGTGGGACTTGCTCTCTGTTTATATACCATGGCTCGTCCTGCTTGTGTTGGTGGAGGTGTTGTTCTCTCCTTAGTAGTTCCTTGATTGGGCTGTTGTTTGCTGCTTGGTTGATTGACTGAGTTAATAGTTCCTTGATTAGGGTCTATTGTGCTGTTTGATTGTTCCTCTGGTGCGAATCCTGGTAATCTTTGCATATCTGGGTGTTGATTGCTGGCAAGGTGTTGCTCTGGTCTTTCGGCTTTTCTATTCTCTCTTATGAATGGTATGTAAATGTTGTTTACCTCTATGTGTCTGTTGATGGCTGCTTTGTCTGAGTGCCAAGCTTCTAGGAATTCTCTAGCGTTTTTGGATTTGGCTTGGTTTAAGATGCTCACAGTTTCCCAGTTGAAAGTATGTTTGAGTCTGTCCATGTGTTGTGAGATTAAGGAGTTTTCATCGTGTCTTCTGACTGCTAGTTGGTGTTCGTGGATGCGTTCTGCTAGTCTTCTGTCTGTCTGTCCTATATAGTGGCTGCTACAGTCCTTACACTGTATGTTGTAGATAACTCCTGTTTTCTCTTCTTGGGCCACTGGGTCTTTTGGGTTACTTAAGATGGTCTGAAGGGTTTTGGTTGGTTTATGTGGTACGGTGATGCCATGTGGTTGTAACAGTCTATTCGTAGTTTCTGAGATGTTTCTGATGTATGGCAGTGTTATCCTTTTCTTAGCTTCTGTTGGTTTTGCTGTGGTGGGTTGGGTGGTCAAGAACTTTTTGATAAAGGTGAGTGGGTGTCCATTTTGCTGGAAGATTGGAAGAATTCTCTTCGATTGGTTTAACTTTTATATTGTTTTTAAATTTTCTTAGCCACCTGAAGCTCCCTCCAGAGCTTTAAGGTAGGTTATAAATCAAATCAATCAATAGCCTAATGTGCCACATACACTTTGTTTTTATACTTGAATTTCCCAAAAGAACATTGAAATGTGCTTCCTGTACAACAGGTGTGTCAATCCTTCAATGGCAAAGAACCACAAGCGAAAGGCTATTATGTAAAATGGATCAGTCCATTTCACATATACAAACAGCACCAGCATTTTCTTTTTTCTTGGATTTATGGAGTTACTTTGCTTTATTTTGATTATGTAAGCTTAGTTGTGAGGATTACACTTTAGTTTAACGTGCTTCTCAACTAAAACTGGCAGCAAACTATGTTGGCTTGTTCCAGCGACTGTAGTTGAAGGAGTTCCAGGAGCTGCAAGAAAGCAATTTGGTGGCTACAAGAAGCTCCTGGGGCTTCAGATTGTCCATTACTGCTGTGCAAAGAGGACGTAATACCAAGGGTCCCTGCATTTTTGCTATTTGGCCATGACAGCTGGTTTTCACTCAATAGAGCTGCCTTTGGACCCCAAAATACAGGAATCTTCAATTAGCCACTTACCACATTGAATAGTAGTTGGGATCTCCATGGCTCTCCTCCTTTTGTAACGCAATTCATTTGATGGAGGCTGGTTCCAGTTTGCAGATAGATAGCCAAAATCATCCCAAAACTTGCTAATGCCTTTCTGAGCTGGATGTTTTTTGTTTAAAAAAACAAAAACAGTATGTATTTTACAACTGAACAAATGTCAATTAAAGTGTACTCAGTTCATAGTCCTTCTTTCCCATTATTCTCTCTCCCTCCCTCCCAACTCCCAACGTGACATCTTACCAATTTCAACATCCTTCCAATACTGAGCCAAATGCTCTCCCATTGCTCTTAATAAGTGCCGATATTCTTTTGCATCTGCAAAGTCTTGCTTGTTGTGTGTGGGTTCCATAACAAGGTAGGGGACATCCACCACCCCAACAACTCCACCACATGCCCTATGGAGAAGAAACACAGGGTCACATTTATGGGCACCAATTCAACAGCTTGATGTAAGAGAAGCAGCATGGGAAAGATGGATTCCCACTATAACGAATATGAAAATGTGTTGGGAGTAGATGGACCTGGACTAACTGCACTCCTCTAATGCAAGTACAAGCCTCCTAGTTACATGGGTCCTTTGAGATCCACTTAACTATCTAAAAGTGGGCTCATCATCTATTTATTTGATTGACAGGCTGCCTGACTCCATCAAGACTTGAAGCAGATCAGAAACTTAAAAAATATGAAACAATAAAACAGTCTAAAATAAAAAAAATGTATTTGGGGAAAAAACATTAAAATCCAATAAACCAATCATCCCACAAGGGATCTGCCACCCACCCTAAGGCCTCAGGGAAGGACCAGGTTTTGAAAGCTCATTTAAATAAGATCAGAGTGAGGGCTGCATGAGTCTCAGGGGGATGTTGTTCCAGAGGGCAGGCACCACAACAGAAAAGGCTCACTTCCTGGTCGTATTAAATGATACGGAGGGATGAGAACATCAAGCCTTGTGGCACCCCACATGAAAGACGTCTCTGGCTCGATTGGTCAACCCCTTCAGGACCCGACTACAGAGAAAGGAAGAGAATCACTGGACTGTGCCTTTCACTCCTAACCTCTGAAGGCAGTCAGAAAGAACTGTCCTGGTTCAATGTGATCTCTCTTCACAAAGTGGTTTTCTCCCCGGGGTTCCCCCTTAGCCTACATCTCTATTCAGTCGTATGAGTTTCAACTAACTACTGTGGACCTGAATAAATTTTTATGCACCAGATGGTTGCAGACAACCATCTCACCGGTCCTCTGAGACCCCCAGGCCTGATGACAGAGTCAGATCTTGAGGGACTTTTGGAAAATAAGTAGGGGTGGAGATGACCTCACTTCGGGGGAAGAGAATGTTCCATAAGGCGGGGGCCACGGCAGAGAAGGCCCGCCTTCTTGGGCCTGCCCAGTGTAGTTCCCTGACAGACAGGACCCACAGCACGCCAGATCTGATGGGATGCGTAGATGTAATCGGGGAGAGGCGGTCCCTCAAATAACCCGGCCCCATGCCATGAAAGGCTTTAAAGGTCAAAACCAGCACCTTGAATTGGACAGCAGACTGGCAACCAATGCAGCCCGCGGAGCAGAGGTGTAACATGTGCTGTTCTAGAAGTGCATATAACTTACCTGCGCTGCTGCATTTTGCACTAGCTGAAGCTTACGGATACTCTTCAAGGGCAGCCCCATGTAGAGCACATTACAGTAATCCAACTGGGAGGTGACTAGGGCATGAGTGACTGTGAGCAGAGCCCCCTGATCCAGGAACAGGCACAACTGGTGCCCAACACGCAGCTGTGCAAAGGCCCTCCTAGCCATGACTGCCACCTGCTCTTTGAGCAGGAGTCATGAGTCCAGGAGGACCCACAGATTGCACACCGGGTCTGTTTGGGGCTGTACAACCCAATCCAGCACCAAAGTTGGCAAAGTTCTGGAACCGGCAGTCCCCAAAGCCACTGTCTTGACAGGGTTCAGTTGAAGCCTGTCCTTCCCCATCCAGACCCGCACAGCCTCCAGCCACCGGGATAAGATGCCCACAGCATCACTTAATTCGCTGGGGGCAGAGATGTATAATTGGGTATCATCAGTGTACACCATGCCGCCCACTCCCAATCCCTAAGCCGATCCAGAAGGATACCATGGTTGATGGTATCAAAAGCCGTAGCGAGGTCAAGTAGGGCAAGGATGGATGCACAACCCCCATCCCAACCTCACCAGAGATCATCCAAAAGCGCAACCAATGCCATTTCCATCCCATACCCAGGTCTTAATCCCGACTGAAAGGGATCCAGATAATCCGCTTCATCCAAGGTCCTCTGAAGCTGCTGTGCCTCCACCTTCTCAACCACCTTCCCCAGAAAGGGGAGGTTAGATACTGGACGAAAATTGTCCACTATAGTAGGGTCCAGTGATATGCTTCTTGAGGAGGGGGTGAACCAAGGCCTCTGTAAGAGGTAAAGGAACAACCCCCTCACTCAAGGAAGAGTTCACCATCACAGAAACCCACTCACACGACACCCCCGGGCCGCTTTAACAAGCCAGGAGGGGCATGGATCTAAAGAGCAGGTGAACACACAGTCCTAAGGACCCTGACCACTTCCTTAGGCCCAACAGGTTCAAACTGATCCCAGATAACCAGGCAAGACTCCTCCCCAGGCGTCTTGTCTGGACCTGCAACAAGGCTGGCATCCAACTGTGAGTGAATTCAAGTGACTTTGTCTGATAGATGCTGAACAAATTCTTTTGCACACCCCTGCAAAAGGTTCTACGAGCCCCCTCTACCCAAGAGGGCATGTGTCACCCAAAACAGGGCCGCAGGATGGTAATCCATGGACGCAATAAGGGCAGAAAAGTACCGACACTTCGCTGCCCTTATCACCACAAGTTAGGCCTTAATAGCAGCTGTAACCCATGTTCGGTCGAGTTGCTCCTTCGTTGAGTCCCAGTGGCGCTCTGAACTTCGCTCTTTTCATCTCCCTCAACTCCTCCGTGAACCATGGGGAGTGACGGGATCCACGAGAGGGGAGAAGTTGCATGGGCATGATCCGATCCAAAGCCTCAACCACCCCCCATTCCAAGCAGCGACCAAGGCTTCAGATGGAGCAGACCAGCAGGAACAACCGCCAGCTCCCTCTGAAACCCATCCGAGTCCATCAGTCACCGGGGGGTGGGCCAATCTAATGGGTCCAGCCTCCCTGCAGTGGACAGTGGCACTAGAGAATCCCATGGTAATCAGGGCGTGATCTGACCATGACAAGGGAGACACTGAGAGGTCCCCCAATTTCAGATCACATAGCCACTGGTCCGACAGGAACACCAGATCAGGTGTGTGACCACTGTCCTGTGTCAGGCTCTGGATGATCTGGGATAGGCCCATGGCCGTCATGATGGCCATGAACTCCAGAGCCACCTCAGACCCCACCCCTAGAGAAGGCAGATTGAAGTCCCCCAAGACCATAAGTCTAGGGAACTCAACCACCAACCCAGAAATGGAATCAAAAAGCTCAGGCAGGGAGGTTGTTGTGCAGCAAGGAGGCTCATACAGCAGCAACAATCCCAACTGATCCCTAGAGCCCAACTTAATGAACAGGGTCTCACATCCGGTGACCTGCGGAGCAGCAGCCCTGAAAGCCGTAAGGGATTCCCGGATGACAATCACTACACCACCACCCCACTGATGCCATACCCAGAACCCAGCCAGGCATATCTTCGAAAGGGCCACTCCTTAATGTTAATTAATGCTTGTATTTACATTCACTGGAGAGGAAGGGATTACAAGAGAGTAAGCAGGCACACAATGGGGAATACACATCAAAAGCAATGTGCTGGCACCAGTAGCCATGAACGTGCTATGCAAACAGCCCAGTGTATTCCCCATTGTATGCCTGCTTACTCTCGTAATCCCTTCCTCTCCAATTTCTCTGGTCTGCGAGGGGGTGGGGGAATGGTTCAGGCACAGGAGAGATTGCCTACAGAAATTGTTTGTTTTTTCTTCTTCCTCCACCCTCACAGAGCCGAGAGATTGGAGAGAAAGGGAGTACAAGAGAGTAAACAGTGACACAACCGGGAATACACTGGCTATTTGTCTAGCGCGTTTGCAGCTCACAGCCCTGAGCATAGTAGGCAAACAGCTGGTGCCAGTGCATTGCTTTTGATATGTATGTGCCTTACTTTCTTGTAATCCCTTCCTCTCCAATCTCCCTGCTCTGCGAGTGGGGGGGGGGGGAAGAGAAAAAGAACAAGCGATTTCTGTAGGCAGGCAATCTCTCCTGTGCCTGACCTGTTCCCCCCCAGACCATACTGACTGTAATGGTGATCATGTGACTGAGAGACACTGCAAAGGTCGTAAATGTGGGCATTAGTCGTAAAGTTATATTTTCAGCACTGCCGTAACTTCGAATGGTCTCTGAATAAGGCAGTCAGTAAGCAAGGACTACCTGTACCCTACTTGGAAATAAATTTCCCATGAATAAATTTAAAAGCCAGCAATCTAAGAGAAATTGGATATACACCACGTAAAAGAAAATGAAATTTTCACATTTTATAGTACTTGATACAAATATCTGCCTGGCATCAGATATTTTTTTCTTTAAAAGTATAAAGTCCAGCTCTATAGCTCACAGAAATAAGAAACAGTTCTTCTACAGCAAGAAGAGTTTGCCCCACTTATTCTAAAAAGAGGGCCTCTATTACAAAAGTTAAAACTATGGGGAGGTCTCCATGAGGAACTCACATGCCACCCTCCAGCTGCGGGCCCACCTTCTCATACATCTTAATCAATCGGCTGCAGTTGTAGACAAACATCCCATCCAGTTGCCGTTGCTCTATGTTTACACCAAAGATGAAGTTCAGCTCTTTTGGCTCCTTTAGTGCTCTGCAAGTCAAGTCAAAGAAAGCCTGTGGATATTAATCTGTGGAACAGTGACTAGAGCACTGGGAGATGCCAGTTCAAACCCCTGCTCTTCCATGAAGTGATATTCAGCCAGTCTCTCAACTACCTTGAGGAGTACAGGGTAAAACCAGGGGTAGGATGCGGGACTGTAGTTTTCAAGGCAGGATATAGAAACAAGACAACTCTTTGAGGTCACAGTTGCTTTTTACAGTTGATATTTAGAATGCTAAATTTTACCTTCTCCAATGTTGCCTTCATAAGACAATAGGATACTGCTGCCTTTTCCCTGTGCAACACTTACATTGTATAGCATTGTGCATCACTTATTACATGTACAACAGCAGAATACAACAATCAGTATTATGCAAAGAGCTTTGTGGGAGGCCGCAGTGGGCCTGCAATAAAACAGAGGCATATTTTCCCAACTGCTTCTTTCCAGGCGCACATCTGCCTTGTCCCCATTATCAGCAGACTAAAGGAAAAACCACTTCAAGGAAAGAGGCCTATATATATACAATAGCAGTTATGTCTTGGCACCTTGCCCAAAAGGCAAGCTACCTGTTGCACATGAATGTGCTTTATCAACTTTTGCTTTCTTTCACCAAAATATCAGTAAGAGAACCTATATCCTTACATTGCATTATCAGTGAACTGTCGTAATAGTTTATTTATTCTTGG
The DNA here is from genome assembly GCA_023362775.1 of Charina bottae. Taxonomy (NCBI): domain Eukaryota; kingdom Metazoa; phylum Chordata; class Lepidosauria; order Squamata; family Charinaidae; genus Charina; species Charina bottae. Next base: position 10,717,407 of record JALMGJ010000023.1, read on the forward strand.
CTACAGAAAAAGGATGTAATCTTTATATCATTTGGCACTGCATTCAATGAGCTCTTCTTATTGAAATGTTGGAATAATCTGCTATTCTCAAAATGTGATAGATTCAAGGCCTCACCCTGAGAGCTCAAAAATGCTAACTGGTTTTCCCTCATAAACAAAAGCTCCCATCTTACTATGCCTAAATCTTACTATACTTATTGTCAGCAATTTGTACCCTTGCTGTAACATGTGTCATTCTCTAACTTGGACAAAAAGACTTGGAAGTTGGACTGGGGTAGGCTGTTGAGCATTGGGGCAGGATAGGGTAGTGAACAAAATTAAAAACCAGAAATAGGTACTTTTTTAGTAGTTTCCTACTACTGTTAGTAGTTTTCTACTACTGGGCTCAGTGGGTAAGACGCCAGGCTTGTCGATCGGAAGATCGCAAGTTCGGAGGTTCGAATCCCTAGCCCTGCGTGCGGAGTGAGCTCCCGCACTAGCTCCAGCTCTTGCCAACCTAGCAATTCGAAAGCATGCAAATGCAAGTAGATGAATAGGTACCACTTCGGTGGGATGGTAACAGCGTTCCGCGCATGTCATGCCGGCCACATGACTGCAGAAGCATCTTCGGACAACGCTGGCTCTTCGGCTAACAAACGGAGATGAGCACCGGCCCCTAGAGTCGGACACGACTGCACAACTGTGCGGGAGGAACCTTTACCTTTTTTTACTACTGTTTTCTACAGCATGGCTGAATAATTCCTGAGACCACTTACAACATATGATCCACTGGCAAAATACAGAGCAAGGGGTACATATGGCACTGTTAATGTTGCTGAAACAAAGCATCAGGAGACTTATATGGAATCCCAAATGACCACTATAAGCTTTTTGGAGGAAGAACAGATTTGAAAAAATAACTTTCAATTTACCTACTTTTTGGGGAAAATACACTGCTGAATTATGCAGACTACATGAATATATGCTTGACTATTATTAATTTGCTGCCTCCCAACTGATTTTTGCTTTGCTTCTACGCTAGCTGTCAGAAAAAAGAAAAGCAATTTATCCATAATTTATTGGGATATTGCCTGTGCAATTTACACATAAAGCTTACAGTAATAAAAACCCTTCCTGGGTTTACTTGGAGGAAAGAGGGAAGCCCAATTCCCCATGCATGTCCAAAACATTTGCAACAAACCTCCATTTCACCCCAATTTATGCTCTCTCTCCACCTACAACTTCCACTCAGTCACCTCAAAAATAGGATTCTGCAACCCTTCATACTGGACGGCAAAAAGGCGCTTTGGAACACATGGAAGCACTCATGTAGCACTAGCCTTAAAGCAACCGGGCCATGCCCAGGATCATGTGGCTACCCTCATGACTTTTGTGTGCCGTGCGATCCTACTCAGTAATATGTCAATAAATATTTCAATTCTATACTTAGCAGCATTTCTCAAAAATAACACTGTATTAATTCATTTAATACAATATTTCCAAAACAACATTTGTAAACCAACAAAAATAAACTTACTTTCATAACCTAGCTAAATCTGGGGGTTCATAGTATGTAGCAACATGACCTGGGAGATAATCTAATCCAACCCCTGCCTTTGCAAGAATCCTCTATAACAGCACCTCCAGCAGATGACCATCCAGCCTCTGTTTAAATGCCTCCAGTGAAGGTGTTTAAACAGTCTCCCAAAGCAGCCTATCCCGTCGCTGAACAGCTCTTCCTGTTCCTCTTCCTGAAATTTTTCCTGATGCCCAATCAAAATTTACCTTTTAAGGGTATAAATACAATTTATAAATTTATAAATTTATAAATACAATTTATACCCTTAAAAGGTAAATTTTGTTTTATTTATACCCTTGCTTCTTGTCCTCTCTTCTGGATCAATTCTAACAATTATCACCCCTTTAGATGACAGCCCTTCAACTATTTGACAGCTATCACATCTCTCCAATCTTCTTTTTAAGGCTCAACATACTCAGTACCTCCAAATGTTCCTCTTAAATTTTCCTTCCAGCCCCTTTATTATCTTGGTTGGTCTCCTTTAGACACTCTCCAGTTTGCCAATGTCATTCCTAAAATGTGGTGCCCAGAACTGAACAGCTCTTCATGTTCCTCTTCATTTCATCTAGCTGGTTTCTGCTCATTGCTCAAGTTTGTCAAGATCCTCCTGAATCTTGATATTGTCCTCTAGGATGTTTGCTCTCCCCTTTATCTTTGTTTCCTCTGCAGCAACACAACAGCACCGGAGGCTCCACAGTGTATTTTTAATCCTGCCAGGTAACAGCCCATTTTGAAATTTCATTTCAAAAGTTGAAAAATTTAATGATTACTGGTTTATCATTTTAAGAATAAAACAATCAGATATTGGATCTTTTTGTTCTCAGTATTTCTGTGTCAGCTAACTGCAGACTTTTGTGGTTTGTTTTCAAACTGTTTTTAAGGGACAGGAGGTGCAATTGTTGGTAGTCCCTAGTCTAACTTTCCACATGGCTTGAGACAAAGATGGTATAATGCCACCCATTTCTGTGCAAAATAACTGGAACACCCTTTAAGAAGGGTAGAATATAAATAAAATGAAGATATTTTCCCTTCCTTAATGGACCACTTATTTGAAAGAAAAAGAAGCAAGAAGCAGGGAAGAACTGAATCTCTGCCACTCACCGCTGTTTTGCCTCCCTGATCCTCTTTTTAACATCTGCCTCTCTGCGCATAGTTATTGCTGTGTCTTGGGCCTGGCGCACCATAACCTACAGATATAAAAGAACATCTCTTAAACAGCGAAGTGATGTACCTGTCTGCTTACAATTCATATCTTTATAACAATAGCTTGTTCCTCAATGCCTTTAAAACATGTGCTCCAATAAGCACAGTGGGACTGAGTACCTTTGCATGTTTAGAACACAGCTGTAATTCAAAAATCCAGTTAAACATATTTCTGTCCCACTGATTTCAGGAAAAGTCAAATATCTGGTAAAATTTCCCACTGGAAAAATTTAATAAACTATTTTATGCAAGCTAAATTACTTTTGCTAAAGTTTCATAACGTTCAGCTCTCCTTTTCCTGCTTCAGATATAATCATTTTTTAAAAAATAGTGAGACAATTATATAATCATTACACATGTGCACACATATATTATTATTATGGTTCATCAGAATAGATATTCCAGCAATTTTGATCATGAACCTTTATCATTCCATTGCCCTCCTGAACTACCAAGCATGGCCAGCAGTACTCTTGTTCAGCTCAAGGCTATTTCTCTGAATCTCTTCTTGCAGACTGGAATTTCACATCAGCAGTCAAATACAGTATATTTTACCCTGGACTCCTTGGTAAAGTCTCCACCCAGCCGCAGCTCTAAAGCATGGGCTTTGCTTTCTGCTTCTCGTGCCTTCTCTTCCGCTGTAAAAGAGAAATCAGTCTTCAAACAAAGAACACATACAGTTTTTTTAAAGATACCCCACAAAGGTCCAGTAATTTAAAAGCAATTTACTATAGGAAACCAAGTCAATCTTCTCCAACCTGGCACCTTCTAATCCTGTTGGACTACAGCTTTCAGAATTTAGCCTGTAGCTCTGGGAACTGGCATAATTTTAGATAAGGTTGATCTACACTAGGGTTTTTCAAACTAAGCTCTAGAACATCTTGATCGGGTTCCATGAGAGACTAAGAGCAAAAAAAGAAAGAAAGGTTAACTTGAACACCACCAATTTTTTATCACTGGACCTTTACCTCTTGTACAGGGATTTTTTTTTTTAAACAGGTTCCACAGCCTGAAAAAGTCTGAAACCTCCTAATCTACACTATGGGAGAGAAATAAGATGTTGTTGTGGGGGCAACAGGTATCAGTTTGGCAAATTCTGATTACACAATTATGCTTTCCAAGCTTATGAGCAGGAACACAATGCAGTTTGTACACAAAATGTGTGCAGAACATGCACACTTGGATAAATGCAATAATCTGACTTGGACTGACTTGCATCGTTAAGCCCTGAAAAAAATGGATTCCCATTCCTTTCTTTTAGGGGACTCACCAATCCGAGCCATATGCTCTGCTTTCTTCACTTCTTGTTCTGCTCGGGTCTTGAAGCGTTTGGATGTATACTTGTACATCCTATAAGAAGAGGCAAGAAGACGAGAAGGAAAAAGAGGAGAGAGAATATATTAATATAGTCACAGCCCTCAAAAGCTTGTGCATTCCATAAGGCTTGTGTTTCCTTTGGATATATAGCAATAAAGCAGACTGGGATGTATTCCAATTTCTTAAAATGTATGCTCAGCTAGGTGACAACATATAGCTGGTCTTTGCTCACCTCAAAATCCTTGAAAAAAATTCTGGAAAAAGCAATGGCAAACCATTTCCATATTGCTGTTAAGAAAACTACAAGGGCCTAATCAATCTTAACTGGAAGAAACCCTTAACTATACCTTAAATGCGTAAAACAAAGCTTAAAGAACCAGGGGATTGGACTTCCGGTGGGGACATGGCGGACTCGCGGGCTCCATGGACAGAACTGACAACGCAGCGTTTTTTGGGGGGCCTCAGGCAGGTTTTTCCCGAAGCCCTGGAGCATTTTCACGGACAGAAAATGCTCAGAATCATCCCATTTGCCCTCCAGAACGGTGACTTCTAGCCAGAGGATTGTAAACAGCAATTGCGCTAATCTGGTAAGAACCGCTGGGAGGCTGGGACATCACCATTTCCAAGCCGTGCTGTAGCCTTAAAGGGACACTGAGACCAGCCACCCCATTTCTAAATCACCCAATTTTTATCTTTTTAAGTTTATGTACCCTAAGAGAGGCTTTCTACATCAAGGAGAAGAGATCTCTCTTGGTGCTTATTGTTACTTTTGGGTTTAATTTTTTAAAAAATCTAACATTTTTTAAAATGCTTAAAGTTTTCACTTGTTTCCTATCTAAATATTAAGGAGGACTGGAAGTAAATATTTGTCTCTGTTATTATTTTTGTACTGAATTTAAATATTTTAGTATTTTTCTACATGTTGAATCTGCTGTTTTGAACCTTCAGCTTTCTGTTGCTACTTTCTCAGGGAAACTGCCTGTTACCAGACTCTCACTTTTGTAAACACGTTCTGAAAACTATCCATTATCTACTTTCGCTGGTTAAGTATCTAGGGGACACCATAATTTACTGCATGAGACATGGAAGATTTCAAGCAGACTTTCTCAGAGTTCCATCGAGACCTCAAACAGATCCTTTTGGATTCTTGTCAAGTTATTATGCATGATATTCGGGACATTGTGGAAAACATTAGTTCTAAAATGTGTCATCTGGTTGAGGATGTTGTGGAGGAAAATGAGGAATTTAACAGAAATGTCTCTACTAACAGCAAGATCGAGTCTTTTGCTGAATTGCCAGATGACCGGGCAGTCGACTCAAAGAAATCAAAAGGACAGACCTAAGTCATAAAGAGTCTTTCTCATAGAATGTTATGGGAAGGAAGGGGTTGTTATCTATGGGTAGTTTTCTGCTGAGAAGTCAGAGTTCTTAAGGGGAGCAGTTGGGCTCTTTGATTTTTCTGTGAAAAATGCCTTGTGTTTATTGTGGAGATATGTGAATGCTTTGGTCTATTTTGAAGTGGGGTTTGAGAATGTTTATCTGGATTGCTTTTAAGGTATGTTTGATGTCATTCTTCTGTAAGGATTTGGATTAAGATTAATAAGGTAAATGTACAGTGGGGCAAAAAAGTATTTAGTGAGCCACCAATTGTGCAAGTTCTCCCACTTAAAAAGATGAGAGAGGCCTGTAATTGACATCATAGGTAGACCTCAACTATGAGAGACAAAATGAGAAAACAAATCCGGACAATCACATTGTCTGATTCGGAAAGAATTTATTTGCAAATTATGGTGGAAAATAAGTATTTGGTCACCTACAAACAAGCAAGATTTCTGGCTCTCACAGACCTGTAACTTCTTCTTTAAGAGGCTCCTCTGTCCTCCACTCATTACCTGTAGTAATGGCACCTGTTTGAACTTGTTATCAGTATAAAAGACACCTGTCCACAACCTCAAACAGTCACACTCCAAACTCCACTATGGTGAAGACCAAAGAGCTGTCGAAGGACACCAGAAACAAAATTGTAGACCTGCACCAGGCTGGGAAGACTGAATCTGCAATAGGCAAGCAGCTTGGTGTGAAGAAATCAACTGTGGGAGCAATAATTAGAAAATGGAAGACATACAAGACCACTGATAATCTCCCTCGATCTGGGGCTCCACGCAAGATCTCACCCCGTGGAGTCAAAATGATCACAAGAACGGTGAGCAAAAATCCCAGAACCACACGGGGGGACCTAGTGAATGACCTGCAGAGAGCTGGGACCAACGTAACAAAGGCTACCATCAGTAACACACTACGCCGCCAGGGACTCAGATCCTGCAGTGCCAGACGTGTCCCCCTGCTTAAGCCAGTACATGTCCGGGCCCGTCTGAAGTTTGCTAGAGAGCATTTGGATGATCCAGAAGAGGATTGGGAGAATGTCATATGGTCAGATGAAACCAAAGTAGAACTGTTTGGTAGAAACACAAGTCGTCGTGTTTGGAGGAGAGAGAATGCTGAGTTGCATCCAAAGAACACCATACCTACTGTGAAGCATGGGGGTGGCAACATCATGCTTTGGGGCTGTTTCTCTGCAAAGGGACCAGGACGACTGTTCCGTGTACAGGAAAGAATGAATGGGGCCATGTATCGTGAGATTTTGAGTGCAAACCTCCTTCCATCAGCAAGGGCATTGAAGATGAAACGTGGCTGGGTCTTTCAGCATGACAATGATCCCAAACACACCGCCCGGGCAACGAAGGAGTGGCTTCGTAAGAAGCATTTCAAGGTCCTGGAGTGGCCTAGCCAGTCTCCAGATCTCAACCCCATAGAAAACCTTTGGAGGGAGTTGAAAGTCCGTGTTGCCCAGCGACAGCCCCAAAACATCACTGCTCTAGAGGAGATCTGCATAGAGGAATGGGCCAACATACCAGCAACAGTGTGTGCCAACCTTGTGAAGACTTACAGAAAACGTTTGACCTCTGTCATTGCCAACAAAGGATATATAACAAAGTATTGAGATGAACTTTTGATATTGACCAAATACTTATTTTCCACCATAATTTGCAAATAAATTCTTTCCGAATCAGACAATGTGATTGTCTGGATTTGTTTTCTCATTTTGTCTCTCATAGTTGAGGTCTACCTATGATGTCAATTACAGGCCTCTCTCATCTTTTTAAGTGGGAGAACTTGCACAATTGGTGGCTGACTAAATACTTTTTTGCCCCACTGTAAATGCTTGAGTTTAGGTTTAATATGATCAAGATTGTTATAATTGTAGTAGTATTAATTATAATGGCAGAAAATTTATATGCTTTTTAGTTTATTATTTTATCCACTTTTCTCATTCCTTTAGAAATAATTCTGAAATCCATGTTTTCCACTGGAATACACAATTGTGTCAAATATATGAGCAAGAAATTGGAAGCTTATTACTCTGAGAGGAATGTGCACTTCCTGGGATGCAAATGCTGCAGGAACACAACACCTCAATTATTTTATCCTTTAGAACTGTGTGGAATGCCCAGATAATTGGTTTGCTTGATTTGTTGTTCATTCGTTGTCGCTTCCGACTCTTCGTGACTTCATGGACCAGCCCACGCCAGAGCTTCCTGTCAGCCGTCACCATCCCCAGCTCCCTCACGGTTGAGTCCGTAACCTCCAGAATATCATCCATCCATCTTGTCCTTGGTCAGCTTCCCACTTTTCATAGCAACAGCTTCTTCTCCAGGGTATCCTGTCTTCTCATTATGTGGCCAAAGTACTTCAGTTTTGCCTTTAATATCATTCCCTCAAGTGAGCAGTCTGGCTTTATTTCCTGGAGTATGGACTGGTTTGATCTTCTTGCAGTCCAAGGCACTCTCAGAATTTTCCTCCAACACCACAGTTCAAAAGCATCTATCTTCCTTCACTCCGCCTTCCTTATGGTCCAGGTCTCGCTCTTTGCTTGATTACACCTTTCCAAAAGCAGTTTAGTGCTTCGTATATTTTCAGTAGATACAAACAGTAAGTTAATTCCTTGGATTTCTTATTCTTAAAATTCAGTTCCTGCGGTTTCAATAATTGATATTGCACTGCACGTTTTAAATGTGTCCCTTCTCTTATTCATGACATCACAAAGATTTTTATATTACAGGTAGTCCTCGCTTAGTGACCACACTTGGGACTGGCAACTCCGTCGCTAAGTGCCACGATCACTAAGTAGAAAATCACATGACAGGGTTACATCACTTTCCATTCAGTTATTAACCAAATCACCATGGTCGTTAAGGAAGACATCATATGACTGCAACTTGCTATTTTACTTCCGCATTCTCCATTAACTCTGCTTGTTGAAAGCTGGTTGTGAAACATGCAAATGGTGATCTTGTGACTGCAGGACACTGTGACATTCGTAAATGTGAGGACTGGTCGCAAAGGTTTTTTTTACACCAACGTAACTTCAAACACCCCTCACCAAGTGCTGCTCTGCTGCCTCATCATGGCGGAGGGGTGTTCCTGGGAGGGATGAGCAAAAAACATTGGGAATATATGCAAAGAGTATATATTCCCAGCAGGTCCACCCAAGGCGTGAAGGTCATCCCAGCTGCCCAGCTAAAGCAAGCACGCACCTATAGTGGGCAGTAGTGATATAGGAAGATGCCAGAGACAGATGATCACTTTAGTGACAACAGCAAGGCATCAATTCATACTGCACAAGAGACAGCAATGGTAAACCACTCCTGTATTTTTACCAAGAAAACCACATGGATAGAAAATATAAAATGATTGAAGTTATAGTAACGGATGATGGGCTCCTCAGGTCAGATGGCATTCAACATGCTACTGAGGAAGAGCTGAGGATCTTTCTCATAAACACTAATGGTGTTTATGACATGGCTAGATTAAAGCCTTCAGGACGCCTAGTTGCTGATGTTGCCGTACAGGAAAAGAAAATCCAAAGCTGCAAAGACAGATTTTCAGTTGGAACATAAGAAGCATGAACACAGGAAAGCTCAACACAATGAAAGATGAAATGAAACTACTACAAATTGACATTTTAAGGCATCAGCAAATTGAGATGGACTGGGATCGGACCCTTTCAGTTAGAAGATCACACCGGTTATTACTCAGGACGTGAAAAACAAAGAAGAACGGCATTGCTTTTATAGTTAGGAAGGGTACAGCAAGAACTGTACTTGGCTGCAATGCAATCAATGACCAAATAATATTTATTAGACTTTGTGGACAACCCTTTAATATGACAATCATTAAAGTTTATACTCCAACCACTGATGCAGAAGAGGAGGTTGTTGAGCTTTATGATCAAGTCCAATTTGAAATTGACAGAACACGCAAGCAAGATGTGTTGCTTGTGATTGGAGACTGGAATGCCAATGTTGGAAACATGGAAGAAGAAAATATAGTTGGATTGTATGGCTTAGGAAAACATAATGAAGCAGGAGAACAACTTATCAATTTCTGCCACTCCAATGATTTCTTCATAGCTAACACTGTCCAAAGCAACGCCTCTATACATGGATATCACCAGATCGAGTATATAGAAATCAAATTGATTAAATTATTGCTAAAAGGAGGTAAAAGGTAAAGGTAAAGGTTCCCCCACACACTCGTGTCTGACTCTAGGGGCCGGTGCTCATCTCCGTTTGTTAGCCGAAGAGCCAGCGTTGTCGGAGGTAGAGGAGCTCAATTACAGCATCAAAGACATGGCCAGGTGCTGACTGTGCAACAGATTCTGAACTGCTCATGTGCAAGCTCCAAGTTAAGCTAAAGAAGAAGAAAACCAGTCAGTTTCCACAATCAGATCTTGAATATATACCCAACATTTTCAAGGAGAACATCAGGAATTGCTTTGAAGTCCTGAACTTCATTGATAGAGAACAAGAGGAATTATGGAATGGACTTAAAAGAAATTGTTAAGGATGAATTGTGAAAAGAGACTGCCAAAAATGAAGAAAGATAAGAAAGCAAACTGGATGTCAGAGGAAACCGTGGAAATTGCCGAGGAGAGAAGAGAAGCCAAAGCCAAGAAAGACAAAAATCTCAGAAAGGAACTTAACAGAGTTTCAAAGAGCTGTTACAAGACACAAGAAGCAGTATTACAACAACATCTGTAAAGACAATGAAGATGGAAACAGACATGGAAAAACAAGGAAAGTCTTTCAAAAGATCTCTGAACTCAGAAGGAGGTTCCAACCTTGAATTGGTATGCTAAAGGATGCCAGTGGATGGACAGTAACCAATTCAAAGGAGATAAAAGGAAGATGGAAGGAGTATACTGAAACACCATACAGGAGAGATGTCAACATCCAAGATACCTTACAAGATATTCCTTACTTACAAGAACCTGTAGTACTAGGAGATGAAGTTAGATCAGCACTCTGGTCATTACCAGGTCAGAAGGCTACAGGATCTGATGGAATACCACTGAAATATGGCAAGCAACAGAAGAATCAGTCAAGGTTCTAACCAAGCTATACCAGCAAATCTGGAGAATGACACAGTAGCCAACCGATTGGAAGAGGTAAATCTACATTCCAATACAAAACAAGGAGACTTAACATTGAGTATGTAAACCAGAGCTTTCCAAACTGTGTGTCGCGACACAAAAGTGTTGCCACACAACCCGGAAGCGCTGATCATTATCAGCACTTCCGGGTTTTCCCGTGGCAACACACCAACTGCAGAGTGCAAAACCCGAAAGCGCAGCAGCGCTTCCGGGTTTTTGCGCACTGCCGCACTTCCGGGTTTTCCCGCGGCGACACACCAACGCCGGTTGGTGTGTCGCCGCGGGAAAAACTTTGGAAAGCCCTGGTGTAACTATCATACAATATCATTAATTTCACATGATAGCAAAATAACAGGTTCATCCAACACAGATTAGAGCCCTACATGGAAAAAGATATGCCAGATGTTCAAGCTGGCTTTAGAAAAGGCCAAGGAACACAAGACACTATTGCTGATGCACGCTGAATAATTGAGAAAGCCAAAGAATATCAAAAAGAAATCAGTATGTGTTTCATAGATTATAGAAAAGCCTTTGTGTCAATCATGTCAAGCTGTGGAAAGCACTCAGAAAAATGGGAATCCCAAAACATCTGTCTCCATGAGAAATTTATATACAGGGCAGGAAGCCACAGTACGGACAGAACTTGGTGAAACAGACTGGCTCCAGGTCAGCAAAGGAGTGCAACAAGGCTGCATACTCTCCCCTTATTTATTCAACCTATATCAGCCTTTCTCAACTTTTTGACCCTGAAGAACCCTTGAAATATTTTTCAGGCCTCAGGGAACCCTTGCACACTCAGGCTCAAATTATTGACAGTGTGATGTCCCCGATCCGTTGACTATTAAATCAGAGTTCCTGACACAAACCACTTAGGGATATGAAGGAATCTTTATTAAAGCCAGCGATCCATTGCACATTAAAGATTCGAGTGAATCAAGCTCCCACAACCAACAGTTTAATAATCTCCAAGCCTCCCGAGTGCTCTTGACTTCCGGTAAAGATGGACGGCGGCTGGAGTGAAAGTGAAGAAGCCCCATGAAAAAGAATCAGAGATCGTGCAGGAACCGAGCCGCGTTTTAAAAAGTAACAGCGAGAAGCGGCTGTAGAAAGTGCGGGAGAGTTGGCACTTTCGGAGAGAGAAACTTTCGGTGGCTTCGGAACGCTTGGGAAAAGAGAAGCGAATCGATCGTTATTCTGTCTTGTCGGAGTGTTTGTGAGGATTCGCGGAAAAAGAACAAGCGGGGAAGCCGAAAACGAAGGTTGGTTCTGCGGAGGGAAAGTCTTGAAATAGACAAACGTCGCTGTCCACTTTGCTAAATTGATTGAAAGAAGTATATGAAAAGAAAGAAAATTGTTTCTGAAAGAAGCAGCAAAGCTAAGAGGACGGTGAGCATATACATAATCTCTAGGGTGTGAATATACAATGAATGGACATTGGGACTTATATAATTAATTAATTAATTAATAAGCAAAAGAAGCCATTTTGTATTAATAGAACTCTATAACTTTTTTGTTTAAACTGATTGTATAAAATTTGTGAAGTATTAGAATTATTAATAACTATAGAATTATTTGAAAGAAAAATATATATATATATAGTAGTTTACCAATTTCACTTTTTCTTAGAAAAATACAAGATATATACTTATAGACACAGATAAGCATATTATAAGTTTAAGATACATATATATTTATATATTTGTAAACACATAAAGCCAAGAACTTGATCAATTGGTAAAGAGTTGATAAAGAAAATATTTGACTTATTTCTTTGAAAAATGAGTGTGAGTACTAGGAGACAAGCATTACAGGGTAGAAGAAGCTCAGACCCTGGGGAGGGAGAATGGCTGAAAGCTATAATGGAAGACTTTACAGTTAAAACTACGCAAACAATCACTCAAACAGTAACAAAAGTATTGGAAGAGAAATTAGTAGGATTAGAAAAAAGATTAGAACTGAAACTAGGCCAAATAGAGGAAAAATTAAAAGAAGATATATATGAAGTGAGAAAACAAATAGAAAGCTGTGAAGAAACTTTAGATAAAGAGGAAGAACGCATTACACTATTGGAACTAAAAGAGAAAGAACATTGTGTAAGACTGAGAGGGATCCTGGAAGAAAAAGAATATAATATAAGAGATACTGTTATTCCAATGCTGGCTAATTTAATAGAATGGGAGGAAGAAAATTTAGAAGAGGAAATAGAAAGAATGTTTAGAATTAATTCAAAATTTGCAACTATGTACAATAAGCCTAGGGATATCCTGATAGAATTTTCAAAGAAAAAGATTAGGAATATTATAATACAGGCTTCATACAATAAAAAAATTGAAATAGGAGGAAAAGATATCACTATCTTTAAAGAAATTCCGGCGAAAATTCTAAAAAAGAGAAAAGAATATAGGTTTTTGACAGATCTTCTGGGGAAAAATAATATTAATTTTAGGTGGGAGATTCCAGAGGGATTGAGCTTAACATTTAAAGGCCAAAGATATAAGTTAAATAGAAACAGTATGGGACGTGAGTAAGGCATATATGAGAGGTCACTTTATATCAGTGAATAGTTATCAAAAAAAAGAATATTAAAAAATTACAGACAATTATGGACCAAATTAAAGAAAAAGAAAAAGAACTACAAAATAACAAATAAGGAAGAACTATTAAATCAGATCAAATTATTGCAACTTCAGGTCCAAATATTAACGACAGAAGATATTGAAAAAAATTGAAATACAGTAAACAGAAAAATTTTGAAAATGCAAACAAGCCAGGTAGATGGCTGGCATATAAATTAAGAAAAGAAAGGGAGAAAAAAATAATTTCTAAAATCAGAGAAAACGACGTAGACTTCATTCAAAACGATAAAATTAAAAATGCCTTTCATGTTTATTACTCAGATTTATATAAAAAACAGGAAATATCATTAGAAAAAATAGAACAATATATACAAAATTGTAACTTAAGAAAATTAACTAATGAACAGAAAGATTTAATAATACTATTACAACTCAAGAAATATTAGATGCAATCGATAAACTAAAAACAGGTAAAACTGTTTTAAAATATCTGGGAGTGCAAATAACTGCTAAAAACATAGATCTATTTAAAAATAATTATAGTAAAGTATGGAAAGATATTAAAAAAGACTTAGAAAAGTGGGAAAACTTACAATTATCATTAATAGGGAAGATTTCCACAATAAAAATGAATGTATTGCCCAGAATCTTATATCTGTTCCAGACGATACCCATAGAAATTACAGACCAAACACTTTCAAAATGGCAAAAACATATAACAAAATTTATATGGAATGGAAAAAAACCCAGAATAAAATTAAGATATTTACAAGATTTAAAGGAAAGAGGATTGGGACTACCAAATTTAAAATTATATTACGAATCATGTGCTTTGGTATGGTTAAAAGATTGGATAAAACTAGATAATTTGAACATATTAAATTTAGAAGGCCATGATAATAGATTCGGATGGCATGGGTATTTGTGTTACAATAAAAGTAAAAATAATAAGGCATTTAATAATCATAGAATTAGGAAATCAATTTTAAAAATATGGAACAGATATAAAAAACATTTACTACCTGTACTTCCATTGTGGATATCTCCTCAGGAGGCAAATGCCAAAATAGAAGTTCCAAAAGACAAAAAATGGATAAGGTATAAGAATTTACTTAAATTTAACGGGAGTAATTGTGAATTTAAAACGAGAGAGGAATTAGAAAGAGAAGGGTTTGAATGCAATTGGTTTAAATATCTACAACTAAAAGAACAATTTAAATTAGACCAAAAGATGTTTAAATTCATGGAATCAACAGAAAATTGGGACAGTATACTATGGAAAGAAAACAATCACTTAATATCAAAATTATATAAAAAACTATTGGATTTAAAAAGCAAAGATATAAAAATTAAAAAATATATGATAAAATGGGAAGAAAATCTGAACAGAGAAATTAGTTATGACGATTGGCAAAGGATTTGGGTAAAAATATTAAATTCTCTTTAAGTAATAGTCTAAGAGAAAACAATTATAAAATGATGTTCAGATGGTACTTGCCTCCTGAGAGATTGTATAAAATGAAATGTCTAAGATCAAATACATGTTGGAAATGTAAAACAAATGTGGGAACTTTCTATCATATATGGTGGACCTGTCAAAAAACAAAAAAATATTGGGGAAAAATACATGGCAATATATGTAAAATAATCAAAATTGATATGGAAAAAAAACCAGAACTTTATTTATTGGGATTAACGGACATGAAGATGAACAAAGAACATAAAAAACTACTATATCATCTGTCTACAGCGGCAAGGATTACATTTGCAAAACACTGGAAAGAAGATGACATCCCTTCAATAGAAGAATGGACAATTAAAACAATGGAAATAGCACAGATGGACAGACTGACAACTTTAATAAAACAAAAAGAGCTGGGAGATTATGAACTTATATGGAACCCATTTATAGAATTTTTGCAAAAGGAATATAATATAAAATTATTTTAGAGGAAAAAATATAAAAAGGGATAATAGGATAATATATTAGATTATTAGAATAGGTTTAAGATAAGTCAAGAACTAAGTAATCTGTAAAGAGATAAGATATGAATATATTAAAGGAATATAGATGGGAAGAGAAAAATAATAGAAATATAGTAATTATCGAAGAAAGATAAGAAGCTTTCTTCAAAGAAGAAACAGGAAGTCTTTTTAAATTAGTTGTTCTATGTGGAATGGATGATTGTAATATGTAAATGAAGATGTTTCGTCTTGTATGTTTGTTTATGTATGTTATTTTCTTTTTTCGTTTCTTGTTTATGTATTTTAAACAATAATTTTTTTTCCTAAAAATAATAATAATAATCTCCAAGCCTCCCCCCCAATTGGGATTCATTGCTCGATCGCCCTTCCCTTAGTCTCTCAGCTTTTCGTCTTTCTAGGTCTGAATCAACTAACACGGCGATATCGCCCTTTGATCTCTTGGGTGCTGAATCGCTCACCTCGATACTTTAACATAGTTTGCAGTTCTATGAATACACCAAGTCTCTGCTTACATGTCTGGTGGTTTTACTGCAAAGCACCCAACCGACCCTGTGAGTTTTAACAGACTGGCGGGATGCTTTCTGGCGCCAGGGCAGGATGGCATGGATGACATCCTGACATACCTCCCTAAAAATAAACCTCCCTTTAGCGCTTTCTATACAAAATACAATACACTTCCCCCACCACACAGGTTCCCCTCCATTTTCTCAAACTTCTATTTTGGCTTTGTTGGGAATTTGTCATGAAACTTTTTCACTAACTTAGGTGCTTGCACATGACAAGTGTCCACCCACTCACTCTCAGATTTGGGGAAATGTTTCCACTGAATTAAGTACTGCAAACACCCCCCCCCCCCGATGCCGTCTGGAGTCTAGTATCTCTTGCACTTCAAAGTACTGTTCTCCATCAATCATCACTGGAACTGGTGTAGGTTGCTCTGGGTGCCAGTGTTCTGAGTCTTTAACTGGTTTCCGCAGACTACAATGAAAAATGGGGTGGACTTTTCTCAAATTTTTTGGTAGCTGTAACTGCACTGTCACATTGTTAATAATTTTGGTGATGGGGAAAGGTCCCATGTATTTTGGACCCAGCTTTTTTGAGGATTGTGAGGATTTTAGGAACTTTGTAGATAAGTATACATTCTCCCCCACTTTCAGTTGCCATTCTGGTGCCCTTTTGCGGTCAGCATATTTCTTGGAAGTTTCTTTGGCGTCTTCCGACGCCCTCTCTACTGTTGGTCACCTGTCCGCTATGTGTTTCATCCACTCATCCAATAGGACAATTTCGGTTTTACCCTTTGGCAACTCCAGGAATGCCACGAACTCTTGCCTGTTCACTACTTGGAAAGGGGGGAACCCCGTACTCTGATGTACTGAATTATTATAAGCCACTTCGGTGAATGGAACTTTTGTTGTTCAGTCGTTTAGTCGTGTCCGACTCTTCGTGACCTCATGGACCATAGCATGCCAGGCCTTCCTGTCCTCCACTGTCTCTCGGAGTTCACTCAAATTCATGTTCATTACATCAGTGATGCTATCTAACCATCTCATCCTCTGCTGTCCCCTTCTCCTTTTGCCTTGTCTTTCCCAGCATCAGGGTCTTTTCCAGTGAGTCCTCTCTTCGCATTAGGTGGCCAAAGTATTTGAGCTTCAGCTTCAGCATGTCCTTCCAATGAGCAGTCAGGGTTTATTTCCTTTAGGATTGACTGGTTTGACCTCCTTGCAGTCCAAGGGACTCTCAAGAGTATGGAAGTAGATCTACCCAATTGTCCTGCTGATAGCTAATCTAGCATCTAAAGTACTGCTCCAACACTTAGTTAGTATGTTCACAGCCCCCATCCGTCTCCAGATGATGCCTGGAGCTTAAGCCTTGTCCCACGCCAATCATCTTTAGGAATGCCCTCCATAATTTGGAGGTGAATTGTATGCCCCGATCACTTATGATTCATTCAGGGGTCCCATGTAATCTATAAACGTGTTGCACAAACATCTTGGCTAGCTTTCCTGCATTTGATATACTACTGCAAGGAATGAGCTTGCTTTGAAAGGCTTGCTTTGAAAATAAGTCAGTTACTACCCAAATTACTGTCTTCTTGTGGCTCTCTGGTAAATCTACTATAAAGTCCATAGCTATTTGTTTCCAAGGTTGGGTGGGGCTTGCCACATTCTGCAATAGTCCTCTGGGTTCCTCCCACCCCTCTTTTGGCCATGGCACAGATCAGGCAACTGGCTACATATTCCACCATGTCTTTGCGAAGGGATGGCCACCAGAAATGCCACCTTAGAAAGTGCAAAGTCTTTAGGAATCCGAAATTCCTAGCCGACTTTGCATCATGGCATCTTCCAAGTATTTTCCTTCTCAGGGGCTCCAGAATATACAGCCTATCCCCACTCCACCAAAATTCCTGCTTCTCTGTCAGGGCTGCTTTATTGGTTTGCAACTACCCACCAGTTTTTAATGCTAACTGCAGCTCATTTAATAAATCCCCCTCTACTGATAAATCAGGCTGACTTCTGACCCCTTGTGACCGCCACCATCCCCGATTTTGGGTGGGGATGATTGAATATATTACCTCTTCCGTCTGGCTCTTATGTTGTAGCCAGGACAAAGCATCGGCCAAAAAATTCTTCCTCCCGGTTAAGTACACTGCTCAAAAAAATAAAGGGAACACTGAAACAACACAATGTAAGTCCAAGTCAATCACACTTCTGTGAAATCAAACTGTCCACTTAGGTAGCAACACTGATTGACAATCAATTTCACATGCTGTTGTGCACATGGAATAGACAACAGGCGGAAAGCATAGGCAGTTAGCAAGACATCCCCAATAAAGGAGTGGATCTGCAGGTGCTGACCACAGACCACTTCTCAGTTCCTATGCTTTCTGGCTGATGGTTTGGTCACTTTTGAATGCTGGCGGTGCTTCCACTCTAGTGGTAGCATGAGACGGAGTCTACAACCCACACAAGTGGCTCAGGTAGTGCAGCTCATCCAGGATGGCACATCAATGCGAGCTGTGGCAAGAAGGTTTGCTGTGTCTGTCAGCGTAGTGTCCAGAGCATGGAGGCGCTACCAGGAGATAAGGTCAGTACATCAGGAGACGTGGAGGAGGCTGTAGGAGGGCAACAACCCAGCAGCAGGACCGCTACCTCCGCCTTTGTGCAAGGAGGGACAGGAGGAGCACTGCCAGAGCCCTGCAAAATGACCTCCAGTGGGCCACAAATGTGCGTGTGGCTGCTCAAACGGTCAGAAACAGACTCCATGAGGGTGGTATGAGGGCCCGACGTCCACAGGTGTGGGTTGTGCTTACAGCCCAACACCGTGCAGGACGTTTGGCATTTGCCAGAGAACACAAGATTGGCAACTTCGCCACTGGCGCCCTGTGCTCTTCACAGATGAAAGCAGGTTCACACGGAGCACGTGACAGACGTGACAGGGTCTGGAGACGCCGTGGAGAACGTTCTGCTGCCTGCAACATCCTCCAGCATGACCAGTTTGGCAGTGGGTCAGTAATGGTGTGGGGTGGCATTTCTTTAGGGGGCCGCACAGCCCTCCATGTGCTCGCCAGAGGTAGCCTGACTGCCATTAGGTACCGAGATGAGATCCTCAGACCCCTTGTGAGACCATATGCTGGTGCGGTTGGCCCTGGGTTCCTCCTAATGCAAGACAATGCTAGACCTCATGTGGCTGGAGTGTGCCAGCAGTTCCTGCAAGACGAAGGCATTGATGCTATGGACTGGCCCGCCCGTTCCCCAGACCTGAATCCAATTGAGCACATCTGGGACATCATGTCTCGCTCCATCCACCAATGCCACGTTGCACCACAGACTGTCCAGGAGTTGGGGGATGCTTTAGTCCAGGTGTGGGAGGAGATCCCTCAGGAGACCATCCGCCACCTCATCAGGAGCATGCCCAGGCATTGTAGGGAGGTCATACAGGCACGTGGAGGCCACATACACTACTGAGCCTCATTTTGACTTGTTTTAAGGACATTACATCAACATTGGATCAGCCTGTAGTGTTCTTTTCCACTTTAATTTTTGAGTGTAACTCCACATCCAGACCTCCAGCGGTTGCTTACATTTGATTTCCATTGCTTTTTGTGTGACTTTGTTGTCAGCACATTCAACTATGTAATGAACAAAGTAATTAATACGAATATTTCATTCATTCAGATCTAGGATGTCTTATTTCAGTGTTCCCTTTATTTTTTTGAGCAGCTTACTTTAGATTGAAATTGAATTTACTAAAAAACTGAACCCATCTAACCTGCTTGGGGTTTAACTTTCTTGCAGTGCGTAGTGCTTCTAAATTCTTGTGATTTGTCCAAACTTCGAAGGGGTGAGCCGCCCCTTCTAATAAATGCCTCCAATTCACCAAAGCCCAGAGCACTGCATACACTTCCTTTTCCCATACGTGCCAGCAGCGTTCTGTGTCCGTGAACCTGCGGGAAAGGTACATGCAAGGTCTCTGTTTCCCTTCCTTGTCCTTTTGTAACAAATTCATTCCTACAGCAACATCTGATGCATCTACATGTACGATTAGGGTTTTGTGGGGTCAGGGTGGCTTAATACTGGCTCCGAAGTGAACAATGCCTTCAGATGTTCAAAAGCCTCTTGGCAGTCTGTTATCCACTGCAGACTCACCCCTGGTCTTTTCAGCACCTTAGGATCCCCCTTCCCCTTAGTCTTTAGCAAATCAGTGAGAGGCAAAGCTACTTGTGCAAAATTATGTATGAACTGTCGGTAAAAATTTGTGAACCCCAAGAAACACTGTAACTGTCTCCTAGTTTGAGGTGGTTCCCAAACTACATCTCACACCTTCGCCGGATCAATTTCAACCCCTTTGCTTGATACCCGATACCCCAGATAATCTAATTGCTCCTTATGAAATTCACATTTTGACAATTTAGCATACAATTGATTTTGCAATAACCGCTTAAGCACTTCCCTCACCAAACGCACATGTTCTTCCATCGTTTCAGTAAAAATCAGGGTAACATCTAAATAGACTAACATCCCCCCAGTACAGGAAATCATGTAATACTTCATTAATTAAATGCATGAAGACCCCAGGGCCCCCCTTAATCTGAAGGGCATTACTAAGTACTCAAAGGACCCCAGCTGGCAATTAAACGCGGTTTTCCATTCATCTCCATCCCAAATTCGAACTCGGAAGTACGCTTCCCTTAAGTCTAATTTGGTGAAAATCTTCCCCTTTGATAGGTGGGGTAGCATGTCCTTCATCAGCGGTAAGGGGTATTTATTGGAGGTACAGATAGCATTCAACCCTGGTAATCAGTGCAGAGTCTCATCGACCCATCTTTCTTGGTCCTGAAAAGAACAGGCGCAGCCATCAATGAGGTGGCTGGGTGAATGAACCCTCATTCTACGTTTTTGTCAATGAACTCCCGCAACGCCTCCAGTTCTTTGGGAGTCATGGAATACAGCTTAGTTCTGGGCAATTCGGCACCTGGTTCCAGTTTTATAGCACAATCCGGCTTTCTGTGAGGTGGGAGCTGGTTGGACTCCACTTCTCTGAACATCTCTCTTTAAAATCCCTGTACTGCATGGGGATGAGATCGTTCTCCTTTCCTGCCACTACCCCCCCATCTTGGACGCTGCACCTATTAGCTCAGGCTCGCTCTTCCATTCTCCAGGAGTTAACCCCTTATAAATTCCATCAGCGAAAGTTAATTGTCCAGTGGCCCAATTCACTTGGGGTTCTGGGCTCGCAACCAAGCCAGTCCCAATACTACAGGTTGATCAGATATAGGAGCCACTATAAATCTCAAAGTCTCTTCATGACTTCCTATTCGCATCCAAACCACTTCGGTGGAATACTCTACTGGGCCACCTTTCATCTCTGTCCCGAGTTGAATGAAACTGATGGGCTCTTTCAGCCTTCTCACTTTTAGTCTCAGTCCAGTCACTAGGGTGGGATGAATGAGACATCTGGTACAGCCTGAACCAACATCCCCCCACTAGATTCATACTGCCATAACCCCTTATGTCTCTATCTGTAATCTCACCAGCATTGCTGGGCAGTTTCCACTAACAATGGAATCTTTGCACCTATTTATAATTGCCTGCCCTTTGGCGCCGCTTAGAACAGGCTTTCATTTCCTGCCAGCTGGAATTCCTCCTCAGTTGAGTCTTCTTCTGATAGGGCTTCGTGAGCCCTTCCCTCTGTCACGGCGGCCACGGCTTCCTTGGTCTTTGCCCCCAAAAACCTTGCACCACTCTCTCTCGCTTTGCTCATCATTGGGGTCGCAGATTGGAGAAAGCTGGTGATGCATTGACCCTCCTTGCCGCATTTAAAGCATAGTCCTTTCTTAGCTCACCATTCCTTTTCCTCGTCTGACTTATGAGCTCCCCGTCTCTCCGAGGGAAGGGTCGGCGCTGCTGGTCGCTTCCCTGTCAGTTGAGCTCGTTGCTATCTCTTGAAACGAATTCGTATATCCTCTACTTCACCGGTGAGACAAATCCATCCTCTTAGGGTTCCAGGGTCCCCCCTTGCTAGGGACCACTCTAGGATCTCTGGGTGCAATCCCCCTTGGAAGTATTCAATTTTCAGTGATTCCGGCCAGTCTGTCAGCTTCCCAGCCAGCCTTCTGAATTCCGTGGCATACTCCGAGACTGACCTGTTTCCTTGTTTAATACGTTGTAAGCTGGCCTTGGCTCTCATCTTAGAAAGGGGGTCTTCAAACCAGTCCCTTAAACCGCTCATGAAACTCAAAGTCCTCTAGCTCCGGGGCACCTGAGTTGTGCAGTTCTACGAGCCATTCCGCGGCTTTGCCTTCAAGCTGAGTCGAAATGTGCCGCACCTTGGAACCTTTGGTGGGAAATAACTCCTCACATTCTTCCATGAACCATCACGTGGGTTAGGAAGACCAGGCTTTTAGGGTCCCCCGTGAACTTCACCCTCAAGTCTCTCACCCCGAACGACCTGTCTGCACTTGGGGTCCGTCTTGTCGCCCCGGCTTGGGTTTGGCTGCGAGGGGGCCGAGCGGTTTCCAACCTGGTCATCCTGCTATCTCTCCTTCCATTTCGGATTTGTCACTTTCTCCTTCCGAGGACGTCTGATCTTTCATCACCATCGCGCTGGTCATCCCCCAGCTTAGTTTCTGAAGGATCTGCTCGACCACTTCCTGCAGGTCGGATACACGCTCTCCTATGGAACTAATCTCTCATTCCATTTTCTCCATCCGCTGCTCCGAGGTCGACCACCTGGAGCAGGAGCCTCTTTCACACGTAGTCACCCACCAGTCTGGATTCCTCTCTATGCCTCCTCCCACCTCCAGGGACCAAGCAAACTTGGTTCTTTTCGTTGTCCTGGATCAGGTTGCACTCTCGAGGTCATTTGGGACCTTTGGCTTGATTCCCCGCTCCTCCAGTCGTCCCCTGGTGTCTTGCCTGGTTGGGTTTGTTGGGGTTCTGAGTTGTCTCTCTCCCCTCTCTCTCACTCGGCAAGCTGCCTTCTCATGCCGAGCACTCCCATGTGCTCTGGACAGAGCCCTGTTCTCCTCCATACTCATCTCCCCCTCCCAATATCGGAGGGGTTCCCACGGGTTCTGGATGTTCCATTTGTAGACCTTCCTCGGTAAACTTGGGAGTCTTTGGGTAAGGTCTCCATAATGACTCGAATATTTATGTGACTATTAAATCAGAGTTCCTGACACAAACCACTTAGGGATATGAAGGAATGTTTATTAAAGCCAGTGATCCATTGCATGTTAAAGATTCGAGTGAATCAAGCTCCCGCAACCAACAGTTTAATAATCTCCAAGCTTTCCCCCCATTGGGATTCACTGCTCGATCGTCCTTCCCTTCATCTCTCAGCTTTTCATCTTTCTAGGTCCGAATCAACTAACGCGGCGATATCGCCCTTTGATCTGTCTTGGGTGCTGAATCGCTCACCTCGATACTTTGATTAACATAGTTTGCAGTTCTGTGAATACACCAAGTCTCTGCTTACATGTCTGGCAGTTTTACTGCAAAGCACCCAACCGACTGAGTTTTAACAGACTGGCGGGATGCTTTCTGGCGCCATGGCAGGATGGCATGGATAACATCCTGACAGCCAGATGTTACAAAATTATTATATTTGTTTCATGGGTAGGCCTGTATATGCATTAACAGTGTTCTTAAATTAAAAATAAAGAATGAAACTTACCTCTTTAATGTGAAGTTGCCTGAATTTGAAATAGTTTTTTAAATAAATCGTGATCTCCCATGGAACCCCTGGTGACCTCTCACAGAACCCTAGGTTTCCACGGAACCCTGGTTGAGAACCCGACTTATATGCTGAATATATATTAAGGAATGCTGGATTGGAAGATGAGTGTGGTTTTAAAACTGGAGGAATAAACATCAATAACCTGTGCTATGCTAATGACACTACCCTCATAGCTGAAAATGCAAAGGATCTGCAAGCACTAGTATTAAAAGTCAAACAGCACAGTGAAAAATGGGACTAAAATTAAATGTATAGACATAACTAATGACAACAGGTAGAACAACCAGCTTCAGAACTGACAATGAAGATATTGAAAAGGTGGATAGCTTCTGCCTTTTAGGATCAACCATCAACAGTAAAGGAACAAGCAGTCAAGAAATACAATGCAGACTAGTGCTCGGTAGAGCAGCCATGAAGTCCTTAGAAAAGATTCATATGCCGTGATATGTCTTATATTACAAAGATCAGAATCATGCAAGCCATGGTATTCCCTGTGACAATCTATGGAAGTGAAAGTTGGACTTTAAAGAAGCAGGATAAGAAGAATATTGATGCCTTTGAAGTTTGGTGTTGGAGAAGACTCCTGAGAATACAGTGGACAGCCAAGAAAACAAACTGATGGATCACTAAACAAATCAACCCAGAGTTTTCACTCGAGGCACAAATAACCAGGCTCAAATTATCCTACTTCGGACACATTATGTGAAGACCCAGCTCTCTGGAAAAGGCTCTAATGCTGGGAAAGGTGGAAGGAAAGAGAATGACCAGCAGCAAGGTGGCTGGACTCAGTTACAGTGGTGATAAGTGCACTGTTGGGAGACTTGAAAGCGATTAGGGATAGATTGTCATGGAGAAGATCTATCTACGTGGTCGCCAGGAGTCAAAAACAACTTGATGGCACATAATCAATAAATCAAACTTCAACGATAGCTAAACAAGGCAGTTGGTAAGCGAGGACTACCTGTAGTTGCAAAATATCACTGAGAGAATGCTGTCATCAGCTGCAATGCACCACTGTTTTTGTGATTTTTGAACTAACTTCTGGCTCCATCTGAAAACTGCAGCTATTTGAGTTTTCTTCTTCCTTAAGACATGAAATATGATCTCTTATGAAAGGAGTGGGATGCTGGTTCCCGCCAAAAATACAGGCAAGGAATGACAGCACCTGCTCATTTCTCAGAAAGCTCTATAAGGTATCCTGAATGATAGCTTAGTTTTCTGAAAGAACTATTTCACCTGATTGAAGCTGTTCTTTAACTTCTTTAGATAATGTAGTAACAACATATCACAGTAGCTTTTTGGACCGTTTGCTGCTGCATAAATATGATAACTAAGCATATTTATAGGTTGATTTATTTTCATGAGACTATACCTGTCAGTATATGGGAAATCTCAGTTCTTCCAAATTAAAAACAAAAACAAAATTTCTTTCTGGGATTGGCAATTCTGAACTGACATCCAAAATTTATCTATACATGAAAACCATTTTGGTTTTGCTTTTCATATAATGCTTGTTGATCATGAATAAGCTCTACCTTAAATACTGTACTAACACATCTGTGCCTCCTGTGCTTTTAATACAGCAACATATTCATCTTAATCCACACATTCTTCCATTGCCAGTACTGTATAATCTGAGTTAACAGTGATCACTAAACTTTCACAAATTCCCTTTAATTTGAAATAACAGCCTGCACACTTCCCAGGTGCAACACAAAGCCCTTAAGAGCAATAGTATATTCTGTTATTGTTTTCTCAAAGGATTCTCAGAATTGCTTTAACTCAACATAGCAAATAAATTAAAAATAAACACCAAAATAGTCATAAATCCAGAGTTATTCATACATTAATAAATTCCCAATTGTGATATACAGCTGAAAACTATATTCACATCTTTAAAGTGTACTGATCTTCATAATACCATATTAACAAAATTTATTGTGAACTGCCCAGGGTCCCCCGATTGGGGGAGATGGGCGGTAATATAAGTCTAAATAATAAATAAATAACAAACCTACAAATATTAAATCAAAATGGGGTAATAGCAGGACATGCTCATATCTCATGCACAAATGTCCTGTCATCCACTTCGTTATTTCCAAAATAACCAGGTTGTTAGCCAATCCATTTCAAATGTACTTTGAAGTTGAATAAACAAGAAAAAATATTTAGTTCAATTAATCAAAGATCTAAGAAACATCCTTTATATATCAAAAAAGTTCAGACCAAAGTAGCATGTATGCAAGAGAATACACAATGAATAGGCTGGGTGAATACCATTATTAATGTATTAAGTGCAGTCTTTTACAGCATTCCCAGCCTCTTTAATCTGTGGACAAAAATTGTGCGAATATCACACAATGGTAGCAGTAGGGATATACTGGATGCAAAATCTAGTGCATGCCTGCACAGCTTGTAGAGGGGGAAGGCCACATTGATAAATTAAAAATAATCATAATAGCTGGCACATCGATGGCTAGTGAAATGGGGGAAGTGCTGGAGCTGGCAGCAGCAGTGAAGCCTGGAGCCATTGGAAGCATTCAGCTATGTATATTTTTGGGGGGGCGGCAGCGAATTTATTGACTTTTTTAAAAAAACACCGTCGGCCGCATACAGCCTGTGAGCCGTATGTTGTACAGGCTTGATCTACTGAGATTTCTACAGCTTGGATAACTTCTCCAGGAGCTTGCCATGGTACAAACTTAGCTACATGAAGTTTCTGTTAGCTTCATCTTGCTCCTAATTTTTCTTGAATTTGATTCAGCTCCACCTCAGCATTTTATCAAGATTTTTCATCACCTAGATCTAACTATCAAATGTTTTTGGATTCTCTTGTAGCCTGGTTTTTGAGTCCTCCTGTAGAAAATGATGTGACCACATGAGAGCCTACACTGCTCAATTTATGGGTAATAAGAGGAGCTACTCTGAAGCAGGACTTGGTGGTTCCTTGTATTAGTCAACCTTTATCCATCTGCATTATCTGTGACTTTGGGATGTCTTATTTATGTCCAACTGGCTTAGTAGTAAGTAATTCTCACATTAGAAAAATCCAATTATATGTCAGATGACTACCATTCTCCAATTATTTCTGCCCAGTATGTTCAGGCAGAGGGGGTGTGCTCCAAGTCCTCTCAATTAAAAATTGTCATCTTGTGGGACTGAGGAAGTATACCTTCTGTTGCTGCCCATGCCCTCTGTAACAGCATCTCCCCAGAAATACATATGGCATCCTCTCTCCTGGGGTTCCAGAAGGCTCTTAAGACCTGGCTCTGTTCCCAGGCCTGGGGTTAGCATGTTTGTGGAGTCCCTGTCATTTCTTTTACCGTGGAGTCCATGGTGCTCTCTGAGCCTTGTTGTTTTCTTGCAGACGTTTCATTGCCAGGCTAGGCAACAATTTCTTTTACCATTATGGTTGTTTTTTACACCAGGTTGTCATGTTTTGCTGTCATGTCTTTTGGAGTGGGAAGCCATAATAAATTTTAAGTAATAATAAATCCTTTCTTCCTATCCTAAAGTTCTGACCATCTTGGGTAGAAGACAGCCCCACATGGCTTGGCTCCAGAGTACCTTAGGACCATCTTCTCCATATCATCATAGATCTCTTTGATTGGCATCATAGATCTATCTGGATAATCTCCGAACTCCAGTGTTGGTGGGAAATATAAACAAGTCGACTACAGATGTTCTGCATCAATTCATCATTTTCAGTAGTATCTTCCTTGTGATGTACCCTTCTCATCTGTCATTTGTTTGCTAAGCAATCTGTCTCAAGAGTTCATGGATGAGCTAAATATTTGAAATTACGTATACAAGACTACTTCATTCCAAGCATTCCTCTGATTTGGGAACATATGTCCAACTTCTTGCAAAAAGTTATTTAGGCTATCAGATCTCATTAGTACAAGTTCCTTTCAAGCAAACAGGAAACTTGCGGCTTGTTCAAAATAGCTGATGCTGTGGACTACTTTCTCCAGAAACATCTAGTCCTGAGCCAATGGTTCCTGACAATGGATGCTTCATTTGAGAGGCTGCCATCCACAATGCATGTGATCTTCAACCTTGGAAAAAAACCTGCTGTAGTGTTGAAGTTGGGAGGGTCATATAGATAGAAAGGGACTGCAGAGGTGGGAAGTAGTGTTATTCATATGTAAAAGAAGTCATCACTGTAGAGATCCTATGTTGAAACATTGTCCATATGGAGGTGAACTGTGGGATTCTGGAGGAGATCCTCAAAACCTAAGATTTAAAATATTCAAGATGTATGCCTGATGGAACTATCTTTCTCAATACGGGCCATCTCTTTCCCTGAGGAAACAGTATCTTGCACTGTTGACTACTCCCAGGTTAAGACGTGTGAGGCAGCCAGTGCTTCACTGTGATGATTGAAAAATTATCATAAAACTCATCATGAAGTAGGCATTATAACCTACCAAAGGAGTATACAAAACTATTATCTAGATATAGGAATGGCTATAAGGTACTGTAACAGAATCTACTTATTACTATTTTTACTTTGAGCAAGCAGTGCGAAGTTCTTTAGTTCTTCAATAAATAATTCTGCAAGAATTAATCACTGTCAAACAGATAGAATATTTCTGAAGACGAGTATAGCAGGATTTGCTTGAAGTGGCTTTCAAAAGAAAACGTGGACTCTCATTTTTAAATGGGAATGTAGGACCAACAAGTGCCCAAACTAAGCATTTAAGTCAATAGCATATTGCAGCCGTGGGAACATCAACATTTGAGAAGTTTAGTAGGCACAGTGACTGTTGTATAATTTAAATTGCCAGTAATATTAAAAGGAGTATCAAGAGAAAAAATTACGCAGTAAGAAAACAGAGATGATTACATTAGGCCATGGGACTTGGCATAATAACCAAGATGTTTTGGAAAACAACTGCAATTAACTCATGATGATGAAAGATGGGATGATTAACACAAGCTAAATTTAAAGTATGTTGTGATGGGTGGAGCCAAGACAAGATCTGAAGGATTGGCAAAACCGATAGAGGGTTTCAACTGGACACTCATCAGAAGAATGATAGCAACTTGAGATGTTTTGATATCTGTTCAACGCAGAATTCCCTGGCTGTAAGAGATCTTGGCTATATATCATACCTAGGCTTGTATAAGCAGCAGGAGAGGCGTTTAGTTTGTACTTTGTGGCCATGGATGAAGATTCGCATTCTGGGATCAATGTAGAGCACAGCAGCATATGCACGGAAAGAACGGCGTTCTGGCTTCCTGAAACGGAACACAGGCTTATAGAACATAGAAGTTAGGGCCTATATCCTACTAAATCCATCATCTGTAAACTGAGTGGTTAACAACATACAAATTATATTATCCTTGATTAAAAACAAAACTGCAGCTTAGGTTGCTGATTCTATCAAACATACGTTCCCTCTGGTGGAGTTTCAGCCATCTGGATATCTCGGGGATCAGAGGTCACATCTAGCTCAGGTTCACCATTATCCATCAATTTGAGATTGAAGACAATCACCAAGGTCCCTGAGGCAACAGACACAGTGATATTAACTCTCTTATGTACCCATTCTTCCTTTGAATAGATAGCCACATGCATTGGGTCTATCATGCAAATATGCTGCGTTGAAAAATATGCTGTATTTCAAAGAATACTGTCCTTATACAGTCCTACCTTTCTCTCCAAAAATCCTGTCAAACTGTTGCATCACTTCCTGCTCTGATTTAAAAGGGGAATACTTGTAAATCAGTTCAGTCTCAATGGAAAATTTCTCCATGTTGTCTGTCAAAGGCTCTCTATTGCGGGCATTCCAGGTAGGCAATGGAACAATTACCTGCAATTCAAAAAAAGTGCTTTAAAATGAATTATATTTTGATGGTATTGCAGAAACTGACTTGTTCTGTATTTTATTAAGGCAAATATTTGCAAACCTCATCAATGCCTTCCTCTTCATGAAATGTGCGAGACAAGAAGAGACAGGTCATACTGTTTTCCTTCTTCGTAAAGAGGATGAAATCCTTACCAATCCGCATGGAACCTCTGCAGGAAGATTTCAATTTATACTGGCAAGTGTTACTCAAAAGCAATCCTTCTATTCGACATATTGAAAATGACATGGCAGGGAACAAGCTTACTTAGTTTGAACAACTGAAAATCCTGTTACCTTTGGAGATGGCTAACCAAAAGTTCAGAAAAGGACACAGCTTCTGAAAAGAATGAAATCCATTTGGAATTTGGGTACAGGTCTTTCAATTTAATGGAAGATGTTTGAATGCAGATACCCTTTGCAATTTGCTCTGGGACAATATAGTTTGGAAGACTTATAGCTACCCAATTTATTTATTACTGAGTAATGACATATATGAAGAAATCAGCTTTAAGCAAATTGCTTTTGGTTAGGCATTCAAAGGAATCCAGAAGTAGTAGTAGGTAATCTCCTTCAGCTTCTTATTGGAATAAATTTCATTCTAAGACATGGCAAGGTTATATAACCAAGATTCATTCTACTAAACTTGGCTGAAGAGATTGATGGCTGTGAACTGTCTTTACTAATGCCTTAAAAATAATGGGTCAGCTGTGTGGGTTGAATTTTAGCTCAGTTCCAGGATGAATAATTTTTATTCCGTTTCTAGTATTCTTATCTTAAAACAATTTACTGAAATAGGTGGTTGCTGAATCATTTCAGTCAATCTTGGCTGGAATTAAATTTTCTGGATTCATGTCAAATCAGATTTGGAGTCTTTGATACAAAAATTACATTATTATGCTAGTGGGTAATTAGTGATAAAACAGAGCTAGGATATTATTAGTTTTTTAAGACCTTGTAACAAATTCTCCTCAGGCAGTTCATAAGATTGGGAGATGAGTTCTATTCCAATGGGTTGCTACGGAAAGAGATTGCTGTTTTGACTTCCCCACTGAGGGACTTAGATGATTTGGGTTAGTCCTTAGGTACATGTATCCACAGCTACTGGGTTGGATTTTTTGGGGGTACTGAAGAAATCCAAATGAACATATCAAGTGATTATTATCTATAGTCCTAAAAAGTACTTGCAGGAATGTCTTCTCTCATACAAATTTGCTTGAAGAAAATGAAGTAATACTATACTGCTGGTTTACCTTTTTATTTGGTTCATAAGGTAAGGTAAAATAAGATATGCAAAAGTAGTTTCATCAAGTACCCAGGGAAGCAAGCAACATCATGAAAAAATTCTTACTGCTTTTAGTAGATTTTTCTTTTTCTTTTTAGCATTTTAATGAAACAAAACGTATTTGGGAGATTGGAGTCCATATACCTACGATTTTAAGCCATTCCCATATTGTCCAATCTGTGTGGATTCTGGTGACCGTTTAGCAGATTTACCAAACTGAATCACACTTGCAGCATCATCTGAAAATAATACGACAAAATGAGGAAGAAAATAACTCAGAGTACATTTATTACTAGCTCCCTCAGTGTACTGAAGCATCAGATAAAGCTTTCTTCCAGGTATGTTTCAACTTTCATAATCTCTATTCAGAAGGTGGTGAGGTATCTTAAAAGATAGAGCAGATTCACAAAGCCACTTGGAGCCTTCTTTTCTTCTGATGACAATAAGCTCCATACTGAACTTCAATAACAACAAAGGTATAATTACTAGGCAATTGTATTATATGGTAAAGTGGATGTAGTTGCCAAGAAATGCTGTTTTCTCTACTGGGAAGCCACCAAAGAATCTTCTAGACTACAATATTTTCACACAATGTCGTTTCACTGATTTACTCTATGCATTCCAAATAAATCCATTCATGTTAGCTCTGTAGGTAAATTAGAGAGTTTATGGTCCAGCAGCAAATGGTTTTGTCACAAAAATTGGAAGCATTTGCTTAAATCTGCTGTTACACTTTACTTGATTTCCTGATCTTGTGATGATGTAATTTTTAAAAACGCAAGGCTGTATAGATTCTTGATTCCATGACAAATTCTAGGTACAATAAACTATAATTGTAATTCTTTAAATGGATACTGTACAGCAACATTTATAGATTTGGCGTCTCTTTAGAACTAGACAAAAACTGCCCTGGGAAGCTCACAGCAGTCCTTAGATTATGAGTGTGGCTTCTGCCTTCTTGTTTAGTTCACTATAGGACCAATATGTAAAGCAGGGGTGGGCAATGTCAGGCCCGCGGGCCGTACAAGGCCCACGGGGCTCCCGCCCGCAAACCCTGCCCCTTCCACGTGATTGGCTCCCGCCCGCAAACCCCGCCCCAGTGCTTGTGATTGGCTCCCGCCCACAAACTCCGGCCCCTGGTCCGCGGAAATCCCAGAAACCCCACCCCCACCACCCCGGTTATAAATATCCAAATGGCCCTTGGCAGAAAAAAGGTTCCCCACCCCTGATGTAAAGCAAGAGCAGTCAGAGCACAAAGCTCAATGATTTGCATAACTGATAGCCATGGCAAAAAGCGCGATTCCTGATGACTTCATGAACATGTCTTTAGTTTTCTTGAGACCAATACAAAAGTGATTTATCACTGCTTTCTTCCAGGATGCTATTTTGACTTTCCAGTCCACCCAACCACCTTGGATGTCTCCCATCCAGGTACTAACCAAGCTTGATTATGCTTAGTTTCCAAGTAAAGATAAAATCAGTCAAGTGTTGCCACCAGTTGAGATAGTTCATCCTTTGCATCACAGTAAAATGGCAAGCTCTTTCCACTTGTCAGAATGGCCCTGAATATGAAAACACCTTCCTCTGTGTCTTATTGTCAGTTTTCTGCTGCCCACTGAAGAATCTAAGAGTCCAAGGTCATGATACACTGTCATTAAGACATGATGCTCCATAAGATCAACCAGAGAGAGAAACGGAGCATTTGGAGGAACCTATCTCATAAGTATCAAGCCATCATGGTGGTCATTAAAGCTTGCTGCTATACTTAAAGCACCCAGTGCTTAGAAGATTCTGCAATTTTGCTCTGTGCAGAAACAGAATTTGTACACAAGACTGAATGGACACTGCAAATTTACCTCTAGTTCTTTCCTTTCCTTTTCCATTGCAGAACTTTTTAAAAAATACTATCTTGTTCCTATGAAAATGCAATCCTGTCTTATTTTTCCTCCATGTTGTACTACCAAAATTGTCAAGTGCAATTTTAATTGGGTTTGTATTTTTGAGTAATTTACTTAACATATTAAGTTACTTCAAAACCAACATTACATGTAGATAAAACAAAAAATAAGAATGGAAGCTCAAATATAAATAAGCAAATAATACTAAGAGAGCTATTCTTTATGCTTGAAAATTGCTCCTTAAAATACTGAATATTTTATAATTTCAAAACTCAGTTTGAAAAAGACCTTACAATTCAGCAGCAGTAAGTGTTTAAGAAAAAGACCATGATCAGCTACTTGGCTGCTGGTTTAAGTCACATAAGTAAGTTGTTTCTTACTTATAGATCTTCTGGACTACTCAACCTCAGACTATTTTAGTAACAAAGATTTCTTGTAAGAGCATGCAAATTAATATCCAATTCATACCACCAATGTGACAAGTCAAAAAGATTCAGTTTATCAACTTGATGAAATGTGTGTGTTTGTGTACAGGTGAACACAATTATCAAATTACAATTACTCATAAAATTACTAAATAGTTTTGAAGGCACCACACTTGAAATTTCAATTGAATCACCTTTGAATTGTACCTTCAGAGCATCCTAATTGCCAGTTCGTAAAAATATTTTGTCGTTCTGCCTTTGCTGGCTTCACAAACACTCTAACAAACTTTGGTAAGACATAATGGATCATCTATATCTGACCTACTGTAATTTGTCAATCTTCTCAAATATTCATTTTTTTCTTTTTACTTACTTGGGTCCATTCCAGCTCCATCGTCCAAAAAACAGAGCATGAATCCACCTCGAAGGTCTTCACGATGCTCTATGAGAAGAGAAGACTTTGAGTGATGGGTCCACAGTCCATCTTTTGTATTAGTAATAAAAACTGCAGTGGCCAGGATTTGACACTTATGCTTGTTTCTGACTTCATGCTGTATTTTCAAGCAAGACCAAAGGCAGCTCCATGTTTGGAGATAGAGAGATGATGAGGAAATCATCCATAGAGTTGCACTATGCAACTGAGCACTTCATCCCTTCTCAGCTCCAAGCTGGTGAGATCTTCTCATCACGGTTAACTGAGATTGAAGGAGTATCTGCGGTAGTAAACAAATCTTACCCCAAGCTGCTTCGGAGCCGATCAAGTGGCTGGTATGAATGTGTTTGCTGCCACCGGGGGGGGGGGTGTTTATTGTGTTTTTATGGGGTCAGTGCTCATCTCCGCTTGTTAGCCAAAGAGCTAGCGTTGTCCGAAGACGCTTCCACGGTCATATGCTCAGCATGACGCGCACGGAATGCTGTTACCTTCCTACCAAAGTGGTACCTATTCATCTACTTGCATTTGCATGCTTTCGAATTGCTAGGTTGGCAAGAACTGGGGCAAGTGCAGGAGCTCACTCCGTCACACAGGGCTAGGGATTCGAACCTCCGAACTTGCAATCTTCCGATCGACAAGCCTGGCATCTTACCTGCTGAGCCACCACGCCCCTTCTAATTCCTAACAGCCACTTCATTACAGAAAATAAATCTGATTTGTAACAAAGATTGCCATTCTAAGATGTCATTAAAAAAGGTGGATTTTTAAAAAAATAAACCTCAATACAAGTTAATTTGTGACCAGCCATTTGCTTTATATGTCTCAAGCTGATTTTGAGTATGATGTAACAATACATTCAAAGAAATTCTCTGTTCTCCCTTTTTGCTAATCAAGCTTCATACCCAATTAATAACTGTATAATAGCTGCTTGGGGGTTTCTCCAGGAGAAGGTAAATGACTAATATTTCTCTAAGAGATTTCATCCTCTCTGTAACTCATAATACTGAAAACCTAAAATGAATACAGACTGAAACAGTTTTTTAAACGATTTAAAAGGTATTCATGCATTCTTCCTTAGTTCAGGAAAAACTAGATTTTCGGTCTAAAGTGTGTACATTTATATTTTTTATAATTTATATTTTTTTCAGTGTAACTTATTGCAAAAGATTTAAAATTTTAGTTGAGCTAATAGCCAATACAACACATGAGTCTGATTGAACAGATCTGACTTAATACAATTTTAGACTGCAACTTAAATTCTTCTCTCCAATACAAGTAACTTTAGGAGTATTCTTATATGAGGAAAATACAAGTTGCTTTAACCCATGTTAGGTAAAAGGTAAAGGTTCCCCCCGCACAGTTGTGCAGTCGTGTCCGACTCTAGGGGCCGGTGCTCATCTCCGTTTCTTAGCCGAAGAGCCAGCGTTGTCCGAAGACGCTTCCACGGTCATGTGGCCGGCATGACGCGCGTGGAACGCTGTTACCATGTTACATGTTAACCCATGTTAAGGCATTAGCAAAGCCAATGATCAAACTGTTTATCATATATTATGTCATATATCATTGGTAGAACAGCTTCAAGAACTAATGAAATATATGAGTAAAACTGCTTTAAAGCTTTCATTAGAGACGGCATGAAATCAGAAAACAGAAAAACCATTTAGTTCTTTCTTAGTTCTCATTAAATATGTACATATTCTTTGTGTTTAAATATTCTACCCATTCCACTTTCCAGTCAGCCTTCTATCTTCTATGAATAGCTGGCAAGCTACAAGGAAAAAAAAAACTTAACTTACCAGTAAAGATATCTATTCTTGTGGCATTTGCGTCTCTACAAAACAGCAACAAGGAATTGGTAAAACATTTAGTTGAGGATCAGCTATCACACCTGACAGAGGGGTTGTAAGTTACTTGTCTGTTCTTTAAGCACTATTTGTACCCCATAACAAGATACTTTAAAAATCATATATTGTAAATGAAAATAAGAGCAAAAAAGGGGAAAGTGGTATTTTTTTCATGGAGGTATATAAGCCAGGGAGCTAATTGGCATAAGTCAAGATTGTTCAGTTCTTTAAAATTCTGTGACCAATGCAATTTTAATCACATTCACAGGAGTTGATATTACTTTTTTATCCATTTTGTTTTGTTTGAAATTGATCCATTTCATTCAATTGATTCATTAACAGCCAATTTTGAATGTAAATAATTGTTTCAAACTCAAACTGGAACACCCCAAATTTAGCTATAAAGCATGCTTTTTCCTCTATAGACTTTATTAATATTCTTGTAAATATCTGTAATAAACTGAATTGATGACCTACAAATCTAATTGTCTGAATTAAAATGTAATTGGCTGAAATAAAATTATGAGTTTTTGCCTTCACAATTCCATAAGAACATTCTGTTTAGAAACTATCCTTCTAAGTTAGGAATTTATTTTTATTGTTTTCCAGCAACGAAGCATTATTCCTATGATTTTCTCCTTCAAAAATTTTAATCAAATGAATGGTTAGGACTTCCTCATCATAGTCTATTCCCTTCCACACTACAGTACCAGTTTTCATTCCCCCACCCTCAGGAACTGTTTCAAGCCAACTCATAGTACTATCACTGCCAATTTCAAAATGTGGAGAAGGCAACAGGACACATCTATGCATTCATCAGCTGATCAATACTACAGTGCAAAAACAGGCATCTAACTAACTTGGCACTCCACCCATAGTTTATTTGGCAATTAAACATTTCACTGTTTGTGATGAGGCAGCGACATAGCTGATACACCACTATATTCCTCTGCTCACTATATTAGAATAAGTAAGAAAAGAAAACATTTAAGTATGATGGCTTTACCTCTGAGAGGAGGTGAGCCCAGCATGAACAAGATATCCTGCCAACAGAAAACAGCCTGCCAAAAAAGCTCCACCTAGCACTGAGTCTACTGGAATCAATTTCTGTTGAATTGCAACTGCGATAGAAATAACATCAGCACAGCTGCTAAAAGGACACAAAGTTATAGCATCACATGGGTATACAGTCATTCCAGGAGTGGGTCAAATACTGCGTAAGGTGTCTTTGGATGTGTTGTTTTCCATTTAATAAGCATTGAGCAAAATTCAATAAAAGCATTATTTAATCAATATTTCCAGAATAGAGTATGTGAATATATTTTTAAAAGAAATCCCTAAATTCAAATTTCTTTATAAGTACAATTATCTTTTGAGGGAGATGGGCAGTCAACCTAGGAAGTTATTGTCTTAAGTACATTACCTTGCATTATCTACAAGCTCAGCAAGGGCTCCAAACAAGAATTCATGTGTGGTTCTGCAATGTCAAACAGAGTCAGTAAAAACCCTTTGAATCTGGGAAGTAGCATACATATACGTTATTGACCTATTTGATTTGTAACAGGTTCTTAATGCAACCCAGAAAAGAAATGATTACATAAAATTGTCCCTCATAACAAAACAAATTTCTAAAACAAACTAGGATGGCAGCATATTCTGTATTTACTTAAAAGTAGACAAGTCATTGGAGAAGCACAATTTCAGCAATTACAAAAAACATAATTAAAACTTGAATAGCAACAAAGCAAAGACCTTCTCCAAAAGGATTCAAATGTGTAACTATTAACCATTCAATTTAGAAAAAGCTAACATAATTGAAATAGTTTTTGACATGTGATATACAGTATGTAGCATTAAGAGGTTTCTTTTCTATAAAAGTGGATTTCTAATTTCATACATCCGCTTGTAGGAAATTCTGCATCCTTTTGGTGATCCAAATGTCCAGAAATCCATGTTAACTACTACTCCTAATCCAGAAATCAAAAAATCTTAAATTTGCACTTGAAGCAACTCAATGCTAGGTAGAATCCCATCATTGTACTGTTCTTATCCTGTAATACAATAATCTCCAAAATAATATCCATATTAACTACTCCCTTCCAGAAAAATATGTGATTACATTGGTATTTTAACCACCTTTATTACTTTTATGTTCTTAAAAGACATAGCACTTTGATAAGGCAATTTTATCAAACTGGAATTAAATATTAACTTGAATGTGAAGTTCCACTCAAGTGAGCCACTGAGTCATCCACCTAGTCAATGAAGTTTTCTAAAATGACATAGCCCTTTGCAATGTGGCACCAACATTTATTTTTATTTATTAATCAAATTTATCACCGCCCATCTCTACCACGGTAGACATGCCATTCAACAGATGATGTGACTCTTGAAAGAATCCTAATAGGCATATTGCCGTTCACAACAAAAGAGCAAATTTCCCCAAAATACAAGGGATAGTTTAAAAAGGTTGAAAGGACAAATCTCTCCAGAATGCTTGGAGGTTATTCAAAAGTACAGTAAGTGAAGTGAAATACTTCATAAAGGTGAAGCCAAGAGCAAATCAATGCCAGAATGGTTAATGAGCAAGATCAGAGAAGGTATGAGAGACAGTCTCCTGTATACTGTGCTAACAACTGAAATGAGATACGGTAGTTACCAAGTACCTGAAGGGGTATCATACAGAAGAGGGCCACAAACTGTTATCTGTCATTGTCAAGTAGGGGACATTTGTTTATTTATTTATTTGCTGTCTAGATCAAACTTTACTCTGCCAAAAAGTAGCCACCGCAGCTTTGTCATTAGCTTACTGTAGGTCGACAGTACAAGGCTCCAGCAGTAATCGACACACCATCAGATGCTCCGGGTCTTGGATTTCTCTGCATTCACATAATGTATTGTCGTCAGCCAACAACCCCCACTTAAATAAATTCATCTTGCACCTTGGTACCCCCCACCCTCATCCTATTCATTGTCCTCCAAACTGTATAAGGGAGAGTGTTTCCAGTGGCCATTTCTTCCTTCGGTAAAATACTCAAATCGGTGAGCTCATTCCTCCATTTACTTATTTGATTCTGTTCTTTGGACCCCTCTAGGATATTAGTCCTTGCCATAAAGCTCTTTCTAGATTTAAGTTGACAAATTGGAGGAGCATTTCCGCTCAGAGGGTGACGAGTGTCAGTCTCTTGCTTGGTTCTTTCGGCGTCTGCTTCTACTTCCCTTCTAATCTAGTAGAGGACATGTAATAATGGTCTTAAGTTAAAGAAAGGCAGGTTGTTTGAATGCTATGAAAAACATCCATAATAGCAAGAGACAACAGAATGAGGATAATGAACTACTCTGCACTGTATTGTTCAAGTGGTTACTGAACAACTGTCTCTCTAGGATGTTTTAATTTGGATATCTGCACCGAGCAAGAGGCTGGTTTCAAAAGCTTTTTCAAACTAGCGGTCTAATATCTTCTCTTTTGAGGACGTAAGACAGATCCCTGTCCCTGAGCTTGTTTTCCAAGAGAAGAATCAGATGGACTAACAGAAATGACAAGAAATTACATTATAAACTTGACTATTAAAGAACAGCAAACCCTAACTTCCAAGACTAACCATATTAGGATTCTTAAAGAATTCAAATATGAATGTACTAGATTTCTAAGAAAAACATGCAAATTTCTCAAGGGCTGGAAAATAAAACCTCCAATTTTTAGTAAAAGTAAAGGATGGGTTATAGACATTTTTACACCAATTTAATATCCATTCTGTTCACAATGGTATATGTACATAGAAGAAATATGAAGAGGAATCAGCAAGGCATCTGCTAAGGTTAAGTACTGTCACAGTAACCTTATAGATTTTTGAACAGGCCATGTAAACGACTTTTAGGCAGAGTTGCAAAATCAAATATGGATTATAAAGAGCTCCAAGAGGCTCTCTCTCATTGGGCATATAGAGCTTAAAATAAATGATAAATTTTGGGGGGAAATATGCATGTCAATGGAAGAAAAAATATGATTTACACATACATTATGCTGGTAGAAGACTGTTCAAGAAATAGATCTTGGACAAGTCAATGAATACATCAGTACAGTATGTAATTAAAAAAGGTAAATTCCACAGCAGAAATTATGAAAACTGGACTGAATATGAAACTACCAATTCAATCATGTCATTAATGCATATGGTCAGTTAGTGTGCAACACTGAATGTTAGGCTCAAGCCAATAAGTCTCTTTTTGTTTTATATAAATCAGTGGTAGAAATGCATTTCAGAAGCTGTATCATTCTGGTCACTACATCTAAAAAATAGTAGTGAAGAGCTGGAAAAGGTGGTTAGAACTAATGTAATGAAAACATGATATATATGAAATCATGCAAACGAAAAATAGGATATTATATTGGAACTCAGTCATCCACCAAAACTAAATGAAGGAAGATTATCAGGAAGAATAAATTGTGAATCTTGCCAAGACCAAATGTAATGACAGCCACCAATTAAAAGGTAAAGTCTCATTCAAGTTGAGCTTGACTGCTGATGACTTCATGATTCCTCCATCACTTTTCATTTGCATAGAAAAATACACACCCACCTACATCCCCAACCAATACATCTCTAACATCACAAGCATTCCATATATATTGGACACACATACACATACATACATACATACTCTAAACGGAAGGGATATCACATATTCTTGACTTATTCCCTGCTCAAGATGGAACCACTTGCTAAGCATTCCATTTATCCTCACATTTTATTTCCACCACATACCACTTACTGCATTCAGCAACCCATCCTTTCACCATGTATCAATGCAAAACATTCTATGGTTTAACCCTACTGATTCCAAAATATGGTTTCTCTAAATCCACAATGGTAAATTCTCACTTCCATAAATTTCTCATTAATTCTGTATTTTCAGTTCTCTGCATGTATTTATCAATTCTACTCCACAAGATCAGGCCACCTTCTCACATACATTGACCTCTTCAGGCTAACATGACTTTGGCCAACTGATGTTTTCATGTTGTGCTTTCGAGTAGACACAGAAGGTGTAGACTATCAGCTATAGTTGCACTGGTGCAATATGCAGCATTCACTGCTAACAATGAAGACAGTACCAATATATTTTGACACATTTGGCAATCACAGACCAACACCAAGTATGCTCATACTGTTCTATGCAAGCTAAGATCTCTATTCCAGAAGCTACCTGAACTTGCTACTGTCCACACTGCATCAACTAGGAGACACATGCAGTATAGAGAGAGTTTGAAACTCCAGTACTGCTTGCTCTGCAGAAAAAAAGTTAGTTTTACATGCTCCATATGTAATGTGGGAAATATAATCTGAGTTTGAAGGTAGGTAAATTTTATACTATTTCTGTAACTTAGATATCAGTGAAGATATAATTGAACCAAGCAATGTAATTTGACTTTTGATGTCATATACTAATTAGTAATTCTAAATAAAAATTGGGTTTTTTTTACTGTAAAACATTAACTTTTTGATCAACAGTAATGATTAAGAAATAGTTGGATCAAATCCAAAGAATCAAGATCCATTGGTAATTATGTAGAGAAATCTTACCTCAGAAAGATATGAACTATTTTTCAATTTCCACTGTGTCTGAATTACTTTATCATCTGGACGTTCTCAGACAGTTTTCTTCAAAGTTGCAATATTATTTTTATTACAAAAGAACTGTGGTATAAAACATCTTTGTCAATTATTACTGAACTTGGTGGATAATTGTGGAATCTCCAGAAGGACCTATTGAAAATGGGTAGCATCTGAGAGAATTTGGGAAAGAGGGAACTGGAAGATGGACCTCCCAATGTCTATCTTCCCAGAAGAACAAAACCAACAGAAATCTCCAGATCAAAAGAAAAACAAAAAAAAACAAAGATTCTGAACAGGTTCTTCTTTCCATAGTAATAGCCATTGAATCTTTAAAGTGGAAGAGGCAAGACAAAACTGGTAGGGAAGGATGTGAAAAAGATGGAGCTTTCCTCATCAATATGGTACATGAGTTTTCAAATCTGTTGTGCCCTCACTGTTGTGAGTTCCAATTGTTTAGTTTTATTAAAGAACTGTCTTGTCTCAAGAAAATTGTTCCTTCACAAATACTTTTTCTTTTCTTCCTAAATACCCATCTTAACAAAAATATCCACAAATATTTTGATAAGTATAGATACTAGTCAATATTCAGAACTTGTAAATCTTTTTAATAAATCAAAATATAACTTATTTGCAAAGATAACTGTAATATAGGGTTTCAGATGTATGCCTGCTACTTGTTAGAATGCTTATGACAGGAGGAGGACCTTCAACAAATTCCTATTACATTTCCAGACTAGCCAGAATAGCATCCTATTTCTCCAACTTGTTTTATTTTCTTTTTTCCAAACATCTATCAGTATTATGTTGTCACTCAATATTCTCAAGCCTTATTAGGTTATTGGTGGATTTTTTTTCCTTATTGTGTATAGTCCAGTGCTCAGATAACTGATTTTATGATTAATATATGTTTTGACAATCCCAAGCATGTAAAATGCATCCTTCACCATGACATGGAGAAAGTTGTGTACAACTCCCAAGTTTAATTCATATATAAGATCTGTAATGCCAAGTTAATGAAAATTTCTTTTCTTTGAAAACTTAAACATCCATTAAAACTTGCTGAATCAGATAAAACTACACTAATTTTATCCAATTTTAAACTAATTTTACACTAATTTTATCCTAACACTAACAAGCAGCCTCTCTGCAGGGTTAATTATAACATATACAGTACTCAAACCTTGTATAGTACAAGGCATTGTTCATTTAATATATATAGTATATGTTTATAATTTACTTATTTATTTAGTATATGTTTATAATACAGCATAACGTTTTATATCAAAATTAACCAACTGGTTATTAAGGTTTCACTACTAACAAAGCTTCCAGGTGGAGTTTGGGAGAATCACCACTTCAGTGTAGTCTGTCTGTCATGATGGCACCCATGCCACTCTGACATGAGATTTAAATCACGCAAACGCATCCCTCAGCCAAGACACCAAAAGCAACCAATAGGAAGAATGCAGCAGCAAACCGCCAGACAGATAAGCGGTGCAGTGTGGATTAGGAGAGGGCAATCAGCACCTTCGCCGGACAGTTCCGAACCACAGAAGAGAGGGTACAAGACAGAGAAAGATGAAACTGACAAACACATTCCTTAGGAGGGGGGAGACTGAAACCTATTAAACTGTAAGGTCTTGCAACTGTAAGGATTGAACCATCACAGAATGAACCAAGTCAAAATGGATTATTTGCCCATAAATGACCAGTTTAACGAGGAAGATCCACAACCAGGAACTTCAGACTCCCTGAATGCCCTTCCAACGGCAGGAGGTGAGAGCGGAGAATCCAAAGGAAGGGGCTCTGGCTCGAGCAAACGTGCAAAACAAAAAGCAAGCCAGGCAGCCGATGGGAAACGCCAAATCCCAACAAACTCAATCGAGGAAGAATACCAGGAGCGACTAGGGGGACAACGAAACCAGCCGAAAGCTTCAACCACAAGAGTACGCCCCGAACCAACACCTCCAAAAAGAATAAGTATGAGTGGGCTACTGAAATTGGGGTGGCGTGGAGCAGTACGCAGAGCAGTGGGCAACCAAAGGAAGAGGTAACCACTCTCACCGAACGGCAGAGCAGCGAGTAGAGGCGCTGGAGGAAAAAATGGACAACGCAGAGCATAGCTTTCCAAACTGTGTTGCGACAGTGTCACAACAAAATGGCGGCAGCAGCGGTGCGCCATCAGCGCTTCCATGTTTTAGCGTGATACACAAGGCCACCGCCGCGCGCACCACCACCACCACTGTTGGTGTGTCGCCAACGGCGGGACTTTGAAAAGCACTGGTGTAGAGGATTGAATGTCGCACCTGCAAAGAACGGTCGACCAGATCCTCCACCTATTAGAAAAAGAAACAGCAGCTCGTGCAGAGACGGTGGACGAGGAGACATCTCCAGAAAGTGAAGAGAATTCAGCCGATGAAGAAAATCCAGAGCAGGATGAACGGGTAAGGCTGCTCCCCCCCGTTAAGAGGGCCGTCACAACGCAACCAGCTTCAAAGTAGAACGGTGAGACTAATGTCAAGCCCAGACATGTTGTTCAGGGTGCAGGAGTTGAAGGTAAAGTTCAATGGGGATCCAAAGAATTTGTCTTGTTTCCTAACCGTAAAGGGGTTTATGGAAGAATGTGAGTAACTATTCCCCACGGAAGGCTCTAAGGTGCGCTACGTTTCAACCCACCTTGAGCAAGAAGCAGTGGAGTGGTTAACAGGACTGCATGATTCAGAGGCGATAGAACTAGAGAACTTTTAATGATTTCATGAGCACTCTAAGAGAACGATTTGAAGACCCACTAGCTAAAATAAGAGCCAGAACTGATCTGCAAGGCATTAAACAAAGGAACCGGTCAGTCTCTGAATATGCCACAGAATTTAGGAGACTGGCAGGGAAACTAACGAATTGGACACTCATTGAAAATTGAGTACTTTCAAGGAGGATTACAACCTGAAATCCTGGAGTGGTCTCTGGCTAGAGGAGATCCCGGGACATTGAAGGGGTGGATCTGTTTGGCAGGCGAAGTAGAGGATATGCGTATCCACTTCAGAAGACAGCAGCGAATCCATCCAGCAGAGAAAAGACCACCCAATTCAACCACCAACCCAGAGAAATGAGCACGCCGTAAGTCGTGGGGGGAGGAAAAGGAATGGCGATTTAAAAAGGGCTTGTTTCAAATGTGGGAAGGACATCACATTATCACAGAGCTTTCCAAACTGTGTGTCGCGACACGAAACTGTCGCCACACACAGCGTGGTGTCACCACACCACCCGGAAGCGGTGGCGCGCGCGTGCACGGCGGCCGCGGCTTCCGCGTTTTAGCGGAGGCTGCCGCCGCTGCCATGCACGCGCACGCTGCCGCACACCGCCACCGTGCACACACGCGCCGCTGC
Organism: Charina bottae; assembly: GCA_023362775.1. NCBI lineage: Eukaryota > Metazoa > Chordata > Lepidosauria > Squamata > Charinaidae > Charina > Charina bottae. The sequence goes on from JALMGJ010000023.1 coordinate 10,761,516, forward strand.
ATGCCACCCTGCGCCCCCGCTGCTGGTGTGTTGCCAGCGGCGGCACTTTGGAAAGCCCTGCATTATCAGTTGCCCACAAACCACAAGCCCAGTAACCCCTAAAGCAGGAGAAAAAAGCTCCAAACAGGTTGAACTAAAAAAGAAAGGAATGGCAGCAGCTTCGAAAGAGAGGAAATTCCACAAAGCTTTCCCAGAAACAGACAGCTCCACAGATGAGGAGTTCCAGCCAGCGGGAAACGGATGCAGTCTGTCTTAAGCTCTGAGAGACAGGCAACCAAACAGAGGCATGAGGATTCCTTGGTGAGTGGACCCTGTTCTTCAATGTTAATATATGTCAAACTAGAGACATTAAGGGGCCAGGAAGGTACAAACCTAGCAGGGTTGTTGGATTCAGGTTGTATACGATGCCAGATCCACCCCACCTTAGTGACTGGACTTAGATTAAAAGTAAAAAGATTACCCAAACCCATCAATTTCATTCAGCTAGACGGGTCAGAGATGAAGGGGGCCTCAGTGGAGTATTGTACAGAAGTGATCTGAATGAAGATAGGAACACATGAAGAGACATTGAAATTTATAGTAGCCCCCACAGCAGATCATCCAATAGCGTTGGGGTTGGCTTGGTTAAAAGATCAAAAGCCTCAAGTAAATTGGTCAACCGGCCAGATGATTTTCAAAGAGGAAAAGTATGAGGGATTTGAATCCAATGAACTGGGGGGGGGGGAATCGAACTAATAGGGGCAGCAATGGAACCAGGGGAGGATACACAAAGGGAGATGGTTAAATTCATCCCAACCCAGTTCAGTGACCTAAAAGTAGTATTTGGAGAAAGCAAATCTAATCAGCTGCCCCCCTCACAGAAAAACAGACTGCGCTATCCAACTGGAACTGGGGGCGGAATTACCAAAGTCCAAACTATATTCTTTGACTCCTAAGGAACTAGAAGCGCTAGTCACAATCGGGGCTGGTAGCAGTCACTATGAGCCAGGGAAAACAAGTAGAATTACCAGTAGAAGGGGAATTGTTCAACGAATTGCAGTCACAATCGGAAGCTGGCAAATGGTTGGAAGACAACAAAATTAAATTAACAGAAAAACAAGGACTTTGGTGGCACAGGGAACGGTTATACTTACCGGAACCCCTAAGAAAGATAATATTGAAAAGAAGCCACGACGCAAAGTCAGCTGGCCATTTCAGATTTGTGAAAACTTTGCACCTACTAAGGCGGCAATTCTGGTGGCCCTCCCTTCACAAAGACGTGGAGGAATACATAGCTAGTTGCCCCACGTGCACAATGGCGAAAAGAGTAGGAGGCAAGCCCAGAGGATTATTACAAAATGTAGCAAGCCCCACTCAACCATGGAAACAAATAAGCCATGGATTTCATAGTAGACTTACCAGAAAGCCATAAAAAAAACAGTCATCTGGATGGTAACGAACTTGTTTTCCAAACAAGCTCATTTTATCCCTTGTGCAGGCATTCCAAATGCAGGGCAATTGGCAAAAATGTTTGTACAACACGTGTACAGAATACATGGATGTCCGGAAAGAATAATCAGTGACCGAGGCATCCAATTCACATCCAAATTCTGGAGAGCATTTTTAAAATAATTGGTGTAGGACAAGGGCTAAGCAGTGGGTTTCATCTGGAGACGGATGGTGGCTGTGAACAGGTTAACCAATTACTGGAACAATACCTTAGATCAGAGCTTTCCAAACTTTTCATGTTGGTGACTTTTTAGACATGCATCATTTCGCGACACACTCTTACAGCAGGGCATCATTTTGCGACACTCTTACAGCAGGGCACAAGGCAGGCACTAAGACCTGCGTGGAACCACAGCAGGTTTGGAGGCAGCAAGGCACAAGGACCTAGGACCTGCGCACAATCCTGGCAGGGCCCGGAGGCAGCAGCAGCCGCAACACAACCAGACACTGCAGCCAACACACTAACGTGTCCCGACACAGTTTGGAAAGCTCTGCCTTAGATGTTACATTAATTACCAACAAGATGATTGGGTGGACTTACTTCCATTTGCAGAAGTAGCATACAACAATTCCGTGCATCAGAGCATGGGCTTCTCTGTTTCAAGACGTAAACAGCCAGGAGTTCCTAACCTTTCCAGATCTAAAAAAAGGTAAAGGTTCCCCCCGCACATTTTGTGCAGTCGTGTCCGACTCTAGGGGCCGGTGCTCATCTCCGTTTGTTAGCCGAAGAGCCAGCATTGTCCGAAGACGCTTCCATGGTCATGTGGCCGCATGACGTGCGTGGAACGCTGTTACCTTCCCACCTAAGTGGTACCTATTAAACTGAAATTGTCTCCTTAGATAACTGGATAAAACACATAACAGAGAGATGGCCAATAACAGAAAAAGCTTAAACAAATGCCAAAGAAACGTACAAAAAATTTGCTGACCAGAAAAGGGCACCAGAATGGCCGTTTACAGTGGAAGACAAAGTATACTTGTCCACCAAATTTCTGAAGTCGGCACAACCTTGCAAAACACTGGGACATAGGTCCTTTTCCAATTACAAAAATAAACAAAGTGACTGTACAACTGCAACTTCCAAAGAACATGAGGAGAGTTCACCCCGTGTTTCATTGTAGCCTATTAAAGCCTACAAAAAAATTCAAATCGCTGGCACCCAGACGGAGTGGCACCAATACCAATAACAGATGGAGAACAGCATTTTGAAGTGCAAGAAATTCTAGATTCCAGATTACATCGAGGAACATTGCAATACATAATCCAATGGAAACACTTTAATGATTCTCATAGAGTGGATGGCAGATCAACACATACATGCTCCCAAATTAAAGAAAAGGTTTCATAACAAATTCCCAAACAAATCACGAGGAAGAATGTTCTTAGAGGCGAAATGTCATGATGGCACCCATGCCACCCTGACATGAGATTTAAATCATGCAAACACATCCCTCAGCCAAGACACCGAAAACAATCAATAGGAAGAATGCAGCAGCAAACTTCCAGACAGATAAGCAGCGCACAGTGTGGATTAGGAGAGGGCAATCAGCACCTTCGCCGGACAGTTCTGAACCACGGAAGAGAGGGTGCGAGACAGAGAAAGATGAACACATTCCTTGGGAGGAGGAGACTGAAACCTATTGAACTGTAAGGTCTTGCATCTATGCTTTACTTGGTTCATTGACATGGAACCAGATCGCTCACTGTAAATAAAGCTGTTACATACCTGCTGAGTGTGTTGGAGCTTTGTTTGCAAGTCAAAGGATCGAACCATCACACTGTCATTCTGTGTTATTCTAAGAATAGAATTGGTAGTGACGGAGCACAATCATGCATGTTGTCTTTTGAGAAAATTCGGGATATAAATTACTCGAATATATCAATCTCATTATGTGTTCTCAGGTGGCTTTCCCTGCTTATTGTCCATTCAATGTTTTCTTCCCACTTAGGGTTTCTCAAAATACTCAGAACAATTGATTGTTCAGTTGTTCATGCTGAACACAGTCAAATACTGAAAACAGTCAACCATATCCACTTCCATTAAATTCAGCGTCATCAATAGAGGAAGTCCTCGCTTAACAACCAAACTTGGGATCAGAATTGTGGTTGCTAATGTGGTCATTAAGCAAATTCAACCCAATTTTATGACATTTCTTGCAGCGGTTGTTAAGCGAATCACAGCAGATATTAAGCAAACCATATCATTAAGTGAATTGCGTGGTTCCCCATTGATTTTGCTTGCCAGAAGCTGGCCAGGAAGGTTGAAAATGGTGATCCTCTGACCATGGGACACTGCAATGGTCATAAATGTGAACTGGTTGCCAAGTGCCCAAATCGTGATCACATGACCGGGGGGGACACTGCAACGGTCATGTGAGGACCAGCCGTTAAGTTGTTTTTTCCAGCACCGTCATATGAACCGCCACTAAACAAATGGTTGTTAAGTGAGGACTATCTGTACAAGTTTGATGGTTCTAAGCAGGCATGTCTGTACTTTCATTAAATTGAATATCACAAATTACATCACTTATCTATCCTTTCAGCTTCACATGCATTAATTAAATACCTACACAGCTGATTTGACTAGGAAGATTAGATTCATTTATTTTACTGTAATACTAGGAAGCCTGCTTCAGCAGGTGACAACAGCAAGCAAAGCTGGACCTGGTTAGTACTTGCATGGGAAACTACCAGGTTCTAAACTAGATTGGGAAATAAAATACTAATGGTAAATCACTACATCATCAAGAAAATTACATGGATGGGCCATGCGGTCACCATGAGTTGAGCTCAATTTGAGAGTCTTTACCTTATTACAAAGCCTACAAATCCACATTTGTTCATGCGCATTTCCTCTTGCTTCAATTTCTCCTATACTTCCCCAAGTGGCAAAATGTAACTTACCAAATGTAAGTTAAAGCAACATCCTTTAAAGCCAAGTTATCTTACCCACATTTATGAATAGTTAAATGTCTTAACTGAAATCACTGGATGTTTTAACAACTCCTTGCAAAATCATCGAACATTGCACTTTGCTAAATTCTACAGAATAGCTATAATTTGAATGCTTAATCTTCAGGGTTTGTTCTACAAGTCAAGTGAAACATAGTAATCCAATTTCTCCTGTTTCTGAGTGTCAAAATTTTTTAGTCCTTAAACTGCTCAGGTACAAGACTGAACACCTGTACATTTTCAGCAGTTTCTACATTATACTATCATAAAGCTTCAAACAGCCTATAAACTAATGTTTCCTCCCAGGTCCTGATTTTAACATATGCCAATTTTGATATTTCAAGGAATGGAGAGTATGAGTTATGAAGATTAAACAAAAAACATACTGTCTCATGTTGCTCCATGACCATGTGAATATCCCTTAGAACAGAACAAGGCCATGAACTCGTACATTATCATAGCTTCCCAGATTGGAAGTCCCTTTTCTTCTGTAGCCAAAATCTAGCAGCTTTTGCCACGGAAAGTTCCAAAGCATCTAATGTATGTATCAAAGATTCCAGAGCTTCCTATTATCACAATCATATTTTCACTGAAACAAGGAGACTTTCTAGAAGCAAACCATTGTCATAAAGGTCTAAGCAGACTTTCACCAATAGAATAGCAAGATGTAACGAACTTCACTTTTTATTCATCATTTCTGCATCTTTCCTATCATGATTTTCATGCTTCCTTAGCTTTTTACTGCACTATTTACTAAGAGCCATTTCTCCTTTAAGCAAGAGGAATCCCACAAAACACTAACTAAAGGAATTCATGCTTCACTTTCATATGCATCACAAATGCACATCCCAAATGCTTTTCTTTGTACAACCATTTTGTTGTATATTGTTTCTTGCCAGATTCTGTTGTTTCTGTATCGTCAAATAAATTGTGGAAAGTTTTTGTCAAACCTTGACATCTATTAAGTAAAATGCATTATTTCTTGACATGTATTTAGAAACTTGCAAGTGGCCTATCTTCTTGCAAATACAAGTAATCTGACTAAAAACAAGATGTAGAAATACAGCAGTAGCTTTCGGCAGCGTAATGTTACAGTAAGAACTTACAGCCATTTACAAGTCAAGTCTATCTCAATTAGCAGCAGTTAGATTTCTTTGCAAGTCAATGCTCTTTGCTCTTACTGTTATTTGTGTTCTTGTAGACTAAAATCTTCAATCCTCTATTTAACTTCAGCTTTAAAATGGGATACTAAATTAGTAATCCACGTTTTCTCACTCTAATGCAATGACTCACTACCAATCGAACCTACCTACCTACTTCTTATTTAAAGCCTATGCTTCTTGGTTGATCAGTGATTATGTGCTCACATAGTAATGAATATCTTTGCAGAATTATCTATAAATACACTTTTTTGCTATCAAGTGAAAACTTTATAGCTATATAGTTTATTGGAGCACGTTCTTCCCCTCAGTTCTTCAGAGATTGCATCAGATTTGTTTCTCAATTCCACATCGTTTCATTATTGCATCACCTTCCTTAAATCTTTTTTTTCCCATTCCTTGAGGCAAACACACCTAAGGGTCCAAAGAGATTCCTCGAGGTCCAGTGAATCCTAGGCTGGAGGGCAACTTCAGCAAGCTGAATCGTGCCAGAGATTCCAAGAAGGGTTGCATTTCATTCGTTTGGTCATTGCCCACGACGATCAGCTTCTACCCAATGAATTCATTACTTCCTTTTTTCTGGATTAGTAGCAGCTATTGCCAAGGTCCAAGGCAGCAGAAAAGAAATCTCTTAATGCTACATGGAAACCCACAGCCTTCTTCCCGTCCTACTCACGAGTTGGTATGCAGATAGTCGAACGTGAGCTGGGCGCGCTGCAGGCTGCTGTAGTTGGCGAAGGCCATAATCGCGACGAGCCCCCTCCTCCCGCCAAGACCCTTCCTCTGCGAAAAACGGAACGCGCTTCCCCTCCCGCCTCTTCTCTCCTCTCAGGAGCTCCCTCTGCCCATTCCAAGGCTTGCGCCTTCCGGACCACAGCAGTTTTCCCCGCGCATCGGTTCTCCCAGTTCTCGTTAGCCCCCTCCCCGGCCGTTATCTCCGCAGAGCTGCAACGGCAGTTTGATAGACAACAGCAGCACGGCCCTTCGCTGTCCAACCCTCCCCCGCCTCAGTTCTTCCACCGCCGATGATCCCGTCGGCTCGCCCTCTCTCTCGCTCCTTCTCACGCTGAAAATGGCCGCCTCGGGTCGTCTTCTGCCCCCCTCCCAGCCCCTCGACGCCGCCCGTCAGCTCCTGCCTCACACCCACGAAGCAGCTCCTTTCCTCACACAAAGCGCTGAGGAGGCGGAGAACCCCAGGCGGCGCCCTTCGCCGGCGATTGGGCGAGGGCCGTCACGTGACCATCACACCATGGCGCTACAGCCGAGCGAGGGGCGCCGTCTCTGCTCTGCGGGACGCGGCCGGGGGGAGAGGCGCCTTTCCCCTCTCTTTCCCCTCCCCCCTCCCCTTATTTCTGAGCAAGGCGCGACCGTTTAGAGGAGGGGGGAGGGTGAGCCTGGCACGCGCACGTGGGGACCTCGCTCTCGCTTCCCCATCCCGCCGCTCGCCGAGGGGAGAGTGGCGGTTGCAACGGCAGTTTCTCGTTCCGACGTTCGAAATGTCAGGCGGAAGGGCGGGCACGCGGGCGCCCCTCCCCCCGCCGCCTCGCCAACGGTCGCCGCCTTCTCCTGCCTAAGCGCGCGCTCGGCTCGTTGGTGGCCCCTCCGCGGCTGAAGAAGGAGCCATTTTCCTCAGAAAGCGCGGCGTTTCCACCCGAAGATGGCGGTGGGGTGCTCCTTCGATGGGCGCGTGCCGCTTCCTCGCCGGCTGGCTCCTACCTTTTCCTTTCCCGTGATTTTTTCAAAGATTAATTTATTCTTAGCTGGCTGTACTCTTGTGCAAATGATCATCCTGTCGAAGTCCTCCTGGCTTGACGTAAATGTGTACTTGTTTCTAGATGCATTTGGCATTGGTCAACCCTCCCAAATAGCTTTTCCCCGTGTGCTCTCAAGGGTGGAAGAGCAGAGTTCTCTCGTGTGATTTAAGTGGCTTCAGTTACCGCAGTTTCCCTCCGCGGTTCTCTCCCTCTCCGAGTTCCCCCTGAGGGGATAAATTCAGTGTGAGGAAAGGTCTGGTTGTTGCGACTGCTCTGAAGAGAATAGCGGTTGTTTTGATCTTACAGCAGTCTTTGCATTACTATGAACTAATTTTGGGTTGTTCTGTGATAGTAGAACAATATTGTATGTATAGTGTGTGTGGAGGAAATTTGACACACAACTATTAATATTATAAAAAAATAGTCACTTGTTAGTTCTTTCTTGCTACCCGCATTTGTCGGATCACACAATCAGCAATGTGTGTAGGGAATTGCAGAAATCGTAACTACAGTGAAACCTAATTTTAACCTGATTGGGAGAGGGATATTGATTACTCATGAATGTCTGCTAAATTAGAGAGTATTATGACAATTTAAGTTGCTAATGATATTATTTTAACGCAAATGTTGAAAATTGCATTGTTGCACATTGTAATGGCATTGTTATGCAATGACAAATCACAGTGGAAATTCCATCCATTGCATGCAGTCTGTTGCATTCAGGCTCTAGTAATTAAACTGGATTTTTCAAATACTGAACAATGTTGATTATGTTTATTTTAAGGGGAAAAAACTTCCAGAAAAACAAATCACAACAACTGATGTTATTCTATTAATGAATCCCTTCAAGAGTTTTATTTTTTCATATACTATAGAAGAAATATTCCTATTTGTGCATAAGTTGTTGCTTCCATTCCATTTTTAAATCAGACAATTTTGATAACTTAGAAATGAATTACTTTCAAGAACAAGGTGAGTTTTAAGTGAGCCAAGCTTGATGAAGACACCAGGAAGAGAGTATTAAAATATCAGATCAGACTGTTAAAACTGTAACAAGCTTTTAAATTAACAATTGTATTGTTCATATCTTGCTTTATTGAAATCATTGTTAAAACTTTGGATATAAGAATGATGAAAGTTTAATACTTAATGGCTGTTGTGGGTCTTCCGGGCTGTGTGGCCGTGTTCTGGAAGTTGTGGTTCCTAACGTTTCGCCAGCATCTGTGGCCAGCATCTTCAGAGGGCAGGAGCACAGACAGAAGCGAAATCTCTGTGCCCAGGTAGAGTGGCAATGTTTTGTTTGTTTTCGATTTATAGAGCTAAGTTATAGGAGATTAGGTGGTTTTTTTTGTTGTGTTGAAATGTTGACGCGTGGCTGATGAGCGTGATTAGCATGTTCATGAACAAAGTCTGTAACAGTACTCTTTAGATACCAGAGGATAACAATGTTTTTTTCTAATGGCCTACTCCTAAACCACACAAAACTTTATTCATTGGCAATCTTGGTACCACATTAGAAACCGCTGCAGCTGTACGAACAAGGGACTTGCATGCTTCCTGGATGTGGCAATTTTTAATGACCAGACTTCCATATATTAGATGACTTAAATTTCTGAAGACTCTTCAAGGAATCCCTGTTCCAAGTTTTGTAATTGAAGTTTGTGTAACCATAGTCAAAGTTGATGTTAAAACCAGCACCCCTCTCTATGGCAAAAGAACTGGTTACTATCAGTATGCATGCATCCAGGTTTAAGACCAGTTCCAGGAAAAAAAATCCAAATTACTAATGTACATTTTCAAGAGGAGTTTACTCCAAACATAAGTTGAACTTCAACTTCAGGAAGAGCTCTATTGTCTTGTCTGGATTACGATTCAGTTTTTCCCCACATCAAATCTTTCCACTTTGAAAATAATTTAGAACCTCGACGGTGATGAAAAGAAGATGCAGAATTGAATGCCATTGATTGATTGATGATAAAAAAAACCTTCACAAAATAACTCCAGGGATTGCATGTAGGTATTAAAATAGCCAGGGGTTCAGTGTGGAGCCTTCCAATATACTGTAAGCCAGCAATCAAGCCACTGAGCTGAAGTCTTCCATCTGAAATGGACCTCCAGATAAGACTGCAGTTGCATCAATCCTTTGTCCCAAATTTCTATTCCATCAAGCCAGTCCAAGGGTCAATTATCAAAAAATGATTGAGATACTCAGATACTTCTGCCCAGTTTCTTTCTGTGGGGAATATCTACACTGCCCTGTTGTACTTTCTTGCCAACCTTTATGGAAAAATAATAGCAAACCTTAACATCAGAAATGGCACTATGAAAAAGCCAGTATGAAAACATTTTGACTGAAGTCAGTCAATATCCTCAAGATAATGATCCTTGACCAATGGATTGCCTGCCAGTTTGGTACAGTTGTTAAGGCAGTGAGCTAGAAACGGAGAGTTCTAGTCCCTCAGGCACAAAGCCAGCTGGGTGATTTTGAGTGAGTTGTACCCTCAGCCCTAGGAAGCAGGCAAACCACTTCTGAAAACATTGCCAAGAAAACTGCTGGGGCTTGTCCAGGCAGTTGCCAGGAGTCAACAATTACAGACTACTTGGAAAGGAATACTTTTTGAACCCCAAGATGCACCAAGGTACAAATTTTCAGTATTTGTGACTTAGCTGTCAAGAGGCTGTTCTTTGTTTTTGTGGAAATGTTTTGTTATATTCAATTAATTCTAATGTCATTGGCCATAATTGTAACATGTTCATGAATATATAGTCCTTTCAGTTTTGCCTGGTATCGTCATGATAGGCACTACCTGTGTCCTACTTTATTGAATGGGTACTCTGTATGTCTATGACATAATAATGGCAACAGAGCTGTAGGAAGTCTCATCCTTTGGTGTGGTGGATTCACCCCCCCCCCATTCTGCTCACATAAATAAATATACAGGTTCAGGGATTCACAGTAAGGTGCACTAATCGTTATATTTCAATGTTTCTTAACTTGAATGATGTCGTGTTCTACTGAAGAATATTTCATGTTAAACTCATCCTCTGGATATTTGCATGTGGATATTTGCAATTAAACATCCTGTTAGAGTGTTACTGCACTGCAAAGGTGCTGAGTGGTGATGTTGGTTCTGTTTAAATTTGAGCAACAGAATATGAGACCCAGTTTGCTTTTCATGTAATTTTTTGTTAAATAAATAGCAAACTGGACAAAATAAGTTACTGCTGTAATCAGCAGATGGCACCGTTATTCATTCAAAAGAGAAAAGACTGGAAACTCTTTAATAACAGGTCTCAAATCACTTAGCTCTTAATTCAGCTCTCAGCTAGACTTGGCAGAAGATTCTCAAACAGCAATTAATTGCCCACTACAGTGAAAAGAGATCAGAGACTTAGACATCTATGCTTCAGTGTTTAAACAATCACATGTCCCAGGAAAATGCATGTTGGAATTAAATGAGATACTGACAGTGTGCATGCCAGTTCTGAAGCACCTTGTCGCACCCTTTCAGCCTTTCCTCATTTTCCTGGCTTGTGCAGTTACTGAATCCAGGAAAAGATACAGCTATTTTAAGAAGGTGCTGACCACTGTATCATACATTCCTGTGTCCTCACCATTTCTTTTCCAGCTTGAGATCCAAAAGTACAGAACATCACTAATATTTATCCAGTTCTTTGCAGGGAAGCAATATGGTTATAGTACATATTCAGATTGCAAATACAATTATTGGTAATTCCATATATGAGTAATTCAGCACATTTTAAATTAAATTCAATGTCCCTTATTTCTTCAATTACAATTTCCTGAAATTAGTATTTAGTATTGTAGAGGATGGAAGGGGCATGGTGGCTCAGTGGGTAAGATGCCAGGCTTGTCGATCGGAAGATCGCAAGTTCGGAGGTTCGAATCCCTAGTCCTGTGTGCGGAGTGAGCTCCCGCACTAGCTCCAGCTCTTGCCAACCTAGCAATTCGAAAGCATGCAAATGCAAGTAGATGAATAGGCACCACTTCAGTGGGAAGGTAACAGCGTTCTGCATGCGTCATGCCGGCCACATGACCACGGAAGCGTCTTCAGACAATGCTGGCTCTTCGGCTAACAAACGGAGATGAGCACCGGCCCCTAGAGTCGGACACGACTGCACAAATGTGCGGGGGGTACCTTTACCTTTACCTTTATTGTAGAGGATAACCTGAGTCCTCAGGGCCATATGTGGCCGCCTAACCTGATGGGGTTTCGGTTTGATTTTTTTTTTTTTTTGGCCCCTGGAACAACCTCTGATCAGGATTACTGAAAATTGGTGGTATAGTTTCCTGCCCCTTTGAGTTAAGAAATACTCAAATTTTTATATAAAAGCTCTTAAAATAGCCATAGCATTTTTGAAACACACAGACCTCCAAGGAAAAATACACACAAAATTCTGGGCCACGTGCTTTTAAGGATCAACCCATCGCCTCCAACCCCAAACTATCTCCCTACCCCCAAAAGTTAAATGCTGCCTTTGTTGGTCAAAATATTTCCCACAACTGATTAGTGGGTAGGGAAAAACACATTAACTTGCTAGTTTTTTATGCTGTTTTTCCCACATAAATAATGCCCAATTTATTTTAATTTTGCAAGAATAATACTAGTACTGGAGTGCTTATCAAGGTACATTATAATCAGTACAGCATTTTAGAATATCTGAAGAAAATCATTTTGAATGTTTCACTATCAGCCTTTAAATGCCTGGTAAAATATGTCTTCTGTGGTTAGAAAGTTGGGTTTAGTTTAGAAGATCTTGTTCAAATACTGTATAACTTAAAGCCACTCAACATTTCTTTACACCATTTGCATTGTATAATTATTATCTAGCTAAAGGAGGAGAAACCTAAATCTGTAATGGAGTGAAGGCAAAAGTAAAAATGCTGAACAGTATATTTAGGGTGTCTTTTTCAAACTCGACTATCTGAAATAGATGAATCATAGTTGTGAAAATATTAGTCGCTAGGTCAGTTCACAGCTAATACAGAGATTTATATATACAGTATACACACATATACACGCACAGAACTGTGAATGTGATACACATTCAGAAATAATAGAGAAAGACCTTGAATTGAACTCAACACTTGAATTCATGCAGTTTTCTTGGCAAGTTTATAGAAGTGCTTTCTTTTTGTTGTCTTTTGAGATTTTATTTTTTTACTTCCCAGTTTAGCCAATGTTCAAAACAAATTTCAAGAGCTAGATGGGGTTTGTCGGGAAGAGAGCAGAAAAGGATGGAAATGTTTACAGCAAAACTTTCCAAACTTTTCATGTTGGTGACACACTTTTTAGACATGCATCATTTCGCGACACACTCTTACAGCAGGGCACAAGGCAGGCACTAGGACATGCATGGAATCACAGCAGGTTTGGAGGCAGCAAGGCACAGGGCAGGCACTAGGACCTGTGTGGAATCCTGGCAGGGCTCCGAGGCAGCAGCAGCCGTGACACACCCAGACACTGCAGCTGACACACTAACGTGTCCCGACACACAGTTTGGAAAGCTGTGGTTTACAGGCATCCCATAAGAGGTTCTTTGGCTTGCAAAACAATGATAAGAATTAGAATACAATATAAAACACCTAGTTAAAGACATAACAAAAAGTACCATACATTTATCAATGTGAATAATATGACTATTACAAGTAGATTGAAGTTTAATACTGGAATAATATTTATTAAAGGAAACAGTGCAATCAACAAAATGTGTTAGCAGAATAGACTGCTGAGTGAGACATGGAGATTGGAGAAGAAGTAGACAAGAATACAAAACAATGGGGTGAATGAAGAATGAAGATACAGTAATTCTATGGAATCCTAGCCGAACATCAACACTTAACAAAAACTGAATCAGGTAGAATGGCAGTTAGTGTTTGAAGTAGTTGAATGAAAAGCTTGCCACTTACAGAGGGTTAAGCTCTACAGCTGTCTGAGGTGGAACAAGATTCTTCAATTTCAGCATTCACCTGTGTCAGATTGTTATTTCTGGGATCAGGGACAATTTATGGTCAATGTAAGCTTTAAAAATCTTCAATGGTTATTATGTTCTGCCAAATTTGTCCAACATAACAAGTTCCTTTTAATAACACCTCCAAATCCAGTGAGCTGTAGCTGAGCAATACCTCAGAAGACTGCCTTCTGTACTTTCAAGCTTCTATTTTGGGGTGATCTGCTTAAGATGGGAGGAGAGAATGTTAAGTATGCTGCTGTGAGATACTGGAAGACAGACATGATATAAATACAATTTTTTTAAAAACTCCATGGAAAGATTACGGGATGGCAGAAACTGCAAGTTAGAGAAAACTGCAACTTAAACCATCTGGTGTTCAGATGAGAAGAACAATTGTCCCTATTAAAACCCTTTCCTCGTGTGATAGAAATAAAGAAAATAGAACTAACCAGAAAATCCAGTTTCCCCTCAGCTTTTACCAAATCAAGACATTTTGCTGCCTGAAGGAAACAAAAAGAGCCAAGATAAGATGGCATTCCTTCCCATCACACTGCAAATCTGACTAGACTAGCAATTCAGTCTTCCTTCAATACTGGCAAGGCAATTCTTTACGACACTTGAACTTGAAGGTACACAAGCTAGAGTATGGCATAAGTTCCACCCTTCAAAGCCTGGTTGACCCTTAACATTTGCGAGCTCAGTTGACTGCCTCACTCTGCCTAACAGAGTTGGCCTTGATTTGCAAGATCCACATTATTCAGATGATGACTGATACAGAAATGAAGATGGAGACTTAAAAGGAGAAGAAAGTATTTCCAGTTTGGATCATGAAGTGCTGCTTTTAATTTTCTTTTATGCACAAAAAAAAGATAAAATACATTTTCTTCTTAGTTGTCACACCTTTTCATATGGCATACCAGTCCCAACCTATGCTTTTTATACCTCCTGATGGATGTAATTATTCCTAATTGTCAGTATTGTGCTATGAACTTTTCTAAAGTATATTTTTGTGCTCATTCCTTGTGCCTTTAAAATGATACTGAGAGCAAATCCTTCATCTGGATTGTCTGTGACAAATTGATGCTTGATTCAAAAATGCCCCAAAAGAAGATGAAGCTTTTGTAAAATCAACACGTGCTGATGAAACTTACCTGTAATATGATTGTCATGGCAACTGGATTTCTTTCTTTTGGTTGAAACGTTTCGCTGCTTGTCCAAGTAGCTTCTTCAGTCTGGGCAAAAGTTGGTGAGGGGACCCCATATTTGTCTTCTAGGGTGGCTGTGTGACCTTACACCTGAATGGCTTGTTAGTTGGGCAGTTGAGGTGTAGATAGTTTTTGGGATGTCTTACTTCTAAAATCTTTATTCATCCCCAAGTGGATCATTAAATGTGGCCTTACTGGTGAACTTGTGAAGTGGTCTTAATCTTCCTGGGGACTAATGAAAGAGCAGCATGATAAATGGGGGACAAGTTGTGCCTGAGGCCTCCGCCTCTATTGAGGGAAGGATTTTGCACTTTGCCTGAATGGATTCCTTAACCCCTCTCTCAAACCACCTATCTTTCCTGTCCAAAATGTGAACATTAATGTCCTCAAATGAGTGTCCTTTTTCTTTTAGATGAAGGTAAACTGCCGATTCTGGTCCTGTGGTGTTGCTCCTCCTGTGTTGGGCCGTCCTCTTGTGTAAAGGCTGTTTGGTTTCTCCAATGTAGAGCTCGGAACACTCCTCACTGCACTGGATTGCATATACTACATTGCTCCTCTTACGTTTTGGTGTTGGATCTTTAGGGTGTACAAGCCTCTGTCTCAGTGTGTTGGTGGGTTTGAAATATACAGTTATGTTGTGTTTGCCAAATATCCATTTTATCTTTTCTGACATGCCGGCCATGTAAGGAATGACCAGGTTCTTCCGTGGATTCTGAGTCTCAGCTCTGTCTGCTGCTGTTTTGGGTCTAGGGGTAAGTCTAGATTTAATGAAGGCCCAATTTGGATATCCACAGGTCTTCAGCGCTGTCCTCGGGTGCTGATTTTCTTTCTTTTTGGCACCCATGGAGGTGGGGATGGTTTCTGCCCTGTGGGACAATGTCCTGATGACTCCTAGTTTGTGCTGCAGTGGGTGGTGGGAGTCAAACATCAGGTATTGGTCTGTGTGTGTGGGTTTCCTGTAGATCTCTATTTCTAGCTTGCCACAGGTCCCAATAAGGACTTCACAGTCTAGGAATGCCAGCCTGTTGTCCTTGGTGTCTTCCCTGGTGAACCTAATGTTTGTGTCTATGGTATTTATATGGTCTGTGAAAGCCTGTACCTCCTGGGCCTTGATTTTAACCCAGGTGTCATCCACATACCTGAACCAGTGGGTGGTGGGTGCCATTCCCTGGAATGTGCTGAGTGCTTTCTTCTCCACTTCTTCCATGTATAGGTTGGCAACAATGGGTGACACGGGGGAACCCATGGCACAGCCATGTTTCTGTCTGTAGAAGTCACCTCTGTACGAGAAGTAAGTGGTGTTGAGACACAGGTCCAGAAGACGGCAGATCTGGTTCGGGTTGAGATTGTTTCTCCTTTCGAGGGTGCTGTCCTCTTCTAGTCTCTTCTTAACCACAGTTAGGGCATGAGTGGTGGGGATGCTGGTGAAAAGAGAGGAAACATCGAAGGAGACCATGGTTACATCTGAATCAACCTACAGACAATTCCACCTGGATGACAGAATCTTCATCGACATGATTGTTTTTCTTAAAAGAAATGGTTTGAGCCAGGCTCTCAGGTAAAAATTGAGGAACATTGAAATGACTCTTATGCTGGAGATCATCTGTACCAGAAACTTATAACTTTTGTCCAGGGAATAGAATCAAGTTAGAAGATGTCTCAGAACTCATCTAGTCCAATCCCCTGCATACTGGAAGATCTGTTAAATTATTTTGGAGCTATGGCTATGAAGTCTCTTACTTGAAAACCTCCAATGAACATGCTACTTCATGATATCAACCTTTTTCACTGGTTGATAGCTCTTACCATCAGGAAATTTCTCCTAATATCTAACAATCTCCTTCCCTGTAGTTTCATCCCATTGATTTGAATCCTACCCTTCGGGGTGACAGAGGACAGGTCTACTTCCTTGTACAATAATCCTTTGATATCCAAAGACAGCTATTATACAGTGGGGCAAAAAAGTATTTAGTCAGCCACCAATTGTGCAAGTTCTCCCACTTAAAAAGATGAGAGAGGCCTGTAATTGACATCATAGGTAGACCTCAACTATGAGAGACAAAATGAGAAAACAAATCCAGACAATCACATTGTCTGATTTGGAAAGAATTTATTTGCAAATTATGGTGGAAAATAAGTATTTGGTCACCTACAAACAAGCAAGATTTCTGGCTCTCACAGACCTGTAACTTCTTCTTTAAGAGGCTCCTCTGTCCTCCACTCATTACCTGTAGTAATGGCACCTGTTTGAACTTGTTATCAGTATAAAAGACACCTGTCCACAACCTCAAACAGTCACACTCCAAACTCCACTATGGTGAAGACCAAAGAGCTGTCGAAGGACACCAGAAACAAAATTGTAGACCTGCACCAGGCTGGGAAGACTGAATCTGCAATGGGCAAGCAGCTTGGTGTGAAGAAATCAACTGTGGGAGCAATAATTAGAAAATGGAAGACATACAAGACCACTGATAATCTCCCTCAATCTGGGGCTCCACGCAAGATCTCACCCCGTGGGGTCAAAATGATCACAAGAACGGTGAGCAAAAATCCCAGAACCACACGGGGGGAACCTAGTGAATGACCTGCAGAGAGCTGGGACCAACGTAACAAAGGCTACCATCAGTAACACACTACGCCGCCAGGGACTCAGATCCTGCAGTGCCAGACGTGTCCCCCTGCTTAAGCCAGTACATGTCCGGGCCCATCTGAAGTTTGCTAGAGAGCATTTGGATGATCCAGAAGAGGATTGGGAGAATGTCATATGGTCAGATGAAACCAAAGTAGAACTGTTTGGTAGAAACACAACTCGTCGTGTTTGGAGGAGAGAGAATGCTGAGTTGCATCCAAAGAACACCATACCTACTGTGAAGCATGGGGGTGGCAACATCATGCTTTGGGGCTGTTCCTCTGCAAAGGGACCAGGACGACTGTTCCGTGTACAGGAAAGAATGAATGGGGCCATGTATCGTGAGATTTTGAGTGCAAACCACCTTCCATCAGCAAGGGCATTGAAGATGAAACGTGGCTGGGTCTTTCAGCATGACAATGATCCCAAACACACCGCCCGGACAACGAAGGAGTGGCTTCATAAGAAGCATTTCAAGGTCCTGGAGTGGCCTAGCCAGTCTCCAGATCTCAACCCCATAGAAAACCTTTGGAGGGAGTTGAAAGTCCGTGTTGCCCAGCGACAGCCCCAAAGCATCACTGCTCTAGAGGAGATCTGCATGGAGGAATGGGCCAACATACCAGCAACAGTGTGTGCCAACCTTGTGAAGACTTACAGAAAACGTTTGACCTCTGTCATTGCCAACAAAGGATATATAACAAAGTATTGAGATGAACTTTTGATATTGACCAAATACTTATTTTCCACCATAATTTGCAAATAAATTCTTTCCGAATCAGACAATGTGATTGTCTGGATTTGTTTTCTCATTTTGTCTCTCATAGTTGAGGTCTACCTATGATGTCAATTACAGGCCTCTCTCATCTTTTTAAGTGGGAGGACTTGCACAATTGGTGGCTGACTAAATACTTTTTTGCCCCACTGTATAATCTTTTCTCAGTCTTCCACAGGTTAAACATACACAGTTCTTTTGACCATTCCTCATAGGAGATGGCTTCCAGTCCCTTCACCATCTTGTTAGCCTTCTATAAACTGGCTCCAGTTCGTCAGTGCCCATTGTACATTGTGGAGTCCATAGTATCCTAAATGGGGCTGATCTGGCCAGAGTAGATGGGTTAATTTGAAATCTGTGCTCGTGTTAATACATTCCAAAATAGTCTTTTTTTGCAGATGTATCACACTGTTGGCTTATGTTCAGTTTGTGATCTACTAGAAAATCCAGTTTCTTTTCGCATGTACTACTGCCAAGCCAGGTCTCCCCTATTCTATATTTGTGCCTTTTCTAACACTTTACAATTTTTAATCCTTTATCATTGTCCCTGTTCACAAAGTTCATTTCAGGCCACCGCTCAAGTCTTTTTAGATCTTTTTTAAATCTCTCATCTAAACTATCAGATACTTTCAGTTTTGTGTCATCTGCAAATTTTATAAATGTTCCCTCACTTTTCTTATTCAAGCCATTGATAACAATGTTGAACAGCACAGGGCCCAGGACTGAGCTTTGTAGCACTTCACTCAGTAGTTTCCTCCAAACAAATGGAGCCATTAATGAGCACTCTTTTGGTGCAGTCATTCAGCCAAATCATGGCATTTGCCTTATCTATTAAATTAGTAACTCTCAAAAAAGAAATTAAGTATAGTTTGAAAACTTGGTGACAAATAAATTCTAGCTCTGGTTAATTGTTTCATTCCTATCCGTAAATAGATTGTTCAATAATCTGCTTGAGGACCTTGCCCACTTTAGACACTAAACTGACAGATGTCTAATTTCCTGGCTGTTCCTCCTTTTCTTGTTTAAAAATAGGGTTAACAATTGCTCTCCTCTGGGACCTCAAAGATTACAGTTGGTGATTTTGCAACCAAACCAAACCATGATAAGAATCCCATATTACAAGGAGAACTCAGTGCAGGGACAGTTTTGGTTGAACGGTAAAGAATATTTGAAGTTGAGGAACGAGAACTCAGCTCTTTATACTTTTAGACAATAATGCTGGTGCCATAAATAGTAGGACATGTCCCTGGATACAAATGCTATCTGGTCAGTCACCCATGCTGAGAGAAACTGTGTCATGATATACTAAAGGGTGCTACATTGGGGTTATGTCCTGTGGCAGTCAGATGGGTATCTGCCTCTTTACGTATACAAGAGTATAGCTACACTGATAAAAATGATTCTGCATTGAGTCCTCCCACCTCCCCAGGAATCATAATAAATGCCTTTTCCATTGTGAACTGATCTTTGATTTTAGAGAAAGGAAGAAAGTTGCTAATTATCTTAGTTAATAAAGAATAATCACCTGGTAGCCAAAAAAAAGTATCAGACTGAACAGCACAGTAGCTTTGTAGGATGACTTGGAATCCTATTGGCCCATTTTGTCACCTGACTGCTGAGCATGTAATTTATTTATTTATTTATTCATTCATTCATTCATATTTATACCCCGCCTATCCCCTCCCTATCGGAGGACTCTAGGCGGCTTACAACATTATAAATTCAAATATTAACAATTCATATATTTAACAATGTTACTACCGCGCGCTTAGGAAAGGGGTAAGGGAACCAACTCTTGAAGTATTGGACTACATGTCCCAGAATACCTTCCTTCAGAGTCGGCTGCTGACGTCCTGGATGTTGCTGTTCGGGATCCGTCATCTCCGTTCTCCATTCTCTGTTTCCACCGCCATTCACGAGGTCTTATTCGCTCCAGAGGCGACCCCCGACAGGACGCCAGCAAATTGTCCCACGTAAGGTGGTACCCATTTATCTACTTGCAATTAGCTTTCGAACTGCTGGGTTGGCAGAAGCTGGGGCAAGTGACGAGAGCTCACTTCGCCACGCGGAGGTTCGAACTGCCGACCTACTGATGGGCAGTCTCACAGCATCAGCGGTTTAACCCGCTGAGCTACCGCGCCCCCAATTCTCCTTGGCTACCTATGGCAGTGGATCTGAAGTGAATCACTTCTTACTGCCTCTAATAAAATTGCTATCAATGGTGTAGAGAGCACAACCCTTGAGTTCTGCTGCTAGAATCTCTTATTTTTTAATTTACTGTGGCATAAAGGTAAAGGTTCCCCCCGCACATTTGTGCAGTCGTGTCCGACTCTAGGGGCTGGTGCTCATATCTGTTTGGTAGCCGAAGAGCCAGCGTTGTCTGAAGACGCTTCCATGGTCATGTGTCCGCATGATGCGCGCGGAATGCTGTTACCTACCCACCGAAGTGGTACCTATTAATCTACTTGCATTTGCGTGCTTTCGAATTGCTAGGTTGGCAAGAGCTGGAGCTAGTGCGGGAGCTCACTCCGTCACGCGGGGCTAGGGATTCGAACCTCCAAACTTGCGAACTTACGATCGACAAGCCTGGCGTCTTACCCGCTGAGCCAACACGCCCCCTTACTGTGGCATACTAGGCCACTAAAAAATGTTCTAACTACATATCATGTTATATTATATTAACTAACCTGTCTTTGAAGGACAGCCAAAGCAGTTAAAAGAAATCAGAAAACATTACAACAAATCAAAAGATTACATGGAGTATATTACCCCAAAATTTAAAGTTAGACCTAAAGTACTGTATAATTTTTTACGCAGCCACAGTGGTAAACAGCAGAATGTGCCGTCTCTATAGAATTACAGACAATGGTTCAACTGTGGCATTGGGTGCCACGCACATGCTAAATCAAGTTTCTTTTAACAAGTTGAGTTTATACATTGCACCATGCTAAGCCATGCTTTTTAATTATGTTTACTGAATAAACCCCAGTTGGGTGGTTCTAAATGTTAAACCATAAAACATGGTTTACAAATCCCAATGATGGTTTCATACAACATAAGGAAGAAAATCATACTTTGATTTTGAGAATTATGTGTTAATTATTAAGTATTAATTAATGTGTGAATTAAATCTTAAAAGAGTTCTGTAATATTATGCTCAAACTCTGAATATCCTGAATTACTGAGAAAAATCTTCACTAGTCTTCCCAATTTTGTTACCTCTTCATGAGCTATGGTTAGAGCCTTTGACTACCTTATCATTCCCAGCTAGTAAGTATTGCTTATGGTGTGGGATGATGTGAGATGCAGGGTGGCACCAGCTGGAAAAGTCTACATTGCATTAAGATTTTGGAAAAAAGGAACAATGCCCTTTCTCCTGCCTTTAGTATTTCATATTTGACATAAAACTGCCCTGGACAGATCACTATATAAAAACTTAGGAAGGAGGTCTATTTTGTGAAGATGTAGAGAAAGATTCAAAAATAATATGCCAAGGACTAGTTTCTTAATCATCTTGCAAGAACCAACATGTCCCCTACCCAACTTCACAGCTTCCAAGCTCAAGTGTTCCATCAAGACTTTTTCAAAGCCTTTCTAAATGCTCTCTGTATTTGCAGTAGGTTTTCGGTATCGTTCAGACTGAATATTGCAGTATTATTCTTTTCATCCCTCTTGCATCCAAATAGAGATCTCCCTGCTCTTTGACCTATGCTTGAATCTAACACCCTCAAGCTGTTTTGAGGCACATGCATTAACAGAAAAGTTGTGTGTGCCCTTTTGGACTTGGCCACTAATCATAGCAAACAGACCATTAATAGCGGCCACTTCTATTGCCTGCCAAGATAATTTCCCCATTTAGGGTCTGGGAGAAATCGTATAATGCTATTCTACAATGACTCAGTGCTTTGGTATACTGGAACTTCCGCATTTTGGTCTTATGTGTTTCTAAAATGTTTTGTTTAAAGACACAGCTGACCAATTTTCCAGGAACTTAAGTAATTTGTTCCAGTAAGGAAAATCTAAGTTTTATTTTTCTGCCCAGAGATTTTACATGAGCAGTCTTACAAAATGCCCGCAACTAGAAATGGATATTTATATCATTCTGCAAAACAGTTATGTACATTGTGATTAAGAAGTAAAATCCCAGTCTGTAGATCTCTTATTTCTAGAATAGTTGGACTGACTTGAGTAGCTATAAAAGGTAGTCAACCTTGCCCATTATGTGACAAATCCCCATACACTATGTGGACTAAGGATTTCAGCATTTATCAATACAGTTTACATCTATTCATAATTAACATCTATTGCTATTCAAGATATCAGAAGAGCATTGGGTTTGGGACAGCTCAACTTTCTACAGTACTGCAATGCATATGGTTGTTGTTCAGTTGTTTAGTCGTGTCCGACTCTTCGTGACCTCATGGACCATAGCACGCCAGGCCTTCCTGTCTTTCACTGTCTCCCGGAGTTTACTCAAATTCATGTTCATTACATTGGTGATGCTATCTAACCATCTCATCCTCTGCCATCCCCTTCTCCTTTTGCCTTCAGTCTTTCCCAGCATCAGGGTCTTTTCCAGTGAGTCCTTTCTTCGCATTAGGTGGCCAAACTATTTGAGCTTCAGTATCTGTCCTTCCAATGAGCAGTCAGGGTTGATTTCCTTTATGATTGACTGATTTGACCTCCTTGCAGTCCAAGGGACTCTCAAGAGTCTTCTCCAGAACCACAGTTCGAAAGCATCAATTCTTCGTCGCTCAGCCTTCCTTATGGTCCAACTCTCACAGCCATACATTACTACTGGGAAAACCGTAGCTTTAATTATACGGACCATTGTCGGCAAGGTGATGTTTTTTAATAGGCTGTCTAGGTTTGTCATAGCTTTCATCCCAAGGAGCAAGCGTCTTTTAATTTCATGGCTGCAGTCACCGTCTGCGGTGATCTTGGAGCCCAAGAAAATAAAATCTGTCACTGCTTCCATTCCCCTTCTATTTGCCAGGAAGTGATGGGACCAGATGCCATGATCTGGGTTTTTTTAATGTTAAGTTTCAAGCCAGCTTTTGCACTCTCCTCTTTCACCCTCATCAAGAGGGTCTTTAGTTCCTCTTCACTTTCTGCCATTAGGGTGGTATCGTCTGCATATCTGAGGTTGTTGATATTTCTCCCTGCAATCTTAACTCCGGCTTGTGATTCATCCAGCCCGGCATTTCTCATGATGTACTCTGCATATAAGTTAAATAAACAGGGTGATAATATACAGCCTTGTTATATTCCTTTCCCAATTTTGAACCAATCGGTTGTTCCATGTCCAGTTCTAACTCTTGCTTCTTGACCTGCATACAAGTTTCTCAGGAGACAGGTAAGGTGGTCTGGTACTCCCATCTCTTTAAGAATTTGCCAGAGTTTGTTGTGATCCACACAATCAAAGGCTTTAGCGTAAATGAAGCGGAACTAGATGTTTTTCTGGAACTCTCTTGTTTTTTCCATGAACCAGCGAATGTTGGCAATCTAATCTCTAGTTCCTCTACCTCTTCGAAACCCAGCTTGCACTTCTGGTAGTTTTCGGTTCACATACTTCTGAAGCCTAGCTTGTAGGATAACCTTGCTAGCATGTGAAATGAGCACAATTGTATGGTAGTTTGAAATTCTTTGGCATTGCCCTTCTTTGGAATTGGAAACTGACCTTTTCCAATCCT
The DNA here is from genome assembly GCA_023362775.1 of Charina bottae. NCBI lineage: Eukaryota > Metazoa > Chordata > Lepidosauria > Squamata > Charinaidae > Charina > Charina bottae. Next base: position 10,785,145 of record JALMGJ010000023.1, read on the forward strand.
GTGGCCACTGTTGAGTTTTCCAAATTTGTTGGCATATTGAGTGCAGTACTTTAACAGCATCATCTTTTAGGATTTTAAATAGCTCAGCTGGGATACTGTCTTCTCCGCTAGCTTTGTTGTTAGTAATGCTTCCTAAGGCCCACTTGACTTCACACTCTAGGATATCCGGCTCAAGGTCAGTGACCACACCATCGTATTTATCAGGGACATTAAGATCTTTCTTGTATAGTTCTTCTGTGTATTCTTGCCACCTCTTCTTAATCTCTTCTGTTTCTCTTAGGTCCCTGCCTTTTCTGTCCTTTATCATGCCCATCTTTGCACAAAATGTTCCCTTGATGTCTCCAATGTTCTTGAAAGAGATCTCTAGTCTTCCCCATTCTATTGTTTTCCTCGATTTCTTTGCATTGTTCATTTAAGAAGGCCTTCTTATCTCTCCTTGCTATTCTCTGGAAATCTGCATTCAGTTGGTTATATCTTTCCCTTTCTCCCTTGCCTTTGCTTTCCTTCTTTCCTCAGCTATTTGTAAAGCCTCATCAGACAGCCACTTTGCTTTCTTGCATTTCTTTTTCTTTGGGATGGTTTTAGTTGCAGCCTCCTGTACAATGTTACAAACCTCCATCCGTAATTCTTCAGGCACTCTGTCTACCAGATCTAATCCTTTAAATCTATTCCTCACCTCCACTGTATATTCATAAGGGATATGATTTAGGTCATACCTGAGTGGTCTAGTGGTTTTCCCTACGTTTTTCAATTTAAGCCTAAATGTTGCGATAAGAAGCTCATTATCTGGGCCACAGTCAGCTCCAGGTCTTGTTTTTGCTGACTGCATAGAGCTTCTCCATCTTTGGCTGCAAAGCATATAATCAATCTGATTTCGGTATTGATCATCTGGTGATGACCATGTGTATAGTCGTTGTTGAAAAAGAGTGTTTGCTATGACCAGCGTGTTCTCTTGACAAAACTCTATTAGCCTTTGCCTTGCTTCATTTTGTACTCCGAGGCCAAAGTTGCCTGTTATTCCGGTTATTTCTTGACTTCCTACTTTAGCTTTCCAGTCCCTTATGATGAAAAGGACATTTTTTTTGGTGTTAGTTCTAGGTGTTGTAGGTCTTCATAGAACTGGTCAACTTCAGCTTCTTCGGCTTCAGTGGTTGGGGCATAGACTGAATGGTTTGCCTTGGATTCAAACTGAGATCATTCTGTCGTTTTTGAGGTTGTACCCCAGTACTGCCTTTCCCACTCTTTTATTGACTATGAGGGCCACTCCATTTCTTCTAAGGGATTCTTGCCCACAGTAGTATATATAATGGTCTCCTGAATTAAATTCGCCCATTCCTGTCCATTTTAGTTCGCTGATTCCCAAGATGTCGATGTTCAATCTTGTCATCTCATGTTTGACCACATCCAGTTTACCTTGATTCATTGATCTTACATTCCAGGTTCCTATGCAATATTGTTCTTTACAGCATCGGACTTTCCTTCCACTTCCAGACACATCCACAACTGAGTGTCCTTTTGGCTTTGGCCCAGCCGTTTCACTCTTTCTGGAGCTACTCGGAATTGACCTCCGCTCTTCCCCAGTAGCATATTGGACACCTTCCGACCTGAGGGGGTCATCTTCCGGCGTCATATCTTTTAGCCTTTTAATACTGTCCATGGGGTTTTCTTGGCAAGGATACTGGAGTGGGTTGCCATTCCCTCCTCCAGTTTTGGACCACGTTTTGTCAGAACTCTCCGTCATGACCTGTTCTTCTTGACCTGACTTCATTGAGTTACGCAATCCCCTTCGCCATGACAAGGCAATGATCCATGAAGGGGACTGCATATGGGGCTGCCCTCAAAAATGAGTTGGAAGCTGCCATTAGCTCAAATTATAGCAGTTGAGATTTTAATTGAGATAGTGTGCTGGGAACATTACTGCCCAATGTTTAAATAACTTTAGCTACCAATTCATATCAAATACCAATTCAGTCCTATTCAAAGTGCTGTTCTTGAATTGTAAGCCCTTCAGTGGTCACGGACCAACCTGTTCCCGTGTTAACCTGCCTGAACATTAATATTCTTTCAATGAAGGCTGCAATGGACCACACCATTGGAAGTCAGGGAGTTGAATTGGAAGGGATACTGCTTTGTTGAACCCAACATGTTGATGCCTGTCCTAGTTGCTAAGCGAAAATTCTCTGCGACTCAAAAACTAGAAAATTCTGTACATTAGGGGCTCCATGTCACATTGGAAGGAACTATTGAGTTGTCTAATAAAGAGTTCCATTTTTGGTGCTAAGCTATTCTACATACTTATGAATGAGAGATGAGAGAATAGAAAATATGATTATCAAACTGGAAGGCATTTACAGTATTGATACAAATATAACAATAAGTAAAGTGTTATTGTTGAGAGGGGCGTGGTGGCTCAGTGGGTAAGACGCCAGGCTTGTCAATCGGAAGATCGCAAGTTCGGAGGTTCAAATCCCTAGCCCCGCGTGACAGAGTGAGCTCCAGCACTAGCTCCAGCTCTTGCCAGCCTAGCAATTCGAAAGCATGCAAATGCAAGTAGATGAATAGGTACCACTTTGGTGGGTAGGTAACAGTGTTCCACGCACGTCATGCAACCACATGACCATGGAAGTGTCTTCGGACAACGCTGGCTCTTCGGCTAACAAACGGAGATGAACACCGGCCCCTAGAGTCTGACAAGACTGCACAAATGTGCGGGGGGAACCTTTACCTTTTTAAAGTGTTGCTGACTTTCTACCCTTATAAAGAAGACTCTTCTATCTCTGGCAAGTTACTTCATCCAATTTTTTGTGACTTTTTAACAAGAACCTTGAGTTTTTGAGTTGCTCGCTATCTCTCATCTTTACCTACCTCATAGGGTTACAGTATTGCACGGCTAAGGCAGGGAGGGGAATATTTATGTCTTTGAGCTCCTTAAAGTTGGAGTAAAAATGAAGTCAATGTAAAAGACATTTCTACAGACAGCACAGATAAATAAATGAATACAGCCTGTCTCTCATCTGTGTAGAATGTTGAAATTGCAGTAATTCTACCTTAAAAGCAGAACAAAACATACTGACTTACCTTTCCTTTTTTATTTTTTGACTGGTAAATAAAACAGATTTTGATAAGCCTCTTAACCATCTATTTCATCCTCCTTAGAAGGAAAGCTTGATAAGCTCCATGTGTGTACATACATACAGCTCCTCTAAATCGGGGCTTTCCAAAGTTTTCCCGTGGTGACACACCAACCACTGTTGGTGTGTCGCCGCGGAAAAACCCGGAAGTGCCGCCATTGCGGCAGCGCGCAAAAACCCGGAAGCTCTGCTGCCGCTTTCGGTTTTTGCGCACCGCCGTTGGTGTGTCACCGCGGGAAAACCCGGAAGTGCTGATGATGATCAGCGCTTCCGGGTTGTGGTGACACACCAGACTGTGTGTGGTGACACACTTTTGTGTCGCCACACAGAGTTTGGAAAGCTCTGCCCTAAATGCTTGGAATAAAATCATGTCAGAGATATTAATAAACCTTTCCTGGTCATTAGGGTGTTTATTGGCTGGAATTTCTCTCAGGTAATATCACTTGGGAGAGGGGCGGGGCTTAGTGGTGGCTCAGTGGGTAAGACGCCAGGCTTGTCCATCGCAAGTTTGGAGGTTCGAATCCCTAGCCCTTCGTGCGGAGTGAGCTCCCGCACTAGCTCCAGCTCTTGCCAACCTAGTAATTCGAAAGCATGCAAATGCAAGTAGATGAATAGGTACCACTTCGGTGGGTAGGTAACAGCGTTCCGCGCGTGTCATGCAGCCACATGACCGTGGAAGCGTCTTCAGACAACGCTGGCTCTTTGGCTAACAAACGGAGATGAGCACCGGCCCCTAGAGTCGGACACGACTGCACAAATGTGCGGGGGGTACCTTTACCTTTTTTTAATATCACTTGAAGAATGAGAGGAGCCAGTTCATTTATAGTGAAACCTGAGCAGCCATTTGCTTTAGTGGAAAAATCAAGGATTCTATATAAGCACTGCATGAGGATGCCCAGGAATGCAATCAATCCATCTAGCAGCTTTCTTTGGGTTCCTTGCTAAATAATCACACAATCAAGAGATCTATGTGCAGCTGCATTTTCCATTAGAAACTTTAATTCTTTGATTCCAGGCAACAAATAATTTCTCGTGCACCGCCCCACCCCGCAGGGAGGCTGGACCCATTCGACTGGTCTGCCCCCGGCGACTTATGGACCCTATGAGGTTTCAGAGGGAGCTGGGGAGTATTCCCGAGGATCTGTTGCATGGTACGGCAGAGGCCCTGGCGGCAGCCTGGAATAGGAAGACCGCCGAGGCCCTGGATAGGATCGCGCCTGTGCGACCTCTCTTTCCTCATTCGACCCGTCACTCCCTGTAGTTCAAGGAGGAGTTGAGGGTTTTGAAGAGGGTTAAGAGACGTCTGGAGCGCCGCTGGAGAAAGACAAGGACTGAATCTGACCGGACACAATCTAGAGCCGCTGTTAAGGCCTACCTTGTGGCGGTAAGAGCGGCGAAACGTGAATATTTCTCCGCCCTTATTGCATCTGCAGAATGCCAACCGACGACCCTGTTTAAGATTACGAGATCTCTGCTAGGTCAATCTAAATCAGTGACCTATTTGCAGGGTTGGTCAGAGGAGTTTTCCGAGCATCTGCAGGAGAAAATCGCTCAGATCCATTCTAAGTTGGACTCTATGCGTGATACACGGTCTGGGGAGATGACAGAGGTACGTACTTACCCTGTTATCTGGGAACGGTTCGATCCTGTTGGACCTGAGAAAGTGGACAGAGTCCTCCGGATTGTGAAGGCCACCACTTGTCAATTAGATCCGTGTCCCTCCTGGCTAGTGAAATCGGCCCAGGCGATGATTAATGCATCTCTTGGGGAGGGAGTGTTCCCAGCGGCCTTTAAGGAGGCTCTGGTGCACCCCCTCCTCAAGAAGTCATCCCTGGACCCTACTATTTTGGACAACTTTCGGCCAGTCTCCCACCTCCCCTTTTTAGGGAAGGTGGTGGAGAAAGTGGTGGCGTCACAACTCCAGAGGATTCTGGATGAAACGGATTATCCTTTCAGTCAGGTTTCAGGCCGGGATATGGGACAGAGACTGCATTGGTCGCACTTATGGATGATCTCTGGCAAGGACGGGATGGAGGAAGTGCATCCATCCTTATCCTTTTAGATCTCTCAGCGGCTTTTGATACCATCGACCATGGTATCCTTTTGGGATGGCTCAGGGAGTTGGGGGTGGGCAGTGTAGTTCTGCAGTGGTTCACCTTTCTCCAGGGCCGTTCCCAATCAGTAATGATAGGGGAGATCTGACCCACGGCCCCTCCAGTGTGGGGTGCCTCAGGGTTCAGTGCTCTCCCCTCTCCTGTTTAACATTTATATGAAGCCACTGGGTGAGATCATCTGTCACCACTGGATGAAATACCATCTATATGCTGATGATACTCAGCTGTATATTTCCATCCCGGGTGAAGTAAGTGATGCAGTTGCCGCCCTATTTCAGTGTCTGAAGGCTGTAGGGGCCTGGATGGGGAACAACAGGCTTCGACTGAACCCTAGTAAGACGGAGTGGCTGTGGACTGATGGTCGCTCGGGATCTAGGAAGTTGTCATCTTTGGCTCTTGAGGGAGTGGCACTACCCCATTCAGAGCCAGTGCGGAATTTGGGGGTTCTCCTGGACTCAAGACTCCTGCTTGAAGAGCAGGTGGCAGCCATGGCCAGGAGAGCCTTTGCACAACTTCGGATTGTGCACCAATTACGCCCATTCCTGAACCGAGATGCCCTCTGAACAGTCACTCATGCCCTTGTCATCTCCCATATAGACTATTGTAATGCGCTCTACATGGGGCTACCCTTGAGGAGTATCCGGAAGCTTCAACTGGTCCAGAATGCGGCTGCGCGGACAATTATTGGGGCCAGAAGATCGGCCCATGTGACACTGTTGTTATGCGAGCTGCATTGGGTACCGGTTTCCTTCCGGGTACAATTCAAGGTGTTGGTTATCACCTTTAAAGCCCTACATGGCATAGGGCCAGGTTACCTGAGGAACCGTCTCATCCCCAGAACATCGACCCGTCCCACCCGATCAGCCAGAGAGGGCTTGCTGCAGACCCCATTGACTAAAGAGTTCCATCTAGCGGGGTCCAGGAGGTGGGCCTTCTCTGCAGCTGCGCCCGCCCTTCGGAATATCTTGCCCCCGGAGCTGAGGCTGGTTTCCTCGCTCCCGACCTTTCGGAAAGGCTTAAAGAACTGGTTCTGCCATATTGCCTGGGAGGGAAACACCAATAGTTCCTCCTGGGAATGGCTGGTCCCATGAAGCCTCCCAGTACTCCATTTTTAATATTTTATTCTTGGATGTTTTATTATGTATTGTTGTAATTTTATACTCATTTTAATTTTGTTTTATTGTACACCGCCCATGGTCCCCAATTGGGGAGATGGACAGTAATATAAATTTAATAAAATAAATAAATTTCTTGGGGAGAGGAGATATAGAGACCTTTCCAGCTGCTTTACCAACAGTTCTTCCATGCACATTCATACAGCACATTAAGCCCTAATTTAACCCATGGTTTGTTAAAGAAGCTACAATTTGGTAGGTGTAACTGCTGAGCCAAATCAATCATATTTTCCCTTAGCACATAGGAACCCAGTCAATATGTAACAAGGTTGACAACTTGCACTATTGTCATTTAACTATGGTTTGCACTAAGTACTAATTGTGTCTGCTGGCTTAGCATTTTGCGTGATCGACAAATTCTAAATTATTGAACAAACCATGGTTTACAAACCAAAATGGTTGGGTTTCTCATGTATATGCTTGTACAACATGAGTCATTACTCTCATTTCCCAGAAATTTTCTTTTCCATTCTCCTTCACACAAATCTCTTCAAATTTAGGAGTCTAGGCCAAGGTATTAAAAATGGGGCTTTTATATAAAGTTTTTGATATGAGTTGATATCGGCTGTAGCACTCTGCAACCTGCATTGTTTATGTTACTTTGTTTTATTTGTTATAGTGTGGACATTTTATTGCTTGTAGTGGTGGATATGGTAAACTGCTAAGGGTCTGTTTAATTGCAACAGGGATAAATCTGATAATTGTTTTTAGTCTTAGCATGTTATGGCTTTGCATTAGGTCAATCCAGGCCACATAGGCTTGCTCTATAAACCCTAACTTTTTTGAAAAAATTAGCTTAGAATTACAAACAAGAATTACAAGCACAAGAATCAAGGAGATATTTTCCTGCAGGACAAATAACTACAACAGGAGAATTGATACCAAATTTTAGCAAATCCTATTTATAAATCCGGTAATTATTTTCCAGGAATATAAATTAGGAAATTAATGGCCTCTCACTGTTTTACCCTTCCCTACCAAGCAATTTCTTTCTTTCGCTAATATGGCTAGAGACCGGTATGTTACCAATCTCCCAGTTGCACCACCAGATGCTTACTACTACTACTACCACCACCACCGCTACCCTTTTGCCACCTTCCTAAAAGCAGCTGGAACAATGAAAGGAGAGGTAGCAAAAAAGATGGCCCTTGGCATAAGATTGGGCAACTTGGTGCTGCTGCATTAAGGGAAGAGAAGGCCCTTAAGGGTTGTCGAATCTTCCCTGCACTGAGACACAGACCTTGACCCTCTGCATTCTCATTTTATCCCTAAAGCTATGCCTTCATTCTTTGGGATAGCTGGATTTTCAAGCTGCAAATTTATGAGTTTTGAGATACAGTCCTTCAAGAAGATAAATGGGGACGTGGAAAAGGAGGCCTGAAAAGGAAGACAATGTTCCAGCAGCAAAAAAAGCAGACATGACTAAGTGCACCCTGGATGGGTTTGCTCACCAGAAATTGGAGGCCAAAAAGATTGCCTTGATAGAAGTAGCCAGAGAGGATTTGCTGGTTATTTCTGCTCTGAATCCAGAGTTTGCACTGTGTACAAGAATGGGAAGGGGAGCACAGTCCACCACTGGAGGAAAAGCCAAGGGACAGAAATGTGAGAATACTAGCATTCAAAACCAGGAGTCTCTGAGTTCTAGTCCCGCCTGAGGCATGAAAGCTGGCTGGGTGACCTTGGGCCAGTCACACACACTAATCCCTAGGAAGGAGCCAATGGCAAACCAGGAGACAGAGTTCTAGTCCCGCCTTAGGCATGAAAGCCAGCTTGGTGACCCTGGGCCAGTCACTCTCAGCCCTAGGAAGGAGCCAATGGCAAACCAGGAGACAGAGAGTTCTAGTCCCGCCTGAGGCATGAAAGCCGGCTGGGTGACCTTGGGCCAGTCTCTCTCTCTCAGCCCAACTTACCTCACAGGGTTGTTGTGGGGAAAATAGGAGGAGGAAGGAGTATTCAGTATGTATGCCACCTTGAGTTATTTGTAAAAATAATAAAGGGATAAATACTCTTGTGACAATTCAATTATTGCTGGATTCACACCCTGCACTAAGCCAAAATGTGATATCCTTGGTTCTAGCTTAACTTAACATGTCGTGTGAATCCAGCCATTATAGTTCATAAACCATTGTTTCTGGCTTAGTGCATTATGCAAATAAAGCCAACTGTTTCTTCGGTCAGTTATGGCTAATGAAGCCATAGCTTAGCATGTTGTGTGAATGCAGTCAACTGGCAACTTGAAAAGGGGTATATACACTGCATGAATACATGTTTGTGTCAATAAACCACAATCAAGGAATCCATGCTTTCATATAAAGTATGAATCCAGCCACTTGTTAATTTTATTTATTTATTTAATTATTTATTTAATTTTTATCCCACCTTTATTATTTTTATAAATAACTCAAGGCGGCAAACATACCTAATACGTCTGTGAGGTGAGTTGGGCTGATGACTGATAGTTGTGATAGATCCATGTCTGCTGGAGGACTGATATACTGATAGGGATATCAGTAGCTGGTTACATCCCTATCAGTAGCAAACTACCACTGGGGCATTGCAGGCAGCAGAAACCTTGAGCTTTGTTACAATTTTGAGGAAACAGGTTTATTATTTTCCTCCCTTTGCCTCCACATTGGTTGGAATAGGCATTTCACCTCATTTATCCTGTGCTTTATTTTGTAGATGGAAAAAAAAACACTTCCCACTACATTGCTTGTCTCCCAATAATGAATGAGCTCCTGAAAGCATCTGTGATCTGCAATTAAGGAGATGAAGGAGAAGGAAAAGCAGGTTTGGTTTACAGTGAATTTGGAATGGATTGCAATCTGAAAGGGTGGTTATGGAAGAGCTCATATGTCAGGAAAAGAGCTGCAAGCCTCTAGCTCAGAGTGTTCCAAACTCTGTGTTGGGACACGTTAGTGTGTCGGCTGCGGTGTCTGGGTGTGTTGCGGCTGCTGCTGCCTCCAAACCTGCCCTGCCAGGATTCCGTGCAGGTCCTAGTGCCTGCCTTGTGCCCTGCTGTAAGAGTGTGTCGCGAAATGATGCCCTGCTGTAAGAGTGTGTCACGAAATGATGCATGTCTAAAAAGTGTGTCATCAAGATGAAAAGTTTGGAAAGCTCTGCTCTAGCTTATGTCTTTCTGCCTGATTGTAAGTTTTCATTGCTGAAGATTTGAAATATTCCAATGGGAATTTTGATCCTTGTAGGGACTCAAGTTCTAGGGACCATTCTGGGTTCACATAACATTTTAAGCCAGGGGTGGGGAACCTTTTTTATGCCAAGGGCCATTTTGATGTTTCTAAGATCACTCAAGGGCCGGGGGGCAGGGTCTGCGGGCGGGAGCCAATTACGCGGAAGGGGGCGGGGTTTGCAGGCGGGAGCCAATTGCGGGCACTGGGGGGCCCCGTGCCTGCCCCCACCACGCCCCCCTGCTGCGCCCGCCATCACCACGCCCGCCGCGGCCCTGCTGCTGTACCCGCTGCTGTGCCCGCTGCTGCCGCCACACCTCCGCTGCTGCGCCTGCTGCCACCATTCCTCCCACGCCCGCTGCCGCCACGCCCGCTGCGGGCCAGACCAATTGCTTTCACGGGCCTTATACGGCCCGTGGGCTGGACGTTGCCCACCCCTGTTTTAAGCCATAATACATATTTATTTTTCAAATTTTACCACCGCCCATCTCCCCCGAGAAGAGGGACTCTGGGCAGTTTACAATAAAACTAACGTTAAAACAGTAAGCATAAATACCATCTAAAATAGAAACACAAATTGCCAAATAAAAGTATAAAATAAAAATATAAAATCCAAGCAGCCATAAATGATCTAATATAGTGAGGAGAGCTCTAAGGCACCAGCCACCCCCAGGAATAACTATTCCCCTTCCCGCCCCAAGCGAGGCGGCAGAGCCAAGTCTTCAGGTTCTTCTGGAAGGTCAGGAGCAAAGGGGCTTGCCTCACTTCTGGGGACAGAGTGTTCCAAAGGGCAGGAGCCACTGCAAAGAAGGCCCACCTCCTGGACCCCAAGCAAAATTCTCTTACAGACGGGGTCCGCAACATGCCCTCTCTGCATGATCAGGTAGGACAGGTCGATGTCATGGGGATGAGACGGTCCCTCAGGTAACCTGGACCCATGCTATGTAGGGCTTTAAAGGTGATAACCAACACCTTAAATTGGACCCGGAAGCAAACTGGCACCCAGTGCAGCTTGTGTAACAATGGTGTCACATGTGCCGATCTAGGGGCACCAAGAATCGCCCGCGCAGCCGCACTCTGGCTATAAGTAATATAGTGACTTCTGACCAACTTATGCACAGGGTAAATCATGAAACCTGCCAATGGTGGTTTGTCCCCTAAACCATGGTTAAGCTAGCTTCAACTTGGTATATTGCACAGGCACATTCTAAGAACTGTTGATGTAGGTAAAATTTACTAGATTCAGGAAAACATGGAATGAAGCGGTGAGATGGAGCAAAGCAGGAATAATTTAGAGTTACTGGGCAGGACAGCCTCCCTAGTGGTAAAGAATCTATGAGATATATTGCTATAGTCACAATAGGCTGCTCCTGCTCCATACAAATGGATTATCTATGAGATATAATGCTTCTTGTGAATGTTACATCATGATGATGATGATAACTGTGACACCCTTGATCTGTTGACTATTAAATCAGAGTTCCTGACACAAGCCACTCAGGAATATGAAGGAATCTTTATTAAAGCCAGTGATCCATTGCATGTTAAAGACTCAAGTGAATAAAGCTCCCGCAACCAACAGTCTACCCATACCAAGGGTATCTCGCACCTTTGCCGGATCCATTTCAATCCCTTTGCTTGATACCTGATACCCCAGATAATGTAACTGCTCCTTATGAAATTCACGTTTTGACAATTTAGCATACAATTGATTTTTCAGTAACTGTTTCAGCACTTCCTTCACCAAAGACACATGTTCTTCTATCGTTTCACTATAAATCAGGATATCATCTAAATAGACTAACACCCCCTGGTACAGGAACTCATGTAACACTTCATTTATTAAATGCATGAAGACCTCAGGGGTCACAGATTGCGGGCAGCTGCCGATGCGATGACCCTCCTTGCCACATTTAAAGCATAGTCCCTTCTTAGCCCACCACTCCTTCTCTTCATCCCACGACTTACGAGCTCCCCGTCTCTCCGAGGGAAGGGTTGGTGGCGCTGGTTGCTTCCCTGTCATTTGGGCTCGCTGCTGTCTCTTCAAATGAATTCACATGTCTTCTACTTTGCCGGCGAGACAAATCCATCCTCTTAGGGTCCCAGGGTCCCCCCTTGCTAGGGACCACTCTAGGATCTCTGGGTGCAATCCCCCTTGGAAGTATTCAATTTTCAGTGATTCTAGCCAGTCTGTCAGCTTCCCAGCCAGCCTCCTGAATTCCGTGGCGTACTCTGAGACTGACCTGCTTCCTTGTTTAATATGTTGTAAGCTCCGAGGTCAACCACCTGGAGCAGGAGCCTCTTTCTTGCGTAGTCACCCACTGGTCTGGGTTCCTCTCCGTGCCTCCTCCCACCTCCAGGGACTAAGCAGGCTTGGTACTTTTCGTTGTCCTGGATCGAGTTGCGCTCTTGAGGTCGGTCAGGACCTTTGGCTTGATTCCCCGCTCCTCCAGTCATCCCCTGGTCTCTCGCCTGGTTGGGTTTGTTGGGGTTCTGAGTTCTGTCTCTCTCCCCTCTCTCCCACTCGGCGAGCTGTCTTCTTGTGCCGAACACTCCCGTGTGCTCCGGACAGAGCTCTGTTCTCCTCCATACTCCCCGTCATAAAGGGTGGGCAGCCTGTGGTCCCTGAACATCTTTTCTGGAGCTCCCAAAGCTCCAGAATTGACCATGATTATTAAAAATAGTGACACCCTTTAAAGATACCGAAATTGCACTGTAAGCCCTGAAACAGATTCAGCATCATTTAAACACAGCACAAAAAGCTTTCCAAACCCAGGAAAACATATTTCCAACTTCTGCCCTCCTCCATTACATTTCGTGTCTGCCCCACCAGCTGTTTCCCCCCCTAAATGTTTATGGGGAAATGCATTTTTGAACCTACCAAAAGAGAAACACTGGTGGAGGAAAGGTTATGATTTGAATAGAGAAAGCAACAATCCTCCTCATCCCATTGCCTCTTGGCTCCCATTCTCCCTTCTGAAACCTTTTTTGTTTTGGGAAAGGAAAAACAGGTAAAATATGGTTCAACTCTTAATCTACTGTAGCTGCTCCTGATCTTCTGAATACTTTGCAACTGTAAGTAAGAGGCTGCAGCCGTTTTAGCTTCAACAGTAACAAGCCTTCAGAATTGCACTTTGCAAGGGAGCCAGCAGGTGGCGCCCTTCCCTCTGTTGAATTGTGACAGCCTTCTATTTCGCTAGGAGAAGCTTCCCCAAACTTCAAATATCTCTGATAGAAAAATGACTGGGAAAAACATGGTGGAGAAAAATGAAGATTAAGGACAAAGATATGTTCTAGAAAGAAACTGTCCTGGTTCATAGTTTACTCTCTTATCCATTATTTTGTTGTTTATTCGTTCACTCGTCTCCGACTCCTCGTGACCTCATGAACCAGCCCACGCCAGAGCTTCCTGTTGGCCATCACCATCCCCAGCTCCCCCATGGTTGAGTCCCTCACCTCCAGAATACCATCCATCCACCTTGCCCTTGGTCGGCCCCTCTTCCTTTTGCCTTCCACTTTCCTTAGCATCAGCTTCTTCTCCAGGGTATCCTGTCTTCTCATTATGTGGCCAAAGTACTTCAGTTTTGCCTTTAATATCATTCCCTCAAGTGAGCAGTCTGGCTTTCTTTCCTGGAGTATGGACTGGTTTGATCTTCTTGCAGTCCAAGGCACTCTCAGAATTTTCCTCCAACACCACAGTTCAAAAGCATCTATCTTCCTTTGCTCAGCCTTCCTTATGGTCCAGCTCTCACAGCCATAGGTTACTACAGGGAATACCATTGCTTTAACTATGCGGACCTTTGTTGTCAGTGTGATGTCTCTGCTCTTAACTATTTTATCAAGATTTGCCATTGCTCTCCTCCCAAGAAGTAGATGTCTTCTGATTTCCTGGCTGCAGTCAGCGTCTGCAGTAATCTTTGCGCCTAGAAATACAAAGTCTGTCACTGCCTCCACTTTTTCTCCCTCTATTTGCCAGTCATCAATCAAGCTCGTTGCCATAATGTTGGTTTTTTTGAGGTTTAACTGCAACCCAGCTTTTGCACTTTCTTCTTTCACCTTCGTCATAAGGCTCCTCAACTCCTCCTCGCTTTCAGCCATCAAAGTGGTATCATCTGCATATCTGAGATTGTTAATGTTTCTTCCAGCGATTTTAACTCCAGCCTTGGATTCCTCAAGCTCAGCACGTTGCATGATGTGTTCTGCGTACAGGTTGAATAGGTAGGGTGAGAGTATACAACCCTGCCGTACTCCTTTCCCAATCTTAAACCAGTCCGTTGTTCCGTGGTCTGTTCTTACCGTTGCTACTTGGTCGTTATACAGATTCCTCAGGAGGCAGACAAGATGACTTGGTATCCCCATACCACCAAGAACTTGCCACAATTTGTTATGATCCACACAGTCAAAGGCTTTAGAATAGTCAATAAAACAGAAATAGATGTTTTTCTGAAACTCCCTGGCTTTCTCCATTATCCAGTGGATATTGGCAATTTGGTCTCTAATTCCTCTGCCTTTTCTAAACCCAGCTTGTACATCTGGCAATTCCCGCTCCATGAATTGCTGGAGTCTACCTTGCAAGATCTTGAGCATTACCTTACTGGCATGTGAAATAAGTGCCACTGTTAGATAGTTTGAACATTCTTTAGTGTTTCCCTTTTTTTGGTGTGGGGATATAAGTTGATTTTTTCCAATCTGATGGCCATTCTTGTGTTTTCCAAATTTGCTGGCATATGGCATGCATCACCTTGACAGCATCATCTTGCAAGATTTTTAACAGTTCAGCTGGGATACCGTCATCTCCTGCTGCCTTGTTATTAGCAATGCTTCTTAAGGCCCATTCAACCTCACTCTTTAGGATGTCTGGCTCTAACTCACTGACCACACCATCAGAGCTATATCCAATATTATTATCCTTCCTATACAGATCTTCCGTATATTCTTGCCACCTTTTCTTGATCTCTTCTGCTTCTGTTAGGTCCTTACCATCTTTGTTTTTGATCATACCCATTTTTGCCTGGAATTTACCTCCAATGTTTCTAATTTTCTGGAAGAGGTCTCTTGTCCTTCCTATTCTATTGTCTTCTTCCACTTCCGCACATTGCTTGTTTAAAAATAATTCCTTATCTCTCCTGGCTAACCTCTGGAATTTTGCATTTAATTGGGCATATCTCCCCCTATCACTGTTGCCTTTTGCTTTCCTTCTTTCTTGGGCTACTTCCAGTGTCTCAGCAGACGGCCATCTTGCCTTCTTGGTTTTCTTTTTCTTTGGGACGTTTTTTGTTGCCGCCTCCTGAACAATGTTGCGAACTTCTGTCCATAGTTGTTCTGGGACCCTATCTACTAAATCTAGTCCCTTAAATCTATTCTTCACCTCCACTGCATATTCCTTAGGAATATTAGTGAGTTCATATCTAACTGATCTGTGGGTCTTCCCTATTCTCTTTAGTCTGATTCTAAATTTTGCAATAAGAAGTTCGTGATCTGAACTACAGTCAGCTCCAGGTCTTGTTTTTACCGACTGTATAGATGTCCCCTTTGGCTGCAAAGGATGTAGTCAATCTGATTTCGGTGTCGACCATCTGGTGAAGTCCATGTATAAAGTCGTCTTTTAGGTTGTTGGAAGAGAGTGTTTGTTATGCACAGTGAGTTGTCTTGGCAAAATTCTATCAGCCTATGTCCTGCTTCATTTTGTTCTCCCAGACCATGCTTGCCTGTAATTCCAGGTGTCATTTGACTACCCACCTTAGCATTCCAGTCTCCTGTAATGAAAATAACATCTCTTTTTGGTGTATTATCCAGTAGGTGCTGCAGATCCTCATAGAACTGATCTACTTCTGCTTCTTCAGCATCTGTGGTTGGGGTGTATATTTGGATCACTGTGATGTTAAATGGCTTACCCTGAATTCAAATTGAGATCATTCTATCGTTTTTTGGATTGTATCCAAGCACTGCTTTAGCCACTTTATTATTAATTATGAAGGCTACTCCATTTCTTCTGTGGTCCTCTTGTCCACAGTAGTAGATCTGGTGGTCATCTGATGTGAAGTGGCCCATTCCAGTCCATTTCAGTTCACTGACACCTAAAATGTCTATATTTAATCTTGACATCTCACCAATAACCACATACAATTTGCCCTGGCTCATAGATCTTACATTCCAGGTTCCTATGGTGTGTTGATTTTTAGAACATCGGATTCGTCGTTCACCACCAGCACCGTCGGCCGCTAGCCGTCCTTTCGGCTTTGAGCTAGCTGCGTCATCACATCTGGGGCTAGTTGAACTTATCCTCTGTTCCTCCCCAGTAGCATTTTGATCATCTTCCGACCTGGGAGTCCCATCTTCTGATGGTATACCGACATATCTCTGGTTGTACTGATCCATTTAGTTTTCACGGCAAGAATACTGGGGTGGGTTGCCATTACCTTCCCCAGGGATCGTATTTAGTCTGACCTCTCTGCCACGACCTTCCCGTCTTGGGTGTCCCTTCATGGTTTAGCTCATGGTTTCATTGAGGTGCTCAAGCTCCAGCACCACAACAAGGTAACGATCTCCTTTGCTGGAGCTTATCCATTATAATCACTATCTTTTATAAAACTTTCATGCACTCTTTTGCATCGTTTTGGTTGATTCTGACAAAGGTATTACCAAACGTGAATTTTTGGTATTTTTTCCTCCAGCTACAGTTCTGGAATACTTTATAACTAGCAAGGCTGTTCTGGAACATCTTAGAAACTGCACTTGGCACAAAATATAGGCAACAGAATTTTTTACTGATACAGCCCAAGGCATGGCAGTTTTAAATAATATTAACAAACTGCCCACTTGTTTTGGAGCCCCATTCGAGGTACTGGACCTTTCTGTGAAAGCCCTAAATGGCTTGGGACCCTAATAGCTAAAGTTGTGCTTGTTCTCACACCTCCTGGTCTATCTTCTGCTCTGGCTGTTTGGAAGATGACTACTTCTTCGTTATGCCAATTAAAAGCCAAGGACTTTCTCAGGAGCAAGTCCTGCCTGGAGAGGTTGGCTTGGCCCCTGTATTTCAACTTTCCAAAGACTGCAAGCAAAACCCTTCTTTGTTTACTTAGGCATTTTTAACCTCTCATAAATTTTAACTGCTCTGTCAATTTTATCTCCTGCTTTACAGTATTACTCACCATCTCAGCCCTTGGCTTACCTCCTCTGAGCTCAAAAGCTAAGCAGGGTCGAACCAGAGTAGTCTTGGATGGGAGATTTCCAGTGCTATAGACAGTGCTCTGTTTATCAATTAATACAGTTAATTTCAATTAAATTTCTGCTCCCCCACAATAAGCATGGATTTGGACAGAGTTTGCTCCCCACTTTTAATTCTAGGATTCCTTTCTCCTATCTTGCATCAGTGGAAGGCAAAAGGAAGAGACCAAGGGCAAGATGGATGGATGATATTCTGGAGGTGACAGACTCGACCGTGGGGGAGCTGGGGATGGTGACAGCTGACAGGAAGCTCTGGCGTGGGCTGGTCCATGAAGTCACGAAGAGTCAGAAGCGACTGAATGAATAAACATCTTGCATCAGTGACTTCTGGGTGGGGAAAATGGTGAACTGATGTGCCGCTGGACTGCAGAGATGACACTGAGGCAAAGATCAGTGATCAGGCGGTAAGCCTGGGACAGCAGAGCTTCTCCGGTCGCCCACATGTGCTCTGGAAGGCAGCTCCTTGTGAGGAGACCTGCAGAACTCTGCAGGGCTCCTTGTGAGTATGAGCACCAGGAGCCGAGGAAGAAACATTGAGCTCACAGCCTGAGCAGAGCCTGTTTAAGGACACTTTGTTGTTGTTGTTGTTCAGTCGTTTAGTCGTGTCCGACTCTTCGTGACCTCATGGACCATAGCACGCCAGGCCTTCCTGTCCTCCACTGTCTCCCGGAGTTTACTCAAATTCATGTTCGTTACATCGGTGATGCTATCCAACCATCTCATCCTCTGCCGTCCCCTTCTCCTTTTGCCTTCAGTCTTTCCCAGCATCAGGGTCTTTTCCAGGGAGTCCTCTCTTCTCATTAGGTGGCCAAAGTATTTGAGCTTCAGCTTCAGTATCTGTCCTTCCAATGAGCAGTCAGGGTTGATTTCCTTTAGGATTGACTGATTTGACCTCCTTGCAGTCCAAGGGACTCTCAAGAGTCTTCTCCAGCACCACAGTTTGAAAGCATCAATTCTTCGGCGCTCAGCCTTCCTTATGGTCCAACTCTCATAGCCATACATTACTACTGGAAAAACCATAGCTTTAATTATACGGACCTTTCTCGGCAAGGTGATGTCTCTGTTTTTTAATATGCTGTCTAGGTTTGTCATAGCTTTCCTCCCAAGGAGCAAGCATCTTTTAATTTCATGGCTGCAGTCACCATCTGCGGTGATCTTGGAGCCCAAGAAAATAAAATCTGTCACTGCTTCCATGTCTTCCCCTTCTATTTGCCAGGAAGTGATGGGACCAGATGCCATGATCTGAGTTTTTTTAATGTTGAGTTTCAAGCCAGCTTTTGCACTCTCCTCTTTCACCCTCATCAAGAGGCTCTTTAGTTCCTCTTCACTTTCTGCCATTAGGGTGGTATCGTCTGCATATCTGAGGTTGTTGATATTTCTCCCTGCAATCTTAACTCCGGCTTGTGATTCATCCAGCCCGGTATTTCTCATGATGTACTCTGCATATAAGTTAAATAAGCAGCGTGATAATATAGAGCCTTGTTATATTCCTTTCCCAATTTTGAACCAATTGGTTGTTCCATGTCCGGTTCTAACTGTTGCTTCTTGACCCGCATACAGGCTTCTCAGGAGACAGGTAAGGTGGTCTGGTACTCCCATCTCTTTAAGAATTTGCCACAGTTTGTTGTGATCCACATAATCAAAGGCTTTAGCGTAGTCAATGAAGCAGAAGTAGATGTTTTTCTGGAACTCTCTTGCTTTTTCCATGATCCAGCGAATGTCGGCAATCTGATCTCTAGTTCCTCTGCCTCTTTGAAACCCAGCTTGCACTTCTGGTAGTTCTCGGTTCACATACTGCTGAAGCCTAGCTTGTAGGATTTTGAGCATAACCTTGCTAGCATGTGAAATGAGCGCAATTGTACGGTAGTTTGAACATTCTTTGGCATTGCCCTTCTTTGGAATTGGAACGTAAACTGACCTTTTCCAATCCTGTGGCCACTGTTGAGTTTTCCAAATTTGTTGGCATATTGAGTGCAGCACTTTAACAGCATCATCTTTTAGGATTTTAAATAGCTCAGCTGGGATACTGTCTTCTCCGCTAGCTTTGTTGTTAGTAATGCTTCCTAAGGCCCACTTGACTTCACTCTCTAGGATGTCCGGCTCAAGGTCAGTGACCACACCATCGTATTTATCAGGCATATTAAGATCTTTCTTGTATAGTTCTTCTGTGTATTCTTGCCACCTCTTCTTAATCTCTTCTGCTTCTGTTAGGTCCCTGCCTTTTTTGTCCTTTATCATGCCCATCTTTGCACAAAACGGTCCCTTGATATCTCCAATTTTCCTTGAAGAGATCTCTAGTCTTCCCCATTCTATTGTTTTCCTCCATTTCTTTGCATTGTTCATTTAAAAAGGCCTTCTTATCTCTCCTTGCTATTCTCTGGAAATCTGCATTTAGTTGGTTATATCTTTCCCTTTAAGCTATGGTAAACCTAGGACAGATGCTGAAGCTGAAGCTCAAATACTTTGGCCACCTAATGTGAAGAGAGGACTCACTGGAAAAGACCCTGATGCTGGGAAAGACAGAAGGCAAAAGGAGAAGGGGACGGCAGAGGATGAGATGGTTAGATAGCATCACCGATGTAATGAACATGTATTTGAGTAAACTCCGGGTGACAGTGGAGGACAGGAAGGCCTGGCGTGCTATGGTCCATGAGGTCACGAAGAGTCGGACATGACTAAACGACTGAATAACAACAAACAATCTTTCCCTTTCTCCCTTGCCTTTTGCTTCCCTTCTTTCCTCAGCTATTTGTAAAACTTCATCAGTCAGCCACTTTGGTTTCTTGCATTTCTTTTTCTTTGGGATGGTTTTAGTTGCTGCCTCCTGTACAATGTTACGAACCTCCATCCGTAATTCTTCAGGCACTCTGTCTACCAGATCTAATCCTTTAAATCTATTCCTCACCTCCACTGTATATTCATAAGGGATATGATTTAGGTCATACCTGAGTGGTTAGTGGTTTTCTCTACGTTCTTCAATTTAAGCCTAAATGTTGCGATAAGAAGCTCATGATCTGAGCCACAGTCAGCTCCAGGTCTTGTTTTAGCTGATTGTATAGAGTTTCTCCATCTTTGGCTGCAAAACATATAATCAATCTGATTTCGGTATTGACCATCTGGTGATGTCCATGTGTAGAGTCGTCTCTTGTGTTGTTGGAAAAGAGTGTTTGCTATGACCAGCGTGTTCTCTTGACAAAGCTCTATTAGCCTTTGCCCTGCTTCATTTTGTACTCCGAGGCCGAACTTGCCTGTTATTCCGGTTATTTTTTGACTTCCTACTTTAGCATTCCAGTCCCCTATGATGAAAAGGACATCTTTTTTTGGTGTTAGTTCTAGAAGGTGTTGTAGGTCTTCATAGAACCTGTCAACTTCAGCTTCTTTGGCATCAGTGGTTGGGGCATAGACTTGGATCACTGTGATGTTGAATGGTTTGCCTTGGATTCAAACTGAAAGCATTCTGTCGTTTTTGAGGTTGTACCCCAGTACTGCCTTTCCCACTCTTTTATTGACTATGAGAGCTACTCCATTTCTTCTAAGGGATTCTTGCCCACAGTAGTATATATAATGGTCTCCTGAATTAAATTCACCCATTCCTGTCCATTTTAGTTCTCTGATTCCCAAGATGTCGATGTTCAATCTTGTCATCTCATGTTTGACCACATCCAGCTTACCTTGATTCATTGATCTTACATTCCAGGTTCCTATGCAATATTGTTCTTTACAGCATCGGACTTTCCTTCCACTTCCAGACACATCCACAACTGAGCGTCCTTTTGGCTTTGGCCCAGCCGCTTCACTCTTTCTGGAGCTACTCGGAATTGACCTCCGCTCTTCCCCAGTAGCATATTGGACACCTTCCGACCTGAGGGGGTCATCTTCCGGCATCATATCTTTTAGCCTTTTGATACTGTCCATGGGTTTTCTTGGCAAGGATACTGGAGTGGGTTGCCATTCCCTGCTCCAGTGGACCACATTTTGTTTTGTCAGAACTCTCCGTCATGACCTGTCCGTCTTGACCTGACTTCATTGAGTTACACAAGCCCCTTCACGACAAGGCAGTGATCCATGAATGGGACACTGGGTTCACCCAAATCCCCACTTTCTAAAGGACATTTGGAATATAACCTTTTAAAAAGCTACAAAGATCTTCCGAGCAGCAGAGCAACAATACCACCCAGTGAGTGTTCCTTCAACCAGGATTAAAGATTAAAGCTAAAATTAAAGACAGATTTAAAAATAATAAGCAAAAAGCTGGCTAAGAATTTGAAGGAAGAAAGTTTAAAACAATCTAAGGGGACAGTTGAATTTTGAATTATTTACTTAAAAGTACTTTTGAAATAAATAAATAAATAATATATGCCTCCCTGGGAAAGAGGACTGTTTAGATTTGCCAAATAACACAATTGGTTAGTTTTGTTAAGGAAAGAGATAAGAGAAAGTTGCGAAAGGTCATCTGACTACAAAACTATGGAGTGTTGAATGGGTCCAAAGTGTTAAGGATACAAAGAAAGGGGGGGGGGAGAAGTCCCAGTTTTACTTTTACTCTCTGAATTATAAATTAAAGGAAAGAAATGGCTATTACTAAGAAAACAGCAAAACTTGCAGAAGGGAGAAGAGGATTTTTAACAGCAAATGATAGAAAAAGGGGTTACATCAGAGATATTGCAAAGGACGTTTGAGGACTTGGGGGAAAATGTGACTGAGTCTGTTAAGAGAGATTTGGTTTCTTTGGAAGAGAGGATGGAGGAAAAATGTGTAAACATGGAAGAAAAGATGAATTAAAAAAATTGAATCTGTATTGCAGATGAGTGGAGAGGTTAAACAAATTAAAAAGATTAATAAAATATTTGAAGAATCTGCAATACAAATGAGTGAGACAGAAACATTAAGCCAAGAGATGAAAAAAGATTTTGACAATGTAACACTACTGGATTCAAAAGAGAAATAATTCTGTTTGTTCTGTAATTACTTTCTATCTCAATCTGGTGAAAATAGCAAAGAGAGAGTGGTTGAAGCCTTAATTTTTTTTTCAACATGGGAGGAAGAAGTGAACCTGTGGGATATTGCTGACTTTATGGGGTTCCAGGCGCAGAGTAATCCAAACAGAGTGCAGCGTGTAGGGCTAACAATATTTTATTGTAGCATAAGGCAATAATGGATATGAGTTACATTATTGCAAAAAGGAAAACAACAAAGCATAAGCAGAGTTCCATCAGCAGATGTGAAGAAAACCATGGCCAGGTACAAAAGGCCAGGCATAGTTACAGTTCAGGAACAGAGTACATGGCAACATGACAGACAGAAGTCAAGAAGTCAAGAAGAAGAAGCATAGACCCATAGTTCATAGCTGAGATATACACTTGTTTCAGCATACTGATTGGCTATATGTGGGTCAGGACATTTCAAACTAACAATGCATTAAGAGTTGTACTTACTATAAATCGCCATGAGATGGCAGTGTTGCACATTGTCTCCCCTCCGGGAAACCGTTCCCATGAGATAAGGTATTTTGGACTGATATCACTATGCTTTGACTATGACCAAGGCCACACCTGGTGTTTATCGGTGGAATGTTTTGAGAACACATCGTAGAGGCATATGGAAAAATACTGTCTTTACAAGCTAGAAAAAATCACAGTGGAGGAATCCATTTGAATTCTACATAGAATAACTCTGACACCCCTTCCGAATGGATTTCGGAACGATTTGGGGAGTGAAAACTGTCATTTTGCAAGAACACAGAGACACAAATGATTTTATTCCAAACACATTTGCTCCAGTCCCAATTTTGTAACCATGGTTGCATGTTTTTCAAAAGGCAAAGCTTTTGTGAACACATCTGCCACATTCAGTTCAGAAGGACAATATTCTAATTGGATAAACCCTTCCTGAATTGCATGTCTTACATTCTGAAACTTCACATCGACATACTTTGTGCGGCCTCTCACATTTTCAGATAGAGCAAGTGCAATACATGATTGTGAGTCTTCATAGGCTGTAAAAGGTAAGTTAATGTTTATAGTGAGATCTTGGAATAATTGTTTACACCAATGTAGTTCATTTACTGCCTCAATGAGGGCACTATATTCTGCTTCGCAGGTAGAAATTGCGACCGCATTTTGTTTTCTTGCCCGCCAAACAACGGCTGTGTTGGCAAACAGACAGAAAAATTCACTCACAGATTTCCTATCTCCCTCTTCTGCAAAGGAGCTATCAACATAAATCACAGGCATTTCAGACTTAGTAGTGGACACTTTAAGACAGAGATCTGCTGTGCCTTTGAGATAACGCAGAACTCTTTTTAACCCTTGCCAATCTCGCATAGACGGTTTGGCAACTTTACAACTTAGCACTCCAACTGAGTAAGCTAAGTCAGGACGTGTCCACTGTGTTAAGTGTAGCAAGCTTCCTACAGCAGAGTGATATAACTCAGGTTGAGGACAAGGTTCCTCACACGTGTCACCCTTTAGGAAATCAAGAGTCATAGGTGTTCTGGTAGGTTTTGCATTTGACATCTCAAGCTGACTTAACAATTTAACAATTTTTCTCTTCTGACTCAGATAAAACTCACCACTCTGAGATCTAGTAACTTCAACACCCAAATAATATTTCAGTTCGCCTAGGTCTTTCAACTGAAAGTACTGTCTTAGCTGTTTGGCAAATTCTTGTACAAGGTGCAAAGAACCAGTTGCTAGGCAAAAATCGTCCACATAAGTTAGCAGCACTGTATAGCTACTTCCAGAACCTCTTATGTACACACAAGGATCAGCAACTGACTTTTTAAACCCTAGTTCCGTTAAAGCAGAATCTAAGCACTGATGCCAACAACGACCGGCCTGCTTTAACCCATAAAGCGCCTTGCGTAGTCTGTACACTTTCTGGGAATTGTCACAAGCATAGCCAGGAGCCTGCTTCATGTACACTGTCTCAGGGAACTCTGCATTCAAATATGCTGTGTCAACATCAAAATGATGGACAACCATTTCACGCTGTGCAGCCAGAGAAAGTACCATACGTAAAGACTCTGGTCTAGCTGTGGGTGCATATGTGAGATCATAGTTCAAAAACCTCTCTTGTGAAAATCCCTGAGCAACAAGCCTGGCTTTGTACTGCACTGTGTTATCAGGAAGAAGTTTCTTCCTGAATACCCATCTGGAACCTACAGCTTTCTGGGATGGGGGCAAGTCAGTGACTTCAAACACCTTTTGACTCACTAATGCCTCAAACTCCTTATCCATCGCTCTGTTCCATTTCTCCTGCTCTTCCACAGGCAGGAGCAACATCTGGAAAGACTTTGTGGTTCACAGGTAATCTGACACACACACACCTGCTGAATTACAAACCTGTCAGGCTTCACACCCTTTGTGGAATGCGCAGACCTACGAGGAATGACCACTGCCTCTTCCTCATCACTGTCCTCTGTCTTTTCACTACCTGATTCCCCCTTCAGGTCCTGAACCTGCTCAGGTGAAATTTCTTCTTCCTTCACCTGAGGGGACCTTCTCACCACACTAGGAGACTGGGAAACAGAAGGTAGTGAGACTGGGAAACAGAAGGTATTTGGACTGGTTGTTGTCCAGCCACAGGAGCGTGGACAGTAGGCTGTACACTAGATTGCAACAACACCTCTGAACTAGCATTCAACCTATCCCAACCAGTAGGGTGCTCAAAATTAGCACTTCTGGAGACTACCACTTGACCATAGCCTGCAGAAAAACGGTAACCCTTAGATCTTGATGAATAACCAACAAGCCTTAAGCGCTGTGCTTTTGGCTGGTTCTTCCTTCGCTGAGACTTAGGGATGTGAACATACGCAAATGTTCCAAAAACACGCAGGTGCTTCAGCGAAGGGCGCTTGCCAAACAAAAGGAAATAAGGAACTTCATCTACAGCTGAATTCCACACCCTGTTGGTTAGATACACTGCAGTCATGGTAGCCTCACCCCAAAAATGGGCTGGCACCTGGGCATCTAACATCAGGCTATTTCTAATGGTATTAACAACACCAATGTTCCTTTCTGCTATTCCATTCTCAGCTGGAACACCAACATTGGCAAGTCTATGGGAGATTCCTTTCCTACAAAGCCAATTCTGGAACTCATGGCTTAGGAACTCTCCACCACGATCAGACTGAAACTGACCTACTTGATAACCATAGTGTGTCTCCACCATTGCAACAAACTCCTTAAAGCGAGCAAAGGCCTCCGCTTTAGATTTGAGCAAATAACAAAACATAAAGTGAGTATGGTCATCCACCAGAAGAAACATGAAACGTGCCCCTCCTTCACTAGGAGCATTGGGGCCAGCTAGGTCTCCATGAACCAACTGAAAAGGCCTAGTTGACACTCTGTCACTTTTCCTAGCAACAGGCGCAGCCTTGATCTTATATTGTTTGCACACAGTACAATCAAGAAAATCACACTTTTTGGATCCTAGCTCAGGATACACCTTGGCCATTTGGGACAAACTTCCCCACCCGGGATGTCCCAGAACTCTGTGATAGTAGTGGATGCATTTATTATGTGGGGGAACATTGGAAACACAATTTCCTGACACAATCCCCTGTTTAGGAAGCATTTCATACAACTGATTCACTAATCTCCCCCTAGCACATTCAATTCCATCTTTTTCAATAGAACATCCAGTACCCTTGAACACAACAGTATATCCAGACTTCACCAGGGCTGGAACGCTGAGGAGGGAAAAATCAAGTGTAGGAACACACAACACATTTTGCACACTTATCCCCAAACAAGGAATGTATACTTCACCCTGAAAGGACACATCAGCCATGGATCCATCAGCTAGAGTAACCTGTTGAATTTTAGGCTTGCATTTTGTTAACAACAACTGTTCATTGTTTACAATGATTTGGCTACAAGCCGAGTCCAAGAGCCAAGTCTCTGGAGATCGTTTACTCACAGCCATGAGCAGAGCAGACACTTGGGTACGTTGTCTAGGTGGTTTCCCCTTCTTTCGCACGAACCTCTTTCCACTGGCACTACCCGCCGGGCGAGGTGGCTGGGGACAGTCTTTCAAGAAGTGTTGGGTTGAATTGCACCGGTAGCATCTCCTTACAGCACAGGCAGCTTCTGTTCCAGCAGGAAAACGCCGTCTAGAAGCCTCAGGAACAACAACAGATGGCTTACCCTGCATCCTCTCCAGGTCACGAGCTTGCTGGATTTCTTGCAGCCGATTTGTAAGATAATCCACTAAGGTCTTGGGGCCTCAACGTCTGAGTTGCCTCGATGAGCATGTCAAAGCTATTATCCAAGCTTGACAATATAATACAAGCTCTCTGGGTATCTGGGACCACAACATCCCGCTCCTCAAGTTCAAGAAACAAAGTTGAGTTTATGGAGGTGGGTCATCACGTTTCCACCGGGCTGCAGCTTCAGATTGTAAAGCTGACGTGATAGACCAACAATGGCAGCAGAGGTTTGCTTGGAATAAAGGGCTTTGACAGCCTCCCAACATGCATGTGCAGTGTCTTGATTGCTGATATGCAGTAACTGAGATGATTCCAGTCCCAGAATCAAATTGCCATAAGCACGATCCAAACACAACTGCACTTCTTCAGTAACGGGACCAGCTGGAGGTGGGTCTTTCACATACTTCCACAAACCTTCTTTTAGGAAGAAAGACTTGATCTTCGCACACCAGGTCCGATAGTTTGTGCCATTCAAGCGCTCAAAAGGCAGACTAGTTAGCCCTGTAGCAGCCATGCTGACCACTCAAAGAAAAACACGTTTACTCCAAAATGCAGCCTCAAAAACAAAAACCCCCTTGTTACAGCCAGATCCAGCGCAGCGAACACCGCACCATCCAGACTGGGCCCATAACCTGTGGGATATTGCTGACTTTATGGGGTTCCAGGCGCAGAGTAATCCAAACAGAGTGCAGCGTGTAGGGCTAACAATATTTTATTGTAGCATAAGGCAATAATGGATATGAGTTACATTATTGCAAAAAGGAAAACAACAAAGCATAAGCAGAGTTCCATCAGCAGATGTGAAGAAAACCATGGCCAGGTACAAAAGGCCAGGCATAGTTACAGTTCAGGAACAGAGTACATGGCAACATGACAGACAGAAGTCAAGAAGTCAAGAAGAAGAAGCATAGACCCATAGTTCATAGCTGAGATATACACTTGTTTCAGCATTCTGATTGGCTATATGTGGGTCAGGACATTTCAAACTAACAATGCATTAAGAGTTGTAGTTACTATAAATCGCCATGAGATGGCAGTGTTGCACATTGTCTCCCCTCCGGGAAACTGTTCCCATGAGATAAGGTATTTTGGACTGATATCACTATGCTTTGGCTATGACCAAGGCCACACCTGGTGTTTATCGGTGGAATGTTTTGAGAACACATCGTAGAGGCGTATGGAAAAATACTGTCTTTACAAGCTGGAAAAAATCACAGTGGAGGAATCCATTTGAATTCTACATAGAATAACTCTGACAGAACCAGGTGTACAGAATAAATACAAGAAATGAAAAGTCAAGAAATGTACCTAGAAATATATCTGTGCACATTGCTAGGAAGAAGACAAGAGACCATGTCCTATGACAACATCTCAATACTAAGCTGAGGATTGCTAATGTCAGAATACTGCATAAGAGAAAAGAATATAATGTTGACCTGTTTGTTCAGGGATAATAAGTACTTTTATAAAGTACTGGAAATCCTTTATGGACTTTTTGCTGAACATGGATAGAAATGAATTGATGATTTTTGGATTTGCCGGTGGGAAAGGGTTGGATCTGGGAAGAAGTGAACTATGTATATAATTTTAAAGGGGGATGAGTGATGTTAAATTTGTATGTAACTGCTGTCAAGAAGATCAAAAGTCTTCTCTAAATATTTTTCTTTTTCTTTATTTTTTATTTTCTGCACTTTATCTTTCCTTTCTTTTTTAGTTTTAGTTTCTGTACTAAAAGGCTGTACTCTTGCGTCAGCCATGTCCATGCCTCAGATTCTCAGCAACCATTTTGTATCCCAAGGCAGTCAACATTCCAAGATTGTGAGCGTACGAGTTTTTATTAGTTTTATTAGCCATCACCTTCCCTCTATGCTTACAGAGACGCTTCATTAATAACTCTCAAGGTGCTAAGGAGGGCAAAGAGGAGTATGGATAAGTGACCCTCTTAGGTTGCTTGCTAATGATTTGCCTGACAGTTTATTGGACACAAATAGCTGAAAGGTCTTTTATTTGTGGAGTCCTTGGTGTTCTCTGAGCCTTGTTGTTTTCTTGCAGATGTTTCATTGCCAGACTAGGCAACATCTTCAGTGCGGAAAGGGAGTGGGACTTGCTTTCTGTTTATACATCGTGGCTTGTCCTGCTTGTGTTGGTGGAGGTGTTGTTCACTCCTTGGGAGTTCCTTGATTGGGATTTTGTTTGCTGTTTGGTTGATTGACTAAATTAATAGTTCCTTGATTAAGGTATAATGTACTGTTTGATTGTTCATCTGGTGTTAATCTTGGTGTTAATCTTTGCATATCTGGGTGTTGATTGCTGGTGAGGGGGTGTTCTGGTCTTTGGCATCAAATTTGATTGTCAGTGGCCCGAATTAAGAATTGGATTTTATCCCAATAAGCTAATCTGATGTTTATATAATCTGCAGCACTTTATGAATAATCGATTTAGCCATTTTATACATTTTAGCCATTTTAAGTTGACCTTTGCAGTGTTTATTTTATTTTATTTTATTTTATTTTATTATTTATTTTATTTTATTTTATTTTTATTTTATTATTATTTTATTTTATTATTTTATTTTATTTTATTATTTTATTTTATTTTATGTTTATTTTTGCATTTATTTGCTTTGATCTCACTGCTGACAAAACCTATTCAAGACTACATTTTAAGTTCAACCCAATTTTCCAGAGGGTGAGAAGTTTCAAAAGCATACATGCTTGATTTGATTCCTTTGTAAGGAGGCAACTGGCGGCTTACTTGCATAACATTGCATAATATTCATAATTATTTCAGTCAGTTAGTTTATTGCAGTCTTAGACCAGTACCAGAAGTGTGCCCATGAGTGATCTGTAAGCACCTATAAATCTGTCTTAAGAAACCATTAAATAAAATTGGAGACAAAATGAAAATACATCTATAAAACAACCCGACTAGGACCTGTGAGTAAGAGCCAAAAGGAGCAATCTATGTCTAGGCCAGTGTTTCTCAACCTCAGCAATTTAAAGATAGATAGATTGATTGATTGATTGATTGATTGACTGATCTCTATCTATCTATCTATCTATCTATCTATCTATCTATCTATCTATCACATTTATATCCCGCCCATCTCCCTCACAAGGAGAGACCCTGAGCGGTTTAAATTTAAATTTAAAGATGTATGGACTTCAATTCCCAGAACTCCCCCAGCCAGCATGCTACCTGGGGAATTCTGGGAACTGAAGTCCACATATCTTAAAAGTTGCTGACGTTGAGAAACACTGGTCTAGGCTATAAATGAGATACAGTAGTATCTAAAATTACATAAAACGTGATAACATCTAAAATTACAAAAATGTAATGATATCTAAAATTTACATAGTGTGATAATATCTGAAGTTACATACGATTTGATAATATCTAAAATTACAAACTTTAAAATACATCTATCTAGCAGGAGCTTGGCCAGTCAAGGTCTGGCGGATGTTACGTGCTGCTCCACAAAACCATGTGCAAAGCCACGTGCACTGTAATAAATGGCAGTTCATCTCTAAGCATCATCTGGTCATAATTCATAATTGTACATATTGAAAAGAAAAGAATCATAACTTTATCCCTCATTTTTTAATTTATACATACATTTATACATTATACATTGTTTGCTTTGTGATTTTTTAATGTAACCTTATCATCTTAATAAAGGCAAGTGCATTCTGGACTATTTTTCTTCTTGCCAACACCACAGGTGTTACTTTTATTAGAGGTGTGCAAATGTTTCATGGTCAAAATGGGAAATTTCAGGCTTGAGACACTTGGACCACAAAACATTTTTGCACACCCCTGATTTTTCTAAAAAAGCATGTCATTCTTTCTGGTTTCAGAGAGCACCCTTCCATGAGTGGGACTTAGGCCAATGGCTCATCTCCCCCCTGAGAAAAAGAACAGGTGTGTTGTGTTTGGGGTCACAGAGAAATCTAGGACTGTCTCTGCCCCCAGGGCTAAACCCAGTCACAAGATGTCAATATTGCACAATGTGAGACATTCCAGAAGGTCGGGCAGAAGCGGAGAGGGACCTTGTAGGATGATCTTGTGCCTCATTTTTCTTTGGAGCTCACAGAGCAAAGGTTATCCACTGACTCTGGTTAATACAGAGTGAAAGCCCACAATGAGCTTGAGCCCCATTCCTGCTATAGGGAAGGAGGCTCAAGAGAAGCTTGCTGGGAAGAGCGCACAGCAGCAGCAGCAGCAAATGATGCACGATTCAAGACACGGCAGAACGCAGAGGTGGATTTGCAAGCCATTGAACTCTCTCATCTCCCTGCTGTTGGGGCTATGCTGCATTCGTGGCAGGACAGGCTTTCAGCTACCACAGCACAGTAAGGTAACATCAACTCTCTCTCTCTCTCTCTCTCTCTCTCTCTCACACACACACACACACACACACTAGAACAGCAACAGGAAATACATTCCTAGCACAGGAAATGAGTTCTTGAAAACACTGATTAACCTTGGCGTTTCCTTTAGAAGGAATGGGGTACTTCCAGTCGTGCTCTCAGGCTATGCCTGAAATAGCTTTGTGACAAGGGGAAGGCACTCTGCACATGCTCAGAGTCTGTCCTACATTACTAGTAGGTCTGTGCGGCAGAGAAGAGAAGAGAAGGGCCAGCCCAGGCTGTCAGCCAGAAAAAGAAGTGTGACTAGACATACATAGTAAAAAACTTATGCAAAGAATGTCAGGTTGCAAAGGCACCAAATTCAAATAACCAGGTTGTAAACATTTGCCTGGTGGAACAGCAGCTTTTCCTTCCTCTAAATAGGAAGCCATCTGTGTTCAGCCCCATTTGGGCCAGCTGCTAAGCCATTCCTTATGACGGAACCCGACCAAACACAAGCTAGAGCCGCTATTAAGGCCTACCTTGTGGCGGTAAGAGCAGTGAAACATCAATATTTCTTCACTCTTATTGCATCCGCAGAATGCCGCCCGACGGCCCTGTTTAAGATCACTCAATCCCTTCTGGGAAAGATGGGCCTAGCGGCCCACCTACAGGGCCGTGCAGAGGAGTTTTCGGAGCATCTGCAGGATAAAATCGCTTGGGTCCATTCCAAGTTGGACTCCAAGCATGAGGCATGGTCTGGGGAGATGCTGAGGGAACGTACTTACCCAGTTATCTGGGAACAGTTTGATCCTGGTGGACCCGAGGAAGTGGACAGGATCCTCCAGACTGTAAATGCCACCACTTATCTAGATCCATGCCCCTCCTGGCTGGTGAAGGCAGCTCGGGAGGTGACATGTGATTGGATCCAGACTATGGTTAACACATCCTTGGGAGAGGGGGCATTTCCGGTTGCCTTTAAGGAGGCAATGGTGCACCCCCTCCTCAAGAAACCGTCGCTGGACCCTACTGTACTGGACAATTTTCATCCAGTCTCCCACCTCCCCTTCTTGAGGAAGGTGGTTGAGAAGGCGGTGGCATTGCAGCTCCAGAGGATTCTGGATGAAACAGATTATCTAGACCCCTTTCAGTCAGGTTTCAGGCCCGGATATGGGACGGAGACTGCATTGGTCGCACTTATGGATGATCTCTGGTGGGATGGGGGCAGTGCATCCATCCTTGCTCTCCTTGACACCTCAGCGGTTTTTGATACCATCGACCATGGTATCCTTTTGGGGCAGCTCAGGGAGTTGGGGGTGGGCGGCGTGGTTTTGCACTGGTTCACCTCCTTCCTCCAGGGCTGCTCCCAATCAGTGGTGATAGGGAGTGAGAGATCCGACCCTCGGCCCCTCCTTTGTGGGGTGCCACAGGGTTCGGTTCTCTCTCTGCTCCTCTTCAACATCTCCATCCTGGGTGAGGTAAGTGGCCAGGAGGGCCTTTGTGCAACTTTGTGTTGTGTGCCAGTTATGCCCTTTCCTGGATCGGGAAGCCCTCCCAACAGTCACTTATGCCCTGGTCATCTTCCATATAGACTACTGTAATGTGCTCTACATGGGGCTACCCTTGAAGACTATCCGGAAGCTACAGCTGGTCCAGAACGTGGCCACGCAGGCAATTCTTGGTGCCCCAAGATCGACGCATGTAACACCGTTGCTTCACGAGCTGCACTGGGTACCAGTTTGCTTCCAGGTCCAATTCAAGGTGTTGGTTATCACCTTTAAAGCCCTACATGGCATGGGTCCAGGTTACTTGAGGGACCGTCTCATCCCCATTACATCAACCCGTCCCACCCGATCATGCAGAGGGGGCATGTTATGGACCCCATCTGTAAGAGAATTCTGTTTGGCAGGGTCCAGGAAGTGGGCCTTCTCTGCAGTGGCCCCCGCCCTTTGGAACATTCTGCCCCCGGAGGTGAGGCAAGCCCCCTCTCTCCTGACCTTCCAGAAAAAATTGAAGGCCTGACTCTGCCATCTCGCTTGGGGCGGGAAGGTGAGTAGTTATTCTTGGGGATGGCTGGCGTCTTAGAATGTTCCTCACATATATACAAGTTGAACTCGATCTTTTATTCCCATCTGGATTTTATTTTTTTATTTTACATTTATATTTATATGTTGTATTTCTATTTATATTTTATATACTATTTATGGCTATTGTTTTTAACTTGTTAGCTTTATTGTAAACCACCCATGGTCCCTCTTCTGGGGGGAGATGGGCGGTGGCAAAATTTGAAAAATAAATAAAATAAAAATCTGCTCAAGAAATTTTGCAAAGATGCCCATTTTCAAACAATTCCCCCACGTTTCGATTTCTTAGTTATGAACATTATCAAAAGGTTGGTTCCTCTTCAGAGAAACAGTCACAAAACAAAACAATGGGAAGAACCATGGAACAAATCTATAGTTTATCCCAAGTTATAACTTAAGAGGAAACTGGTATAAAATGTTTTATAGATGGTGTACAAATTTGTCAATAAAAAGAGACAAATCATATAGTAATAAATGCTGGAGATACCATGAGATTGATTGATTATGTGCCATCAAGTTGTGAGACGGAAGGAATATTTTACTGTATGTGATGGACATGTAAAAACATCTCAAAAGCTCTGGAAAGAAATACATAGCACTATTCAGAGAATTTTAGAAATCAAATTTGAAATGTAGAGTCCTTGGTGCTCTGAGTCTTGTTGTTTTCTTGCAGACATTTCATTGCCAGGCTAGGCAACATCTTCAGTGTGGAAAGGACTTGCTCTCTGTTTATATACCCTGGCTTGTCCTGCCTGTGTTGGTGGAGGTGTTGTTCTCTCCTTAGTAGTTCCTTGACTGGGCTGTTGTTTGCTACTTGGTTGATTGACCAAGTTAATAGTCTGAGTTAATAGTTCCTTGATTTGAAATGAAAACACTTTTTTTTTAACTAGGCATAATTCCAAGACATCATCAACAACAACAAAATAACAATTTATTAAGATATATGTTCACAGCTGGGGTTATCCCACGTAAAACGTAGCACAACACTGCAAGGACTTGTCCAGGCAGTCTCCAAGAATCGGACACGATTGAACAGAGATATTTACAGTATATATTAATAACAGCAGTTTGACCAAATTTGAGCACTTAGAGTATGGTTTTTAAGAGGAAAAACTTGATCAAAGAACTGAAATCAGAAATACATGAAAATTTTAAATGTAAATATCAGTTGGAGTACAGGGAAGGGGAAGTTAGGAACAATATATATATATATATATATATATATATATATATATATATATATATATATATAATCCTGCCTTTATTATTTTTATAAACAACTCAAGGCGGCGAACATACCTAATACTCCTTCCTCCTCCTATTTTCCCCAGAACAACAACCCTGTGAGTGTAATGACTGCTCCCAACGATGTCTGTCAAATTCCCTTGTCTAAAGAAAGCCTGAACGCAGGCTTCTTATAAGCAAAGAGATTTATTGAAGTACATAGGTGCAGGAACAAAGACGTGAATGAACTGGCATGGCATGGTATATTACATTTAAACATTTCCCCCCCCCATTGTCCTTTTGAAGTTGATGTGTGAGGTACGTGGCTCCAGCTTCGGCAGACAGTCCTTCCTGGGTTGATGCATTCCGTTTCACAGCTCGTTAGGGTGGCTCCGGCTGCTTGTCAGTTGCGAGTCTGTTTCCGCATGTCGGTTAACACATACTTGTTTGAATGGCAGAGGTCTGCCAGAATCTGACATGCCGCCCGTCCGAGAAAAATCCCCCCTTCCCCTGGATTGTTTGTACATATTTACAATCAACATTGGCACAATGTTATACAGATGTAAACAGTTGTTTACCTCGGTTTGTCCAGGAATTCTCTGTGAAAGTCTCTAATCATATCTGGAGCTTGCATGTGTTTCTGGGCTACCCACTCCTTGTCCCCGATCGGTAGGTGTTGCCATTTCACTAAATACTGCAGCTGTCCTTTGTGTTGTTTACTGTCTAGAATTTTGTCGATTTCAAAATGCGGTTCCCCATTGACTATTGTCGGTGTTGGCTCGGCCACTTCGGGGTGCCAATCTGATGTTTTGTAACGTTTTAGTAAGCTGATGTGGAAAACTGGGTGGACACGTTTCAGTGCTTTGGGGAGTTGCAGTTTGGCCGTCACTGGGTTGATTACATGTATAATAGTGAACGGTCCAATGAATTTGGGTGCAAGTTTCTTGGATGGCTGTGTGGAGCGCAAGTTCTTTGTGGAGAGATACACTTTATCTCCCACTTTGAGCTCCCATTCAGCCGCTCTTTTCCTGTCAGCATATTTTTTGTAATTTGCCTTTGCTTCCTCGAGGGTTTTCGTCATTACCGGCCAATTGCTTTTTATTTTTGCAATCCACTCGTCTGCCTGTAATGGGGTGGTCCCCTCCGTTACTTGGGTCAGAGCGAGTTCGGGGATGGTGACAAAGTCCTGCCCCGTCGCAATTTGAAAAGGTGAAAAGCCCGTGCTTTGGTGGATGGAATTATTGTTTGCTACTTCAGCGAAAGGTAATAATTCCGCCCAATCGTTTTGTTGATAGCTAATGTAGCATCTCAGGTACTGCTCTAGTATCGAGTTAATGCGTTCAGAAGCTCCGTCAGTGGGCGTGCGGAACGCAGAGCTCAACCCCTGGCTGGAACCAATCAATTTTAAAAATGCACGCCAGAAGTTGCAAGTAAAAGTACTTCCGCGATCGCTAATTATGCGTTTCGGCGTACCTTGGGCTCTGTAGATGTGCTGAACGAACAATTTAGCCAATTTGGGTGCGTTTGGGATCCCATTGCATGCAATGAAATGTGCTTGCTTGGAAAATAGGTCCGTGACCACCCAGATTGCCGTTTTCTTGCTGC
The DNA here is from genome assembly GCA_023362775.1 of Charina bottae. Classification (NCBI taxonomy): domain Eukaryota; kingdom Metazoa; phylum Chordata; class Lepidosauria; order Squamata; family Charinaidae; genus Charina; species Charina bottae. The sequence continues at coordinate 10,820,453 of JALMGJ010000023.1, forward strand.
TCGTGGGTAAGTCCACGATGAAATCCATGGCGATTTGTTTCCATGGTTGTGTAGGGTTGGCCACCGGTTGCAGTAGCCCTGTGGGTTTTCCCATCACCCGCTTTGCCGTGGCGCATACTGGGCAGGAGGCTACGTATTCTTTTTTTGCGCAGAGTTGGCCACCAAAATTTATTCCTGATTAAATGCAGTGTTTTGACAAACCCGAAGTGGCCAGCCGTTTTGTGGTCGTGTGTTTTCTCTAATGCCCCCTTCCTAAGCCCTGTGGGAACGTAAACCTTTCCCTCCTTCCACCATAGCCCATTGCTTTCCGTGAGTGTGTGTTTGTTCTCCCCCCACCAGGCGTCAGACAGCGTTTCTGCCCGTAGCTTGGCTTCAAAGGGGTTTTCTTCTGCTGCCTTGGCTTTGCTGCGAGTGAGAGCTAGATTCCCTTCTAGCTTGTTCGCCTGCCCGCCTCTTTCTACCGGCTCACCTGCCTGTGAAGGTGTGTGTGCTTGCGTGGGGATGAGTGTGTCTACCCTCCCCTCGGCTTTACCGTCTGGTCTGGATGCCTGACAACCCCATTCTGGAGGCTCTCCTACCTGTGCAGGTGTGTGTGCTTGCGTGGAGATGAGCGTTGCTAGAGGCTCTTCTCCCTGTGCCGTTGTGTGTGCTTGCGTGGGAATGAGCATTTCTACAATTCCCTCGACTTTACCGTCGTGTTGGGGTAGGCGTGATAGTGCATCCGCTAAGAGGTTCTTTCCCCCCGGGAAGTACTGCAGTGTAAAGTTGAATTTACTGAAAAACAGCCCATCACAATTGTTTGTGGTTCAGTTTCCTGGGGGATTTGAGTGCCTCTAGGTTTTTATGGTCTGTCCATACCTGAAATGGGACGGTCGCCCCCTCTAAGAGTTGGCGCCATGTGTCTAGTGCGTGTTTGACAGCGAACGCTTCCTTCTCCCAAACATGCCATCTTTTTTGCGTTTCGCTGAATTTTTTTGAAATATAGGCACATGGTCTCAGTTTCTTTGCCTCATTGAATTGAAGCAGGATTGAACCGATGGCATTGTGAGAAGCATCTGTGTGAATTATAAATTGCTTCTCCACTTCTGGGTGTTTGAGGATGGGTTCCTCTGTGAACAAAGCCTTTAATTTGTCGAATGCCTCCTGGCATTCTGTGGTCCAAATTAGTTTAGTGCTGGGTGATTTCCCTTTGGCCCCCTTTCCTTTTGTTTTCAATAGGTCCGTCAGGGGTAGTGCAATCAGGGCAAACCTGTGAATGAACTGTCTGTAGAACCCCGCAAAACCGAGGAAGGCTTGGAGTTGCCTGCGGGTTCGAGGGGGTTCCCACTCTAACACTGCTTGTACTTTACCCGGGTCCATTTCAATGCCTTTATGTGAGATCCTATAGCCGAGGAAATCCAAGCTGTCCTTATGGAATTCACACTTTTCCAGTTTTACATACAACTTAGCCTCAAGTAATTTTTCTAACACTCTCTTAACTAATTGGGTGTGTTCCTCTAGGTTGTCAGAAAAAATCAATATATCATCCAAGTAAACGATCACCCCTTGATATAGAAATTCATACAAAACCTCATTGATCAATCGCATGAAGATGCCCGGTCCTCCCGCAATCCCGAACGGGAGAACCCTATACTGATATTGACCTAATGGGCAGTTGAATGCCGTTTTCCATTCGTCCCCCTCCTGTATGCGCACTCGGTAGTATGCCTCTCTGACATCTAGCTTTGTGAAAATTTTGCCTTTTGCCAATTGTGCTAGCATGTCCTTGAGGAGTGGCAGAGGGTACTGGTTGGTTACTGAGATGGCATTTAGTCCCCGGTAGTCTGTGCACAGTCGTAAGGACCCGTCTTTCTTTTTCCGAAAAAGGACAGGGACTGCTAGGGGTGAATTTGCAGGTTCGATAAATCCCCTTGCCAGATTTTTGTCTATGAATTTACGTAACTCCTCTAATTCTTTCTGGGTCATCGCGTACATTTTGGGTTTTGGGAAGGAAGCCCCGGGGATCAGGTCAACCGTTGCATCTGATGCCCTGTGGGGGGGTTCCTGTTCACATTCCTTTTGACTAAACACCTCAGATACGGAGAGGTAAGTCTCCGGGATTGCGTCCAGGGTCATGCCCCCCTCCTGGTCCTCGTCCTCCTCCCATTGTTCCATCCCCCCTTGTACCGTCCCAGCCGCCCCCCATTCAAAGCCATTTGTTCCAGTTGACTCCTCGACCGCTGAGTAGTACCCATCAAAAAACTCAATTTCCCCAGATGCCCAGTCCACCCGGGGGTTTCTTTTCCTAAGCCATTTGAGTCCCAGCACAATATGTCGCGCAGCAATGGGTGCGACTATGAAACGTAGTGTCTCTACATGAGTCCCCACAGACATTTGAATGTCTTCAGTGGTGAATTCAATTGGGGCCCCCTGCATTTCAGACCCATCCAATTGGCAAAACGTGATGGGTGTCTGCATTTTGACCAACTTGAGTTTCAGTTTGGTTGCTATTTTCGGGTGCATCAAGCATCTGGAACACCTGGAGTCCAGCATAGCCACCCCCCACAATTGTCCCGTCCCATCCAATGTTTGTAACTTTACCTTTACGTTCATCGTGGGGCATTTAGGAACGCCTGCCCCCCCCGTTGCGCCCAATGGTGAAGGCCTGTCCTGCGGCGCACTTTAGCACAGGCTGTTGTAGTTTTCCGCCGGCTCGAAGTCATCATTTGAGGTGTCGGAATCGCTGCTCCCCTGTTCCCAGTCCCGTCTCCCCACGGTTGCTGCCGCCGCTCCTTTGTACTTCGCCGTTGCAGTCTTGCTTTCTTTGGTGTCAGGTGCCTTTTTCGGGGGGGTTTTCTCTTTGGGGTTCGTCTTGGTTTGTGGGCAATTGCTTATCCAGTGACCCTCTTTACCGCAGCGAAAGCATAGCCCGTCTTTCGTACGGCGTTCTTTCTCCTCCTCCCAGTTCCGTTGCTTGGTGGATTTGCGGGCTTGAGTGAAAAAGGTCCCTGATTTCTTGAGCATAGAGTTGAAACTTTTTATGTTCTGGAGCTGCATTGTGCTGCTTTCCACTTTCCCGGCCAGTTGACTCCATCCTTCTAACGTCCCCGGGTCATCTCTCGTTATGGCCAGTTCTATTATTTCCTGTCGTAGTCCGTATTGAAAATGTTGGACTTTGAAGGATTCCGGCCAGTCAGGTAATTTCGATAGGAGTTTTTTAAAGTCCATAGCGTATTCCGCTACTGTTCTGCTGCCTTGTCTTAAGTTTTGAATTCGAGTCTTCGCTGAGATTTTGGATAACGTATCCTCAAATCTCTGCCTAAGTGCGTACATGAACTTCTGAAAGTTCCTCAGCTCGCTGGCTCCGCTGTTGTGAAGACCCACCAGCCAGTTGCCCGCCTCTCCTCTTAGAAAACTGGAGACGTAACGCACCTTGCTCACCTCCGTTTGGAAGGTATGCTCGAACTCCTCCATAAACCCCTGGACGTGGGTTAGGAAGCATGCTAGTTTCTTTGGATCCCCATCGAATTTCATTTTTAGTTCGTTTACGCCGCTTGGGGCCAGGGCTCTCAATGGGGTTCTGCGATGATCGTAGCTTGGGGTTACGGGAGTTCGGCTGTATGGAAGCTGCCCATAGAATAGTGTTTCTTCCTCCCCCTCCTCGTTTTCCCCACTTGACTCTACGATTTCTTCCTCTTCGTCGGAGCCTGTCGGGCTCCTTTTTGCCTCCCTAGGTCCCTCTAGGGTTCTTAACAGCTTTTCAATGGCCTCACCCATGGATTCCAATTTTTTGTTCATCGTCCCTACCTCTAGGCTCAGGTGCCCCATCTGGTTCTCCAGGACTTCGATTCAATGGGTCGGGGTGACTCTTTTCTTGACTTTCCCTCCTTTTCCTTCCAGCCCTTCCCCGACTGCGATAGACCATCCCGCCGGGGTAGGCTTGGGATTGCTGAGGGCCATGAGGTTTACCTCCTCCTTCTGCGATTTCTTCTTTTCTCGCTGTTCAGTAGTCTCTGTAGGGGACGACTCCGCTCGCTGGGTTGCCTCCATCGCCAGGGCAGTTGCCGCACTGGTTCTGGCTACCTCGAGAGTCACCGCTGCTTCTACTGATTCCATTCCGTTCCGTGGGTAGAAAACAAAAATTTCCCGGTGGTGTGACCGCTTTCAACTGGGGAGCTCACTGAATTTTTCGGGATAGTCCTCAGGATACGTGGTCAGGATTGATTCACGTCTTTATGTAATGACTGCTCCCAACGATGTCTGTCAAATTCCCTTGTCTAAAGAAAGCCCGAACGCAGGCTTCTTATAAGCAAAGAGATTTATTGAAGTACATAGGTGCAGGAACAAAGACGTGAATGAACTGGCATGGCATGGTATATTACATTTAAACATTCCCCCCCCCCCCATTGTCCTTTTGAAGTTGATGTGTGAGGTACGTGGCTCCAGCTTCGGCAGACAGTCCTTCCTGGGTTGATGCGTTCCGTTTCACAGCTCGTTACGGTGGCTCCGGCTGCTTGTCAGTTGCGAGTCTGTTTCCGCGTGTCGGTTAACACGTACTTGTTTGAATGGCAGAGGTCTGCCAGAACTCTGACAGTGAGGTGAGTTGGGCTGAGAGAGAGGGACTGGCCCAAGGTCACCCAGACAGCTTTCATGCCTAAGGCAGGACTAGAACTCTCTGTCTCCTGGTTTCTAGCCCAGCACCTTAACCACTAGACCAAACTGGCTATTATCTATAATATTTTAGTAGATTTTTGTCTTCCTTCTTTTTTATGGTACCTTTAAATAACAAAATAGTGACTATTTTGACTATGGCACTCAGCTGAGAGATTCAAAAAGATCTCTAAAATCCTTTTCCTTATTGTTAAAAATAACACTGTATTTTGTTTTTTATGGTTAAATTTTATAAAAAATTTTTATACCCAGCTGGACACCATCTTATCAGAGATACCAAAGGAGGATAAAATTATCCTCCTGGGCGATTTCAATGCAAGAGTTGGGCGGGATTTTGATTTGTGGCCAGGGATCATTGGGAAAGAAGGAGTTGACAACAGCAACACGAATGGAATCTTACTTCTGACTAAATGTGCAGAGCATAACCTTGTCATTACTAACACACTCTTTCACCAGAAAAATAAATTTAAAACATCATGGAAGCACCCACGGTCGAAGCACTGGCATCTTTTAGATTATGTAATTGTCCGTGCTAGAGATCGCCGTGATGTACTTCTCACCAGAGCCATGACGAGCGCCGATGACTGCTGGACAGACCATCGATTAATTCGATCCACGATGGCCATAAAGATTGTCCCTCATCGTAGGCTCCAAGGAAGAAAACCAAGGTGTAAAATGAATACAGTGGCCCTTCAAGATCCTATTAAACGAGCTTGCTTTCAATCAACTCTCAAGGAACATCTGCCTATGGAACTTCCTGAAAATGTTGAGGAACACTGGATTAAATTGAAGACTTCCATTATTTCAGCCTGTGAACAAACTATCGGATACCAGACTAAGAGACATCAGGACTGGTTTGATGAGAACGATAGTGAGATTGAACATATTATTGACAAGAAAAGGAAAGCCTTCCAGATATGGCAAAAAGATATTAACTGTGCCGTTAAGAAAAAAATCTACGCCAGTGCAAAGGCAGAAGTCCAAAGAAGAACTAGAGAACTTAAGAACATATGGTGGATAAAAAAAGCCCAAGAAACCCAACATTTTGCAGATGCTCATGATGCACGGGGCTTTTTTAATGCCATAAAGGCCATCTATGGACCAACAAACCATGGTACAAATCCCTTACGCTCAGTAGATGGTGCTAAACTTCTAAAGGACAAAGAGTCTATTGCACTGCGCTGGAAAGAGCATTACTACAATCTCCTTAATCGTCACTCTACTGTGGCTGACGAAGTCTTCTTGCAAATCCCACAAAAACAAATAAGAAATGAGCTTGCAGTACCCCCTAGTTTGGAGGAAGTCAGCAAAGCCACTAAACAAATGAAAAATAACAAAGCTAGTGGACCTGATGGGATTCCTGCTGAAGTCTTTAAAGAAGGCGGGCCTGAACTTACACAACAACTTCATAAGCTCATCGAAAAAATCTGGATGAGGGAGGAGATTCCAGCAGACTTTAGGGATGCCATAATTATCACTCTCTTTAAAAAGGGTGATAGAACAGACTGTGGAAACTATCGAGGCATCTCCCTTCTAGCCACAGCAGGCAAAATCCTGGCAAAGATCATTGCAAACCGTCTCCTATCTGTATCAGAAGACATCCTCCCTGAAACGCAAAATGGCTTCCGCCCTTCCAGGGGAACAGTGGATATGATCTTCACTGCACGACAGCTTCAAGAAAAATGCAAGGAGCAAAACCGCCCTCTGTACATGGCGTTTATTGATCTGACTAAAGCTTTTGATACTGTAAATCGTACTGCTCTCTGGACCATCCTTCTGAAAATCGGATGCCCTGATAAATTTGTGAACATCTTGCGGTTACTCCATGACGACATGATGGCAACAATCCTGAATAACAGTGGCTCTCAAAGTGATCCATTTAAAGTGGAATCCGGCGTTAAACAGGGATGTGTTATTGCTCCAACCTTATTCGCTATCTTCATCGCTATGATTATGCACCTTGTTGAAGAGAAACTTCCTACTGGTGTAGAAATTATATATCGAACAGATGGAAAGCTTTTTAATCTTAGTAGGCTGAAAGCAAAAAATAAGGTAATTGCAACTTCTGTTATAGAACTTCAATATGCTGATGATAACGTAGTCTGTGCACACTCCGAGGAAGATCTTCAAACTATCCTAAACATCTTTGCAGAAGCATATGAAAAACTCGGCCTCTTGATTAACATTAAAAAAACCAAAGTGCTTTACCAGCAAGTTCGAACCAATCCCTCCGCAGCGCCATCAGTCCAGCTTAAAGGTGTGTCACTAGAAAATGTCGATCACTTTTCTTATCTCGGCAGCCATCTATCTACAAAAGCCGACATCGACGCTGAAATTCAGCATCGCCTGAGCTCTGCGAGTGTAGCTTTCTCCCGAATGAAGCGTAGAGTGTTTGAGGATCAGGACATTCGCAGGGAGACCAAAATGCTTGTTTACAAAGCCATTGTACTACCAACCCTTCTGTACGCCTGTGAAACATGGACCCTCTACAAACGCCACCTCCAACTTCTTGAAAGATTCCATCAACGCTGCCTCCAAAAAATTCTGCAAATTACTTGGGAAGATAGGCGGACTAATGTTAGCGTATTAGAAGAAGCAAAAACCACCAGCATTGAAACAATGATCATCCAACATCAACTTCGCTGGACCGGTCATGTTGTTCGAATGCCTGACCATCGTCTTCCAAAGCAGCTACTTTACTCCCAACTTAAGAATGGAAAACGGAATATTGGTGGACAGCAAAAGAGATTCAAAGATACTCTCAAAGCTAATTTAAAAAAATGTAATATCAGCATTGAGAACTGGGAAGCCCTAACTCATGAGCGTTTCAATTGGAGGTCATCCTTTATTAATGGCGCTATGGACTTTGAAGAAGCACGAGTACAGGGCGAAAAGGAGAAAAGAGCTAAAAGGAAGGCACGTCAGGCAAACCCTCATCATGACCGTCTCCCACCCGGAAACCTATGCCCCCACTGTGGGAGGTTGTGCGGATCCAGAATTGGCCTTTACAGCCACTTACGGATCCACCGTTAAAATTTTACCTTTGGAAGACAATCTTACTCGGCTACGAGTGATCGCCAATGAATGAATGGTTAATTTTTCATCAATGATATACTAAGCATAACTATACAACTTCTGTTATCTTAGTCTGCTTACTGATACTATATTTTTTGCATCAATTATTTTTCCCCTTTTTTCACTGGTTCGTTTTCTCTTTAAATAATGATAATGATAATGGTTTTTTTAAAAAAAGTTCAGCTCCTGGTGATCTTTTGCAGCAAGCAAAGAAAATCTCTGAGTGAGATGGGTGAGGAATAAATTTTATTTATATATATCTATATAATTTTTTCTAGGCCTAGATAACAATTGCAAAATAACAAAAAGAAACAAAACAGCCCTTTCTTCCTGCTTAAGGCACAAGAGTGTACTAATGTGTAAGCTTTACTGAGCTTTCTTTTCCTTTGCCCTTTCAAATATTTGCCATTAGTAATTTATCAGTGAATCTGCACACTCAGACAGTTGTCTCTCTGCCACCAATGAAAGTAACACATTTTATTAGTTAGTCAAGACGGCAACAACCTAGTCATTACTTTGGAGAATCCATTGGATGGAATTGAGTTACTGATACAGAAATTGAAAGACTTTGGGTCGGGTTCAAAGTGAATTTACAGAAAACAAAAGTTCTGACTAAAAATATGGATTACCATCAACAAGAGAAATTGAGAGAAATAACGGGATACTCAATGGAAGAAAAAGTAAAATATTTGGGAGTATATTTAACATCCAAAAATGTTAAATTATTTAAGAATAACTACATTCCACTTTGGACAGATATTAAAAAAGATTTAGATGGATGGGAAAAATTGCAATTATCATTGTTAGGTAGAATATCAGTGATTAAAATGAATATTTTGCCACAAATTTTATATCTTTTTCAAACATTACTTATATTGGCATCAGAAGTACCTTTCAAACAATGGCAGCGGGATATTAGTAAGTTTATTTGGCAAAGGAAAAAACAAAGAATAAAATATAAAGTTTTGCAAGATTCAAAAGAAAGAGGCGGCCGAGGTCTTCCGGATTTGAAATTATATTATGCAGCTTGTTGTTTGGTATGGATTAAAGAATGGATAGTTTTGAAAAATGAAAAATTATTGAACTTGGAGGGTCATGAATTAAGATATGGATAGCATGGATATTTGTGGTATGACAAAGTCAAAGTTAATGTGGACTTTAAAAATCACTATATTAGAAGATCTTTGTTAAGGATCTGGAATAAATATAAACCAATTTTATGTTATAAGAGACCCTTATGGATTTCTACGCAAGAAGCATTTCATAGAACAGAAGTAAGAAATAAAGATAAATGGCTGACTTACAAGGACTTTTTAAAAAAGGAACAAGGACACTACATAATTAAATCAAAAGAAGAACTTGCTTTAGAAAGATATACTTTTAATGGCTTTCCTATATGCAACTTGCAGAAAAATTTAAATCAGATAAAAAAAATTCGAATTTGAACAAACTAAATCAAAATTTGAGATACAATTATGTGAGATGGATGACCACTTAATTGCTAAAATGTATAAATTATTGTTAAAAGGAGAAATGGTAGAGGAACAAGTTAAAGACTGCATGATTAAATGGGCAAAAAATGTTGGCCATAATATACAAATGTGGAATAAAGGGCTAAAATTTACTTTGTGCTACAACTTGAAGGAAAATTTTTATAAGATGATGTACCGATGGTATATGACCCCACAAAAGCTTGCTAAAATGTATGGGAATGTTCCCAACTTGTGTTGGAAATGTAAAAAACAAGAGGGGTCTTTTTACCATATGTGGTGGACATGCGAGGTGGCAAAGAAATATTGGACTCAAATACATTCATTGATGCAAAATATACTACAAATTCGAGTTCCATTTAAACCGGAATTATTTTTATTGGGAATATCAGAAGAACAAGTAGGAAAACAATTCACTAGAATTATACAATATATGGTCACAGCAGCAAGACTTTTGTATGCACAAAATTGGAAAAGCCATATCTTACCAACGATACAAGACTGGATATTAAAACTGATGGATATGGCAGAAAATGACAAATTGACATGTTTATTAAAAGAAAACTCAAATTGTTACTATCTTAAAGAGTGGAAACCATTGATGGACTATTTGCAAAAAGCAGGAGGGGCAAAGCTTGCATGGGGTTTTGAAGATTAAAATATATATAAATAGAATATATTAGACAGGAAATGTTTATGAATGTTATATAAAAAGCTAGCATGTAAGATAATTTTTTATTTTTATGACCAGAGATATGTCTGTAGCTTGAATCATGTCAACTGGATTTCTATTTTCTCAGTGGAAACGTTTCGCTCCACTGAGAAAATAGAAATCCAGTTGACATGATTCAAGCTACAGACAATTCCACCTGGATGACTGAGAACCTTCATAGACCTATGACCAGAGATAGATCGGAAGTTAACCAATTTCTATGTCCCTTTTTTCCCTTTCTTTTCTTTACTTTTCTACACTTTTTCTCTTCTTTCTTTAATTTGTATTTCTATTTTCTGTTTCATTTCTGACTTTTAACTATGTATTTTTAAAACCTTAATAAAAATTGATAAAAAAAAAAGACGGCATCAAGATTCAGGACAGCATTATTGCTACTGATACCAGAAGGGTGGAATTGCCCTACTGTAAAGAAAGGCTGATGAGCCAATCGATGAAATAAAATGTGGATATGCTGTTGAAGGCCCAAGCAGGGGTGAGTCGGGTCCAAAAAGTCAAGATGGCAGCCTCAGCCCCATGAACGAAGCCCTGCCCCCTTTTAACGTGTGCCAGGCATGGCAAAAAAGGTGAGGCGACAATCATGGGCTCCTCTCCGCCATCTTGACTTTTTCAACCCCTCTTGGCCTTCGGAAGTGTGTTCTCCAGAGGGACACCTGCACATGTGTTGGGACCGTAGCACCAATGGTCCACACACTTTTAGGACCAAAGTACCAGAGATTTTGCCATAAAAAGAATGCTAAATCTCCCTGGGGCTGGTTGAGCTGCAGTTGTGGGTAAAAGAGTTTGAACCCTGATAAACGGGAAGCTTCACAAGTCCAATGAGGTTTGTTTAGTTTGGGCTTAGCTTTATGTGTGAATCCAGCCCTACCAAAGAAGCAGCTCTGCTCGCTCTAACTTCCTTAAAGCACCAAGCAGGGAGGGTACATGTGTCAGAGCTCCTTTGAGCATGTCCAGAGTATTTTTCTGTATACGTAGTTAGGATCAAGGAACAGAAAACGATCTATTTCAGTACTAGGGCTCAATAGCAAAAGCAAAAAACCCATCCCTTAATCAGGAAGTACCTGAGAGAGAGATTTGGCAGGGGTGATCCGTGGAGAGGGTGACCTGTGCCGCCTGCCCATCAGCATCAGCCTCTCCAGCCGGTGGGGCTCCTGCCCTGGCGCTCTCCAGCCGCCTCTGCTTGCAGGGGAGTCTGGCCGGCCCCCACCAGCCTCTCTTCCTCCCAGCGAGCGAGCGCTGAGTCACCCGGAGCCTCCGGTGAGTCAGGGCCCTGCAATGGGAGCCAAGTCAGCTTCTTGAGCGTCAGGATCCAGCCAGCGGAGCGTGACTTAGGAAGGCAGAGTTTCTCCCACCGGAGTGATCCGATGGGGTGGGGCTGTGGACTAGGAAATTGGCTCCTGGGGGGAGAGTTTCCGGTTCTCGTTTTGTGGCACAGTCAGCTGTGAAAACTCACTCATCAGAAGGAAACTTGGGGAGAATGCTCACCCCCCTCCAAGGAGCTGCCTTTACCACCTTATTTGTTTGGTCATTTGAATGAATGAATGATAGCATTGTTACAGGTCACAGATCCACCAAGCATACAAAATGAAAGCAGTAAAAGACAGTAAAATGAGATGAGAATAATACTCTAGTATTCTACACAGTGTAGTTCCAAATCAGCGTGCTGTTAGAAACGTAGGAGTACCACAGGCTACAAATGCAAGCTTGGCAGCAGCTGGTGGTGTTCAAGGCCTTGGCCAGAAGGAGTTGGCGCTCGATTTCCCACCTTTCCTCTGAGAGCCCAAGGAGGCAGGCACAACTCCTCTCCGCCCCTTTTTTCACTGTGACAACCCCCTTGCAGAGCGGGCCAGCCTGAGAGAGAGTGACCGGCGCAAAGCTCCCAAAAGACGGTGGGTTGTGCTCGTCCCCTGTCCTCTTGCAAATAAAGACAGCGCTGCAGGCTGAACGGTATTTTCCTGCAATTCAAGGACTGTTCCCCAAAACAAAAGTCAGACCGGAAAGGCAGTCTGGGGGCAGGAAAATGAGGTTGTCCTGGCATGGTGGAGGCGTGGTGAATCTCCACAGGGACGCAGGGAGAGGACAGTCTCAGAAAAATGCCTGACCATCTCAACATCGGCATCAAGCTTTGGGGCTGAGACGGACGGGCCTTTGGGAAAGGTTTTCCATGCCAGAGGGACCCTCCTCCCCAGGCCCCGAGGACGAAGCGTCATCTGATCTCAACACCACCAAAGAGTCACCCTGCAATTCACTTTTGAACTAAAGGCCGCCTAGCTTTAAAACAGCTACCCCAATTCTCCATTTTCTGCATTATCCACACACACACACACACACACCGGTTTTTCCCCCTAACATTGTGTCTGATGAAGAACCCTGAAGAATGCAAGCGTTTGCATTTTATGTTGGCTGGTCTTAGGAAAGGTATCAGCCAGCTTTGGATCTCTTCCCCAATCCTCCTCAGACCGATTCTTACTCTTGTTCCAAGCTCTTTCCACTGCTTAGGCACACCGGGACTCCTCTGCTGGCCTCAGCAGGGTCCTGAAATGTGTGACTCTTTGCTCCTAACAAGGACAACCCACAAACCTGCTTCTCACCGCAGCTGCAGTTCTCAGGGCGAGGCAGGGCCTCTCCTCCAGCAGCAGACCTCATGAAGGTCCCTCTTGACCTATGCAAAGACTCTTGGGACTCTTCCTCATGGCTGCCTCAAGGTGCGCTCCTCCAATTCTTCAGCTGGCAGAAAAGATGCCTTTGTAATTTGCCCCGTCCGGATGGCTGAGCTCTACTGAGCCTCAGTCATGAATGAGACAGTGGCGCTGTTAAGGTCAGCAACGATGGGTCCCTCGTGCATTTCTCCTCTCATGGTATCGCCAGCCAGCAGAAGCATGACCAAGCACTCTCCTTCACATGGGGTGGGGTGAATGGGCAGGGGCTTTTGCCAGCTTTCAAGCTGCTGAGTGACAGGTTGCTGGTGAGGTGCTATTCCATGTTGGTGACTTGTCCCTTGGGCTACTCCCAAACACATGTCAAGTGCTCGTCTAGAACAGTACTAAACCCATGTCTAAAAGTAGCCTAATAGGTAGGCTGACCATATTTCCTTGAGACAAAAACGGGACATTGGGATGGCAAAACGGGACGGGGTCTTATGTAATATTCTGTATTCATGAAAAAGACGGGTCCCCGCCCCTGGTCCGCGCAATTGGCTCCCGCCTGCAAACCCCGTCCCCCGGTCTGTGCGATTGGCTGCCTCCTGCAAACCCCGTCCCCAGGTCCACACGATTGGCTCCCACCTGCAAACCACCTTTGCCATGTCTGATAGGCGGGAGGGCTTCCTCTTCCAGGCTGCCTCCAATCGGCAGCTCCGGCTTGGATCCTCTTTCCGCGCCATTCCCGCCGGGTTTAAAAAATGGGACAAAATGAGATTTTTATCAAAACGACGGGATGGTTGAAAAATGCTAAAAAAACGGGACTGTCCCATTCAAAACAGGATGTATAGGTCACAGAAGGGAGGAGGAGAAGCATAGGAGGGAGTGCTCTAGTTCATGAGGATAACGCTCTCCTGCTCCATCCTGTGCCCCCTCCTCCCCACTGTCAGCTGGACTACGTTTGGACCCAGGCTGGCCACTCTCCCAAGGCGCACTAGGCCTTCACTCAGAAGTAGCTTGAGAAACAGCTTGCCAGCATCGGGGCATTCCCCCAACACTTCACTCATGCCCATCCACTGTGCCTGTGACCTGTCGCTTGGGCTGAGGGGGGGAAAGAGTGGGCCGCTGTCCATTTCACCCCAGCTCCCTTATATGCCCAACCCCTACGTGCTGCAAGGGAAAAAGCAGTGAGGGCAGTGAGGGGCAGCAGCTGAAGTGGCCCATGGAGTCTGCAGAAGGGCAATGGCGCCACCTCCACAAGTTATAAAACCGGTAGAAAGTGCAGCCTCACCAACCCTTCGTTGGCAGAGCCGGCCTCCCAGAGCCGGCAGATTCAGCTGACCCGTGCAGGCCTGGAGCACGAAAGCAATGGCCCTTTGCTTTCATACACAGATCCAGCACTCTTTCAAGGGCCTGCTGAGGCACAGGTTTGAGAAGGGGCTCCAGTGTTCTCCCACAAAAGCCCTCTACCTGCCTACACTTTACAGAGTGCCAGCCAGGCATTCCATGGGGCAGATGCTGCTGGGGAAGTGGGGGGACCGGTCTCCCCAACAGCCCGAGCCAGCATGGCCAGAGAGAGGGGCACCTGCTGACTGCAGGAGGGACCTTGCCACAGCAGCCTAAAGGGCCAAGAGGCGTTGGGCACATCCCAGCCCTTGGCTGGGTCACCACCAACATTGCCAGCATTGCCAAGTGCCACAGACCATTTGTACAGCAAGACTTATGTCAGGAGAAGGGGGGAGACTAACCCCAAACAAAGATGAATACAAGCTGTCTCTGGGGTGTGCTGGAATGAGACAAGATCCCTCCTCTAAATGAGGCTAGTGCGGCCTTTTGATGCCACGGGCAGCAGGATATGAGGATGCGCCCTTAGCTCCTTTCTACCAAAAGTCAGGTTGGGTATTTAATGTTTTCACACCCATAAGAAAACTTGTGTGTGATCTCAAATGTCTCTACATCCTGATCCTGTTTTAGGGAGATGGTTTTTTAAACTACTGACTACCATTTCACCAAGCTAACCAACTATCAAGAGCCTAGAGAAGATCAGTGTGATCCGAGTCCATCACCAGAATCTCCTTGCGCTCCACTGGCAGTTGCATCAACTTTTTCGGTGACTCAAACCCGGCTTAGGGTTTGAATCCATTCTCTCATCCGGCTTTGTCCACAGGCCAAGCCTCAAACAACCTTCTTCCAAGTTCCTGCAGCTGCCAGATTGCTGAAAAGGGTAAATGAAGGAAGAACAGCTGGAATTTCTCAATGTAGAGCAGGAGAGCTTGCAGTGACACAACTGGATCTTGTCCTTCAAATGAATGTTGAAGCATGACGACTTGCAAGGGGGTTGGCTAGTGTTGGAATCTGGCAAATCAAGCATGCCTCATTAGCATATGGGTGATTGCTCTAGGAGGCAAACTCTGTGTTACTAGAGGAAGCTGCTTGTTGCCCCTCCCACTTCCTCTCTCTCTGATTCTTCCATCGAGGAGGAAGCAGCACGTGGCTGCTCCTCTCTATCGAGAGGCCATACCTAGGCCTGAAGCCCCCCTTTCTCCACGCAGCCTCTGGCAGCAAACAGGGCCAGAGGTATACAGTTTAGGGAACAGAAAGAAGAACTGAAACCAATTTTCTACTGAAATGGCTGTACCTGGACAAAATAAATGTAAGAACTCTTTTGTACTTACTTTTTGTACCTGCAATGTCTAAGCGTGTATTTCTTTATGCTTGGGTGGGCTAAAAGTGTAAGAATAAAAACCTGAATCTCTAACGTGCTCACAGGCTGTGTTTTTAAACAATATTCCTTTTTCTATGCACGAGTTTATACAACGTTAAGCTCTGTTCCATTCACTGGTTCTCACAGGCCACTGAATGATCTTCAGCTAAGTCTGAAACGGAGATTTTAGCAATGGTCGTGGTCTAGAACATTGGCAAACAAAATAAAATTGAGTAAAGAAACAACAACAGCCAGACTCAAATATGGTTAGCCCAGACAACTCTGCAACAGCTGGAGGACATCTTTCAAATCCCTTGAAAGAAAACTTTTTTGGTTGGGAAACAAATGGAAGGGAAGGGAAGAAATAAACTAAACTAAACTAAACATCACTAAAAGGTCTTTCTATTATTTTTTTTACTCTTAGCTGTTTTTTGTCCTTACGTTGTGCTTTGTATCTTAATTTTCTAAAAATCTGTTAAAAGCTTAATTTAAAAAAAAACTATTTCCATTTAATAGAAGGGGAGAAAAGATGTTCTCCAGACTTGCCATCAATCAGGACATTTCCCAAAATATCTGCTGTTGGCAGTAAGCAGCATACTGTATTCATCCTCTGCCAGGGGTGTCCACAGGAAGGGGTCAAAAAAGTCAAGATGGTGGGCCACAACCATGCAGTCCAAGCCCTGCCCTTTTTATATGAGTGGGGCTTTGATCACATGGTGTGGTCCACCATCTTGACTTTTTTGACCCCCTCCCTGCAGATATCCCTGTCCTCTGTTCAAGTATAATAACCCCGAGCAAAGATTAAAAGGGGTAATAAAAGAACATATGATCCTTCACCCTTGCACAGGGTCTCTGGGGTTTTTCAAAGCATTTAATGTACAGTGTCTCCGTCTTCCTTACAACAAGCCTGTAGAGTAGGCTCGGATGAAGACAGGAGCCCCACAAAATGCCCAGCGTCCGTTAGAGTGAACACTAGAAAACTGAAGAAGAGAGGGAGGAGGCCCAACTGCATTGGTGTCAACCACGCTACACTCAAGCACCACGCTACACTCAAGCTTCCCCAAACTTTTTCAGGCCTCTGTTGCACAACTGCTGACTTCTCTGCTGTACCTGCTTTTGCCTCCTCCAGGCAAGCAGCCTCCCGCCTTGGCTGATTTACAAGCCCCGGGGAGCTTTGTTCTTTTGGATGGAGAACATCACACTCCAGCTCCAGCCTGTCCGAAAGAGAACTGGGCGGCTGCGATGGGGTGAGAGAGCCCTGGTTTTCCCAGGTGCAGGCACTGAGGGGGAAGGATTTCAAGAGAGGATCTCCTGCAAAGGCATCAACGCAGGGATTTACTGTGCAATCCTGCACATCCTGGGGCTACATTCTCATGGGGATAATTTAGCACAGGGAGAAATTACACAATAACAAGTTTAAAAACCACATCGTCTGGCTGTGCATATGAGTACATTGGTAATCTTAAGGAATTTTAAATATCCCTATTGTTTATTTTTCTCTTCCTGACCACTTATTGTTTCTTCATTGTCCCTCAATGTCCTGGTTTGTACACTATTCCCTCCTATCGTTCATCTACTTTATGACTCTGCATTGTGCGGATCCAGCCATTGTGGAAGATAAGGTGTGGTTTATGGCTCAATTTGTTGCACAAACTTAGCTAATAGTGGTTTATTCGCTAAATCATGACTAAACAAGCCATGGGCCAACCTGGCCTTTCTCTTGCCAAAAGCAGCACGGACTGGTAGCTTTTATTTAGCTGTTGGTGTCTTCCACATGGGAGCATGAAATTACACTGAGAATTGCAGAATGCCCGCTACTGCTGATACTTTCTGGCTGCATTCACACAGAAAGCTAAGGTGTACCTGCCCATGATTCATTGGATTAATGCAGCTGGCTGGTTTTACACAACACCAAGCTCATTCCATGGGCTGAATTTGCACCCAGCACACTGGTCTACACTGAACCTGGGCAAAGACACGTGAGCCCAGCATGTTGTTTGAAACCAGCCATGTTGTGTGGTTTGGGGTGGGGGTCATGGGGACTGTTCTTAGTGGGTCTTGCCAACAGGTAAAAGTAAATGTTGAGCTCAGCAATGGGGAAATGGTTTCTCACCGCTCCTGTCTAGCATTTCCTGGTGGTCTCCCACCCAAGAGATGGGGCCCTGCTTAGCTTGTCAAGGTCAGCCAGGGGCTCTCATCTGCTGTTATTGCCACCAGGTAAGTGGGCAGAACAAGGAAGGCATGGCTGCTTGAGTAATCCAGATTAGCATAATGTCCAAAAGGCATTCCCATTCCCCCCCATCCCCTTGAATCAATCAGGATCCTAATTGCCCTGGCAGCAAAAACAGAAGCTCCCGGACCAGGTGGTTTACTTGCGGTACCCTATGTTGGCTTGCTCCTGTTAAAAAGCTAATACAGGTACTGAGCTGTGCTATTAAAGCAGGAGAAACCAGCATGGCCAATGGGAAGAGAGATGACACTTGTGGTCCAAGGCACCTGTGGTGATGCTGCTAAGGCAGTGCTTCCAAAACTGCCGCTGTTGGCGACACACCAACGGCGGTAGTGGCGGTGGTGCAGGGGCACGCGCAGGGGCGTGCGTGTGCACGGTGGCGGCGCAGGGGGACACGCAGTGGCAGCGGTGTGCATGGCAGCAGCCTCACTAAAACGCGGAAGTGCTGATGGTGCGTCGCTGCCGCCACCATACACACTGCCGCGCGTGCCCCCGTGCCGCCACTTCGCAACACACTGTGTGTCACGACACACTAAAGTGTCGCGACACACAGTTTGGAAAGCTATGTGCTAAGGATTGGTCCGGACCGGGGCTTTGCAGGCAGGAGAGCCCCCAGATTCAGGTCCACACACTTTCCCTTCTGAAAAGCATCTGGGGCCTGTCTTCTCCTGCTGCTCCTCCATTCCCACCCACAGCTTCTCTGGAGACATGGAAATGCCAGGGGTCCCTCCAGCTTGGCTCTGTAGCACAGCCAATGCTTCTTGGGAAATGAGGGGGTGAGAGAGAAGATACCAGTGCCCAGCCCAGGAAGACAGGGACATTGTGGACAGGCGGTGCCTGTCAAGGGGAGAGAGAAAGGAGGAGGTTTCCATTGCCCTGGGTAAGGCAACCATTAGTTACTTTACCATTACTTTACTCCATTAGTCCAGGGATTGCACGGCACACGAAACCATTATATGGGATGGTTTTATCCAACATGTGAGGCTAAAATGGGATGGGCTGATGTGTTGTGCAAATGCAGCCAAACAGTGGCAGGAGAGAGAGCTTTGTGGCGGGGGGGGGGAGAGATGGGTGGTGAGGAGTGTGAAGGAGCCCCTGTGAATCTCTTGCCCAGAGCTTTTCCAACACTGGTGGCACCCCAGACGATCCTGAGGGACACCGAGGGTTTCTCTTCTACACGAAAGAAAGAAGCACAGGGTGATACTGGGCCCCTTTACGGAATGTAATCATGAAGCGCTCTGCCTAGTGAGATCAGCAGTGGCCGTGCTGTGCTCCACCACACACTTAGCCAAGTTAACTAATTTTCTGGGTTTGCAGAAATTAACCGAGCTGGCTGAGTTGGACCATCATGATGAGCCAACAAGCAACCGAGCGAGTGTGTTTGTGTGTGTGTGTGTTGTGTAAGGTGTTGAACTGTCATCCGGGAGACCCAGTTTCTGGTCCACCTTCAGCCGCAAAAGCTCCCAGGGTGACTTTGGATCAGTCCCCCCCTCAGCCCTCCTGCAGGCTTGTGGGGAAGGGGGAAGGGGAGGAGGGAGCGCCTTCCATTGCCAAGCCAGTGCTCCCCCCCCCCCCGGGAGAAAGATGCCTCCGGCTCCCCCCATTTGCCTTGGTTTCAGAGGCAGGGGGCTGGTTTGGACGGAGGATTTTATTTCTTGCTGACGGAGCTCCTGTGGCTTTTACATGAAGTGATGTCATCATCCAAGGGCATTTGAGGCGAGGGGAGCACACACACCCCCGACCTGCAGCCCCTCCTCCCACCCAGGCAGTCCCGGGCTGAGTGTGCATGGTTCCAGCTTGTACCAAAAACTTCATAAATCTCAGCCTGCGCCTCTTTCCACCCGCCCCCCCTTACATAAATAGCGCTTGACAGTCTTCTGTGGACAGTCTTGGTCTTTTCCCCCTTAGGAAAGTGAATTTTCACTGAAACGATCTGGCTGGATCGCCCAAAGCAGTGCCAGGGCACTCACCCCTGCGGGGGGAGGATTTGCCCAGGCAGAAAGCCTGCTTGACTCAAGAAATATTCACAGAGCCGAGAGCCAGCGTGCCCAGGGAATAACAGGGGAATGAGCAAGAGGCTGATAAAAACGGGCTTGTTGCCAGAGGAGAAAATATGGCTTTTTTTGGTAGGAGCTGCCAGCAGAGGGGGCGGCGGAGAAGGTGGGCAGTGGAAGATGGGGGAGGCAGCTGTGCAGAGAAGGGGGGGGCAACTCATGAGGTGTGAAAAAGGTTGCACTTCACTTCCAGCATTAATAAGAAGGCTGAGCAGGGACAGTTACTGCTGGGGGTGTCCGCAGGGTGTGGTCAAAAAAGTTGGGATGGCAGCCAGGATGGTGTGATTGAAGCTCCACCAGTTTTTATCAGTGACCCACATTTGCTTCAGTTGCACCGTTGTGGTCGCCATCCTGACTCTTTTGACCATACCGTGTGGACACCCTCCTTCTGCTCTCTGGGTTCTGTCTCTGTTGGATGGGGTGTGTTTAACATAATTGTCTAGCTATAGAGAGCCCGTTTAGTGTCGTGGTTAAGGCACCAGGTTGGAAACTGGGAGACCCTGAGTTCGGTCCAACCTTAGGCATGAAGCCAGCGGGGTGACCTTGGGCCAGTCACTCTCTCTCAGCCCTAGGAAGGAGGCAATGCAAATCACTTCTGAAATCTTGCCAAGAACACTGCAGGGACTTGTCTAGGCAGTCTCCAGGAGTCACAACTGACTCAAAGGCACTTCTCCCAGCTATGCACCCCCAAAATGCTAGGAGGATGTCTCTGTTCCTGGATGGCGAGCTCTACCTGGAGCCTTGAGGGAAACACCACCCAGAGCGAATGGAGAGGGAGTCCTGGCTGCAGCTCTTTTATCTCCTGGGCAGACACTGCTGATTAGGACGGAAGAGAAAAGATTCACTGGTTCTCTGAAATCTACTTAATCTTACAAACTTCTGACATGTTCCCCAATAACTTTTTGGGGGTTATGGAGTAACATTTTTGAACATTAAAAAAAATCTGGGCTTGCAAAAAATGAACAAGTGGCACAATCTTTTATAATTTTAACTAAAGTTGGTATATCTTTGTATCATTGAAACTCAGGTTTCTTGTTAAAACACACTTATGGTGTTTGGAAGCAAGCAAGCACATAGTAATTTTAGTTTCCACACAATGAAATTGTGATGGTCCTGTTCCTTTAGCTATTAATTCAGAGACTCTTACTATAAGCCATCAAGGATATGAAAGAGTTCTTTATTAAAGCAAATGATCATTTCCAAGGCAAAGACTAGAATTAGAAACACCCCATGCCAAATGGTATTTACATCCTCCCTCTTCTGCCAGCCACCCCCCATTGGGGGAATAACTCCGTGACAGCCCCTCCCTATGCTCTCACCGTTTCCATACTTCCCAGCCACAAATCCTTCGCTAACAAGCTGACAGCGCCATTCGGGCTGACCTTGGTGCCAGCCAATTCGACTAAACAACTCTAATCAACATTCCTAATGGCCCTGCAGGCATGCCAGCCAATTACTACCCCCCATAACTATGCTGGCAGGATGCTCCATCCTGACATACCACCCTCCTTAAATCAAATCTCCCAAACCTAAAGATTTTACCGAGAGAAAACATATACCCCTTTGAGACACACATTACATCTCACATTTTAGATATCCCCTGCCTTCCTTTCCTGTCCTTCTAGATCTCTCCTACTTCAGTTTTGCCAGGAACTTATCATGATTTTTTTTCACTAATTGGGGTGCTTGCACATGGTGGCTGTTTACCCATTCACTATGAACTTTAGGGAAATGTTGCATTGAATTGTTGTAAGCCACTTCTGCAAAAAGTAGTAAGTCCACCTATCCTGCTGATAGCTGATGTAGCACCTGAGGTATTGTTCTAACACCTGGTTAACCCTTTCAGAAGCTCCATCTGTCTCAGGGTGGTGGGAGGAGCTTAACCCCTGTTCCATGCCAATCATCTTCAGGAACGTCCTCCAAAATTTGGATGTGAATTGCACCCCTCGATCGCTTATAATCCATTCGGGGATCCCATGCAGTCTATAGATGTGTTGGACAAACATTCTGGCCAATTGCCCAGCATTAGGTATACTAGCACAAGGAGTGAAATGGGATTGTTTTGAAAACAGGTCAGTTACTACCCAAATCACTGTTTTCTTCTGACTATCTGGTAAGTCCACTATAAAGTCCATGGCTATCTGTTTCCAAGGTTGGGTAGGGCTTGCCACATTCTGCAACAGTTCCCTGGGCTTGCCCCCCACTCTTTTTGCCATAGCACATGTTGGGCAACTGGCCACATATTCCTCCACATCCTTGTGTAAAGATGGCCACCAAAATTGCTGCCTTAATAGATGCATAGTTTTCAAAAACCCAAAATGGCCGGCTGACTTGGCATCATTACATCTCTCAAGTATATTTCATTGTAAGGGTTCTGGAACATACAGTCTATCCCCACTCCACCATAGCCCCTGCTTCTCTGTCAGCTTTGTCTTGTTGACCTGCAACCAGACATCGTTCCTTGACTCAACAAGTGGTTCATTCTGTAAGCCCTCCTACACTTTTAAAGTATGTGCATTTTTGACTCCTTGTGACTGCTGCCATTCCCAATTGCTGGACTGGGATGACTGAATCTACCACCTTTTCTCTCTGACTGTTGTGTTGGGGCAAACGGGACAAGCATCAGCCAAAAGGTTCTTTCCTCCAGGCAAGTATTAGAGAGTAAAGTTAAACCTACTAAAGAATTGAGCCCATCTAACCTGCTTAAAAAGGTAAAGGTTCCCCCCGCACATTTGTGCAGTCGTGTCCGACTCTAGGGGCCGGTGCTCATCTCCGTTTGTTAGCCGAAGAGCCAGCGTTGTCCGAAGACGCTTCTGCGGTCATGTGGCCGGCATGATGCGCGCGGAACGCTGTTACCTTCCCACCTAAGTGGTACCTATTCATCTACTTGCATTTACATGCTTTCGAATTGCTAGGTTGGCAAGAGCTGGAGCTAGTGCGGGAGCTCACTCCGCACGCAGGGCTAGGGATTCGAACCTCCGAACTTGCGATCTTCCGATCGACAAGCCTGGCGTCTTACCCACTGAGCCACCACGCCCCTTATCTAACCTGCTTAGGATTCAGCTTTATTGGGGTGCGCAAAGCCTCAAAATTATTGTGGTCTGTCCATACTTCAAATGGCTGAGATGTCCCCTCCAGCAAATGCCTCCATGTCACGAAAGCCCATCGCACTGCGAAGGCTTCCTTTTTCCATACATGCCAGCGGTTTTCTGTGTCATTGAATTTACGGGAAAGGTAAGCACAGGGCCTCAGTTTCCCTTCTTCATCTTTCTGTAATAAAATTGCCCCAATTGTGACATCTGAAACATCTACCTGCACTATTAGGGGCTTCATGGGGTCGGGATGCTTTAACACAGGCTCTGATGTAAACAACGCCTTTAGCTACTCAAAAGCCTCTTGGCAGTCTGCAGTCCATTGTAGTTTTGCCCCCGGTCTTTTCACCTCTTTAGGATCCCCCTTACCCTTGGTTTTTAATAGGTCAGTGAGTGGTAAAGCCACCTGTGCAAAGTTGGGTATGAACTGCCTGTAAAAATTTGCAAACCGCAAAAAACTTTGTAATTGTCTCCTAGTTTTTGGGGGTTCCCAAGCTACCACATCCCACACCTTTTCTGGGTCCATTTCTATCCCCTTACTTGATACTTGATATCCCAGGTAGTCCAACTGCTCCTTATGAAATTCACATTTTGATAATTTGGCATTTAATTGATTCTGCAACAAACGTTTCAACAGTTCTCTCACCAAGCGTACATGTTCTTCCATCGTTTCAGAATAAATCAAAATATCATCAAGGTAAACCAATACTCCCCTGTACAAAAAGGCATGTAACACTTCATTTATCAAATGCATGAATACCCCAGGGGCCCTTTTTAACCCAAAAGGCATTACTAGATATTCAAAAGGCCCCAATTGGCAATTAAACACTGTCTTCCATTCATCTCCTTCCCGGACTCGAACCCCGAAATACGCCTCCCTTAAATCCAACTTGGTAAAAAACTTCCCCTTCAATAGGTGAGCCAGCATGTCCTTCATCAGTGGCAAGTGGTACTTGTTGGAAGTGCAAATGGCATTAAGCCCTTGATAATATGTGCACAGTCGCAGAGACCCATCTTTCTTGGTTCAGAACAGAACAGGTGCAGCCATCGATGATGTGGCAGGGCAAATGAAGCCTCACTCCAAGTTCTTGTTGATAAACTCCCACAAAGCCACCAATTCTTTAGGAGTCATAGAATACAACTTAGTCTTGGGCAACTCCGCCCCTGGCTCCAGTTCCATAGCACAGTCTGACTTTCTATGAGAGGGGAGTTGGTTCGACTCCACCTGTCCAAACACCTCTTTTAAATCTCGGTACTGTATAGGAATGAGAGCGTTGTCCTCTGCTGTCTCTCCTCCCAGCATCTCAGTCACTGCACCTATCAGCTCAGCTTCAGCTCTCGGTTCTTTTGGGGTTAAGTCCATATAGGTCCAATCAGCAAAAGTTAATTGCCCCATGGCAAGGCAAATCCACCCCATCAGGGTTCCAGGGTCTCCTCTAGCTAAAGCAGGGCTTTCCAAAGAAAACCCGGAAGTGCCGCTGTTGCGGCAGCGCGCAAAAACCCGGAAGCGCTGCTGCCGCTTTCAGTTTTTGCGTGCCACCGTTGGTGTGTCGCCGTGGGAAAACCTGGAAGCGCTGATGATGATCAGCGCTTCCGGGTTGTGTGGCGACACACACCAGACTGTGTGTGGCGACACACTTTTGTGTTGCGACACACAGTTTGGAAAGCTCTGAGCTAGAGACCACTCTAAAATCTCTGGATGCAGACCCTCTTGGAAGTATTCAATCTTCAGTGACTCTGGCCAGTCTGCCAACTTCCTGGCTAGTCTCCTGAATTCCATAGCATATTCAGAAACTGACCTGCTTCCCTGCTTAATATACTGCAAGCTCATCTTGGCTCTCATTCTAGAGAGAGGGTCTTCGAACCTCATCCTCAAAGCGGTCATGAAACTTTCAAAGTCCTCTAATTCTGGCGACTCGGCGTCATGTAACTCTACAAGCCAATCCACTGCTTCTCCCCACTGAACTTTACCTTCAAGTCTCTTCCTCTGAAAGGCTCGTTCCATCCTGGGACTCCCTTTGGCGGCCCCGCCGGGCCCCAGCCATAAGGGGGCCGAGTGGCCTCAGCCGCCCTGCGTTCCTCAGTCCCCGCATCCATCTCCATGTCACTGTCTCCCTTTTCGACGGGCTGTGGGGTGGCAGCTCTGGAACTCGCTGCTTCATCACCAGCAGCCGTTCTCAGACTCATCTTTCGAAGCAGCTGCTCAATGGTTCCCTGCAGACTCGCCATCTGACCTCTTGGGGAATTCACTTCCCTTTCTACTTTCTCCATTCGCCTTTCGGGTGCCAGCAAAGAGGGGAGGGGGCCACTCCCTCGTGTCGTTACCCACCAAGCGGGGTCCTTCTCCATGCTGTATCCCACATCCAGGGCCCAGGTGCGCTTGGCCACCCCCACTGCTCAGGGTAAGGGTACCTCTGTCTCCGGGGTGGGAAGAATCTTTTTTCTGGCTTTCACATGCGGTTCAGCTCATTGGGAGATTCCTCCCATCCTCTCTCCGCTCTTCTCCTCTCCAGTACCTAAGGCTTTCAGCCTCTCCTTCGCAGTTCATTTGGAGGCTCTCTTGGGTCGAACTCCACCCTCTTCCTCCCTTCTTCTGAGGGAAGCATCCTCCTGCTCTGGACATTCTTCTGCCAATTCCACTCCGTCACCTTCCTCTCCCCATTCAGGAGAGACTTCTTCAGTTCTGGGCATTCCAGCTGCTGACCTTCAGTAGACTTGATGTCTCCGTGTAAGGTAGCTATTGTGAGTCTAGTCTTTCTGTGATGGTCCGGATCCTTTAGCTATTACTTCAGAGACCCTTACTACAAGCCATCAAGGATATGAAAGAATTCTTTATTAAAGCAAGTGATCATTTCCAAGGCAAAGACTAGAATTAGAAACAGCCCGTGCCAAATGGTATTTACATCCTCCACCTTATGCCTAACCCTAACCCTAACCCTAACTCCGTGACAGCCCCTCCCTATGCTCTCACTGTTTCCATACTTCCCAGCCACAAATCCTTCGCTAACAAGCAGACAGCACCATTCGGGCTGACCTTGGCGACAGCCCATTTGACTAAACAATTCTAATCATCATTCCTAACGGCCCTGCAGGCATGCCAGCCAACTACTACCCCCCATAACTACGCTGGCAGGATGCTCCATCCTGACAGAAATGCACTTTCTACACCAGCCTTTTACGCCATGCTCAGTGGGGATTCTGGGCATTGTAGTTTTACTGTACATATTGAAAGCATCCCCAGTTGGAGAAGTCTCTTTCACCCAACAAATTAGGGATAATAGGTAATTATGTCTTGTTCACACACCCTCTTCTTGTTCAACCTCCTGGGCTCCTCAACATGTATAAAATATTCCCTCTATTTAAAAAGTTACAGTAATTTCCCCACCTGGTCCCTTCTCCTGATTGTTCAGCCTGCATTCTTGGTGAAGGATTGTGGGAGCAAAGGTTCAACACGTTTGGAGGGTTCGGGATGGCTTGTTGATGGGGATACATAATACAGTGAAGGCCCCTCCTGCCTGCAAAACGGTTCCAGGTGCAGGGAAGACTGGAAAGAGATCTGCCAGGAACCTAGAGGCAAGGAACTCTCCACACTCTCCGGAGGTATTTGCAGGAGAAGTGGGCTAAAAATGCAATAAATAGAAAATGCAGGGGAGTGCTGGTCAGGTATTTTGCATTGGACCAACTCCTCTGCAAAGTCAAAGCATCTGTGTTTGCACTTTGTAAAAACGATTGGACTTTGACCCTAAGTGCTAGATAACAAATCCTGCCCATCCATCCAAGAAAAGTGACC
The DNA here is from genome assembly GCA_023362775.1 of Charina bottae. NCBI lineage: Eukaryota > Metazoa > Chordata > Lepidosauria > Squamata > Charinaidae > Charina > Charina bottae. The sequence continues at coordinate 10,846,907 of JALMGJ010000023.1, forward strand.
TAAAGATACAGTAGGTAGGATCAAACTGTGCCAAACTCTTGCCTGAGTTCACAAAACACTCGTCTAGGCCAACAAGGAGCTCTGTAGTTTGCTGTAGGACTCTGGCCATTATCTTAACATATTGTGCAAACTAGGCCACCATAAGTGAACATAGGTTTGCATGTTTTATGAGTGCAACCACTGTAGGTTGCTAACCTGGATGTAGGGTTTAGTGTGTTGTGGGAATCCAGGTTTTGTGACTTGGTCATGAGAAATGGCCAGATGGGTATTTTTTACTGCAACCCAGGGGGGGGGGGGGCAGCCTTTCCAGGGACCCCACTTTGAGATTTCCCCTCTTTGCCCCAGGCTGGTTTCTCGGAGGGTGTTCAGCCAGGAAAAGGGGTGGGCAATTATTAAATATCCCCAGCCCCCCAGAAGGAGCCCGGGGCCCAGCTTCCAGAGAGGGTGCCGCCAGTGAGTCAGGTTTACACCCAAATTTGGGGCTTTGTGTGGAGCACAGCCCAGGGGAGCAAAATTCCCAGGCTGTTTCATGTTTGTTTTTCATTCCAGAAACAACGTTTCTCTTTAAACAAACATGTTTCCTTTCCTTCTCCCTTCCCCACTATCAAACCCGCAGCAGAGGAAAGGGGCTTATCTTAAATGCGGCTTGCGTTTGTGTGTGTGTGTGTGTGTGTGTGTGTGTGTGTGTGATGGGGTGGGGTGGGGGGTGGGATATGGCACCAGGAAGAAGGCCCCTCCTGAGGTTCGGGTGAGGCCAAAGGTGGAACCACCTTCTGTCCTCTCTAGCAGGTGGAGAGGGAGACACACACACACACACACACACACACACCGCCAAGATCGCCGAATTAGCCATTTGCAATTCAGACTTGGCACAGCAGACAGGGAACGTTGGAGGCAGCTTTTAATATAGATCAGTGTTTCTATTCCTCTTGCATTGCACTTGGCCAGGCTGCTTGCTGGCTATCTTAAAAAAGCCCGGGCAAGCTTCCATCCAAACATCAGTGTTTCTCAGCCTTGGCAACTTTAAGATGGGTGGGCTTCAACTCCCAGAATTCTGGCAGTTGAAGCCCACCCATCTTAAAGTTGCTCAGGTTGAGAAACACTGAGATAGATGTTTTATGAGTGCACAGCAAGCAGCCTGGCCAAGTGCGACGCAAGAGGCAGCGCTTCGCGGGGTTGGTGGTACACAGGTACCCCTAAGCTTTCACCTTAGTCAGGCTGGACGCTCTGCCCTTCGCAGTCCTTTTTGGATCAAACCAGTCCACACTCCAGGAAATAAAGCCAGACTGCTCACTTGAGGGAATGATATTAAAGGCAAAACTGAAGGACTTTGGCCACATAATGAGAAGACAGGATACCCTGGAGAAGATGCTGATGCTGGGGAAGGTGGAAGGCAAAAGGAAGAGGGGCCGACCAAGGGCAAGGTGGATGGATGATAATCTGGAGGTGACGGACTCAACCGTGGGGGAGCTGGAGGTGGCGACGGCCGACAGGAAGCTCTGGCGTGGGCTGGTCCATGAAGCCACGAAGAGTCGGAAGCGACTGAACAAATAAACAACAAAAATGCACCTTCGGTTATGTCCATGTGGCGATGGCTCAGTAGAAACCCTAAGCCATATGATATTATATTGTTCCCTATATAAGGACTCTAGACAGATCCTTATATATCCAATATTAAAGAAATTTCCAGACAGGGAGTGTGATTTCTATTTAATGCTACTTCTTTCGGACAAGGACCCGAAAATATTCTCCCAGGTTGCCCAATTTTGTGCTACCATCTGCACAATATGCCACACCATTACTTATAATTTCTTAACATAGTATTTTATTTCAATATTTTTATTACTTTCTGTTGATTTAACTGGATCTCAGCTGCCCAAAAACATGTAGAGAGAGGAAGGAAGGAAGGAAGGAAGGAAGGAAGGAAGGAAGGAAGGAAGGAAGGAAGGAAGGAAGGAAGGAAGGAAGGAAGGACAGGCTGCAGAGGAATGGAAAAAGTGATAGCAGAAAACAACACCCATCTGATAATCAAATCAGCTTAAAAAATGCTAAGAGCAATTCAAAAGAATTCCCACCCCCCCCCCCCGAAGAAACTGAAAGAAAAAATCAGACTCCTCTTTCACCAGGAAAGAAAAATAGTTGAGAACTTGTGACACACATTAAAAAACTGAGAACTTGTGACATACACATCCTGAATTTTTGACACACCCCCCCCAGAGAGAAGGGCTAGTTTGGGCTACAAAATCCAGGTGACTGTAGAACATGTATAGCAACATTTTCTGTCCAGATTTTTTGCAGCCCAAATCGGGGACCCACAATGAAGTGAAAGAACTAAACTGCACAGGAACAATGATTGTCAGACCTGAATATTGCCAGCAGTACATTTTCTCAATAAAAATACATTGGTAAGCAGGCCCCAGGTTCAAAGCCCAGGCTAATAAGCAAGGGTATTTAATAAGCAAGCAAATGTCCTGCATCTATCTTTTTGCCATTGTCTGGAAGAAATTTACGGCTGACTAGTGAAGCAAACAAGCAAACATACAAAATGTTCTGGTGGCTCAAGTAAGAACAGGGACTGTTAACGGATGAATCACAAGGGGGAAGAATTTGCAAACAGCGGTGGGAGTTTCAGTCCCTGGACAGAGAGCTCTTAGGACACAGTTGTCCAGCATGCCGTGGAAGGCAGGCCTGATGGTTATCAGATGGGAAGACGCATTCACCTTGGGCCAGTCACTCTCTCTCAGCCCAACTCACCTCACAGGGTTGTTGTTATTAAACCCACTGGCCCTTGTTACCTTGCCAGACATTCAGCCTTAGATAAAGTGAAGGAGCCAGAGGAGTCTCCGTAAAGTTTGCATTGGATTCCTGCATCTGAGAATGCAGGAATCGACACAGACTCAAGGCTATACCAGGGATGGACACAGATTCTTTGTCCTCTAACACAGGGGTCCCAACCCTTTTGGCACCAGGGACCAGTCGTGGAAGACAATTTTTCCACGGACCAGGGGGACGGGGTTTGCAGGTGGGAGCCAATCGCATGGACCGGGGGCGGGGTTTGCAGGTGGGAGCCAATCGCACAGACAGGGGGCGGGGTTTGCAGCCGGGAGCCAATCGCACAGACGGGGCGGGGTTTTAAGGCGGGAGCCAATTGTGCGGGGGGGCGGGGTTCGCCAGCAGCAGCATTCATATTATTTTGTCACTGCTGCGTGGCATCAACAGGCATGGCTGAGTTGGGTCTGCATGCTGCATGTACCTAAGGTTTATTTATTTATTTTATCCTATTTATACCCCGCCTATCCCCTCCCTACTGGAGGGCTCTAGGCGGCTTACAACATCAATATATTTCAATTTCAATTATACATCATATATCGTATACATTTTTAAATTTACCGCGCGATAGGGAAGAGGACAGGGAACCGGCTCTTCGGCTGCAGGCACCGGACTACATGCCCCAGCATGCCTCGCTTCCGAGCCGGCTGCTGACGTCCAGGAAGCTGTTCTTTTCTGGATCCGTCGTCCTCCGCCGTCATCACCGGGATTCCCTAGGACTTCTTCGGAACGAGGACGACCCTCCGCTGGACGCCGGCAAATTGACCCACGAAGTGGTACCCATTTATCTACTCGCATGTGCTTTCGATCCGCTGGGTGGGCGGAAGCTGGAGCTAGTGGCGGGAGCTCACCCCGCCCCGCGGTTTCGAACTGCCGACCTTATGGTCGGCAGACTAACGGCTCAGCGGTTTAACCTGCTGAGCCACCGCGCTCCAGGTTAACTTAACCATGGCTTTTCAGCCACCCCAGGTTTAGGGATTTGCTTGACATAGTGCCATAGACTAACCATGCAGGTGGATGTCCACAGCTTGCGAGGTGGACAAGCGTGACTGCCCAGTTTGCAGCTGGTTACGACAAAAATGTCCAGCACCCAAGGAATTACCAGTCTCCATTTCAAGCTAATTTTCAAGCTGGGGCCAGGAGGCACAGTGTCCCTGGGGCAGAATCCAAAGGCAATTTATTTATTTATTTATCAAATTTTGTCACCGCCCATCTCCCCCTCAAGAGGGACTCACTGAATAATCTCGCTGAAGCAGCAGTTCTGGAATCAGAGGGGAAATGCTAAATCCGCTGCTGGAAACTGGGTGGGGGGCACTCAAAGTACTCCCCTTGGCTAAGGCTTCATGTCTGGCAGGATCGTGTGGCTGTAAACTGGTTCTCTGGATCATCTGGTCTCAAGGCATCCATGAAATTTAGGCTCAGAAACAGACTGGAACAAAGCGACCATTCCAGAACTGGAATTTTGCATTCTGATTTTCTCACAAACTCTTAACGTCCCGGCTGCACTGATTTGCAGTTGGTGTAGGTTCTGGATGACCATCTGAGGCAGCCCCATATTAGGAGTCCCGCAGTCATCTAGAATCTGCGCTTGAGTTTTGGTGGCCAAATCTGGCAGTCCCAGAAAAAGTCGAATTCTGATATACTGGCCAAATTCTGTAAAAAACGATCCACTTCATTGCTCCTAGCTGCTCCCGCCCAAGCAGGACAGAGCCCTCCAAACTGGCCTTTGATGCATAAAACACTTGACCGAAGAAATCTATTCTGGCCCTCTCCTCTGAGCATCCCACCCACCTTTCAATTGTATTTTGTCTCTCACCTTTTTTGAGAGGCTGACTTCAAAGTTGCCTTCAGAGCACTTTAAAATACTTCAGACAAATAAACAGAGAACAAAAGCCAGCATGGAGACAGAAGCAACAGGGGATAAATATTCAGTTAAACATCCTGACCTCCAGCACAATGTCTAAAAAGGGGCTCTAGAGATGTAAAACTGATGAGGCAAAATCTTTCATTGGCTTAATCTTTTCTTGGGACAAAGAGAAGGCGGAGTGATGTTATCAGGGGAAAATGGTCAAGCGGCTTACATTCGCACCTCTTAAAGTCAGCCAGGCTGCTCAATCACCAAATCTTTGGTCAGGATGGATATTTCAGAATGTTGGTGCTCGAGATCCTGATGATAGAGCTCAAACTATCAGCGACACAGAACTACGTGAATTCTGGCAGAGGCTATTTGGAAATGAAATGTAGGTTGGGTGTATGTATAAATATGCATGCTGGTAATATTGATGCTCCAGCAGCTGGAAGAGAGATTATGGAAGCATTTGGGCACCACATGCAAGTTAACTTTGACTCATTTGACTCCACAGAAGACCCAAACCACAGTTCAGAAGAACCGAGAAGAAATATATGGATTTGCCCCCCTTCTGGGGAGAAAAACCAGCCCCTTTAATCTTTTTTACTCTTCAGTGTATTGTATGAACCTAGACAATGGGTTAACCAGGTTAGTTTGTATTGAGTGGAATAGAAAGATGCTTTTACATGCAGTAAGAGAGAAGTGGGGATTTTCTAATATAACTTACTGGGGCAGTTTCAGCTACCTGAGTCCTGTAGAAAATACCTTTTGGTACCCTGAGCCCCCAAGAAACAATAGCAGGACGTTTTCCAGGCTGGAGATATTTTCCTGCCTGATCCGGATGACACCTCCCCTCCAAACCACAGACGCTGGGGAGGTGCCCCTTGGGTGGGTGCCAGTAATCCCTCCCTGCTGCATCAGATGGTTCCAGGGTGGGGTTGCCCTTTTGTCTGTTCGGAGCACGGAGGGAAGGGGACAAGCAGGGGGTGGGGGCCGAGGCCCTCAGGAAAAGGGGACATTTCAACAATCGAGGGCAGGGGACAGCAGACTGGGGGGGGGAAGGGCAAGTGAATCAACATGTTTAGGATTTAGAGAGCCAATAGGCAAAAGATCAGGAATCTGGTAGCACGTTTCGCAACTTACAGATTTGATTTTGATTTAAAAGGCAAACGCTGCTATAACCCAACTTTCCTCCTACACTGCCGGCAGGGAAGCAGAAGGTATCCCACAGGGGGAGAAGCCATCTGCGAAGACCCAGGGGTCCTGCAAAACCTGCTGAACTCTACTGGTGTCAGCCTTGACACCCCACCTGGACATGACGTCCAACCCATTCCTGGATCAAGATGCCCTCTGAACAGTCAGTCGTCATCTCCCATATTTTATTTTTATTTTGTATTTTATATCCCGCCTTTATTATTTTTATAAATAACGCGGCGAACATACCTAACACTCCTTCCTCCTCCTATTTTCTGAGAGAGAGTGACTGGCCCAAAGTCACCCAGCCGGCTTTCATGCCTAAGGCGGGACTAGAACTCTCAGGCTCCTGGTTTGCCATTGGCTCCTTCCTAGGGCTGAGACAGAAGGACTGCCCCAAGGTCACCCAGCCAGCTTTCATGCCTAAGGCGGGACTAGAACTCTCCGTCTCCTGGTTTGCCACTGGCTCCTCCCTAGGGCTGAGACAGAGGGACTGCCCCAAGGTCACCCAGCCAGCTTTCATGCCTCAGGCGGGACTAGAACTCTCAGTCTCCTGGTTTCTAGCCTGTTGCCTTAACCACTAGACCAAACTGGCTATTGCAACACGCTCTACATGGGGCTACCCTTGAAGAGTATCCAGAAGCTTCAGCTTTTCCAGAATGCAGCCGCACGGACAGTTATTGGTGCCGTAAAATCGGCGCACGTGACACCACTGCTGCGCGAGCTGCATTGGGTACCGGTTTGCTTCCGGATCCAATTCAAGGTGTTGGTTATCACCTTTAAAGTCCTACATGGCATGGGACCAGGTTACCTGAGGGACCATCTCATGCCCATTACATCGACCCATGCTACGGACCCCATCGACAAGGCAATTTCATCTAGCGGGGTCCAGGAGGTAACATTTCTTCAATGGCGCCCACCCTTTGGAATATTTTGCCCCTGGAGCTGAGGCGGGCTTCCTTGCTCCCGGCCTTGGATTAGTTTATTGTCCAGCTGATCGTGCAAACTGAGAAAATGGGTTAATTCAGTCACCAGGTTAACTGTGCTGAGTGGACCCAGCAAGGAGGGCTTGGGCAGAAGAAACTCATTCTGGGATGCAGAGGAGTCAGAGCTGTCGGCTTCCCATTAATGGCAGCTCTCCCTTGAGTTGGGTTCAGGCCCTGGGTTCAGGACTTCATGGACAGATCCAGGCCGTTTTTTAGGATGGAAATTGTTCCCTTTGTCCAGGATGTTTTTTGACCTCCCATCTCCTGGTGGTCTCCCATCCAAGTCCTAATTTAGCTGGGCGTCTGCCTTCCATTAATGGTGTCTGATGTTGGCTTTTGGAGATTGCTGCCTTTCCTTCGTCCTTCCTTTTTCCTTTCTGGAGAGGGACGTGCTAACAAAACATTCTCTCCGCCAGACCAAGCATCAATAGTTGCTGGGCAGCCGACGTCCAGGGTCACCACAGGCTAGACCAGGGCTTTCCAAAGTTTTCCCGTGGAGACACACCAACCGCCGTTGGTGTGTCGCCGCGGGAAAACCTGGAAGTGCTGCCGTTGCGGCAGCGCGCAAAAACCCGGAAGCGCTGCTGCCACTTTCGGATTTTTGTGCGCTGCCGTTGGTGTGTCGCTGCGGGAAAACCCGGAAGCGCTGATGATCAGCGCTTCCAGGTTGTGTGGCGACACACCAGACTTTTGTGTCGCCACACACAGTTTGGAAAGCTCTGGGCTAGACAATCATTTCGGGCTATTTGTAACTGGATCCCTCCCTATCTGCAGCCCCACGTTTAGGGTAGGGGTCCTGAAATAAGTGTGCTCTCATAATCAGCCGTTTTCCAAGGGTTGCAGAGAGGTATCTTTATCAAGGAGCAACTAAGGCATTGGGGCTCCTTCGTCAACCTTGGCTGCACTTGGATGGGAGACCACCAGGAAATCCCAGGCTAGACTGAGAAATGAAAAAAAAAACTCCTGGGAAGGCAGTGGCAATCCACTTCTTTGCTGTTGCCAAAACCAAAGCCTAAACGAGCCCACGCGGTCACTGCCAGCTCGACTCGAAGATTTGAACACTTGAAGCACGTTTTGCACATTTTTTGGAGATGCAAACAAAAGACCCTTATTTTCAATTCACTGTTTGAAAAACTCACACTGTCTAAATACTAACTGTTTGATCCTCCCGGTCTCCCTCCAGATGTATTCGACTTCATCTCCCAGAATCCCCAGCCAGCGCCCTGCTAAAATCCGGACGGCCGCCCCCCAGACGCGGCTCGCCCCACGGCTGGCGCGCCAGGGAAGAGGATCCTCGGCGCTGCCCCGAAACGACAATTCCCAACCTGCCAAGCGCGCCCATTCTCCGGGAGGCGGGCCGACTGCTAGAAACAGACCAGTAACGGGAGGGGAAGGGGCGTGGCCGGGACCGTTGGGCGGAGGCGCGCGCTGCCGTTGGCTGGTTCGAGAGAGGGGGCGGATCCCGGGGAAGGCTGGGTCTTGGCGGCGCGGCGCGGCGCAGCTGTTCAGAGCGGCGTCGGGATCCGGAGCAGTGGGGTCGGGGGATCGCGGCGCTGCGTGTCTGGATGGCTCGGCGCGGCTGGGGGAGGTACGTCGGGCCGGGCCGGGGTCGAAAGACCATTTCTAATCCGGATTAGGGGAGTTCGGGAGGCGGGCGTCCGACTCGGATTGGGGAGGGTGTGTTTGTGCGTGGGCTACTGCGGAGAGGAGGAGCAGGAGGCGGCGAGCAGGAGCTGGCGGCGTGGCAGCGGTTTGGGCGATCTGGATGGAAGTGGAGCGTGGTGGGATCGCTTCGCGCTTCTCCTGGCTGGAGCGGACCGGGGCGGTTGCGTGGCTCGGAGTGGCCCCCGGCGTCGCGTTAGTCGCGGCGAGGCTGGCTGGTCTAGCGTCCAGCGTGTCGCCTTGCTAGACCGACGGTGTTTTGCTGGGTCGGGTTTAGAGGGTTGTGTGGATGCAGCCGACGTGTCTCTGGCACTGCATCGGTTGGGGGCAGGAGGGGGCCTAAGAAACCTGCCCTTCCAAGCTACTAAGGCGCCGGGCTAGACGGGGTTGGGCCTGGCTGTGCGAGCCTGGCGGGACTGTCAGTCTGGAGTTCGACGCCTGCGAATCCAGGCAGGTAGGCTAATGTCGCGGGTCAGGTATTCACCGGAAAGGGTCAGCTGAGGTTTGGAGCGCGTGCGAGTCCTCGATCAGGATTGCCCGTTTCCTCTGGCGTGGCACCCGATACTGAAGCATCCGAAGGGGCATCTGCCGCTGGGTAGTCCGAGATGGCGGCCTGTCACTTAGCAGGCGAACTAGACGCTGAGCCCTCTCACTTTCTGGTCCTCTGGGGAAAGCAACCTGGTCTCCTCTATTTTCTGTTCACACAATACGAACCAGGATGAAGTGAACCCTGGCTTATTTTGCAGAGCCAGTTTTCTGGGCTCGATGACACTCCCAACCATAAACTCCCCTCGTGGTCTGGAGTCACAAAACACACTAGGCGAGGAGGAGAAGAAGCTGCTTTGTGGTTTGATATGTTGTGTGAACGGGGCCACTCTCTGTTCTGCTGCCCCTTGAGGACGTTGGAGGAATCATGGGAACTCTCAGGGTGAAGTTTTGGCTGGTAGCGATGACCCTCAGCCCCAGGCCCCTTTCCCCCTTCCTAAGCTTGAGGGCTGTGTTGGTTATCCTCCCATCCCCTTCCCCAGATGGCCCGTGTTCTCCTCTCTACACTCCTGCGAGGTAGGCAGCGGGAGAGGCAGCAAATGATTTGAGTGAGCTGGGTCCACACAGGCATTCATCGGGCATCCATCACACACTCCTAAGAATGCCCCTGCTGGGGAGCGATGGTGGCGCTTTCTTCCCCAGCCAGGGTCGCCAGCGAAGCCCCACTGGGTAACCAGCTGGCAGCGAAGTCAGGGGGTCTGGCCTGGGTGAGAAATGGCTCTCTGGGGTGGCCTGAGGAAGCCGGGCTGGGTTTCAAACCCCCTGGAAAGCAGAGGAGTCACGCTGGGAGTGGGGAGGGGGAACATTCTGGGACGTTTGGAGATCAGATTCTCCTGGAAGGCGAAGGAGGGAGTCGAGGTCGCCCCTCCCTTTGCCTTTCCACAACTTTTGACAGCCCCAAGCGAAGAGACTAACCAACTGATGGCTTTTTCAGAACTCCTCCTCGCTAGCCGGCCATTCGGACCCTGAACTAGCCACTGGTCTTCAGAGGGACCTCCCTTACTTTCTGTGGCTGGCTGGCTGGCTGGCTTCTTTGGAGAGAAGGGAAGGGGGAGCAAGGGTGGAGACCGGCAGCATGTCCGAAGAGGCGCTCCTGAGCATGGATGAAGGGACGCTCCGGAAACTGGTGAGTCTCTCTCTGCCGTTGCTGACGGTTTGTGGCTTTGGGACTGTGAGCAAACAGAAGGCTTTTCCAGGGTTCTTACTGCCTCTTGTGCAGTGATGCTTCTGGGTGGTTGGACGCCAGACTTTGGAGAGGGCATTTTGCTCACTTTCCTTTTCATCAGTGCGGTTCAGGTTCAGTTCCTCCCCTTCGGTCCTTTGTGGAATTTTAATGGCTTCACTTGCAGGCACTGCCTGTTTTTCAGTCTTGAATTTGTCATGTGCTCTCAGGCTATGGCCGTGGATAAAAGGGGCAAGTTCACACATTGCACTGGGCACAGGGTTCTGAGCATGGAACAAGCTGCTGTGGCTAAGTTTATACCTAGCGTGAAGTGGGGCTTTTGAGTGACAATGACCACTCTTGGAAAAGAGGCCAAAACTCCATAGGCTGCCCTTAGAGCTTGAGAGATGCACGAACCCCTCATCCTTTGGGGTGGGTACATGGGATGAGATGGTAGAACATGCTTAAGTTCGTTGATGGTCGATTTGCATGTTGCAAATGTTTACAAACTACAGGGCCGGTTCATACTACACATTAATCCAAAGGCAAGCAAACCATAGTGTAGCTTAAGTGGCTCTCACTGAAAGCCACACTTAACTTGGTTACTGAATTACCTGTTTTCTGGGTTCTCGCAGTACATTGAATCATAAGGTAACCAAACCAGCTGCATTCATAAAATGTGCCAAGCCACAAATAGCTAATCAAGATTACAATTAACCATGCTCAGTAAAAGCAGCTTCTGGTCTTTAATGAAGAACCCAGGTTTTGAATGCAAAGACATCTGGAAATCCCCTTCTTGTGCCCCATTTTGCGGGCTGTCTGATAAGTGCAAAGCCACACGGGAGCCCCCACGCATTTGCCACATTTATTTTGATTTTCAAATTCAATCTTTATTTCACAAGCTTTTATCTTGCAACTTCAATACGTTTGTTTATATTTTGACTGTAGTCCTTATCCGCACTTATCTTTGAGTGCATGTGAGTTGACATCTTGGGTTCTGCAATTGGACAAGACTTTGCAACTCCTTGTTGTCACAAGGTTTTGAAATCCTCCTTTGCGTAATGCGTAGATGACCAAATCCATTGCTGTGAGAAATAGGAGAATGGCAATTCTCTACCACTCATCTGTGGCAAAGGGCTCGCCTAATTGCTCCTTTACTCACTCCACAGGCAAGAAAATAATATCCGCCCCAGGCTTGTCTGGCGTCTTAGCTTTTAAGACACTAAAACTGAGTTTTTTTCTTTTGGCAGTAGCACGTTGTGCAAACTTTGCCATTGTGGCTTATAACCCCTGGCTTAGAGCAGACTTCCCTAACCTGGATGCCCTCCAGTTGTGGGGATTCTAATTCCCAGAATTCTCAGCCATGGCCTTAATAGTTGTGGACTACTAGGAGGAGAGATCTGTTTATCTGAAGGAGGCTCTTTGGTGTGACGGTGGACTTATTCAACTGACTTATTCAACTGACATGTGACGGGCTGATTGCGCAGAATGCTTCCTCTCCCTATTGCAACCTGAAATCCTTCTAGCTTTGACTCGTAAGATGCTAGAAGAGCACTTTTTAAGTCTAGACGTGAGCCTTGAACCCCAGACCTATTCAGCTGGGGTGAACGTGCCCGGGGCATCTGTGCCATTTTTCAGGCAGAGAGGAGCTCTGCTGGCATCTCCTGCGGAAGGAAGACCAGGGTTGGGTCTGACAAAGGAGAAACAATCCTGTTCTCTCCACTCTTCTTTGCACGCCATAACGGCTACCGGGCTGGGGCTTGGGGACCCCGACCTGTTGCCCCCGGCCTGTTCCTCACCCTTTGCTATTCGGCAACTCTTTGCAGTGGGTTGGGAGGGTGGTTCAGAGGATTCCTCCGCCAGCACTTTGCTGGAAAGTTGGCAGCTGCAATCCTGGCACATCTCAGGAGCTCTAGACTGCTATTAACGGTTATGGCAGAAGTTTAATTCCCTCCCTGTCAGGAATCTCACAGGGCTTCGGTTCCCAAATCCCCTGCGGGGAGGGAACACTGCTGAAGTAATTCCATGTGAAACTGCATGAAAGATGAAAGAATTCAGGGTGTGGTGCTATAAAAGGCTGCATGCCATGAAAAGGTAAAGGCTCCTTTCACTTGAGTCCAGCTTGTGGACCCGGTCATGCCCTTTCCCTTTCCTGGGGACAATTAGGATGTGGCTGGCCTTCTTCCACTCTGGCTGACAACCCTGAGTTTCTTGGTGGCTTCCCATTCACTACTAACCGGGTCCAAAGTATTTACTTTTAGGGATCAGCCAAGGCTAGTTGAGTGCTGCTGGCTAGCAGGTCTTACTCTTGCAGCACACAGAGCCAAATTTTGTTCTGTTCCTTTTTTTTATGTGTTGTGGTGAAAACCCCTCCTGTACGGTTCGTACTGGCTAGCCTGTTGTGTGGATGCAGCCGCTGCTTGGGCTCACACATGCTGAGCTGTGGTTTGCTTAACCCAGTTAGCTGGCTTGGGGCCTGCAACGTGCTAAATGACAGCTTGCAAACTACAGGGGCTGGGATGGCACAAGGTGCTACTTCACGAGTAAGTTCCTTGGGGCAGGGGCCGGTCAATTCTGCATGCGATCCTGAAAAGTCCTGTTAACTGAGGTTGCATTTGAAGGAAGCTTTAATAAGTTAGCTTTTGGAAAGGAAGATTTTAAGAGGGGCAGAAGAGAAATGGAAAGGATCTCAGACGTTTCTCTTTCAATTGCAAGTGTTTGACTTGCCACACTCCACCCAGTATAATCAGGGTCTCATTTGCACCCAGAAGGAAAAGGAAAAAACGGGGGGGGGAGGGGGATTGAACTCTTTCTGGTCTTCAATGGTCCTGAAGTCCTTCTCCCAATATAGGCTGCCTGTGGGATTTGGGAGAACCGGGGTGTGTGTGTCACAAAATAGCTTTGAGGGGAGCTAAGCTCACCCAGTGATGAAGTCTTCTACAACACTTTTCAAATCCAACTTTCTCCCAGCATCAGAATCCAGCCCCCCATTTCTGTTTCTTCTTTAAAAATACAACATTTGCACCACCACCCCATTGTAGGGTGGGTGGCTTTCAACAGACGAACTGGGACAGACGAACTGGGACTTGGCCACCCCAGCGGAGCGGGTAGCGCTAAGCAGGATGAGCGGATCGTGTTTGGCCCACCTGAAGTCCGGAATGAGAAGAAGAGGCGTGTACATATTCTTGGGTTTCTTTGATGGAGCGTGGGCTCTCAGTGTACCAGAAAGGTGTAGTTCGAAAGTGTGCAGACACACACCCCCCCCACTCCTAGTCCCAGGGGGAGCCTAATGCCCCCCCCCCATATATAAAAGTTCTGCTTCCTTAGCTGTCTTTCTTCCAAGCCGGTGTGTGCTTGCCTTCTGCTGCTCTCTTGCACTCACCTGGCCCTGCAGCCGTACACACAAGGGCCCTTTGTGTTCCTGGCTGTTTGTGCGCCAAAATAGGTTTGCAGCAGCCCGGCCCTGCCTGGAAGGGGGGGAGCGCTGTTCAAACCTGACGTCAGCTGGAAGGCAGGGAAGGCCCTTGGCCCTTTCCTCTGCCAGCTGAAGCGTCGCCCGCCCGCCCAGAAGGCGGGAGACGATGGACTTTTCCTGCAGGGAAGGGGCTGGATTGAGAGGCCCATGCAGCTCTCAAAGGATGGGGCTGGGGGGCGGGGAGGGGGGATTCCTGTCCTCTTCGCTGGTTGGGGGATTCCAGCTCCCATGGACCCCAGCCAGGAGCTGGGCTGCAAGGAGAGTAGGCGCTCCAGTCCCCAGGCTGGGGGTCATATGTGGGGCTTTTCTCTGCTAGGTAGAGATGCTGGGATGAGGAAAAGAAAGCTGCTGCCTGTTCCTTCACCCCTTCCAGCTATTTTTGTCTGAAGGGGAAATTAGCTTGTTTCAGTACCTGAGAAAAGGGCGTGGCACATTGGCAAAGCACCTGCTCCCCAGCCGGTCCCAAGTTCGGCTGCAGGGCTCTCGGGGCCCTCCTGGTTGGGCTGGGAAAGGCCCTTAACCCCGAAACCTGGCATATTGTTCCTCTTCTTTGTGTAGATGTGGCTTAACACAGTTACTGATTTTTCCTGGCTCTGTCTTAAAGAACAATCAGGCGAAGGATCCACTGAACCCCCAGCCAAGCTCAAAATGAGCCAAATTTCTAGATCTTTCAGCAGACCGGCCCGTTGGGCCAATGAACGGGATGTCCCAAAGCCACCATCCAGGTTTGTCTGAACATGGAGGAGAACCGCAGTTTGCTGGTTGCCTGCTTGGGGGTGGTCATTACGTGGGGGGCTCCCTTCACCCTCTTTCTGCCCTGTCTCGACCCCCTTCCTCCTACTGAGGGTGAAGAAGAAACTTGGATAGTACCGACCATTGTTGGAAGTCCCCCTTTTCTGTCCAACGGCTGGAAGGGGAAATCAGCCAGAGATTTAACCTCCAGCCTTTTGCAGTGTCTGACACCTTAGTGTGTGGGCTGCAGTGTCTGGGTGTCTCCGAGCCCTGCCAGGATTCTGCGCAGGTCCTAGCGCCTGCCTTGTGCCTTGCTGCCTCCAAACCTGCTGTGATTCCGCACAGGTCCTAGCGCCTGCCTTGTGCCTGGCTGCCTCCAAACCTGCTGTGATTCCGCGCAGGTCCTAGTGCCTGCCTTGTGCCTGGCTGCCTCCAAACCTGCTGTGATTCCGCACAGGTCCTAGTGCCTGCCTTGTGCCTGGCTGCCTCCAAACCTGCTGTGATTCCGCGCAGGTCCTAGTGCCTGCCTTGTGCCTGGCTGCCTCCAAACCTGCTGTGATTCTACACAGGTCCCAGTGCCTGCCTTGTGCCTTGCTGCCTCCAAACCTGCTGTGATTCCGCGCAGGTCCTAGTGCCTGCCTTGTGCCTGGCTGCCTCCAAACCTGCTGTGATTCCGCACAGGTCCTAGCTCCTGCCTTGTGCCTGGCTGCCTCCAAACCTGCTGTGATTCCGCGCAGGTCCTAGTGCCTGCCTTGTGCCTGGCTGCCTCCAAACCTGCTGTGATTCCGCACAGGTCCTAGCGCCTGCCTTGTGCCTGGCTGCCTCCAAACCTGCTGTGATTCCGCACAGGTCCTAGCGCCTGCCTTGTGCCTTGCTGCCTCCAAACCTGCTGTGATTCCGCACAGGTCCTAGCGCCTGCCTTGTGCCTGGCTGCCTCCAAACCTGCTGTGATTCCGCACAGGTCCTAGTGCCTGCCTTGTGCCCTGCTGTAAGAGTGTGTCACGAAATGATGCATGTCTAAAAAGTGTGTCACCAACATGAAAAGTTTGGAAAGCCCTGGTTTAGATGGTGCCAGCCCATTAGCTTGCCTGGAGGTGCGAGCATCAGCGCTAGCTAATTCGTCCGTCTGATGTAATTGCATCTTGTGTGCCCAAGTACCTCTCTCCTCCAGACACAACAGGGTGCAGATAAGTGTGCAAGGGTGCAAAGTCACAAGTGTGAAACCAACATTTGTATAAAGGGAGTGTGGTCCCAATCAATCACTCCTTAATTCTGCATTATGCAAGGTTGTGATTGTGCTCAGCCCTGGTCTGTGGGTCAAAGAAAGGGGGCTTCATTTTTTCCTCCTAATTCTCATTTAATAGGATGCAGGAGATTTTGCATTACTAATTACTTTCAGGGCATTTCAGTGAAACTCTCCTGTGATGTTTTTGGACTTCCACGGAGAGAACGCGGCCAAGGGGTGCGTGCAGATGTCCTGTTCCCCGTTCTTCAGTCCGCTCCCCGGTTTCCCTTCAATGACGGAGACGTCCTTGGAGGAACTCCTTCCTTCAAACTGGGGAGAGCTGGCGCCTCCCAGCAGCCCCAGCCAGTACAGCTGTTGGCCTGGAAGGTCAGATCTTCACAATCCTTGATTTGACCCTAACGTTGTTTGGCCATAACGTGGCTTACTCGGTTTGGGGCTTAATGTCTTGGGAGTGCAGCCCTCGTGGTTGGAAAATCATGGTTTACAGTCAGTTGAGAAAAGTGAGCCAATTGTAGCTTTTTCAGCAAATCATGGTTGCCCAAGAAACTGTCACGTGGCTTAGACCGGTTTGGCTTAGGCAACAAATCATGGTTTAAGTGTTGTGGTTTAGCACACTGGAAGAATCCAGTAAGGCTCCAAAGTTGGACAGGCCCGTATGCTGATAAAATTTGCATAACACACATTTGTGCTGCTTATTCCCGTTCGTGTGGGCTGTTCTTTGCTCAGCAGGTGGGGCTTGTTGACGGGAAGGCCCGTCCTTAAAAGCAGCACCTGCCGGGGTGTGCGTTTCGCCAGGGACAATAGAGGGGAGCTCTGTTTGTGCTGGGCCGAATCATTCCTGCAGGAGCGCCCAGGAGGCAGGTGGAGCGAGAAGGACAGGCCAAACGCCCTCCCGGCTAGAGGAGGGAAGCCTGCCAGACACTCCTCACCTTCCCTGCCCGGATCGCGTGTGCCGCAGGAGAGCTGCGGGAGAACCAGGAGGGGAGGCTCTGCGTGGCCGTCGTGACTCCCGGCCAGTCCGGTTAAATCTTGCAGTTGCGGCCTGAGACACACCTGGAGAGCCCCAAGTGAGCGGGCTCCTCCAGACAAGCTTTTGGTGGCCTCTCAGTCTTCCCGTGCCGGTACCGAGCAGGAAGGTTTGCCACTGCTAGCGAGCGGTTCAGAAACTTACAGCCCCTCTTTCTTATCGGGTCCAGTCTGCTTATCCGTGGTTTGGTCTGGTGTTAGAAGGATTAGCCGGTGCAATTCACCGTTTCCATTGTTCGACAATCTTCGGGGAGGCTCCTTCTGGGTACCCCAACTTACAGCCTGTTTGCATACTAAACCTGCTGCCTAAGAAAAAAGAATTTACAGGTAGTCTTTGCTTAACGACTGCCCTGCTTAGTGACCATCCAAAGTTACGTTGGTGCTGAAAAAGTAACTTTACAACCAGTCCTCGCATTTACAACCGTCGCAGTGTCCCCGCGGTCGCATGGCTGCCATTTGTGCACTTCACAGCCGGCTTCCGACAAGCAGAGTCAGTAGAGAAGCTGGCAGTAAACCACAAGTCATGGTCATGTGACGTCTCGCTTAACAACCTGCGGTGACTCACTTAACGACTGAAGGGGTAGTGACGTAAGTCCGTCACGGTCACGTGATGTCTTCCTGGTTGTGTGCTTAGCGACAGAGCTGCCGGTCCCACTTGTGGTCGTTAAGCGAGGACTACCTGTAGTCAAAAGATTTACTGTTCAGCATCGGAAAGAAAAACACGTGGCTCCAACAATTCAGTAGTTTGCAGAATTGATTAATATAGATCAGCTATGGATAACTATAATGAATCATGGCTTCCATTTATTGATATACATATGTCTGTAAATATACATCTTGTGCGTTTTGTTTCGTACAGCTTTCTTTTTTCTTTTATAATATTGTGTATTCTTTTTCTTTGGTATTTAGTTAATTAAAAACACTCTCAGTGATTACTGAAGAAGAAAAAAGAGTTTCTTTATGCCTGCTTTGTGCTAGGAAATGCTGTTTTTTTCCCCAGTCGAAGCAGAGATGTGCAGCATTTTGGGATCGTGCAAGGGCTACCTCCTGATATGCGGTCAGGAACCAGGACAAAAAAGTCACCGGAACTTAGGCAAAAACAAAATTTATTTTAATGTATTGTCGAAGGCTTTCACGGCCGGAGTTCAATGGCTGTTGTGGGTCTTCCGGGCTGTGTGGCCGTGTTCTGGAAGTTGTGGTTCCTAACGTTTCGCCAGCATCTGTGGCCAGCATCTTCAGAGGGCAGGAGCACAGATAGAAGTTAAAATAATAGATAAATTAAATAAATAAATAAATAGTTAAATAAATAGATAAATAAATAGATAAAATAAATTAAAATTTATTTTAATTTACATAGTAATCAAATTAATATTGCCGTACATTAATGAAAGACCATTTAAAATAGTTAAAGTTCAGCCGCGTTCAGGGCTTTTGAAGGCCGATATTTGTCCCTCTGAAAACTTCACTGTGTGAAGTTGTTCTGTGGATTTTGGTTGTACTTATGGATAGATCTCCCCATGTCCTCCTCTTCATTGTCTGCTGGCCTTTCCTCCTCTGCTCTGCGTGCCCCCCCCACCCCCCACCCCCGCCTGGTGCCGGAGGCTGAATGTGCTTATGACTGAGGAGGAGGAAGCAATAAAAGCTTTGGTCCACTTCCGCATTTTGGCAAACAGGCTTGGCATCTTTCTCTGTGCAAATCTGCTGGGTGTCAGCACAGGTTACACAGGACCTGTGAGGTGGGGGTCCTGCTCCAGAAGCATGTTCCACCCCTGCGGTTGAAGGGTGTTCCTCCCCCAGATGAGTGGGTGGAGACAGAGGAAGAAGCTACCAACTCATGGGAGGAGGACATTTTTCCATCACATTTTGACCTTTAATGTGGCTTATGGATAGTACTTGAACAAACAAAACAAAAAAACCAGGAAACAGTCAACGATACCAGATTGGGTGGGATACCTAGCTGTGACTAGACCATCCGTGACCCATTGGGTCATTGTTTCAGAGATATTTCCTTACCAGATTCCTCAATGCCTTCACCAATGGCAGAGCTTCTAATGGACTTGAAAAGGTCTTAAAAATCCAGGGAGACATTCAGAGATGTATCCGCCTTGAAAGTAGCCCATGTTGGACTGTATAGCCCAGTCAAACATCAGGAGTTGACCACAGGAAATGTTTTATGGCATTTTGTATTATGTCATAAAATGTCTTATGATAATTTATATGTCATAAAATGTTTGATAAAATTTGCCAAATTTCTGTTCCACGGGAGTCACGGGTCCTGGATTTTGGACACATTCTGTAAGTTAGCCCATTTGAGGTAGCTTGGTTCAAAAATTGTTGCCCTACAATGCACCTTTTTGCCCAGTTAAAGGTTACAAAGTATCAAACAGACACGAGAGTTTTAGTAGTATACAGATAATAGACACCCAGATGCTGTAAAAATCAGCTGAATAAGTAGCCATCTTTTTATAGGCACCAGAGTGTCCATCTAATGGCAGCGATGTGGGTTTGCAGGAAAATTTTCATTCTGCCTTTAATAATAAGACCAGACTTGGTATTTTGTACGGTCACTTAATAAAGTATTTGAACAAGCCATATAAATACTTGAAAAATTTCTCTCTCGGTAGCTAAGAGTTGTTGGGATCAAAAGCGATGCCTTTGCTAATTAAAATAATATATTTGCTAGCTCTTATTGGGAAGCCACAAAATTACCTTTTCTTAAAGTACTAATTACAATTATAGCTGCTCATTTTGGGCATCTTAGAAATGGCTTCCTGGGTGTGGAAGTCTTTCCCTACCCAATGCGCTTCAGGTGTATTGGCTTTCAACTCCCTTCAGGAACTGGGCACATGGGAGAGGGGGTTATTGGGGGGGGGTACCAGGCGTGGTGGCTCAGCAGGTAAGACGCCAGGCTTGTCAATTCGGAGGTTCAAATCCCTAGCCCCGCGTGACGGAGTGAGCTCCCGCACTCGCCCCAGCTCTTGCCAACCTAGCAATTCGAAAGCATGCAAATGCAAGTAGATGAATAAGTACCACTTCCGTGGGATGGTAACAGTGTTCCACACATGTCATGCCGGCCACATGACTGTGGAAGCGTCTTCGGACAACGCTGGCTCTTCGGCTAATGAACGGAGATGAGCACCGGCCCCTGGAGTCGGACACGACTGCACAACTGTGCAGGGGAAAACCTTTACCTTTACCAGGCTGAAACCGGCTGTCCCAACCTGGCGCCCTTCAGGTTGATTGGGCTTCTGGATCCCAGACGGGCCATATAGCCTGGGCGTTTTGGGCCACGGAGTCAAGTCCAAGTCTCATAGTGTTTGGAAGGTGGTGCGTCCAGGAAGGCTTAAGTAAGCTGTAGCAAGTCTTTGATGAAGCTAGCTGGGGATGGTGGGATGTGTAATCCTGCAGATATAGAGGCACAATGTGGAGGGTAGATTAGTGTGTGTATCTGAGGGTGGGGAGCGTGGAGTTTTCCTTCTGTCTCTGGAACTTGAATTTAGTTCCTCCCTTTTCCTCAGCTGCAGCTGCGAGGGAATTAGACCATATAAGGAGAAACTGTCCGTCCTTTTAGGCTTTTTTGCTCCTTCTCTTCCTTTCCCCGCTCCTTCAACTCAACTCGGTTTCCCTCCTCGCTGTCCCCCTTCTCTTGCTTGCGTTCCTGTTATCGCTTTTTTTGCACCCCCAAAGACCCACATTCATTTCCAAACTTCTTCTCTCTTTAGGGTTAATCCGTTCCTGAGGGTTGGGAGTGGAGGGCAGGCTGTGTGGTGCCCCGGGCAGGGGGTGGGGGGAGGCAGTGGGGTGGCACTGATCCAGCAGCCTTGGCAGGGCCAGCGGCAGCAAAGGAGGCAGAGCCCGGCTCGGTGGGAGGCCTCCTCCCTGTTGCGGGTGGGCAGGTGCACCTGCGGGCCCATGTGAGGGGGGAGGCAGATGCCCCTCAGCCCCTCCCGTAGGATTCTGGCCCCCTCCTCGCACCTGAAACGCTCAGGGTCCTGCATGCATGCCTGTGTCTCACCTCTGCAGACTGCTCAGATTTACTTGCTGCTGTTTGCTGGAATCAGAGATTGGCAGCTCAGCTCAGTGAGTTTTGCACCAGAGCCCCTGCTTGGAAAAGGGAAGGGGGGCGTGTTCCCATTTGCTACCAGTAGTGGTGGGAGATCAGTCAGCCCCTCCTGGGGCAGCGAGAGCCCCTTCCCTTCTCCACATCGGTGTTAATGCTTTGGTTTGTCCCACACAGTATTCTCCGGCCGGATGCCATCAAACATGTTGGGCTAATGGGCCCAGAATTCCCTTCCAGCACAATGGAAATGATGGGTGGGTGGGTTAGAACCGGGAGTGAAAATATATTAAACCCCAAGGTATGGGAGGGGGTGGCCACAAAGTTTCCCAGCTTGCATTGAATTTCAGCCAAATTCATGATGGGCTGATATGATGGCAGTACATTTCCACATTGGAAATGGAGCCTCCAGGGTCAGAAACAGTGTACCAGACTTTGCGCATGTGTTCCCAAAGAGAAAGGAGGGATACTTTGCCCAAGATTCGTCTCCAGTTCACCTGAATCTCCTCTTGGGCACCCCTCCCAGGATCCTCCAAAATGGCCATGTCTGCTGGGGGATTCTGGGAGCTGAAGTCCACATATCCAGAGGCTTGACTTTACTCTCTGAAACCCCATAAGCTTGCTGTAGATGGCTTTACCAAATGTCCCCCCTCCCAAGCTGGGAGGGGGGACATTTGGTAACCTCACAGGGTTGTTTGCAGTATATAAAATGAGATTATCTCCTGTACCCATCCATGACTTCCGTAAACAAATGGCATGATACGACTGGGAAGCTTGGTGAGAGCTGGGTTCACCCACTGAGCAAAGTGGTAATGTGGCTTGCTTGGTCTTGGCTTAGTGTGTTGTGTGAACCCAGCCCTTATAAACCATGGTTTGTGCTTTAGCATAATTGATTTATTCATTACGCTGTGATTTAAGTTGTGAGCCCAAACACTTATTTGCTGAGAATTCTCCAGTAGCTGGGTTTGTGCAAAGATGCTAGTCCCTTTGAAAATGGGATCGGTGTGTGTGTGTGGGGGGAACCTGGCCACAGGCCATAAGATGATTAGTTTTCTGGGACATAACAAGTTATGGGAACACACCGGAGTTGCTCCTGAACAGAAGTTTAAACTTGGTTCTTCCTCTTCCCCCCTGCTTTCCCCCCCCCCCCCCGTGGAAGCTGCCCTGGATCATACAGCATATTCTCCTTTCAAGGGGCTGCCCCCTTTCCTCCCCCCTCCCTGGCCTGGAGAAATGACAAATATTCCTCTTTGGAAAAAGAACCGGTGGCGGATTCCCTGCTTTTGAAACCGCAGCGCAAGTTTCCAGGGGTGGCATTTGCTCTGAACGGTTATCTCTGGCGGGGCCAGGCACAGCCCCTCTTCCCGGGCAGAGAGCGGAGGCCCTCCCTGGGCTGGCTCCGGCTTTCCTGCTGCCCGGCAGCTCTTCTCTGTCCTGCAGAGAGGCGGGCAAAGGCTTGCTTGGGCGTTTCCTGTCCTCTTCACCTGCTCAGCCCCCCTGGACGCTGCTTCCCTTCCCCGGCCCTCCGTTTGGTTTCAGCCCTACGAAAGAGACCCAAAGATCCGATCTGTGGCTGGCTTTGCACGCAGTTAGTTTAATCCTGCTCTGATGCCTTGAGACTCCCTCAGCAGTGATCCCCTGCCACCCAAGGAGTTCACACGGTTCTAACTAGCCACATTATTGCAGGGGAAACGCTTGGCAGCCGCCAGAGGCAATTGCCTTAAACTTGTGGCCTGGCAGGTCCGTTTCTCTAACCAGGTCAGGCCTCCAGGATTCTGATCTGGCCTGGGGCTGCGGCTGGATCCCGGCTATTGAAAACTGCCCCGTTGACCTTGAGGGTCCATTGGCTGCCCTGTGGCTACTTAACTCGCCAGGGCTGGTCAGTGGTGCCCGAGGCTCCCTGGGCTCTGCAGAGTCCAGGAGGAAGGGAGGGGTGAGAATAAGAGCTCCCCACCTAGGAGGAGCTGTTAATAGATTTCTCTTCCTCCCTGAATTTTTTACCCCCCTTTTTAAAGTTCCCATCCCAGCGGCTCCCAAAGTCTCTCTTGGCAGCAAACCACACCAGCTGGTGATGCGTTTTTAAATTGCTGCTGCGCCGAAGCTCACAGAACTTGGGTTTGGCGCCTTTTGCTGTTGCTGCTGACCTCGGATTTGAGCCCCCCGGGCCACCCAAGGGGACCGCAGAGGAAGAGGGGGAAATGGGTGCGGAGTCCCAACTGTCAGGAGCGAGAAAGACTGAAAGACCCGGTTGCATAATCTAGTCTCCGCTCCCCCTTAGCCCAGGCCTCTCCATCGTGGTGGGATCCAGATGTTGGTGGGAACTGCAGTTCCCAGAATTCCTCAGTGAGCTGTGCAGTCCCAGCACATCTGGAAGTTGCTACTTTGGAGAAAGGCAGCGCAGCAGCTGTAGACTGGATTCATGCATTGTGTTAAACTATGGCTTGCTTAACTGGTTTATTTAATAAACCACAATTAGCTTGCAACCCCACGCAAGCTGAAATAAACCCGCTACAGATTGGGGAGCTGATGAACCTGCTTGTACGTTTAACTTTGAAGGATTCTAAGCCAAGTAGTTTATCTAGAACAGGATTTTTCACGCTGTTCAGTGGACCCCAAGGGAGCTGTGAGAACTTGATGGGGTTCTGTAGGAGTCTGAGAGCAAAAAAAGTTTACTTGAACACAGTTTTCTATCCCTAGAGCTTAGCCTCTTGATTGGGGCTCCAGAATTATTTTTTTAAACTAACAGGTTCCACAGCCTGAAAAAGTTTGAAAATCCCTAATCTAGAGCACCAGAACTGAGCAGAGCTCCCAATTATTCTGTTCCAGGTTTTTCACCCTATTGGTCTTCACACTGTAATCCCTCTTTAGGGAAACGTTGCTTTCCCAATCATTTGCAAGGCCCTCGGAGGTCTTTCTGCAAATTCCAACCTCCTGTCTCCTCTCTTTACGATTCTGGACTTGCACGATGATAAGTTGGTTGCATTCCATCAGTTGGGATGTGGTGTAAAGCAACGTGTCTGGCTATGGAACCAGTTATCTCCTGAACTTCAGGAGCCATGAGTGCTGATGACCCCGAATTGACAAATCTAAATGATACTGGAATGATTTCTAGGCAGGAATTTTTCCCCCCGGTTCTGATTTAGGTCCCAAAAGTGTTACTGCTGATTTTTGGAGGAATTGCAGATCCTTATGTATTGCAAGTTCCCCAAAACAATGCTCATCGCTGCTTTGTAATTTCAGAAAACTCCCATGGGTTGTATCCACACAAATTAAGCTGTAATTTGCTTTGCCAGTTAATAAATGGACCAGTTGGGTTCGCGCCATATGCTGAGCTGCAAGCCGCTTCGTGGCTTCGCATGGGTGAGCTTGGGCTGCGGAGGGGTTAAGCGAGTCTTGGGTGGGTCTCTGACGTGGGGGCTAATAAGAGACCTGAGGTCGTAGTGATCTGGGTAGCACAGCTGCTCTCCAAAGCAACCACTGGCCACATGTTTGGAAAGTCCTTCCTGGTCCAGACAAAAGGAAGCAGGAAATGGGCTTTGACGTTGCCCAAGACGGGAAGCACAGGCCACGTTGTAGCCAGGAAATGATCCCAGCTGGATTGCTGAGCAAAAAAACGGGGGGGGGGGGGGGAATGGGTCAGGAGTGACACAGGCACACATCGTGGAAGATGCTGGTGTGGCTGGGAAACACGGTTCCATATGCAAAAGACTTCCCTGAACTCTGGACCCTCCCTTTCAGCCAAACCTGGTGGGCAGCTGAGTTAGAAAAGATGCTGCACCCTTGTCAAAGGAGATGGCACAGTTGTCGTTTAACAAGTGCTTTTAAACAGAGTCCCCTAATTTTTTTAAAAAAAAGATTGCTTCCCCAGCAGCTCTAGTTCTGCAGTGGGAAAAGTGAGATTCGGCCGCTAGTAAAAAAAAGTGTGTAAGCTATGCAGACCAGCATTTATCTCTCCTTTCCCCTTTGACATTGTTATATTTTGAAATAAAGCCAGATTGGGGTAAGTTTTGATGCCAGCCAGAAGGAAGGACCGGGGGAATCTGGTTAGAGTGTGAGCTTCAACTCGGGCCTGTGATTCGCTGCGCGTGGCTTCTGCCCTTCCACGTTCTTCAGCAGACACAGTCCGGACCTGTGCGTGGAACACCACCTTTCCCAACCTGGGATCCCTGCCTGGGCTGCCTTAATGAATAAACCACAGTTGGTTAGGTTCTGTTACCAAGTGGGCCACCTGGAGTCCAGCATATCTGGTAAGCTCCAAATTGGGAAGGCGACATTAAATGATAAAATCAACACATTCGCACTGTCTAGTAAAGTATCGGACGTCTTTCAAAGTTACAAATTGCGTGTCTCGAGGGATTCTTTCCAGCCTCGATCTGTCTCTGTCGCCCTGTGATAACCAGCCCAGGCGAGGGGCGGGAGGATGAGCTGTCGGGGGCTTCCTTCAGGCTGGCTGCGCATGTTTCTGTCCATCGAATTTGGAGCCGTGGGCCCCCGTCAGTCTCTGCAGAGCATGAGTTTAATGATGTTTCTCTGAGTGGCGCCTCGGCAGAACAAGGGCTGCTGAAGGGCAATTACTCATGTGTTGTTTTGCGGCTCTCTTCCTTCTCCCTCCTCCATGTGCAAACTCGCGCACATGCAAACACACACACACACTCACTCACAACCTGCTTTCTGCCTCCGCCAAGCTCTTGGTTTACCGGCTTCTTAAAGCACGATTCGATTCTTATCTTCCCATCGCATTGCCTCTGAGAGGGCCAGTCAGCTGCTAGTTGACCCATGATATAAAGTGCGCCTATATGTGGAGGTTCTACTTCATTCAGCACATAGGCCTGCCAATGATACGCTTGTGGGACGCTGCCAGATGTCCTCCTGCAGAAGTCTGTCTCTGCTTGCAGAATTTCTGAAGTGCGTTGTGGAATTGGGGTGACGTGCCGCAGGTTTGACTTGACTTGTGCCCTGGGTGGGTCTCCTTCGAGCTGCCCTCGCCCCCATGCTTGCGAAGCATTGGGGAACCCCCAAACTAGAAAAGACACCTGGCTGAGGGTCTGTGGAAAAGGCGGTGTCCAACCTGAGACTCCTTAAAAGGCTTCCAAGGCTTGTTCCTACCTGAGCCACCCTGGTGGCGTTCGGCAGGAAGTTCCTGGAGTGACTCCTGAGCACCTGGGATGACTCTTTCCTGGAATTTGTTTGGGACGTGATGCTTGGGAGGATACTTGCCTCCTCTCGTGATGGCCGGGCGGTTGGGCTTGGGGTTCACAGTCACAGAAGCTGGTTGCTTTGGTTGCACCTTGGTGCAAAAGAAGACCATTGTGGCCTGTAAGCCATGGCTTAGTGTGATGTGTGAACCCAGAGCAAATGGGGATTGAATCAGGAAGCTCTTGTGATCTGTAAACTGTGGTTGTGGCCAGCCAATCACAGGCCGCCATGAATAGAATGGACCACAGTTTAATCTGGTCTCTGAGACCAGAGTTCAAGACTCTGTAAGTCCCGGGCACCCCCTTTGTGCGATGCAGGTGCCGCAGTGCCCTAGCGGGGGCGGCAGAGGCTTTTGGGCCAGGCCCAAGCCTGGGGGCGGTGGTGTGTGAGAGCCCCTGGACTAAAGCACCAGGGGTTGGCCGGAGGACAGTGGCACTTTGTGCGAACTGCACACTGCACCCATTGTGTGTCTGGCCCAGCCCACCCTCTTGGGGCGGCCAAGCAGCGGCCGGAGCGTGCCTCTCCCGGGCTGGGGTCGGCCCCCGCGATGCCCTTGGCCCGTCCCCGAATGACCCTCCTCTTGCTCTGCCCCCTCCCCAGCTGGAGGCCACCCTGGACTTGGCCGAGCGCAGGCAGATCCGCTCCGCCATCCGGGAGCTCCGCCGGCAGGAGCTGGAGCGCGACGAGGAGGCCCTGGCGTCCAAGCGCTTCCGGACGGAGCGGAGTGCCGAACGGCAGGAGAACAAGGAGAACCGGCTGAGGTGAGGGGGGGCGGGGCAGCTTCCCTCTGCACCCCAACTTTCTCTCTGACTATAACCTTCCCGGGCAAAACCCCCAAGCACTTTTGGGGTCCCTGGCAGGAACCTGAACGCCGCCTCCCTAAATGCTTGCTTTTCCGGCGGAGAAGAGAGCTTGTGCCCGTCTCTTGCCCTCCTGCAGCATCGTGCTGGTGATGCCGCCTGACGTGATCCGTGGCCCAGAAAGTGGGAGCTCCCTTCCTGGGTGGGAGGCAACTCACAGCCAGGGCTGCTCCTCGTCTTGGCTCCCCCCCCCAAGAAACTCGGGCACCTCCCTGAAGTGATGCCCCCCTCTCGGCCTTCGGTTCCTTCAGGTCCTGGCAGCGAGAGGAGGAGCAGCGACAACAGAAGTCTCTGGACGCCCTTTCTAGGAAACTGGAGACCATCCAGGATGTGGAAGAGCTGACCGCCTTGGTAAGTCCCTGCCGGAACCGGGCTTGGCCCTCTGGGGAGTCTCTTCCGGAACCCGTTCCTGCAGGAGCTCGAAGCGGTATGCCGAGCGCTCCGTCCTCCGGTTTTCTCCCAACACAACAACCCTGTGTGTCGCCCAAAGATGCTCGGGGCGTTTCTGTGGCCTGAGAGACTTCTGTGGTCTGAGCCTGGATCTCTCTGGCCACTTCGGTTCAGGGCTGGGTGGCCTTGGGACCAGTTGGGGGGCCCTGAAAACTCTGTTCCCCCCCACCCCCACCCCCCGCTGCTTTCCTCCAAAGCTGCTTCTGGGTTGCAATTTTAATATGACAGAATTAGCTACCCATAGAGTAGCCGTATATGCTATATTGTATTGCTTTCATGATCATTCAATTTATATTGAGAAACGTGGGCTTTTTTTCCCCCGGGCCATAAACACTTGAGAGCATGACCTCCAAAAGCATTCAAAGCATTTCATACCAGCTCCCTCTGTCACTCTTGTAAACACTAGTTTCAAAGTTCACAATTTGCCCTTCTTAATGATTGGTTAGCACGAGTGCGAGCAGGAGGAAATAAATTAAGCACACAGAGACACCACCACCCTGATTGCCAAAGATAACGTGTGTCTCGTTATAAAGCAGCCTCTTGAGAGATGAAATTTAAGTGGTGGCCCAGACACCAGAAAATAAGACCAATTCAGTTTAACCAGCTGAACTCTTCTGAGATTGTTGGATGTTGTGAGAGGACATCTTGCGTGACAAGTGGGAGCATCACCACAGAGTACTGCTGGTGCAGCCTCCGTGGCTCAGTTAGGGAGCGATTGGCCACTGTCGCCTTTGGGGACGTTTTTTCGACATCCCAGGCCAGCCATCAGCCCTGAAATGTCCAGGTGTCCCCCATCCAAGGAAGAGCCAGGGCCAGTCTTGCTTAGCATCTGAGATCAGCCGAGGTAGAGTGGAGATAATAAGAGCGGAGAGAACGTTGGAGCGGAGAGGGGCGGTCCAGGAAGCCCGCCGGGTCCCTTGACCCCAAGTGTATTTGTGGTAGGAGTGGGATTTGAACCTGGGCCATCGTGGTTCACAGCTGCAGTTCAGAGCCAGGGGTCCCCCGTTGTCCAGGCTGCTCTCTTGAAGCAGGACTGGAGGACCTTGGAGGATAGCAGAGGCTCACTTCTTGAAAACTAAGCAGGGCCTTGTTTGCATCAGCGCTTCTCTATTTCTCTGCCACGGTGTGTCTTTATAGGGCATGGGGGCACAGCTGGAGCCCCCAAGGTCTGCTTTTGCCCCCCACCAAGCCATGGCCCAGCCTCTCTACCAGAGCCTTTCCATAATAAGCGTGTCAGGTTCTGTTTTTTAAGCTGGCAGTTCGTCAAAGTGGGTCTGCCTCTGCTCGGCTTCTTAAGATCAGGCAAGGTGGGCGAGTCTCTGCTGAGCTGACCTGAGCTCCTGGGACCTCCCAGCCACGTCCACAAGACAGCGGCCACAAGGCAGAAGTGGTTTGCTCATCCCTTCCTCCGGGATGTGGCTTTGACTTCCGCCCTGGGATCTCATGGTGGTCTCCCACCAGTGTGTTAACTGGGTCTGACTAGTTGCGGCCACCTTTCTAGATGGGCCGGTAGGATGGGATGACACGCTTGCACCTTTGCTGACTTTTCTTCCCTTCTTAGCTGAGAGGAACTAGCGAATACGAGGAACGCAAACTAATCCGGGCCGCTATCCGCAAGCTGCGCGCTGAAGAAATTGAAGGTATGCTAGACAGCAGGGCTGCACCAGAACGTGGTGCTGGTGCTCTTTTCCAGGAAGGGGTGGAGTGCCGAGAGGGATCAGTGGACCCCCTGGTCACCACCGTCTTCTAAACAAGATTCCCTGAACAATCCCGGCCTGTTTGAAATGGCTTCTTTTCCCTCTCTCAAGCTGTGACTTTGGCGGGGAAAGCTTACAACAGCCAGAGGGCCGCTGACACCGCCCTGGCACCCAAGGAGCAAGAAGAAAAGGCTGCAGGAGAAAGCAGTTTGCAGGTGAGCAGCTGCTGCAGCAATCGCTTACCTCAGCAGGAGAACGCGGGGGGGCGGGGCTCCACCTGTGGTGCGGCATCAGGTTTTCCCTTGGGGGTGAGACACTTTCATCTAGGCAGCGAATCTTGCTTGCTGGCCCTCTTAGGTAGCTTTTGCCGCAGCAATGCCCCAATCTAGCATTCTGTACATGCTTTGGGACTGCGGTTCCCGGAATTCCATGCCAGGCTAGTTGGCGCCCAGCTGATAATGATGGAGTGGACAACCTGTAGCTTTCCAGAAGCTGCTGAACTCTAACTCCCAGCATCTCTCTGATGGCTATACTCCCTAGGAATGTTGGGAGTTGTAGTTCAGCAACATGTAGAGGCCCACAGATTGCCTACCTGAGGGATATGGCAGTTTGGCTGAGTTCTCATAGCGTATTACAGGTAGTCCTCACTTAACGACCACAATTGAGACTGGAATTTCAGTTGCTAAGCGAAGCGGTCATTAAGCGAATCCAACCCGATTTTATGACCTTTTAGCAGCGGTTATTAAGCTAATCACCACAGTCATTAAGTGAACCACGTGGTCGTTAAGCAAATCACACAGTTCCCCATTGATTTTGCTTGCTAGAAGCTGGCTGGGAAGGTAGAAAATGGTGATCACGTGACTGCGGGATGCTGCGACGGTCATAAATGCAAACCGGTTGCCAAGTGCTCAAATCGTGATCACGTGATTGTGGGGACGCTGCAGCGGTCATAAGTGTGAGCACCAGTTGTAAGTCGTTTTTTTCCAGCACTGTTGTAAGTCTCTGTCACTAAATGAATGGTCATTAAGTGAGAACTACCTGTAGGTGAGGCTAAAAAAGGTTGGGTAGTTTATCATGCAGGATATTATGGAAACCCAGCTGTTGCCTTAGCGCAGGGTGTGAATCAGGCGCATCATACATTGTCTGTCTGGGTACCACTGGTGATGTAGACATAGCCATCGGCTTTTGCTAGTCTGGGTTGTACACGTAGTGCGAATATACCACTTCCTGTGTTTGCACACCATGCCTGCGGCCGAGTGAGCCATCTTTTTCTCAGTTAGCTACTTTTCTGTGGGGTACACTGGACCATAAAGGAATCGCGTGCAGGTTCTGATGCCTTGTTAGCTTAGGCCCGGGTGTGTGGCGTGCTTCGCCTGCTCGGTCAACCAGGTTGTTAAATTAAATTGAGCCACAAGGGGGTTCCTTTGTTACATGAATGCCGCAAGGGTGGCCTGCTGGTCTGGGTTGAACTGTTTGTCACGTCCAGTAACCTCAGTCTTTGAGTGTTAACGGTTCCCCTGTGGAGTCTCTTGGGAATTCTGCTGCCAGCCTGGCGTCTGGCAAAGGCAGGACTGCCCGGGCAACTCTGGTCCCTGCACTCTGGAGGGCACCGTGTTGGAGAAGGCTCCACATTGGCTGTGCCTTGAATACTTGGCCTTCCCTGTTTCCCCCACCAGAGGGCAGCCTCCTCCGCCTAGTTGGCGATTTAGGGCTTCCTTGTGCTAGACCGGCTCCTGCGACAAGTTTGATAGGCATATTAGATTACAACTCCCATCATCCTCCACCCCCCAGTCTGACTGAAGACAGTGGCAGGAGTCCAGCAAGTGTGGAGGCCTCTAATTGGAGGCTGCGTTGTTTGCCCTGAATTTCCCTTTAACAGCCACCCGTTGTCTTCCTCCAATTCAGACACGGTGCCCCCTGGACTGTTCCTGCATGCAGAAAGCAAGGAGAGAGCTCGATTACAGCCCTCCCTGACCTGCTAGATTTCTGCATGAAGGAACTGGGCATATCTGAGGGCATCCGAACCACATGGCCATTTAACTGCCCTCCACAGTTTTCAGGAAGGGAAGAGTGAGGGTGCACCATGTGCCCAAGATTTTCAGGGGATTTCCCTTTTGGGGGGGAGGGGGAAGAGAAGGGAGTTTTCCTCTGCTTTCTAACCTACCTTAAGCTGATTTGGGGGCTCGCTCTGCAATCTTCGTATTGCTCCTGCCTCAAAATACTTCTGTTCAAGCAGCTGTGGTTCTGGCCTGCCAAACGCCGGGGTCGGGCTTTGGGGTAAATTCTTCCCTCCCCAAGATGTCAGCTTCAATGCGTTGCAGCCGCTCCCGCTGCTCTCTTTCCCAAATGAAGCCCCCAGGCCAGATCACTCCGAGTTTTCCCGCCCCCCCAAATCACATCTGGCAGCAGCTGGGCACCAATGCCCCGGCTGCCTAGCAACTTGGAATCAAGGCTCGGTACGTTGGGGGGGGGTTGCACTTTGTCGCTTAGCAGCTGCTGCTGCCGCCTTGTGCATGGCTGCGCATTCCTACACACAGGTGTCCACAGAGGAACAATTGGGCGGAGAAGGGAGTCTCCTCCTTCAACATGGCCTTATTTAAAGGAATGGGCACCTCCAAGCCTGGCTGGGTGGATTTGACGAGGGAGGACTGTGTGTGTGTGTGTGTGTGTGTGTGCGCGTGCGCGTGTGTACAGCACTGTCCCTGGCAGGCTTGGATTAAATCTTTCCTCCTCTCTTTGTTCAAGACGCCACATCCTGATTGAAAATGTATTAATTTGGGATGCCCTGGCTGGTGCAGAATGATGCAGCTTCCCAGTGAAAATCTGGTGGATTGAGTACTGTTCCTTTTGCACTGCTCGCTCAGAGCTGCAGCCCACACACCGCTGCCTGAAAGACTGAACAGCCTGTCCGGGGGGGGGGGGGGCTTTAATCTCCTTGGTATTACACAAAGAGAGCGAGTGTGGGTGGCTGGAAAGGCCACCCACCCTAAACGGTCACAGCTTGTTCGGGGCACGCATGTACGCTAACTAGGCCGGACTGCGCACCCGCTCAGGATTTGGCTGAACGGGGCTTCCTTTTGGCCGCCTCCAGGTGCAGAAGCGGGCAGAGCCGGAGCTGATCCATCCCCAGATCCAGGAGCCGCTGGAGTCCAAGGCAGCAGATGCTCCAGGTGAGGCCGGGCCGAGGGTCCCGCGGGGGGCCCCTTGCATGGGCCGGGTGGAACGCCTGTCTGCGGGAGGGCGCTCGTAAAGGGGGGAAGATTTGGTTGGGGGTTGGGAAGCAAAGGCCTGCCCTAGCTGGGGCCTATGATGTTGCTGGCGGGGATGGTGGGAGTTGCGGGCAACACATTGCAGGGCACCCTGTTTGGCTGCTCTCGACTGGAGAGGCTTCTTTCTGAGAGAAGCGGAGTCTCTTAACCGCCTCCCCCCCCCCCCCAGATTCTTCCTTGGGGACTGTTCTGCTCCTGGAGGCCGTTCCCAGCCCCCCGCCTTCCGAGCCGGCCTCTTTCCGGGAGAGCAGGACGGAGCCCGAGGCCAGCGGGGAAGACCCCGGGGCCAACTCCCACGACGAGGATCCCGGCCCCGAACCGCAGCCCTCTTCCCAGGAGGAGGACGATGCTGGGGGCCGGGCACCCCCCAGAGACAGGGAGGTGCTGAGCTCCTCCCAAGGAGAGGAGGAGCGGCTGGAGACGGCCAGCGCCGGGGGTGGCGCCCCCCTGGAAGAAGAATCCCGCCTGAAGCCTTCGGGCAAGAAGAGAGAGGTACCTTGGCAACTCTGAGATTTCTCTGGGTGGGGGCAGCCCCCATTATGGGCTGCACCTGACACCCCCCTTCCCACCAAAATGACACTGCCAAAATTTGACTGGCTCGGATGGGGGGAGGTGTGACGCTCAGCTGGACGCTGAACACATCTGGCGCTCAGAAGGGAAGCCGCCCCCCGAACATCCGGGGTCTGGGGGAGGACTGTGGCCCTGGGCTTTACGGTGACGGTTCACAACCTTCCCCAACCAGGGAACCCTCCAAGTGGGAGGGGGGAGGCCGACCCCCAGAATTCTCAGCAGTAGCCATGCTGGGTGTGGCATTCTGGGAATGGGCACCCCCTCCCCCACCTGCAGGGAGAAAGCTATCCGGAGCAGAAGCCCCGGGTCTGGGTCGGGAGGTGCGTCCCTCCAGGATCCGTTGTGAGCCCTTGAACCCCCCAAGGGGAGGGGCAATAGTCAAATTTAACATTCCATCCCCTTTTTTGTCTTTTGGGGGGACGTTTGGAGTGGGGTTGAGCAAGAGGAATGTCCTGAGCCTTGTGCTTCTTCACACATGCGTGCACGCACACACACACGCACACACCCGAGCTGTGCGGAGCCTTTGGCTGAGTGTGTGGGGGTCGCTGGGCTGGACCTGGAGGTCTGTCCGTCGCTCCCCACCTTTTCTAGCCTTCAGGTGAGCAAGCTACACACCTGTAGGAGGTAGCAGTTGAAATAAAAAACAAAACGGGAGCATAAAAATAGCCGCAGGAGAAACCGGTCCTACCACGGCAGTCCCACCCTTGATCAGCCCCCAAGGCAGTTCCCCTGGATGACCTCCAGTGGCAGCGAGTCCTCCAGGTGAGACAGGTGTTGGGAACCAGTCCTGCCGTTTCTCCGGGGACGGTTGTTTTGGAAAGTTGAAAGTACAGCAGTTAATATCGCTGCCCTCTTATATCTCTGACGCATGCACGTTTACTGTGCTTAATTTTCTCAAGCCGAGGAAGGAGGGGAGAGAAATAATAGGCGATGGCTCTGATTATTTTTTTTTAGGTCAGAAGCACCGAGGTGCTTTTGTAGTGAAAGGATTTGCCAGTGACATCACCGTTGCCCGGGGGGTGGGGGGGGACGCCCGAGGAGGCTCCTTTCATGTCCCTGTGATTGTAATCAGATGGCTCTGATGCTGGGCAGTGACTGTCTCTCTCCCCAGCCCCAGATCAAACCAGTGTGTTGTGGGGCGGGTCTTCCAGAGCGGGCGATACAAGTTTGGGTAGCCAGTAGATCCAGCCCACACTGGTTTGGTGCCATTCTGGGGCTCATCTGTGCTGTCGCCCATATGGGGGGCGGGGGGCAGAATGGGCTCCTGTTCTTATTGCTTTTCTTCTCACCCCAGATTGTGCCTCAAACCCCAGAAGAGGAAGAAGGTGCAGGGGACCACGAGGGACACGGTAAGGGGGTGAGGCAACTCCGCTGGGAATGTTGCGGGTCTGGGTTGTGTAATCCCCAGGACCTTCATAAACAACCCCCCGATCCTCTGCCTGTTTCTCTCTGTCAGCAGAGGCACGGCTGTGGCAAGGCTTTTGTATAACTTTCGCAAAACTTCGGTGCTAGTAATGGGCCAAAGCCAGATTTTGTGGGCCGGTAGAGGCCTGAGTAAGAGGCTACCGCCAGAATATTCTGGTAAGCCGTTTTGACTCCCCTTCTCACCATCTTGTATTTCTAAATCTTCATTGGGGAAACTTTCCCAAAAGGAAAGGTAGAAAAGGAGGGAGGGAGATTGCCTTGGAGCGCAGCGCAGCCATAGTGCAGCCGTTGTCGATGGGCCCATTTTGCCAGGCCTGGCCTGGCTTCCGTGGTGCTGTACCAGCTTCTCCAACTGACCAGCCACAGCATCCCAAAGTTTCTATCTGAAGTATGTGGGATTTGTAGTCCCAACTAAAGGGAGCACCTGGTTGGGGAAGGTTTCTATGTTTTCTCAGAAAACCAATGGTTTTCTAAGGTTCCCCCCACGACAGATAATTAAAATTCTGCATCTACTGAAGCGAGGTCTGAGCAGATTCTGCATAAGTAGTACCGCTTTTCAATTTTGCATAGTGGGTTCTCGTTTTAATGCCACCTTCCCAACCAGTAGAAATCTCT
Organism: Charina bottae; assembly: GCA_023362775.1. Taxonomy (NCBI): domain Eukaryota; kingdom Metazoa; phylum Chordata; class Lepidosauria; order Squamata; family Charinaidae; genus Charina; species Charina bottae. The sequence continues at coordinate 10,881,753 of JALMGJ010000023.1, forward strand.
TCAGGCTCCACATCTGATTTCTCCTCTAAGAGGCATGCCCCACACTGTGGCTGGGTTCATACTAAGCCATGACGTTATTTTGGCCTAGTGTGTCATGTGAACTTGTAAATCGTGGTTTATGGCTTGGTTGGTTGCATGAACCCACGTTTTATAGTTTTTCCCATAAACCGCAACCAAATCATGCAGTTTGTGTGCCAGGTTATACCTTCGTGGCCTTCCTGGCTGAGACGTCTGGGAGCTGCAGTCCCACTGTGCACGGAGGGGACCCAGTTGAGGAAAGAAGCTGAAGAAATGGAAATGCTGGTTTTTATTTTTCGGGTGAAAAGTGAGAAGTCGCCATCCCGCTTCCCGTAAGGCAGCGCTGCACCCTTTGAACCCAGCGCTTGTGGTAGTAAACCACGCTGCACAGCATTGTGGGTTGTGCCAACCCAACCAGTTGTGGCTTACTCCATTAAACCTCATTAAACAACCCACGGCTTTGGGCACTGGGCAGATGCAGCCGGGGGACATCAGCTCCGGAGCAAGCTTCCCGCTTCCAGAGCTCTTCCCGCTCGGTGCTTCCGGGGACGCAGCCCAAAGGCCCTTCTGCCACTCGGCCCCAGGACCGGACCGGACGCTTCTGCCTGCCGGATGCTCTTTCCTGGGAAGATGGTGGCGTGCAGGGCTGGGGCAGAGCGGGGCGCTCTGCACAGGGGCTCCCTGCCCTAAAGGAGCCCCCCCCCCAGCTAATGTGCCCCAGGCTCAGGGCTTGGCTCCTGGCCCCTCTCGCCCTCCTTTCTTCCGTCTCCAAGTGAGGCCACTGACTGGGAGGCTCGCTCTGCTGTTCCTGCCCAGAAAGGGAATTTCTGCTTTTCCGAGTTGGACCTTTCACATTCTTTCACCCAATAAGGTCAGGAACATCTCCTCACTCCTTCCTCGGTTGAGGCCCTCTCCTTTATTTGTGCAAGCCCCTTTCCTTCCTTCCTTCCCTTTCCCCTTTCCCCTGTGTGCACACACATGCGCTCTTGCGGAAGACCCGTTTGCAGCCGTCCTCTGTCCACGCTCTCCGGAGTTTCGATGGCGCTGCTGCCTTCCGAGGCTGCCGTTTCCCCAGGACTCCTGGGGGAGCTTTCCTGGATGTCTGATGCCTCCCAGTGGGAAAGGGGAAAGAGGTGGGCTGGGCCCAGCAGGAGATTTTGGCAGAGAACGGTTATCGTCCTTCTGGCGCTTCCTGGCCCCCAAATTCAGCCCCAGTGGATCCTGGACAGCCGCTGTTGGTCGTCGTCTCTTGCCCTGCTCCCCCGGCAGACAGCTGGGATGTTTTTATGCCTAGCGATGGAGAAATTGTGCAAAGGAGTTTTGTGTGAAGTGTTTGCAGTGATGGTCCTGCAAAGCCCTGCAAGGCCCCCACTTTCCCTTTTCTTGCTGATCTAATGGGGGGTGAGGTCATTCTGTAGCCCCCCTCTTTATCCTTAGACCAGATCAACTGAGGGTAAACTGAGCTTAAGGCACTGTGGAGAATCTTTCCCCCCCCATGCAGGTATAATGCAAGGGGACCGGTGCTTTTCTCTCCCTTTCCTTCCATTGCACCAGACTGTTTTAGACCTTGGCTCACTGGCTAGAGCTGATTGCCACTCCCCCTCCCCCCCCACACACTTTTTGCTGCATTGGGTTCTTTCTTGGTTTGGGAGAAGAGCTTCCTTGCGTTCGCCCGAGCGCCTTTGCGGGGCATTGCTTACGTACCCTTATGTACCCTGTTTCTGAGCTTCTTTGAGGCAACTTTTGGCTGACCCCTCTTGGAAGCAGGAGGCTGGGATTAGTCATGACGATGCTCTGCGTGCTTCTGTGAAGGTGCAGACGAGATGATCTTTCTTGCTGTTGTGACAGGAGCCTTCGAAGACGGGGCGACGGGCTGGAACACTGCTGGGGCTCGGCGGGGGCTGGATGCCAGCCAGCACCACTGAGCTCAGCCGAGGCCAGGCGGGAGCGCTCCTCGCTGGCCTGCCTAAATTGGTGCGGGGGAGTGGAGTGGGACTGAGTCTTGAAATCGGGGGGGGGGGGCTGCTGCCAGATCGAGCTGTGTCTGGAGGGCCGCTCCATGGCTGTGGGTCTGGGGGAGGCAGCTGCACAGAGGCAATGCAGAGGGGATTCCAGCTCCCAGAATTCCCCAGCCAGCATAGCCGTTCCCGAGAATTCCGCGAGTTGAAGTTCCCACCTCCGCCGGGCGGCTTTTCCCAAGGTGGAAAAGCTGGAGCAGCAACGACAGGGCTGTTAACTGGGTTTGCTTGCTTAAAAACCTGTCCTGGCCCTCCGCCTGATCCCAGGTGCTGTGAAAAAGGCCGAGCCGCCAAGCAGGTCGCCTGGCCGCCCGGAGCGTCCCTCTGGAGCCACGCTGGCAGACCCTTTGCAGCGGCAGAGCGGAAAGATCTTCCTGGGGGGCTTTGCTGCCATTAATACTGACATTTCCCCAGCTTTGTCTGTGGTGTTGCTTCTCAGGGCTATTTGCGCATATTTTTCGACTTTCCCCCCATTGCTTTTATCTGTATTTTTAGAAGAGGGATTGCTACTTTGCCTTGCTTGAAAGCTTCCCCTGGGATAGTTTGTGAGAAGTTAAGCCGCGCCTCAGGGTGCCTTGTAGATGTGTCGGACTACAAACCCCACCTTCTCCGGAGTCCCACAGCCCCAGGAACAGCCGGGCCTGACGCTGCAGCTGCAGGGCCCCCTGTGGGGCCCGGCCCCCAAGCCTGCTTCTCAGGCTTCACGTGCATCTCCAAGACCCTGCCCCTAAAGCACCGGCGAGAGCAGCAGAAAAGCATTCAGGGGACCGAGGGGGGGTCCCCGTGGCTGTCCGTGCAGCCAGCCTTTCACGTGTGGCCCCTTGGCACCAACGCTCTCCGGGGATCACAGACCAACAGCCTGTAACCAGAGGCCCCAGAGACCTGCCCAACTTCCTCCCAAAATGAAATAGAAGTGGATAATTGTAACATCCTGGAACTGTTGAGCTGGACGGGACCTGCTTGCGCATTTCGGACCGATGGCTCTCGGTAGGTCCCTCTCTGCTGGAGGCTTTAGGGGATCTTGCCCTGAGCGATCTTGGTCTAGTTGACCTCCGACGAGAGACCTGGCAGCAAACGCTTTGAGACTGAATGTTCATTCAAGCTGATGAATGTCAGTGCCGTTGAAAAGAAATCAAAACCTCTCTCTGTCCTGTCTTCAGACATTCTTGTTGGAGTGTAGCCCCTTTTCAGGTCATGGAAAAGATCCCGTGTAACTCTTGAGAGTTGGGAAAAGTTGCACGCTCCTGCCTTAAGCAACCATTCTTGGCCGGGTTCAAGCATCATTTAACCATGGTTTGCTGGAGAATTTGTAAAGTTCATGCCTCTGAGGGAAGCCATGGCTTCGTGAGATGCACGAACCTGTTTTCTCGGCTTCAGCTTTCCCATCTGTGATATGGGTATAATCGGCCGGGTCTACCTCGTAAACCTACCGCAAGCGAGGGCAAATGAAGTCGTCTGAGCAACTGGCACCTCAGCAGTTGGTAGCAGGATCAGGCTGCCGGAAGAGGCAAGATGGTGGAGAGCCTTTAGGGTGCCTGCCACACTGAACCCCACCGAAGGGGGTCCAAGGAAGCTTCTCGTTCCAGAGGTCAGGAGCAGAGTGCGGCGATAGAGAAAGGGGCCTACCGCTTCTCTTCTTCAGCACTGAAACACGGAGCGGGCAGTGTCCGTTCCAAAGATGATGGGTTGAAGGGATCTCGGAGATCATCTAGTCCAGTCCCTGTCCTCTATACCGCTGCAGGATAATCAATACAGCATTCAGTTGAGCTGGAAGAGTTTAGTAAAGGAACCTCTCCCTTCCCTCGTGGCCTGGAAACCCTCCTTCCCAGCTCCTTTTTTCCATTTGCTGGCCCACCTGGCAGGGTTATTGTGTGGGTTCCTGCTCAGCGCTGTGAAGTGTTCCGGGGTCTCGAAACGGTCTCGAGATAGAGGTGGGAGGGTTTGGCCTGCAGAATCCAGGGTCTGGGATCTGGCCATAGCCGTTTGGCCGCATCTGTGTCTTTGCACGAGGGATGCAGAGTCCCCTCCCTCTCTAACGTGGCTTTATTTTTCCATTTCAATGCCCGCTTGGTAGCCTGCTTGGCCGGTGCGCTGCGCGGAGCCTCCCGACCCGCAGAGGCCGATTGCTGCAGGGCCCCTCCGCCTGCCCCGTCTCCAAAGCCCGGCGCAGGTAATTCTCTGAGCCTCTCTTGACTCTTTCCCCAAATGGGCATCTGCCCGGTTTCAGGCTACAGTCTGCTGGGCAGTTTCCCTGGCAAAATCGAGGAAAGGTTTGGGCCCAGGAGGACACACGGAGACCAATGTTGTGTTGGGACACCCCGCCGGTCTGGTCAGCTGGCGCTTCTGCGTTTTGAATGCGTGGGGGGGGGACAGTCCGAGAGGCCGTGCTGTGGCGTCCTGAATGGACTTTGGGGAGCAGGAAGCCGCCCCGCTCCTTAACTGATCTGGGGCGTTTGCAGTGGGGAGCGCCCCCGCCCCCCCAGATCGGGGTCTGCCTTTCCCAGAAAGGCCAAAAAGCAGCAGAGGAGCCCTTGCGAGCTTTGGAAGAGAGGCTGGCTCCTGTGGCGGATGTTTCCTTTCTCTTCTTTTTTTGGAAAGAAGGGAGATTTTCTGGATATAACTGGGAGGGAAGGAGAGAAAGTCCCGGCTGCTGGCTTTCTTTCCTGGGGTCGAAACTCTCTCCCGGCCTGGCAGTGCTCCCAGCTGCTTGAGATAAACCACGCTCTGTTCCCAGGCTGGGTCATCCCCCTGCCCCCCCCAACAGCTTCCTCTCTCTCTCTCTCTCTCTCTCTGCAGATCCTTGCCAGGAGCAGCCCTTCCAGAGAGCCGGCTCCGTCCGGGAGCGTGCTCGCAAGTTCAGCTCCGGGGCCCCGAACCAGCCGGCTGCGCCCCAGAAGGGGGAGAGGGCCGGCAGAGGGCCGCCCGTCCCGCAGCAACTGCCTTCCTTGCCCTCCCGGCATGCGGCCAACTCACCGCCAAGGGGCCGTGGGGGCAGCGGTGGCGGCACTGCCGTTCGGACGTTCCAGGGTGGCGGCGGGGCGCAGGACGGGAGTCACGGTCCGGATGCGGCCAGGACCGGTGCTGCTCACGCCAAGGCTGGGGCGGCGAGGCCCCCTTCGCAGTCTCCGGCCATCCCTAAGGAGGCAGGCGGTCCCCGGGGGCGGAACCAGGGCAGCCAATGGCAGGAGGGGAAGCTGCCCCCCGCCCGGCCTCGCATTGAAAACGCCCAGGGGGGCTCCCCTGGCTCAGAGGCGCACCGTGGCCAGCCAAGCAGCTCGGCCCGAAGCCCCGCGTCCTCCCTGGCCCCCCGTCCCGGTGCCGACCCCGACGACGAGATGAAGACCCTCCTCACCATTGAAATCAAGGATAGTCGCCACCAGCCTTTGCGGGGCCACCTGGCGGGGGCGCCCGGGAACCAGCGAGCAGGTGAGTGGCCCCGGGTGGTTGGAGGGCGACTCCCCCTGGTTCCCCATTCTTTGCCCTCTTTTGTGGCGAGGGAGAAAGATGCCCCAGGGGCAGGACTTCCACCACGTTTCTCCTAAGATCACTCGCAAAGGTGGATCGAGTCCAGGAGCTGTGGACTTTTTCAGGCAGCTCAGAGGAACTTCTGGGAGGTGTATGGGGAGAAGAGGAAAGGGTCCTTCAATAAATAAGAGGAAATGTTACACTTTTTTTGTAATGGATGAAATCTCTGCAAAGGTAATTCCTCCCACCACCGCAAAGTCTGTGGAGCCGTTCTGTGTCAAACGCGTCGCTTCCCAGTGACGATCCAGAGCAGTGGAGCCTTGGCCCAAAATCAAGGCAGCATTCGCAGGTGTCCCCAGAAGTAGCATTCCAGTTCCACTAAGTAATTGCTGGGCATTTTCAGGGAAGGGGGAGGCATTCGGCAAGGTCATCTAATCACCACAGGTGGGCAAACAGTCTCCCTTGGGGGGTGCAGAGCCATGTTAAATTTGGGGAGCTAAGGTTGGCTGCTCCTTCCTTCCGAGGAATCGTGATCGTTGGGGTGGGGGGGCAGGTTGTGCCTGAGGAATCTCTCCCCCTCTCTGGGTATGTTGCTAGACGGGGGGGTGATGAAGTGAGTCCTTGAGGAGGGGATAAAAATTACCTGCATCCCGAGGGTGGGCCAGCTTACTGTATGCACCGCCTAGTTGGTGGGAAGCAAGCAAAGTTACGTTAGACTAGAGATCCTGGCTCCATGGGATAGTGTGAGCAAACTCACGGGCACCGTCCTTACCCCTAGCAGGGAATGGCGCCTGCCGCACAGGGCAGTGGAGACTCGCCTTCACAGTCTAAGTCTCCCCTTTCTCTTGGGGAGGCGGGGAGGCGAAGCCCCACCTGGTAAAACTTGCTTCAGCTCCGTTTCCTCCTCTCTTCTTTATCTCATGCCTTTTGTTTCCTCGGCTGATTATTTCTTACTCCTCTCCTGTGCTCTGCAGATCATCCCTTGTCCCAAAAGGAAATTGCACGATGCGCCTGCACACCTAAAACTTGGGCAGCCGGTAGCGGAGTTGCGCTGCTGCAACCGAGCCACCAAGAGTGGTGACAGACTGAGATGTTACCCATGAACTGTGGCTGGTGGCAGTTGGGTTGCTGTGTGAGGTCCCAGAGGCTGGAAACTTTCCTATTTCGGGTAGAATAGCTTCTGCACGCAACTGGCCGGGCTGGTGTTTATCAGCTGAACTGAGTGGAAAGTTTTATTGTTGGTGGGGGGGTTTTTTTTTTTTTTTTTTAGGACAAATCCTGGCATCAGCTCCTTATTTTGGAGCTGAGAAGCATTCATTGCCAAGATAGAGCTCCCCCTCCAAAATCTAGAGCAGGCTAAATCTAGGTTTATAAAAGGCTGTGGATGATGGTGGCTCAGCTGTACAGACATGTATGTTACTCATGGTTGTGTTGTGTGTCAGTTGCACAGATGCCTTTAATGCTTGTGTGTACGGTTCATGCTAAGCCCGGTGTGGTTTGCTTGGCTTTGGCTTGGAGACATTCGGCCCTTGAGGTTTGCAAACTGTAGCCTAACACTTCGCGCGATGTGCAAACCCATCCTGGAGGCCCTGAACCGCGGCTCTCACCGCTCCCCAGCCCCGTGCCTTGCAGCTCGGGAGAAGCGAAGGGCATTGGCCTGGACGGGGGGGTGCGGGCATCCGCTTCTATGCTGTGCGTGGGGGCGAGATGCTTCCTATTTATTTACTGTTTGTGCTGGCGGAATGCTTCCTGTTTAGGGAGTTCCATTTTTTTTTTCCAATTAAGCCCACCCAATCTGAAGAGCGTGAGAGCAGTTAACCACACTTCTTTGCATCCCTGGAAATCCAGCACTTTGATCCTTCTTACAAGGCTGGACTGCTCTGGAGAAACATTTTGGAACTTTTCAGCTTCATGTACATCTTAAACATCTGCCGTGTGTGTGTGCGTGCGCACTTGTGAAACAATAACTCGAGCACTTGCCTCCAAAGCTGGTCAATCCCTTCTCTGCAAGCCTGTCCTCTCACACCCGCTTTCCTTTCCCAAACCCGCAGAGCTCACCCTCGGACTGAGAAGCTCACCCCTGCGCATCGCCACCGCCAGCCATGGCAGCTCCAGTGGCAGCTTTGAGAAGGTGAGTCTGTCTTCCTCCGTGGGCCTTCCTCTTCCCTCGCCTCCGGTTCTGCCTGCAGGCACAGGCGACCTTTGCTCGGCTCTGCGTCCGAGAAGGGGGAAGCTGGAGGGCAGGGGAGGAATCCTTCGGTTCGGAGGGGACCGTTTGTCTGTTTGCCCAAATTCTGCATTTGCAGAAACGGCACCATAAAGACCGAGGGGGCCTGTCCTCGCGGGCTGTACATCCTTTGAGAGCAATTGGGAAGGATGGATGGAGGGATGATGAGCTCCTCTTTAAAGCAGCCGTGTCTTTTTTCAGGCTTACAATAGTTGGAATTAGGGTTGCAGTACTGCCCTTGTGTAGGGGCGTGGTGGCTCAGCGGGTAAGACGGCAGGCTTGTCGATCGGAAGATCGCAAGTTCGGAGGTTCGAATCCCTAGCCCTGCGTGACGGAGTGAGCTCCCGCACTCGCCCCAGCTCTTGCCAACCTAGCAATTCGAAAGCATGCAAATGCAAGTAGATGAATAGGTACCACTTCGGTGGGATGGTAGCAGCGTTCCGCGCACGTCATGCCGGCCACATGACCGTGGAAGCGTCTTCGGACAACGCTGGCTCTTTGGCTAACAAACGGAGATGAGCACCGGCCCCTAGAGTCGGACACGACTGCACAAATGTGCGGGGGGAACGTTTACCTTTACCTTACTGCCCTTGTGGATCCAGGGAGGTAGAAACTCTTGCCCATGTCCTCATACGGTGTCCTTTTTCTGACGCCCCAAGACGTGCTCTGATCTCCCAATCATCTCTAAATTTGAGGGTCATCCTGATAGATTTTACGTTTATTTCTTTTTAAGGGATGCTGACTCTACACTCACACACCAGGTGGCCAAATATTTTTATCAAGTTATACAATTGCGCAAAACTTTTAATTAGATATGTTGCTTCACTGTTTTATTGTTTTCCTTTTCCCTGGCAACGAATTGTTGGATTAAACTGTTTTCTTTTATTGTAAAGGCTGGTCAAAGACCGTAATAAAGATACTCATTGGTTCATAGGATTGCAGTATAGTTTCGTGCCTGGCACTGGGCCAAATTCAGTGATTTGCCGCCCCGCTTTGGCTCTGCGATCTTCAGAGGTTCCAAGTCATTTGGGGCTGCGCAGGACCCACGGACTGTCTGCTCCAGGAGGCTGGGAGGAGATGGTATTTGGTGTGAGGTTGGCTGCTTTCCTTGCAGGCAAGGATTTGGGGGGGGGGGGCGAGGGTAGAAAAGCCAGGGGTCTCCCTGACAGCTTTCCGAGGGACTTGTGACGAACAGCTTGTGGCATCTGAAGCTGGGAACGCCTGGGCCCGCTTTTCGGTTTGAGCTCCTGGATTCTGTTGGAGGAGAAAAAAAGTTGGGGAGCTAGGGAAGGTAAAACAGGTGCACTGGGGAGCGTAGAGAACGCAATAAAGAGGTTGCCGAATCTTGGGGGGGGGGAGATCTTGGTGTTTCTAGATCCTGAGACTGCCTGAGCATCGGAAACAGCACGGCACCCAGTGGTCTGTCTGGCCACTGTGGGAACATGGACCTGCACTGGACGACCCTTTGCTCCGATCCAGCGGGACTCGTTCTACGCTGTGGGGAAGTTTGTGAGCAGCTTCTGCTCTTCCCCCAAGCCCAGGAGACGCCTGACTGAGACACTGCATGGCTAGGGGTGCAGCCTGACCCTTTGCTCCACCTGCTGCAAGCAGCAATGCCAGACTGGTTGTGCCAAAGGAGAAGCAATGCCACAAGGGCATCACGGCCTGCAAAATCCCATGCCTTCCCCTGCCAGAACCCCAAAGAAGGGGAAAGAAGGCAATGTTGGGGAGAGAACACTTCGCGCAAACTCCCTCCCCTCCCAAAACACTGGCCCAGGCCTAGGAGGGCATCCCAGGTTCGGCGTTCCAGACATTCACCACACTGTGCTTCCATTGTGTTCCCAGCGTGGCTTCTCACGAGAAGCTCGCACGGAGCTAGCTGCAGTTTCACAACCGCCGTCCACCAACCTTCTGCCTTCCGGTTTTGTTGGACGGCACCTGGCCATGCCGATGCGGGGCACGGGACTTGTAGTCCGAAGCACCTGAAGGGTCCGGAGTCGGGAGGGCTGTTGTCGATGAAGACGCTCCAGAGCTGTTTCTCCCCGTCATCTGGGACTATCCTTGCTCCCCTCCGGCAGAGGGCGGGTGGCAGTGCCCGTTTCCCTTCTGGCTTTCCCCTCCCCTTTCCTTGTTTTTCTCCCGGCTTCCTCGTCTGGTCTGTGCCCGGGGGGCTTAAGGTGGCTCCGAGGCAGCCGAGGTCCAGCTTCTTCTCGCCGTTTGGGTTTGGTGTCACAACCGGGAAATGCACAAAAGGTGCCGCTTGTAGTTCTCTGAGCTAAGCTGAGTTTCTGTGGCATCTCTTGCCTTTTTTTGCTAAAAGAAATCGAGAAAGGGAAAGTTTCTAGTTTGAAAGAGATGCTTGCAATCTGCACTGGGAGTCGCCCACCCGCCCTGCAGCCTTCGCTTTCCCCGGCTCCTGCCCGGGTGCCGCGAGGGCTTGTGGCCAGACTAACCCTCACCCAGCGCCCCTGCGCCTTGGAGCTGGCCTGTCGGCCCTCTTTGGCTCAGCAGTCCAGCGGGCTGCAGAAGGCGTTGGTTGTCCAGCAGAAGCAGCCCCTGGGCACCAGGTCCCTGGACAGCCCGCCCCCTGCCCAGGTGAGGGATTAGCAAAGGTGGGAGTCCTTCAGCACTCGCAGAGGGAGGCCCGGGGCTCGGAGGGCCCGGGTGCGATTGGGCAGAGGGACGCGGAAGAAGGCCGGGAATCCGATCTCTCCTTAGCCCTGCAGTATTCAGGCAGCTGGGAAGGGGGACGTTTTCTCCGCTTGCTCCGGTGAGCAGAATTGGCCTCCTCCTCCCCCCTCTCCACCTGGCGCAAGACCCCTGGCTGCTGGGACCTGCGGGGAATAGCCTGGTGTGTGATCCAGGGGTCCCCCTCCCTGCCCTAGCCACTCCGGCTTTGGAGCTGGAAATATTGGGAGGGGGGGGGCAGCTCCCTCCGCGGCCCTTTGCCTTTCTTCGCAGTATCTGCAGGAGCTGGGTTTCGGCTGCACTTGTACTGCTCCAGAGCGGGGGGGGGGGGGATTACGGTGTTCAACGCTCCTTTTTAGGGGAAAGATCTTGTCCACAGAAATTAAGCATGCCAGGCAGGGAGAGTTTATATTCCAGCTTCTACTTTCCTAGGTCCAAGGTTGTTGGTTTTCTTTCCCTCCCTCCCCCAGACTGAAAGCATTGGCCGTGCAGGAAACGACCACTGCTTTTTCCATGATGCTAAACTTCTCTCTTGCCCGGGGTTCAGGCAGGATCTTCCTTCCCGCAAAGTTGGAGGAAGTTTCCATTTCTGTACCTGGGTTGGAAACTTGGAACTGCACTCTACCTTTTTTTCTTTATTTTTCCTAAAAATGGAGGACTTTAACATGTACAGGTAGTCCCTGCTTAGTGACCACAATTGGGACTGGCAGCTCCATTGCTAAGCACTGTGGTCGCTAAGCAAAACATCACGTGACCGTGACGGACTTATGACATCACTTCCCCTTCACTTGTTAAGTGAGTCACCGCGGGTTGTTAAGCGAGACGTGACTTGCGATTTTACTGCCGGCTTCTCTGTTGACTCTGCTTGTCGGAAGCCGGCTGTGAAGCTCACAAATGGCGATCACGTGACCGTGGGACGCTGCGATGGTTGTAAATATGAGGATTGGTTGCAAAGCTGGTTTTTACACCGTCATAACATGAAACAGTTGTTAAACGAGGCAGTCGGTAAGTGAGGACTAGCTGTAAACATTTTAAATTCTACCTGTTTTTCCTTTTGCAAAACTTAGCATGTCATTACATCCTGGCAGTTGTCTATTAAGTATAAAGAAAATCCAGGATATTTACTAGGCCTGATCTTTTTCAGGTAAAATATACGGGACACTTTCTTTGCTTTAGAGGTGTGCACAAAATAAAAAATGTATTTTGCTTTGTGGACAAAATAAACATACTATTTTATTTATTGAAGTAAAAATACATTTTGTTTTATGCATGACATAAACATTATTTTTTTAAAAATTATTCATTTCTTTTAATATCTATAGCTTCCCCCCTTCCGCTTGTAATTCTGGACAGCTAGCATCAGGTTAAAGCATCCAAAACCATCATAAATAAAATGCAGCATGTCCAAGGCCAATCTCATTCACAGTCAACAACCCCTAGAAACAGGCTCATCTCACACCCTGGCCCTGCGCCTGAGGGAAAAAACTTTTCAACGCCTTACGAAAAGTAGGGTTAGGACCATCCTCCTCTCGGAGGCGAGGTGCCACGACAGAGAAGGCATGTCTCTTGGGTCCCATCAAGGTGGCATTGTTTCCACGCTCGCCCTGTTGGATCTTGTAGGACAGGCAGAAATAATCAGAGACCGGTGGTCGTGCAAATAACGGAGCCCTGTGCCGCGAAGGGCTTCGTAGGGATAACCAGCACCTTGACAAGCACCCGGGAGCGAGTGCAGCTTGCAAACTAGCCGTGCTTCGTGGATGTGCAGCGGTGCACCCGTAACTACCTACCCTGCTGCATTTGGAACCAGCTGTAGCTTCTGAGAGGTCTTCGAGGGCAGCCCCATGTAGAGCACATTGCAGTAGCCCAAGCTGGAGGTGACCGAGGCATAGGGGACTGTGAGCAGAGCGGCCAATTCAGGAACGAGTGCAGCTGTCTTAGGAGCATGGCTGAACTGTTCTGGCCAGACCGATCATTTTGGTGGTTCCAGATTTAAGCAGAGACAAAGTTGGAGGGACGTGCCTTCTCTCGCTCTCGCTCCTCCTTTCCTGCATGGCCGGGGTACCAGCCCACCCCTGATCAGTCCCTCGTGGCCCCCGCCCTTGGGTTCGAATTCAGAAGACCGAACTGACCTGCCTTGCCAAATCTTCCCAGGACCCCCTCGGCCACCTTCCACCAACCGGTCTTTTTCCCCATCTCCCACCCTGGAAGGCCTCTGCTGGAACACGTGTGTCTGGGCCCATCCCTGGATCACACGCGTGGGTTCTGGAACTGTCCTCCGAGAAAACCTGCATTGTGGTCTACTCCTGGACCATCTGAAGCTGACCCTCCTGTGCATGAAATCGTCCACGCAAGGAACGTTTTGCGCATCCCTGCTTTGCTTGAAACGTGGTAAGCTATGTAATTTACCAATAGCGGAAATGCCTCCGTTTGTTTTTTCTTGCATTGGTGCCTCTTCCCCTCTTCCAGTTTTCTGAATTCTGCCCCTCACCTACCTAATGTTTCCCCAGAATTGTGCAGTGGCTGCACCAGGGCGTGAACAAGGCCACTGCTGGAGTCCCTGCACCGGATTGGGCCGGGAGGTAGCAGCAGGCGTTTCAGAGAAGAGTGTCCGGGGTGGGGGTGGCGGGTGGTTCGGTCCCTGTCTCCTGCTCCACTTTGATCAGGACTGAACCACTGCTGGTGGAGCTTCACAGTCCGGTGTAGAATGGGCCCTTACGATCAGCAACGGGCCAGACTGAAGGAAATGCATCCAAAGAATGCTGTCAGGGGTTGGCAGCCCCCTCCCTCTCTCTCTCTCTCTCTATATATATATATATATATATATTATCCTGATCTCCCTTTTGACTTTGTAGAATCTCCTGACTAGCCATAAGGCGCTCTTAATGGGTGCGACCCGGGTGCCCCCTCTGACCTGGGTGAAACTGTGTTGTGCAAGAAGGGGAGACAGATTGAGTGTTGGCGTCCCGCCTCTGTCTCTGTCTGCCCTCCTCTGCCCTTACCTGCTGTTAGAGATTGTCTGGGCTTGGGTGCTGGGCAGCGGACACCCTTTTTCCAAGCCCCATTTCAGAGGGTTCCTCTCACCCAGAAGCCTGCCTCAGTAAGCGTTTGGAGAGTCTTGCCGCTGATCTCCCCACAACAGTCTGCCAAGTGTCACCAGAAAGGAACGGACGCTGTGCAAGCGGAGGGCACCCGTCCCCTGGCTGGACAAGCCCGGCTCCTCCCCTCCCGACCAGCCCGGTCGCTTGGCGCGCTTCCACCCCTCTGTCTTTGTCTGTCACGGGGATGCCCCTCGGGGCGGAGGGGCTGTTCTGCGACTAGAATAGCTGGCTAGCAAAGACCCACCCACCCGTCCTGCCTGGTGCCCTGTGGATTGCTGGTCTGGCGAGGCAGCTGAGAAGACGGGTGTCTGCCTCCGGCGTGCGCCCCCTTCTCTTGGGACACCTCGGCTGCACCCAGAACTCCTCGGCCTGCGCTTGCAGCTGGTGCTGAGCAGCTGTTTGCCCCTCGGCTCGGCGTCATGCCTGGGGTGCCCGTCCCCGGCCCAGAGGGCAGGCAGGAGTCCTCGGCGGCAGGGCCCGCGTGCCAGGCCTTGCAGGGGGCTCGCCAGGAGCTGGAGACCTGTCGCCAGACCCTGGAGCAGCGGGTAGAAGAGGCTCTCCACGTGGTGCATCCGCTGGTCTCGACCATCAGTGGCCTGCGAGAGGAGGCCGCTGCCCTGCGGGCCGAGCAGCAGCGGCTCCGGCAGAACATGGAGCGGCTCCGGCGCTTCCTGAATCAGGATAAAGACCCCAGCGCGCCGCAGCAGGCGTCCGAAGACCCGCATGGCCATTCTGAGGGCACTGAGGTGCCCAAGGAGCCGGTGGCCCACCCCCCAACCTTCGCTAGCACCCGGAGTCCTTCTGAAGTGCCCCTGCCCCACGGCGGCCCCTCGGCTCCAGGGAGCAGCAAGCCGTTTTGAGGAATGATCATTCGGGGCGCCCCCCCTCTTTGGAGCAGAAAGTCGTGGCTGGTCCTGCTCCTGGCACGGAAAAGGAACGGGACGCTTCTGCCCTTGAATCAGGTCGGCACCAAAGCCCAGATTCCTCATCCAAGGAACACCGAATCCCATGAGCCTTGTGAAAGGGTCACCAAGAGAGATTCCTGCCCAAAGGAGTTTGCTGTCTAAGGACTGGCAAGAGGAAGACACATTAATGAAGGGAGCAGGATGGGAAATTAGAACAAACTCAGTGCTGATAGAAATTAAAAGGCATGTGAAAATTAGCTGGCTGCAGAAAAATTGTGTTCTTTTACTCTGTGGTATCGCTTGTTATGTTTGGGTGGGGGAGAGTAAGAGGGGGGTTGGGAAAGAAAGTCCCGATTCTCCTGGCTTCAGGGCGCTTTACTGCCTGTAGCGCCTGTGGCCACAGAGCTTCCCTTCGGCAGCTGGCGTGGAATTCTCTGCCTGTTCTGCTCTCTGGAATGCAGATCGCTCAGCCCTTGCTCATGTGTCCTTACCAAGAAGGCGAGTGCCAGGTGAAATAGAGCGTCCTAAAAATAGGGGCTGATTTCTTTCAAAGGAAGGCATGCTGTTTTCCTAGCAGTTTGTGTGGAGTTTGGGGGCAGCATCTAGAAAGGCTTAGCTGGGGTAGAACTTGGGTGCGTTTTCAGCCTGCCCGGAATTCCGTGGTTGATTCCCCACATCATGATAAGCCATGGCTGGGTGACTATCCCATGGCTGCTGGCTTCACATGTTGCACTGAACCATAAACCTTGCTTCGTGTCCACTGTGGCTCCACGCAGCACTGGGCGTCCCTCCTGGCAAACTTGAGCTCCAGGATCCCAGCCTGCTGGGCCCTTGGCTAGGAAATCTGGAAGCTGTTAGAGTGGGAGGGCAGTAAATGGGGGAATCTGATCCGCACTGATAAAGAAAACACATCTAGCAACATGAGCTGGTTTTGGAGCAAAGTGCACACTTGATTTCTGGAGTGTAAAGGGAGCAAGTCGAATGTTCTTGTGCAGTCTTGTTGTTTGTGGCTTTTGAGCCCTGACCAGCTCCTCAGAGGAACTTTGGCACTTGCTGTACCTTTTCTTTAAAGAAAGGATCTGGAGAAGGGTTCCCCAGGGGCAGCAGAGTGCCCCGAAGTCTCTCCCCCTTCCATTTAGGGCAACCGGCATCTCCTTTGTCTCCCCTTTCCAAGCCCCCCCTTCCCCCCCCCAAACCAATAATCAGCCAGCCGGGCACTTTTCAGACATGTTGGACTGCAAACCCCATCATCCTTGGGCAGCTTGTCCATTGAACTCCAACGTGCCTGGATGGGACCAAGAGGGAGGAGGCCATTCTCAATACCTAAGGAAGGGAATTAGCAGCTCTGCTGTTGTTGCTAAGCCTGGCGCTCAGGCTGGGGGGCACGACAGCTGGCCAAGGCGTGGGGCTACCCCGCTTGGCTTGTGCAGCTGCCCCCCACAGGTCCAGAACAGAGCCGGCCGGGGTGTCTTGGTTGCCCCCTCCCGGGAGGATCAGCTGCTGCTTTGTCCGGGCTTGGGAAGAGTTGCTTCCGGGGGCTCTTCACCGGGGCTGCCAGCCTCCCCCCCGCCTGCAGGGTCTCCTCTGTGGCCAGCGGATGAGCGGGAAGGGCCCTCCGGACAGCTGGCTCTGGCTCTGCCCAGCCCTGCTGCCCCAGCCTCTCCCCTCCAGTTTTGGGGAGCACCTTCCCTCCCAAAAGCCCCATGTGGGAGCACATTGAAGAACACGCATGTCCCCGTGGCAGAGTGGCACCGTCGCAGTGGTGTGGGGGGTGGGGCGCGGTCTGGGCCCAGAACTTGTCAACAGGATGTTGAGATGGCCTTTCACGTTGTTTGCAGTGGGTGGAATCCTTTTCACCCAGGACAGAAAATCACATTTTTTCCAGATGCAGAGTTGGTTGGCTGCTGCGTGCTG
The DNA here is from genome assembly GCA_023362775.1 of Charina bottae. Classification (NCBI taxonomy): domain Eukaryota; kingdom Metazoa; phylum Chordata; class Lepidosauria; order Squamata; family Charinaidae; genus Charina; species Charina bottae. The sequence continues at coordinate 10,898,086 of JALMGJ010000023.1, forward strand.
TGCTGGGGCAGCGTTGACAGAAGTTGCGGGTTGGGCCAGGATGAAAGCAAAATGTTGTTCACGTTTCCTGGAAAATAAATATATGTAAAGAACTCCAGCTACTGTATTGCAGATTTTTCGATCCCACCCTTCTAAGGTGTGCATGTCACCCAGGCTGGCTAACAGGACAATATTTAAAACTTTAAAAGAGAAACAGATCCCAGAGGAACAAAAATGATCTAGTAAGAGAAGGCATAGGGAGATAAAACCATCCGATAAAACAAATAGTGCTGATCACTTAATGTTTTGCCCCTTCTGTCTTGTTGAACGCTACAGTTTGGTCACAGCTACTGGGGGGCACCGAGCATGGCCTTGGGCTGGGTGGTTGCTGTGCCCCCAGGCGCTATTTCCACTTAAGGTCCGAGGAATTGGGGGGTAGTTTGCGCAAGAGGCCCATTGGGCAGAAGAGGGAAATGCCATTCCCTGGAATGAAGGCCTGCTTATCAGATGAAAAGTTAAGTGTGATGAAACAAAAATAATTAAATAAAATCTTAGGAACAAAAATAATAAAACACAGGACTTGTGTTTCTACTTTTTCTGCTTAGTGCATTGAAGGAGGCCGGGAAAAACTTTCAGAAGCTGCAAAGAGGTGGTGTTTGGGGCGACACTTGATACCTGACCTATAATAAGCTGTGCCCCCCATGCCGCGCAGTTTGGGAAGGAGCGATGCCAGGCACTTGAGGATGCGCTGCCTCTCTCGCTTGGCGCTTTCGGTTGGCCCTCTCAGCTGCGGCAGCCTCTCTGGTGTATTTTCGACCTGGCTGACGTCCTGCCTGGCGTTGTGCAGGGATTGTGCTGACAGGGAATTGGCTGCACAGAGATGCCAAGCCTGCTGTGAATCCTGATCACAAAGCTGCTTTCAACGAAGTCCTTTAATCTTCCTTTAACCTCAGCACAGAATGCTTTGTATTACAGTTTTCCTTTAACTGAAGCACATTTCAGTCCCTGGAAATACACAACATGCTCGTGACGGTGCCAAAAACCTTGCAGAGGGTGGTGCGATATGTGGAATTCACCTTCTTGAGAGTTGGCTTTTTAACAAGCCAACTGTATTTTTAGCAATGAGGTTCCATGGATATATTTGAAGGTGAACTTTGGAAGCAGAGGTGTTTCCACATTAGGTTTTCTTCCAGAGATCAGCAAATTTGGCAAAAATGTTGCAAACCATTTTAAAAAGATAGAATATTTTGAGCAATAAGCAAAATCATGCACTTATCCCTTGTGGTAGAAATTAGCATTTCTCAGTGCAGATGCTTTCTTTGGTTTGCAATCTGAGAGTTGGCACCGGGGGGGGGGGGGGTTAGTGAAGCACGTTTCTAGCTCTCATAATTGCAGACTGCGTAAGACTCGTATGTGCTTGTCACGCTTTGCAAACTTTCTGCACCTGCCTCCATTGGCCTCTAGACACGTTACCTACAGCAGATACCACACCGTTTCCCGTCCTTTGGCATGTCTGTGATGCCCCGTTGGCTGGTTGCTTGAGGGGTTCCGGGCTGTAACCCAGGTGGGTCCTTCCTGGCCCTTTGACCAAGATGACCTGCCGCACTAATTAGCTGGTGAAGTAAATTGACGTAAGTCTATTCCCAGACTTTTTTTTCTTATCCAAGCAGAAGATGACAAAATACAATTAAAAAATTGGTACTTTAATCATTCATTTCTCTCAACTGGTTATTGGCAATAACCAAGAGAAAACCAATCCTCTGGGCTGCGTGGCCTGTTTTTTGCCGGCAAGCAACGAACAAGTTGTGCTTTCATGGTGACATCACTGCGCAAGCCACACCCTGCAGCGGCATCATGATACAGGAACACAAAAGAGGGGCTTGCTTAGTGACATTTTATTTATTTATTTATTTTATTATTTCAATTTATTCCCCGCCCATCTCCCATGGAAGGGACTCTGGGCGGGCTACATTGCTGTGGGAAGGGGCTTGCCATACCTTGTCCCACTTTACTGTGGACACTTTTGACCGTTTAAAAAGGTAAAGGTTCCCCCGGCACATTTGTGCAGTCGTGTCCGACTCCAGGGGCCGCTGCTCATCTCCGTTTGTTAGCCGAAGAGCCAGCATTGTCCGAAGACGCTTCCGTGGTCATGTGGCCGGCATGACACACGCAGAACGCTGTTACCTTCCCACCGAAGTGGTACCTATTCATCTACTTGCATTTGCATGCTTTCGAATTGCTAGGCTGGCAAGAGCCGGGGCGAGTGCGGGAGCTCACTCCGTCACGCGGGGCTAGGGATTCGAACCTCCGAACTTGCGACCTTCCGATCGACAAGCCTGGCATCTTACCCGCTGAGCCACCACGCCCCTTAAACCAATGGTTCTTTAACTGGGGGTAATTATCCCAAAGGGGTAACTTGAGCATATCTTGGGACAATGGAACAATTTGTAATTGCTTGTTTGTGAGATCCAGTTTGGGGTTGCCGCTGCTGAGATGCTTGTGTAAAACAACACAGTCTGGGTTTTTTTGTGGGTATAATGAATTATTTGAGGCAAGGAAAGGGGAATTGGGTCAAAACAGTTTAAGAACCACTGCCTTAAGCGATTCCAAGAGGAAGATGAACTTTATAAATGGAAATCACATAATAACACAAGGAAATTTTAATAATCCACCAGATGGGCCAAAAACTCTGTCTTGGCTTCATGGCTGCCGAATGGGATAGCCACGCACGCTGGCTGGTTTTGGGCCCAAGAGACAAGTTTAAATGGTAAAAAGTGCTAAACCATCAGAAGGCTGGGGATGTTTGTTCACAGCATCCTTCGATGCATCCCTTTGCCCTGCTGGATGGATGGGAGCATCCTTCCACCAGTTTTGACAAAACGTGGAGTTGTGACCGATGTCCCACCTAAAAGGCTAGGACTGAGAGCCGAGCAGCCGGTCCAGCCTTACCAGGCTGCCCTGTCCTTTCAGGTGGATGCTGAGTTGCCGACGCAGCCCAAGGTGGCCTTGCCGAATGGGATGGAAAAAGAGAAAGGCCAGGTGCAGGAAGTGCAACAGCGAGACCGGCTGAGTGCCGAAGCGCTGAGCAAAATTGAGGAAGAAGATGTCTTGGATAAGATGGTATGTAGCAGCTGGCGGCCTAACGTGCAGTTTCCCCACTGCAGATGTGTGCGCCCCACGCTGGTTGGATTCCTATCCAAAGTCCTTGGCCAGGCATCGGAGTTTGTGTGGGGAGATGTGTCTGGAGCAAACATTTGGAAGAGCAAGTGGGGGGGGGGAGTCCCTCCAGGTTGGTTTTGCTTTGCAGATAGTCCAGTCTGAAAAGGGCCACCATTCACGGTTTCTGGTTTGGGAAAATGGAGCTGATGGAGGCATTTTTGATTGCGGCTTACACCATTCTGCACAGGGTGGAGAAAGAGGAGAAAGACGGGGGTTTTTTTTCCTTCCCATAATAGTCGAGGCGTTACAGGGGAGGCTGATGCGGGGTGCAGTCTGCCACACACCTGAGAGGAAGCTGACAGAATCCCCACCGCTGCCGCCGCCGCCCAAGGCATTAAGGGGTTGGTTTAGGAGGTGGTATTGAGAAGAAGTTAGGGTAATTCATTGGTGGGTAAAGCAGTGAGGGCTAAGTGAAACCTGCGTGTTCAGAGGCAGTCTACCTCTTTATAGCAGTTGTTGGTAACATGGGGGAAGGGCTGCAAACGAGTAAACTTGAAATGAAAGCGATTTGCTTGCAAATCTGTGCAATTTTTGTCCCTTGGGAGAGGCAGAGAAAATTGTGGAATGGAGAATTGTGGTGGGGGGGAGTGGGTGCATCAGTACCGCTTCTCACCCCCAGCTCTGTCTCCGCAGCTGGACCAGACCAGAGACTTTGAGGAGCGTCGACTGATCCGGGCAGCCATGCGGGACCTGCGCCAGCGGAAACGAGGTACCGGGTTGGGGGTTGGGGCCGGTGGGGTTTCGGGGAGACCCTGGCGTGGTCCCAAGGCTGCAGGGGGTCCATCTTCAAAGCAGGAAGGGCCGAGGCGTGAGGCTTGGACGGTCAAGAGGAGAAGAAAAAAGACCCTCAACCTCACTGACACCGTACTTCCTGGGTTCCCATAACACGTTCTGCCCAAACAAACTTTATTACAGCCAAAAATGATGGCTGGCTTGATGCCATACGCAAAGACAGTGGCTGAGTTCTCACAAAACACGGATACACAAACTACCAACTGATTTGGCTAGACTAACAAGTTGTGTGAACCCAGCAGTAATGATTTTGCTTTCAGCCTTCCTTTCTGTCTAAATCTAGCCACTGTACATATAAACCATGGTTCAGACCGTGGTGTGTTGTGTGAATCCTGAAAATTCTTAATTCAGTAAACCATGGAGAAGTAAAGCATGTTTGGGCAGGATCGAACCCGGCCATGTTATCCATGAAACCTCCATAAACTGTGGCACTCTATCCAGAGTTGTCTGTGTCAGTGCTTGGAGCAGGGGGAACGGAATTGGCGTCTGTTAGGAGCCCTTCCTTCTGCGGTCGCCCTGAACTGCAGCTTCATTAAGAGATGAGAGTTCGAGCATTTCCATGCAGTGAAAAGCTCCGATTTTGTTCTCTCTCCTGGGCCAGCGACAACCAGGGCACCTGGCTAGAAGGACCCCTGTCCTTCCCAGGAAGGTGTGTTGAGCTTCGACAGGGTTTTCCCGGGTTCGTTCGTTCTTCCCCTTTGCTTCTGCAAGACAAAATAGATGCAAAACAAGAGACTGTGTGTTCCGGGGCAACGGAAAACTTGTTTTTTGAAGAAACCCTCTGGCAACGCCTGATTTGTGTGAAAGCCGGGGTGGGAGCCGGAAGACCCAGGTGCTAGCCCCCCCCCCCCCAGCCACAGAGGCTCCCTGGGGACTCTGGGCCATCCCTCCCTCTCAGCCCAGGCTACCTCACAGGGCTGTTGTTGTGGGGGAAAGATGCCTGAATAAATATAAATATGGGCTTTATAACAGGCGGATACAGTAGCCCAGCCTCGGTGGGGTTGGGGACAGGGAGGGGGTCTCTTGGCCCCTTTCATCTCTGTCGGCATGACTGTCCCACTCCCGGCACCCCCTCTGAGATGAAAGGAACCTCCCGCTCGGCCATAACGCTTGCTAGGCCAGCCTTGCAGGGTGGTTGGGAGGGAAACATGAACGGAGTCTGCCTGGCGCTCTTTGGAGGGAGGGGGGAGACCAGGTTCCAAATTCCAAATAAGTCCCGGTTGCTGAGCAGTTCCTCTCCTCCCCCTCCCCCCCTTGCAGACCAGCGGGAGAAGGAGCGGAACCAGCGGCTGCAGGAGGCGAAGCGGGGGGCCTCCCGCACGACCGAGACCACCTCCCAGCAGAGCAGCAGGTCGGCCAATGGCTCGGCCATCAGCACGGTCACCAAGACCCAGCGCCTCGTCCAGTCCAGTAAGGGGTGGGCTTGTGGTCGGGTGGGGGCAAGCATCACCCCCTTGCTCCGGAGGGCTTCTTTTCTGGGGAGCGTGGCCACGCAAGGGTTGGGCTGCTGCTGCTTTGGGGCTTACGGAGGCCCCCTCCTCCTTTCTGCTCGGGGAGTGGGCCGATCCTTCTCTTCCTCCTCACTCGTAGCCCGGCCGCTCCCCGGCCTCCTCTCTTGCTCCCTTCTCAGCCCTCGTTCTGGGCTATCACGGACACGTCTCCAGAGGGGGAGCCTGACCCGAGGCATCTTTCCTCATATTCCGAGTTTAAAGAAAACCTGCACAAAAAGCAGGCTGGAAGTTTGGCCCCTGCCTCCTCTCTTAATGTCACCTCCACGCTGTCGGCAGCCCTTGGGAATCCAACAGGGTTTTTCAAAAGGAGCTCCTGGCCCCCGTCCTGAGAACATGGCGAGCGTTTGCCAGTTGGGTGAAGCAGGCCAGATGGGGTGAGCTTCCATCTGCAACTTGCAGGCCGTTCCTTCCTCCTGGATCTCCACGGTCCCAGCCGTGGAGTTACTTTTACTTTGCCTTGCAAGTAAAACTGCCAGCATTTAGGCTTTTGAGTTAGGAGTAAGGTGTTCAAGATTATGCATGCCGCAGAGAAAATAAGTCAGGCAAAGTTTTCTCATAAGGTTAGAATCGGGACATCTCATGAACCTGAATGCAGGAAATTCAGGACAGAGTAGAACTTCCCTCCCTAATAGCACGATTTCTTGGTGCTTCGGACTTCAAATGCCATCATAACACTGGCCGGCATAACCAGCCCCGGCTCATCTCCCTTCCTGATTTTTTCTGTTCCAGGCGATGGCAGCAAAGCGTCCCGCACGCTGATGATGGAGGCAAGCTACACAAAGAGATCAGAAAGTAAGTTTCCTCATTCTCTTTTCTCTTTCAAGAGATGCTCTGTGTGTGTGTCTGTGTGTGTGTGTGTAGCCCAACCCAATTCAACCTGGTTGAGCTAGACTGGAGGCATGTCAAGGTGAATGGAGTTAGAGGCACGTTGGCTGTGTAATACGTGAACAGAAGCACCTGCCAGGTGGGATAAGAACATTCTTTTAAGTAGCTGTGTTATTTCATTCATGAAATGCAGATGAAATGGAAGCTTTGCAGCCTTATGAATCATCACCCCAGAATAGCACCCCCCGACCTGGTTGCCTCCAGAAGGGCTAGGACTGCAAATCCCAGAATTCCTCCAGCCAGCAAGGGGAATTCTGGGAAACACTGCTCCAGCAACTGTGGAGGGCACCAGGTTGGGGAAAGTTTGACATTATATATTCAGTGTTTGGCTGGGATTTTTAAATTGACTTTGGAGGCGCAGCTGGGATGTGGTGAGGCAAAGCCTTGTGTTGTTCAGGACGTGATTTAGGGAAGGCAGCTTCTCTCGATCCACACAACCGAATGGATTGAGGGCAGCTTTGTGCAGAGGGAGGGGCCCCTGAAGAGATCTCAGCCGTTTGGGCAGGGGCCGAGTCTCCTGTAGCTGGGGACTTGCTTTCCCTTTCTTTTCACTTCTGGAGACAAGGGGGTGGGCAGGGCCAGCATTTTCAACCCTTTGGGGCAGTGGGCACCATAAGCCCCTGCAGACAGCATGGACACTTGATTCCCCCTAAGCTCACCAAAAATGTGCCAGGGCTGCCAATGAGCCAAGGTTGCCCATCCCTGGTTTGGGGAATAATAATGACCGCTGGCGTTTTGAATTGTGCGCAGAAACCTCTGTTGTACCTGAGGTCATTTCCTCTCTTTCTCTCCCTGCCCGTTTCCAGAAGATGGCAACACCTTTGTCCAGACCAAGTCCTACAGCTCATCCTCTTCCAAGAAAGTGGGCAGGTAAGCCCCCACCTGGAGTCTCCTGAGTCTTGCACGGCTCCCATTCTGCTTTTTCCTCAGTGCTGATCTGGAGAAACGCTTTGAGAGCGCAGGAAGGAGGGTGGCAGCTGATCTTTGGCTGAGACTTAGCTGATGGATGCGATGCTCCTGTGTAGCATCGCTGATCAGGCAGGAAGTAAATGCTGCTTTGGGGAGGAAGGGAGGTGGAGCCCCCAGCCGTGCTGCGTGATCTGTCAGTGATCTGTCAGGGCTTCCGGAGGAGGGTTTGTGTCCATCCTTTCACAGCAAAGTGTTAAATAGCCCCCCCCAAAAAAAAACAGTCCGGGGACAAAGGGTTTACTCAGAGGGCTGGTCCCTTATATCCCTCTGTGAAACAGAGCAAGGTCTTGGGCTGGGCTGGGCTGGGCTATCCGTTCGTGTATGTCTCCGGCGTTATTTATATCTTGCTTTTAAGCAAGATCCCCCAAGCAGCTGCCATCAACCCTGAAAACACGCTAAGAAGAAACTGTGCTAAAAATAACTTGAAACCAAACCAAACACAAGGGCGTAAGGCATTCTTAGGGATAATCCACCCTCCAGGTCTAAGGTTAAAACAGTCCAGTGAACGAAAGCCGTTTTCAGCACCCACCCCTAAAACAGAGCTTTCGGGAGCCGCCAGAAAAGGAGACCCTAAACTCTCTGAATTTGACTTCCAAGTTGCTTTTCTTTCTTGTCCCCCCCCCCCCGAGTCCGCCATCCAAAAGGGACAGACCCTGCAAATCCATGATGCAGGCGGCCCGTGCCTCCCTCTGCTTGTGGCCTCTTAACGACGACGTCAGTTCCACAGGGTCCAAAAGTATTTTTTAATTTAAAAGACAATGATCGGGAAGGGGCCTGCCCAACAGGAAATGCAGCCTTAGTGTTATTTGCAGGGAGGCCTTTGGGACCCTTCGAGGTCTTGCTGGGATGGTGGGAAAGAGTCTTCTTGAGCGGTGGCCGTGATGAATTTAAATCACCACCATCCTAGTTTTCGTTCTGTTCACGGGATGATTTGAATCTGACCCAGTAGAGTGCTGCCATGTTGCAGACAGGCAGATCTTCCAGAGCAGCCGTTGTAAGACCCATCCTGTCTTACGGCTTTTCCTTGGCCTTTTGCGGGACACCTGCGGAGCGCGATGGGGCAGAACAGGCATTATGGTCGTTTGGGAGCTCCAAACGCACCCGAGGCCAGGGAAAATTTAATTCATTTGATTTAAGTAATAGATAAACAGCAAAGCATCTGGAAGCGACGTTTTTGTCTTCACTGGGAAGGAACCCCCGTTTTGCCCTGGACTTTCTCACACTGTCCCCTCTCTTCCGCCCCCCGGCCCAGCATCTTCGAGCGGGAGGATCAGAGCCCCGGGCGCGGGAGCAGTCTGGCTGCCTTGGAGCGGCGCCAGGCCGAGCGGAAGAAGGAGATCGGGAAGGCGCAGAACCTGCCGAAGATGTCCGCCTCGCAGGCGCGCAAGGCCATGATTGAGAAGCTGGAGAAGGAGGGCGGGAGGTGAGGAGCCGGGCTCGGGGGGGGGGGGATGGGGCCGGGAAGGCCATTGTCCAGGAGACACGGGGCGGCCTCGGCTGGGCTGCTGCGTTGTGTGAGGTAGGAGGCAGGTCAGCGTCTCAAGGTGGTAGCCCCCAGGGGGCTGGAGTTTGGGAAAAAGTTTGTGGGGGGTCTCAGATGCTTTCCCTGCATTACTCCTGCTTGGGGCTCATCCAGCCGGTCTTCCTCCCTCCCTCCCTCCCTCCCTCCCTCCCATGTGTTTTCCATTTTCCAGGGAAGCAAGGTAGTGCAGAGTGATCAAAAACTGGAAAAGGACTTTCCCCCCTTCCCTTCCCTTCCCTTCCCTTCCCTTCCCTTCCCTTCCCTTCCCTTCCCTTCCCTTCCCTTCCCTTCCCTTCCCATAACTCTTTGGGCCAATCGCTTTGCCTTCCCCTGCAGCCCTGCAAGTCCTGCGCTGTCCCGGGTGGCCGTCCAGCGCTCTTCCAGCTTCGGGGTCCCCAATGCGAACAGCATCAAGCAGATGCTTCTGGACTGGTGCCGTGCCAAGACCCGGGGCTACGAGGTGAGTGCCCGCCCGTCCCCTGTGCCTCCCTAGCCCCGCGTTGGCCTGGCCCTCGCTATACTGACCGTCCTCGTTTCTCTTCCCCCCTTGGTAGCATGTGGACATCCAGAACTTTTCCTCGAGCTGGAGCGATGGCATGGCCTTCTGCGCTCTCGTCCACAACTTTTTCCCCGATGCCTTTGATTACACGCAACTCTCGCCCCAGGACCGGAGACGCAACTTCGAGATGGCCTTCTCGGCAGCAGAGTAGGTATCCCTGTGCTGGGGCAATATCTGTTCCCTTTGGCTTTGCTGGGTCCTGGAAGAGCTCCTGACCTATCTGGCCATACAGTGGCAGTGAGTTACACAGGTAATTCTCCCCAAAGCTGTGGCTGCCTCATGTCCCAGCCCACATGCGCTGTCTTCAGCAGATGACAGCACCGAGCTAACCTTGGGAAAAAAATTCTGAGATGCTAAGCAGAGTTGGAGCTGATTGGTGTCTGGATGGGAGACCACCAGGAAACCCAGGCCTGGGATATTGGAAAGACATCCCGGAAGAAGGCAGTGGAAAACAGCATGGACTGGGCTTGACTTTTCCTTTTTTACCCATAGGAGCCAAGCCTGAAATTCCCAACACTCTAGGGCAGCCCAAAGCTTCCTGACACCTTTCATTTTTAGCAAAATATAATGGTGAACCTCTAAGGGCCCAGAAAGAAGGAGAAAGGGGGACAGAAGAGGGAGCGAGTGTCCCCTGGGGCTAGAAATTGAGGCAGGGACCAACCTCATCCGTTTGGCAAATGGGACCTCTGCCATGGCCGCCATTTTGTGAGAGCACTCACAACTCACTCACACAGTGCTAGAAGTTCCCAGTAGCCAAAAGAGTTGGGGATCCAATTAGGAAGGATGCAGAGGACTATGACCTGGTGGGAGATCACATTTAGCCCCCTCTCCCCCAATCCCCAGGTTTTTCTCTGGAAACCGCGCTTGGGACACAGGGGGCCAGAATCGGGGTCTGTAGCTTTCTGAACTCCCCAGATTCAACCCCTCTGGACCTCGGGAAAGCAGACGACCTCCCTCCTTTTACCTGGCAGAATTGTGGCCCGTTTTTCCTAGTTTTGCTAGTTGTGGGAACGAGACAGGAGCAGTGCAGGGCCCTGAGTCCACGGCTTCTGAGATGTCATGGCAACCTTAAGGGCTAGAAACCTACTCAGAAACAGAACCCTGCAAGCTGGCTTACTCAGGAAGCCGGATTGGTGCCGTTCCTCTGCCCTCCTCCGGAGTTGCGACGCATGCAGCCAGGAGCCCTCTGTGGATGGAGATGCCTTTTGCAGTAGGAAAAGGGCTGGCTCTCCTGGTGTACTTTTCTCGCCTCTCTGGCCTGATTTCTGAAGCTGCTTCCCTTGTGCAGTTTTCCTCCGTGAATGGGGGAGGAGGGGTGTTTCTAGGGATGCATTGAAGCTGGGTGGCGCGCATTGATGCCTGGAGCGGAGCATTCGGGGGCGTCGTTGGCCATGGGCGACCAGCAGCTGCAACCACCGCCTGAGACTCGCATCGCGGGCTGGGCTCCCATGGCGGCTCGGGACGGGGACTTGGAGCCTGTTTGACCCGGGGAGTGGCTGGGCACTGCCGCGGCTTCTTCAACTCTGCATTTCCAGGGGATTGCTCCCGCAGAGAGGGGCAGGGTGGAAAAGCTCCCCTCCCTTTTCATTTTCCTTTGCTGTTTTCTGCCCGTCCCTCGCAGCGCTTCGGCCCTCTGGGCTCTGGCCTTTTCCTGCCTTCCTCATCATCCGCTTGAGCAGCGGTGGGCATCTGCCTCCTGCCCCGCAGGGGTCCGGCGGTCTTGTGAAAAGTGGCGCTTGCAGAGTGAATTTGGGACTGAGCTCAGTGACTGTCTGCACTGGGGAACAGATCTGCTCAGCCGCGCTTTACGGACCCAATCCCCGGGACGTTCTGCTTTGGGCAAGGGTACAGGCCAAACTGGAAACGAGCGAATCAGGATTTCAGGGAGAGGGCAAGGCGTAGCGAGGGGTCCAGCCTCGTGAGCTTCCTGCATGCAAGAGGTCAAGCCCGTGCAACGTAAAATGCCGGCATCGGTTGACCCTTAACCTGCATCGACCTTGGGGGGGGGTCTCTTTTTGGTTCTCTCCACATCGTTTGGAGATGCTTCAGCAGTTCCTTCCTGCTTTTTTGTGGTCCGGTCCGGGTTGGAGTCCAGTTAGAGCCAATGGTCTTCCGTGTGGCTTGTTTATTTAAGGCCACAATTTGTGTTAAAGGTGGGAGGGATTTGGAAAAGTTGTAGCCCACAGCCAAGTTGTGCTTTGCTGAGTAGGTGGAGAAAGAGCCCTGTCTGGAACGGGGCGGGGGGGATGCAAAATCAGGATAGAAACAGTACAGAAGTATTAGTCTGTGCCTGGAAGGATGTTGGATGTCGTTGTTCGGGAAATACCCAAATTATACAAGCTGGAAAGAATTAACCTAAAAAGGCCGGTGACCATCAGGTATTTCTCCACAAGGGAAAGACATAGATGAAAGAAGTACATACAGTAATAGATGTGATTCCTGCATGCATATTCATTTAATTAATATTCACCTAGTTAATGTTGAATAGCCAAGCAAGGTTGCATCGTGATCATCTCTAGAAGATCTTTACACCTGCTCACTGCAGAACAGTTTTACCTTGAGAGCAGGCGAGAGCTGGCTTTCAACAGCTGGCGAATATCGTAGGTCAGCTAGGGTTTTTCCTGTCTAGTCCCTGCTACCGTCTGCATAAACCGCTTTTTTCGCATTTTTGCCTTTATCGACCGACCTCCCTCCACAATATTAACACAGGGAACTGGCTTGACTAGCTCAGTTTTGCCCGCGTTGGGGTCCGTGACCTGGGGGCCACCCTTGGCTTTTCGATGGTGTGATCTCCCAGCAGTAGGTGGAACCAGGATGAGAAGGATTTGGGGGCCAGGAGGACTCCATTTGATTTCTCTAAATTTCAATTTAAAGGAAGTTCAAATTGAACGCAATCCATTTGATTCCTCTCCTGCTCGTGAATAATTCCTTCACAGGGGTTTAGGGACTGACTGTGTCTCCAGGGTTCAGGTTTTCTATTGTGCTCTTTGGCGGTCCAGCCCCCCCCGCCCCCCCCCACCCGGATGCCAGGAAGTGACTTAATTGCTCCACCACAGTTTAGTGTCCGGAGAAGGCTTGGTCCTTTGTGGCGTCCAGAGAGGGTCAATTTCCCCAGCTGGCGCTTAGGGAAGATCCCTTTTTAAGAAAAGCCAGTCTCACTTGGGAAGAGGCTGCGCTCCGCTGCTCCGGGCTGCTCCAGGCCCGCGGGGGGGCGGGGGGGCGGACTCTCCTCTCTCCGGCTCCCCCCCTCTGCTGCCTGGGGCTCCGACACAGCCGGGCCTCGGACAGTCAGGGTCAGGCGAGGGGACGGGCCGCTCTTCCTCCAGGCTGCAGGGTTGTGCGTGCCGGCGATTCCCGCCCTCCTCTTCCCCCACCCCCCGGAGAGTCGGGGCGCAGACCACGCGGCCGAGCGAGCCCTTCTCCCGTGGCCCAAACTCAGGTGCCTCCTGTGCAGCTTCTGCCTGCGCCCCCACCCCTTTCTCACTTTTCTTGGCTTCAGGCACTCCGGCTGTGCCGAGGCGCATTTCCAAGGGTGTGGCAGGATGGGGCACCCCGGTGAGCTGCCCATCCCTTCTCTATGTGTCGCCATATAGAGGGAGCACCCCCTTGGAAGGGCGCAAGAGCACCGCTGCTCTTTCCTGTCCCGTCCACCTGTCTGTCTGTCCGTCCGTCCGTCCGTCCTTGCCGTTCAGTCTGGATTTTTGCCGCACCCCCAGCTGCCGTCCTCTGCATCTCACCCGTGCCAGGAATGAGCCCCCTTGTATCCATTCCCCACACACACACCCCTCCCGCTCTGTTTGCATTGCACGCCGGAGAGTTTGTGCCTGCTCACCCCATTGCATGCATATGTGGGTCTGACACCGAGAATGTGAATTGGATTTATGTATCTTGTGTTTTTTTCTCTCTTTCTCCGATCTCTTTCTATCTTCTTCTCTCTCCCCCATCCCCAAATTTGTCTGGGCTGTGATCACTGGCTTCCTCTCCCCCCTCCACCACGGTCCCGCCCCCTCCCCTCAGGACACACGCAGAATGCCCGCAGTTGCTGGACGTGGAGGACATGGTCCGGATGAGGGAACCGGATTGGAAGTGCGTTTACACGTACATCCAGGAGTTCTATCGCTGTCTGGTTCAGAAGGGGCTGGTAAAAACGAAAAAGTCTTAACCTTCCCTTCTGCAGCGCTACGGTGAGAACCTTTCCTCTCCTTCTTCCCTTGGTTTGTTTCTTGGCTGGGGGGTGGGGCTGCAAGGCTCCCCCACGCATGCACGGCGAGAGATGCACCGCCACCTCTGGGGCCCCCCAAGCTGGCAGGTTGCATGCACTTGCAAGAAGCACAGGGTTTCCCGGGTTTTGGGGCGCTTTGGTCCGGAAATGGGTGTGCTCCATTCCTCTCGGGGGCTTCCTAAAGGGACCCTCGTGGCGGGGGGCAGAGGCGGTCCGGCTTGCCTTGGCCGGCCTGGGGCAAAGCAAGAAGCAGGACAGGTGATGGAGACTCCCGTCCGCCTCCGTCCGTCCGTGCCTTGCCCGGACCATATAAGTCTCGGAGGAGCTGGAAAAAGTGACTCAGGCCGCCCTGCTTAACAACGTCTCCGCTCCCCCGGGACGCTGGAGCCAGCCCGCTGAGCCAGCTAAACAATGGCTTTATAAGGGCAGCCCGGCTCGCTTGGAGCCCGCCCAGGTTTTTCCGTCCCCACCACTCCAGGGGGGTCCATCAACTCTCTGCTCTCGTGCCCTCCCCCCTCGGCTGCCTCTACGTAACCGGATTGGGGACTGGATTCCCCCCCCCCCCCCCCCGTTGTCTTGGTTCCTGAATCCAATGAGGCTGATAGCGCTTGGATGGGAGGCCACCAGGAAGTTTGAAGTAAAGAAACCCACTTTGGAAGAAGGCAACAGGGAATCCCTTCTTGAACTCTTACTGACAAACGCACCGATGTCTCAGCTGGAAGGAGACTTTGTCTTTAATGGTGGGAAATTTGATTTCAGTTTCCCCCACTGCCCCAACCCTGCTGATTTAAATTACAAGTTCACTGAAGGGGAGTTTTTTTCCCATCCCCAAGAAATGTTGTCAGTATAATCAGTTACGCTTTTTTTTAAAAAAAAGAAAAAGAAAATAATAACTGCAAGTTGTATTGTAAACTGAAATCAAATTTCCCACCATTAAAGATAGATGATAGATAGATAGATAGATGATAGATAGATAGATAGATAGATAGATAGATAGATAGATTGATAGATAGATAGATAGATAGATAGATAGATAGATAGATAGATAGATAGAATAAAAAAAAGAAAGAAAGATTCAAACTGCTTTCAAACTGCCCTTCGCTTAGTGACCACAATTGGGACCGGCAACTCCCTCACTAAGCACCACGGTCACTAAGCAGAAAATCACATGAGCGACTCACCTACAGTCATTAAGCAAGACGTCACGTGACCACGACTTGCGATTTTGGCTTCTCCATTGACTCTGCTTGTCGGAAGTCAACTGCGAAGGCCGCAAATGGCAATCACGTGACTGCAGGACGCTGCAACAGTCATTAAGTGTGAGGATTGTTTGCAGAACTGGGTTTTTTATACCGTCGTAACTTCGAACGGTTGCTAAACGCAGTCGGTAAGCAAGGACTACCTGTAGTTGTTTGGTGTGCTCATTTTCTATCTCTTGCCCCTTGAGAATCCTCTTTGCCAGAGCCTTGAAAAACATCTTTCCCAAGCTAGCACCCTCCAGGCAGCAGAACTGTACGTCTCAGAATTCTCATGTTCTGGCTGGGGATTATGGATTTAATTCCGCTGCTCCTTTGTTTTGCCTTTTTCCCTTGGCAGTGGTTTTCCCCCTCTGAAGGCTTATCTTAAGGAGACTGATGGCTTCAAAACCATGACTTTAGTTCACCTGCCAGCCTCACTGAGGACTAGAGGTTTGGCCAAAGTGGTGCTTCGGCCCCAGTGAAGGATGCTGGGATGGCTACCTGTGTTTTTTTGTGGGGGAGGATATCGGAATGCATGGCCCCTTGCTCTGCAAGTCCAGAGTGGTCTCTGCAGGTGAAAGGATGGTACTAGTTCTAAGGATATGCCATTAATACTTTCATCATGTCTCTTGAAAACCTTCTGAACAAGTGCCCTTCAATGCATCGAGGCAACAGCCAGTCACACAGGGTGAAGACTGGTGCAGGCAGGGTTCACGGGGGAGGTGGAGCAGCGCTGTCTCCCGGTGGGGGGCGTGGAATTGGCTGCTCTTTCTGATGTGCTGCTTATTCCTCCCCCACGCATCCTCGGGACTGCCCTGCTAAGCAGAACCACGCTGGGTGTTAAATCGCTACCACGGTTCGTCAGTGGAATTCATTCAACACCCCCCCCCCCGCCCTTTCAGGCTGGAATTGGAAAAAACGGGTTGGCTGTAGAACTAGTCGCCTGCCGTTCGTTCCCCCCGGCGGGTCAGCGTGATGACCGGCTTGAGCCTCTGTTCCTCGGCTTTTGCAGGATGCTCGTTGACTGCGTGCCTCTGGTGGACGTGGAGGACATGATGATCATGGGCAAGCGCCCCGATGCCAAGTGCGTCTTCACCTACGTGCAGTCCCTCTACAACCACCTGCGGCGTCATGAGCTCCAGCTGCGGCAGTCACGCTTCTAGCCCCCCCCCCCCGCCCGCCCGGGGTTCACCTCTTCTGGGAGAGCCCCCACCTCCAAAAGGCTGGGAGGGGGCAGTAGAGGAGGGAGGGCAGCTCCCCCACTGCCCCGGCCCCCCCGCCGCCTCTCGGGCCTACAGAGAACCTCTTCGGGGGCAGCTCCCCCCCCCGCAGGAGGCGGCAGTTGGCCATTCGAGGGGCCAGGCGGGGCCCCAGCTCCGAAAAGGGGACAGAAGGCTTGGCTGCCGCTCTGCACCACTTTTATACCGAGGTTGTCTTGATTGTTGCCTGTAAGTTATTCCGTGTTTTAAAAAAAGCCTTTTGTCGCTTTCACAGAGGCCCCCATTGCAAGGGACCCTGGGCTTGCTTTCCTTCGTGCCTTTAATCACCCTTTAATCCAGAGGGGCCAAATTGCAATTTTTGGTGGGACAGAAGCTAGAAGCGGTGGGCAACATGGCTGGGGAGCCATCATATTTGTTGTTGTTTATTCGTTCAGTCGCTTCCGACTCTTCGTGACTTCATGGACCAGCCCACGCCAGAGGTTCCGTCCGTCACCTCCATCTTGCCCTTGGTCGGCCCCTCTTCCTTCCACTTTCCCCAGCATCAGCATCTTCTCCAGGGTATCCTGTCTTCTCATTATGTGGCCAAAGTCCTTCAGTTTTGCCTTTAATATCATTCCCTCAAGTGAGCCATCATATTAACTGCATTTAATTAAACATAGGTGAAATGAAATTTATTCCCCCTCCCCAGTTGTGCCCGTTGCTCAGCGCCATCTGGAGGTCTGTCTGGGCATGTGATGCGGACCAGCCATTGTGGTTTTCCACAGTCTGGAATTACGAAGAAACCCGAGTCTGTAGAACAGCAGCAGCAGCTTCTTAATTAGGGTTGGGGAGAAAATCTCTGTCCAGCCTGGCATTTTTGACACTGGCGGGTTTACACATCATGCTAGAGCAGTGTTTCTCAACCTTCGCCATTTTAAGATGTGTGGACTTCAATTTCCAGAAGACCCCAGCCAGCATTGCAGCAAAGCATTGCTGGCTGGGGTCTTCTGGGAGTTGAAGTCCACACATCTTAAAATGGCGAAGATTGAGAAACACTGTGCTAGAGGATGCTGGCTGGGTGGTTGGAGCTATCCTGCTGTCACCCTAGCAACAACTTAGCAGAGTTTTGCTGCCAAGATCCAGATGGCCCCCAGATGGCGCCAAAGGGGTACCAAACTATGACCCTTTGCTGCTGCCGCCCTTTGCAGGCAGGTTGAGGGAACCTGTTAAACCAAAGTACGATTCGATTCGTGTGGGTGTTGCATGCAACATGTGTATATTAGCTTAGGTTTAATGGGCTGTGTGAACCCAAGCACTGACTGGCAGTAGTGGTCCAGCATTCCGGGAAGGCTCCCTCTGGAGATGTGGCTTGCTTCCAGCTCGGTTCTGGCAGAGGCTTTTCTCCTCCCCCCACTTTCCGAGGGACCCCTCCCTCCGCTGAAGGGAAGTCAAGCTGGTGGCCGCACGCAGAACTCCTTGGGGGTGGCGCGGTGTCCTTTTGCGTTTGCCCCGTCCTCCCCACGGCCTTCGTGGCTCTGAGTTCCCACGAGTGAGGCCCAGACTTAGAACTGAGAGCAGCGTGTTTCACTCAAAGCCTTTGCACGCCTTTTGCCACAGAGAACGCTTGCCTCTGGCTGCGAAAGAGCGGGACGTGGGAAGGAGCCGAGGGGCGGTCCTGCTCCCGACCCCCCATCCCAAATTAGCCTGCTTTGGTCTTTAGGGACAGGGCCTTTTGTGCCCGTGCAGATTGTGGAAGTGTGGGCTCTCCTTGGTTCACAAGAAAACGCTGAAGGAGGGACGTTAGAAATACAGTCCTGCCGTGGGAGGGCAGGCGCTCTGCCCTGGCTCAGAGGTGCTCTTTCCGCCTGCAGTTCCCACCAACAGTTACACAAGATGCCACTTAGTTCCATCAGCCTCTTGTCGACGGGCTGCGGATGGGGCATGCCTGCCTGCCAGCCCAGCAGGGCGTTGGCCAACTCCTTGACCAAGGAGGGGAGTTTCACCCCTGGGCATCCTCTGTGCAGCAGCTCCTCCCGTGGACTCGCGGGATGCTGTGCTCCTGCCGGTATCCACCCTCAGCTGCTTTGCCCCTGCTTCCTCCGGTGACTCGTAACCGGGGCAGGCCAGCTTTGGGGGGCGTGGAAACAGGACAATGGATTGTGCCCCTCTGCACCGCTGGCCTCCCCCTGGGATGGTCACCTTCTCACGCCAGCACAAGAGTGTGAGCACCAGCAAGACAATAAACGTTTGGATAGTTGTTCCTGCCTCCCTCCGCTCTCCTTGGGTGTCATGCTCCAGAACGGGCTGATGCGCGAAGGGCGGTTTGGGGCTCTTCGTGAACGGCCTTGCCGCTTCAGCCTGTTGCACCACATTTTGTCGGAAGGGGGTGAGAGAGAGCCGCTGATGCCCAAAAGGGTTCCTCACCTCCAGCAGCCTTGTGTGAAACCAACCCGTAACCACGATTCCCTCTGGCACCACTCTGCAATCTTAAGTGGTAGATAATAAACTGGCCCTTGCTCAAATGCTTGAATTTGCTTTCCCAAACGTGCTGTCCTCGTTTTCTTGGACTGCAACCCTCTGTGGGGAACACAGCTAATGAACCCATGGCGTGGACATGTGTCCCTTCTGGTTGGGGAAGATGGGACTTGCAGTCCATGGGAGGAGCAGGAGACCGCTCCGCTCCTAGCAATAATCCACCTGTGCAGCACTTGCTGGGGACCTCGCAAGGCCCGTGGTTCACATTTGGGCATTCATCTCCTTGGCCTTGTGCTCACCCACTCGGATACCGAGGGGGCATCAGCAGCCTTCAGTCCCCAGTCCCAGCCTGGTTCCCCCAGATGCAACTCCCAGAAGGTCCTGGGATGTTTCCATTAACCTTCAAGGTCCTTTTGGAGTTCTCCCCTCCCCTTGCTGCGTCCGCGCAACTTGAAGCAGGACTTTGTCACTTCATTCACAGAACACTAAACCGCCATATGGGTCTGTGGCTTACTTCGTTGTTGCATCAATTGGGATGTGGCTTAGTGCGGGGGGTGGCCCAGGTTGCCAACTTGGGTTCTCCAACATGGGGGTACCACCACACCCTAAAATGCTAACTTCATTGGAGTTGAACAAGAAAGAAATATAGCATCAATTAATTAGTCAATTAATTAATTAATTAAGTAGGTTAACTTTCAGCATGATTCTTACCAGCACTAGTGGATTGGCCACCTTGAGCTGCTTTCTTCCCCAACAAAAGTGTTTAAAAGGCTAAAAATTTAAAACAAGAGAACAAGGAACTTCACGCTTACTGAATCCCCCCGCGACTATACCAGCCAAACTAGTAGGACAACTAATCTCAGCTACAGTAGTTCCTGCAAGCCTGTTCAGCTTGCCACCTCCAAGCTCTAAATTCTAACCAGCACCTTGACTTTTCTGGAAGAAAAAAGGAAGCAGATGCCAAACGTGGGTGTAATGCACACAAATGCTCGGATCAAGTCAAAAATCTGCAAAAAGCGAGACGCACGCCCTGTGTTTGGTGGACGAAGGCAGCTTTATTGTTACTATGCTAAACCGAATTACCGCTCCCCCGCGGGCTGTGCTCCCCAGCCCCATAGGACACGTCTATCCGCCCTCAGCAGCAACCGCTTTCTGCAGAGGGCTTCATCCTGTCCCACGCGGTTGAGGCACAGCTGTAGGGAAGAGCGCTGGTCCCGCGAGTGGCGGCTCGGAATGAAGGGCCGAATCCCAGTTGCGTGGACTTGCGGCTTCTGCCAGTCCATTTCTTCGGTGGGCCTGGGGTTGCATGTATGGCTGCCCTTATTTTGCCCCTTCTCTTTCTGCTGGTAGCAAGTTTTTCCCCTTAAGCGAAAGTCTGCAGCCATTGTATCTCCTCTGAATAAGAATCTCTCTTGCGCCACAAGAGATCCTCTCTATGTAGCTGCAGGTTATCTTCTAGATGGATATTTCAAACACCCTCAGACTTCCCGTTCTTTCCAACATGCACCAACACCAACAGAACGTGCCAAATTCTATAGATCTGGACTCCCTGCCCCTTTTTTCTCCTTTGCCCGCTCGTTCTTGGCTGCGTCTGCCCCCACTGGCAGTGATTTGGCAGGTGCCAATTGGAACTCCTTGGGAACAGGGGAATCGGGTTTCTCTTTCCGGTAGAATCCCAATTCTTGCACCAGTTTGTTTATCTCAACTTGGCTCATGTCGCTCAATGGGATTCTCTGTAAATTAAAGGCAAATCATAGGGACTAGCGTCCTCTGGCCACAAATTACAGCAAGGCAGCTGGATTAGCTCCAGAGAACACTCAAACGAGAAGCATTTTATCCAGCTGCTGTATAATGTGGCAGCACTGCGGTTACATATTTGGAATTGGTTCTGGGATAAAAGGCCACTTCAAGGCTGAAGCACTGGCATTTCAAGAGGATCTTGTGGGCACCTTCGCAAAATGGCTGTCCAGTCTCAGAAGACAACTGGCCCACCAGAATGCCCCCTCCTACCCCAGCAGTGTTTTTGGCCCTGGCGCAGTGCTGTGTTTTGCTGCAAGACAGCTTCCCATTTTTTCCCCCCCAATTAAAGGAATTTTTAAAAAAGGGAGCAACAAAGGAGGCACCTGGAGAAAGTGGTGGCTGCTTCTCCTTCTCCAGCATTTGAAAGGGCAGAAAGTAAGGATTTTGGGGGGTGTAATTTATTTCACAATTGTTTTATAGGCTGTTGAGGTCCTCCCCCAGGCTCTGTGGCAGCTGTTTCACCCAGAGCTTTATGCCTCCAAGCAGCTGTCCACCGCACAAGGGCTTTGCAGTTGAAATCAAACCAGTCCAGGATGTGACCAATGCAGGTCAATGCAGCCGTGGCATATGCAGCCCATTGAATAACCGGGCCTCTAGGTACAAGATTAGCAGTTTTTATTTTCTGCTCTGCCTCGGACCCTGCTAGAGACACTTTTTATGGCTTTCTGGTGTCTGCATGTGCATTGCCAGCTTGCAACTTCCTTTTGCACTAAAATTGGTGGAAATTGCCATCTTTATTTGTTGATGGAACTGGAGGGGGAGCTGGGGGGGCCCTGGGGAACCCTGTAGGAAGCAAGCTGTAAGCTCCCTTGCTCTGCTGATTATCACACCTTGTGAAGCTGCCTGGGAACTTCTGTGCAAAGGCAGAGGTCTTTCCACGGTTTCTTTTAAGGTGGTCTAACACTTTAATCCGCCCACACCATCTTGTTCAGTTCAGATCTGATCACACACAATGCTGTAGGGGCAAAGTCCCTATCCGGGAACAGTCTTTGCATATTTGGAAGTGGATTCTGGGGAAAAAGAATGGAAGAGGAAGGAACACGGAAGAAGCCTTTGGGAAACTTCCCCAAATACTAGGGAAAGAAACCAAGATAGGCACCTGTGTGCCAGCCCAGGGGGCACAGAGCAAAGAGAGGAGATGGCCCAGGCAATTAGGGGGGAAGGTAAAGCTGCAGAGGCCCCTCAGGTGGGACTATGAAACTACACTGCAACATTTTATTGCAGCACCCATGAGCTTAGTTAACAGAAGCACATGTCTTGCTGAGCTAAAAATCTGATCAATAGACTGTTCAGTCTCATGGCTAAAGTGGCTGATAGTAAAATAAATATTAAAAAATACAAAATAATTCCCTCTCACCTGGAGCTCTTCATACTTATGGTTGAGCAGTACAAGTTCAGGGTCCGATCCAGGCAGGTGCTTCATGACCAAGTTGTGGCTAAGACGAGCGTTAAGGAGCCAGATCTGCTGCTGGAAGAGGACCCCGCCTGCCCCACGGCGGCGGCTGCTCTCCGCACTAACTCTGGGAGGGGTATCCGTTGAGCCCCCTGCCCAGCAGGCTGAGCCAAACCAGCTCCCTTTTGGAGGGATTTGAAGAGCAAACTGGCCCACATTTCCCATTTGGTCAGAAGGTAGTCCAGCCCCACCACCTCAGAGACTTCACTGGCCATGCCCCGCTCCAGCCCCAGAGCCTTTCCCTTTTTTAGGGTGGCCCCCATAGCGTGGCTGATGCCAATCTCTAATATTTAATTTTCTGGGGCAGAGTTAGGGAGCTTATCCCCTCCCCTCAGCGGTGATGTTCTTCCGAACGATTGACCCACCACCACGGCAAAGTCTTGAAAGGAAAGCAGGGAGGACGACCAGAGGCAAGGAGGATGGATTCAGTCACAGTGGTGATGGGTGCACCGTCGGAAGACCTGAAAGGCCAGGTTAGTAAGTTGACACCGACTGGATACCATCATCACCAAGGCAAAGTCTAAGAATTCTCTCCCAGGTTCAAATAAGGTCTGTGGCTCCAACTGTAGCTAGCAAGAAAATTCTCTAGAATCAGGAAGGGGCACTTACAGCCCTTCTTGGATCTTGGTCTTGATGAAGCCAAGTCCCAAAGCCTTGGCCAGCGTGGTAAATGTTCAAGGATGCTGGGAGTTGTAGTTCAGCAAACCTCAGGCAGCCTTGGCTTCCTGCCTCATGAGATCAGCCCTTTTCATCACCAAAGACCTGTTTTGTTCCCCATAATGTTGCCCCTAAGAAACTCAAGACTGTTTGCATGACAACACACAAAAAAGCTTATCCGAGATTCAAACTAACCTAGTGGTTATATAGTGGAATGCAAGAGGAATTCAGACTCTCGGCCTCGGATGAACCAAGGAAGCGTGGTGTGAATTTGAATTTGCTACAGCAAAGGCCAGTCAGAGGCAAATGCCTCTGACCGGCTTTTTGGCTGCCCAAGTTAGTGGCCATCCACATAAATTAATCTGTGCCAGGTAAAATAGCACCTCCTTTTGTCTGTCTGAGCCTGCCAAGCTGTTTTATTGGATGGTTCCAAGAAACACCAGCTGGGACCGGCGGCATGCGCAGCAAGCCATGACAGAGCCAAGATGTCACTATGTACGTGATGATGTTGCTGTGCAAATGCCAAGATTTACAGACTTGAGACTCAGCCCTCAAGTACATAAGGGCACATTCATGCGTATGCCATGATTTGCTTCCCCGTATGGGGTGTGGTAAGCAGGTAAGACGCCAGGCTTGTCGATCGGAAGATCACAAGTTCAGAGGTTCGAATCCCTAGCCCCGCGTGACGGAGGGAGCTCCCGCACCAGCCCCAGCTCTTGCCAACCTAGCAATTCGAAAGCATGCAAATGCAAGTAGATGAATAGGTACCACTTCGGTGGGTAGGTAACAGCGTTCCGCGTGCGTCATGCCGGCCACGTGACCGTGGAAGCGTCTTCGGACAACGCTGGCTCTTCGGCTAACAAACGGAGATGAGCACCGGCCCCTGGAGTCGGACACGACTGCACAAATGTGCGGGGGGAACCTTTACCTTTTTTTTATGGACACATATGCTGGAATTCAGGGACTCTGCGGCTGCTGTTTTTTCAGAAACTTGACCCACTAGCATAGCCTTTCCTGAAGCTGCCTCCCAATGCATTTAGTCTACAAGCTCCCAGATCCCAGTCAGTGGTTGGGAATTTTAGGAAGCACCCCATCATTTAGGAATGAGAGTCTCCGGCTTGAAGGACAGTGTAGCCTCATTTGGTGGAGGGAGGCTGGATGAAATCTCTCCCTTCTGCAGGGACTGCAAAGGATACTACAAAGGCAGGTCCTCGGTAATAAAGGCCTTTACCTAGGAAAAAGGAAGTATCAACCATTACAGGGAGATTTAAAAGGGGTTTAGTAGCTGCACAATTCAATAAATGGGGAGCACGGAAGACATTGCTTGCCTTATGGAGAGTTTTAATAAAACAATAGCATTCTGCCCAAAACAGCCTTAGCAGTCCAATCCCACCTATGTCTCTGTTCCTAAATTTATAACATTTGACATTCCGCAACGGGAAGGACTGAAGGCAATCAAGGTAGAAGGGGAGCAAGGAGAAATTAAGGGAAAATGGGCTCTTACAGATCACTATTAGGGCTGTTGCTGCTTTGGAAATCATGGAAGGAGTCAATTTAGGACCAATGTCCCTGTCATGAAAGCAGCCCTATTTTTTCAGGTTTTTTTCTACAAGGCCAGAAGCGAGAGGATGGTGCTTTAAGAAAGCCACTCTTTAAAGTGAATGAGACTCTTAAAGCAGCTGCATCCTTTTTCGGCTGGGCCGCTTAAAAGAAGAGCAGAGAGCTGCTGTGTTCATGCAAAGTCTAAAATGCTTGCTCTGAATAATCTCTGACGTGTACACAGCTCTTCAGACGAAGGCGTGTTGCACTGGGGGAGAAGAGAGAGAGGTGCCCTGCATGCAATTGTGGTGGCAGCAGATTCATCAGAAGAGGTGACAAAAATGAACAAGGAGATCAGAGGGTGGAACCTCACCGATGTTCTACTTCATCAACGGGACAACTGTCTTGCTCACTCCAATGTGCCCCGTTCTCCTTTCTCCATTCTCCTCTCTGCTGTTGTGACGGGCATTCGAAGAATTGTGCCATATATAATAAGTTTTAAAGCTAGGCTTCTCTTGGTTTTAACGATAGAATGCAGTTTCAAAAAGGAAACTCAACATATATCACAAAGATAAATCAAGCCACAGAGGTTATTTTTAGGCACCAGGAAATTGACTAGGTAGATTTTGAAACTCAGCAGGTTTTTTTATAATATTGTACAGTACCCTGAAATGTATAACTAAAGATGGGAGCGGCACCCAATCTCCCCCAGCTGACTGATGGGCAGGAAAAGACTGATTGTTCTTTTAAACAAGGTACAGCAAATGCACGAGGGTCCAGGAATGATGGTTTGAAGGCATGCATGTTGGCAGACAGAAACCTGGACTAAAAAAAGTAACCATGATGGCAACTGGTGGATTGTTAATGGCCCAAATGTGGTACCTTTTCTTTCCCCCGGAGTTTAATTTTATGTATTTAATACAGTGTAGAGATTGCCCAACTCCAAATGACTTTGGACAGCTTATGGGAAAAAATAAGGACAATTTTCAAAAAGGAAAGATCGTAAGTGTTCCGGAGACAAATTCGCTCTAACAAGAAACCATCCTAGAGGGGCTCAACCACCCCCCTCCCCAAGGCCTGGGGGAGCAACCAAGCTTTCAATGACTTTCTGAACATCGCCAGGGTGGGAGCCATCCACATCTCTGGGGGATGCTGTTCCAGAGGGCAGGCGTTACCGCCGAGAGAAGCCATGCTCTCTGGAGCCCTCAGGTGCGTGGCTGGTGCTCATGTTGCAAATGCAGCAGGTGGCGTGTTTGCTATCTGTCTACTTGGCACGTGGCCAACCTCCCCCCCCCCAGAGCACCCCCGCTCTAGGGAGGAGGAGACTTTGAGCTACCAAAGGTTGAAGGAGAGGAGTCATGGGTATACTCTCAATGGGAAATAAAGGCAGAGCATGCATGCAGCAGAGTTTCAAGACAAGGGCAAGGAGTTTTGCCCAGACCCTAAAGCTGGTGTAACTGCACAAAGCGCTGAGTGAGATCCAACGGGAAGCGGTTTCACAGTAGTGTTTTTGACAGAAGTGAGCAAATGGAGGAGCAACAGAAGAATGCCAACAAGACGGGAGCAGAAAGGCAGAAGATCTTTCTTCAAACCGAAGGAGAACTGGCATTTTGACCAGAGGTGGCAAGGAAAGGGCGGATCCTGCCATGCTACCAAGAGGACAATGGCCATGTGGAATGGCAGGAAGTGGGCTCAAGGCTTGTCGGGTGGTGACCTGCTGCGGGTGTTAGGGAGCGGTTTCAGAGAGCGCTCCCAAGGGCCCAGGAAGGAAGCCAGGGACACTCGCTGGGACCTCACGCCCACGCAGGGAAATCTGAGCAAAGCTCTCTTGGCTCCTATTCACTGACCCCCAGGTTTCCCAGTGGGGAGGCAGAGGGTCCTGGGGAAAAGGAGAGAGAATCTGAGGAGTGGCTTACCTCTGTCAGGCGATTCAGGCGTCACCCTCCGCAGCTCTGGGGGGAAGAGAGCACAGCGCCATAAAAAGCATGTCCCTGAGACCCTCTGGTCCAGTTAACTGGTTTGATTAGCTTTCCGGAATTTTAAAGAGTGCAATTTGTTGCTCTTTAAACACCAACACTCCCCAGCAACACACACACACACACACACACACCTCCCATCTAATTCATCCCCCACTTCCCAAGACCAACACACTGGTGCCTTTGGGTCCTCAGCAACGGTTTACCGTCTTTTGCAATTTTTGTTGCCAAGGCCTGCTTTTTTCTGACGCATTTTCCATCGTGACTAATAGCCACACTATTAACAGGTCTAATTAGTGGGAAGGTGCCCGTTTCCTTTCAGATTTCCCAATTTAGGCACCTAGAATTGGCTTTGTGATTGGAGTGCATATAAATCCATGAATGAACATCCGTCTTGAGTTGACCTACCATCTGGGGCATGCCTTCTTTCAACTCCTCCATGGGGTTTCCACTGTCCTCCCCATTTCAGGGGGAAGCCAGTCCCTCTACCTTACAAACACACACACACACACACAGTTTCTGCCTTCTCTCCTTTGAATACAGTTCCTTTTGGACTCTGGGCAGGTTCAGATGACACATTAAGCTAAAACATGATTTGTTTATGGCTAGAGTGTTATGTGAACCAAGATAACTGGGTTTATTTAGTAAATCACACTCAACAAACCACAGCTTAGCATGTTGTGGGAACGCAGCTTTCATAGGATGCAGACTGCAGGAGAAAACCGTAACCCGCAGCAAACCTTATTACAATCCAGCAGCAAGAAACAGTGAACAACAACAACAACTACAACAACAACAGCAAAAGTAATTGCTGCAATTTTTAGAAATCCCTTGAGGAAATTATGCAATTTGCACGTAATTGCTTTCTTGTGTTTTGTTTAGGCTTCCAGGCCCAGGCGGAGGAAGCCAACTGCTTGCTGCCCAGGATCGACTGGAGATAGCCGGCCCCCAAGCACAGAGGCTCCCCATTCCCCACAGGGCAAGCCGGGGGAACTGGGGGTCCTGGCTGTGCAGAAGGTGCCGGATTCACCCAGCATGTTGCCTTCTGGAGTTGGAGGCCTGGGATCCAATGCTCCCTCCCCCCATTTTCCCCACAACCGCAGCCCTGTGGGGTGGGGTGGGGGTGGGCCAAGTCATCCTGGGAGGTTCTACGGCTGGGAGGGGACGAGGCCTCCACAGCCCCTCCGCCACAACACCGCCCCGGCTGGGCTTGTGCAACAGCCCTGAAAAGGCCATTGGAAGCCGAGCAACTCCATTGGGCCGCTCAGCTTGGTGATGTTAACTTTGTTTAGCCCGATGCCAGACCCTGGCCTGTCTGGTGGATCTATGACTCAACCTACTGTATAAATGGAGGCAACGGGTTAAGTCAGAACTCGGTCAGCGCCCTGGGCAGACCTTGCCAGGCCAGATGCCTGGCCTCGTAGCCGCCCATTCCAGCCTGCTCCGACCCGGTGCCCCTCCCAGAGGGGTCGGACTCGGAGTCCCACAATCGCCTCCGTGCTGCCTGGGGTGACCGGCGTCAAAGTCCAGCCCATCTGGGGCACCGGTGCGGGGAGGTTCGCCATCGCCTCCGCGCCTTCCTGACCATGCCCTCCAGGAGCCGGGCGCCGGCTGGGCTCGCCCCTCGCCCCCCGGTTCTCCTGGCGCTACAGCCCTGCAGGGGAGGCCGGGCCCGGTCAGACCTTCCTGGCCAAACGCATCGCCGGGCAGGCGAAAGGCGACTTCCCAAAGCGCCCCCTCCCCGCTTGGGGAACTCCGCACGTGCTCCACTGCCGCCCCCCCCCCCAGGCTCGGGCGCCCGTGCCCGCCGCGCCCGCTCACCTCCACCTTCCCCCGCGCCAGCCCCTCCAGGCGGCTCCAGTCGATCTCGAGGGCGCGCAGCGGCCCCACGGCCGAGAGCAGCAGAAGCAGCAGCGGCCCCGCCGCCCAGCCCCGCGCGTGCTCCATCGAGGTGCCCGAGCCGCGAGTGGACCAAGCCGGCGCTCTTCGCTTCTGCGGAGCCGCCGCTGCCACGTCAGGCCAGGCGGAGCTGCGAAGCGGTTCCCGCCCGGGGTGGATCCGAGGCGGGGCCGCGGCAAGGCTGGTTGCGGGCGCCGCCCGCCCGGTCTCCAGCCTGCGGTCCTCGGACTACAGCCCCCATCGCGCCCAGCCAGGGGATGGGCTGTGCTCCGACGTACCTGGCTGCTGCAAAGGGGTGGTGGATGCCCGAGCCCCCGCGAGCCCCAGCGCGCCGTTTGTAAGGCGACACGATGCGGGGCTGGCCCCCCCCGCCCCAAGGCAAACTGTGGGAGCCCCCGCTCCTCTCCGGAGGTCCTCAGGCACCCTCTTTTTGGCACATTCCCTTTGAGGGCGTATCGCCCCATCCCTCCAGAAGGTGGTGGTCTGGCCCGGCTTAGCGTGTTGTGCGAACCTAGCTATTGTGGGCTTGCTGCAGCCTGTTGTGTGAACCAGGCCACTGGGCCTTGCTCAATAAGCTGTCTTTAAAAGCAAGTATAACACAGCAGCAAAAGGGATACCAAGTGCCTGGTATGTAATATGTATGTAATATGTGTGTGTGTGATTAAATATTTTTTTTTAAAATACAAACTAATATAAAGTGAGAAAAAGTAAAGAAAGAAATCGAAGAGAAAGCTAAAAGTGCAAGAAAGGGGGGAAAAGTAAAAGAAAAATAGAAAAGAAAAGAAAAAGATACAAAGAAGTAACTTCCAATCTTCTTTATAGCAGTTATAAGTACAATTATAAATTTACCTCTTACTCTATGGTTACTCTATGGGGCGTGGTGGCTCAGTGGGTAAGACGCCAGGCTTGTCGATCGGAAGATCGCCAGTTCGGAGGTTCGAATCCCTAGCCCCGCGTGACGGAGTGAGCTCCCGCACTCACCCCAGCTCTTGCCAACCTAGCAATTCGAAAGCATGCAAATGCAAGTAGATAAATAGGTACCACTTTGGTGGGTAGGTAACAGCGCTCCGCCTGCGTCATGCCGGCCACATGACCACGGAAGCGTCTTCGGACAACGCTGGCTAACAAACGGAGATGAGCACCGGCCCCTAGAGTCGGACACGACTGCACAAATGTGCAAGGGGAACCTTTACCTCTTACTCTATGGCACAGCTTTCCAAACTTTTCATGTTGGTGACACACTTTTTAGACATGCATCATTTCGCGACACACTCTTACAGCAGGGCACAAGGCAGGCACTAGGACCTGAGTGGAAGCCAAGAGGCAGCCGCGACACACCCAGGCACTGCAGCCTGGGACACACAGTTTGGAAAGCTCTGCTCTATGTAACTCTCTTCTTTCTATAATCTATCCTGTCTAATCATCAAAATCATAAATCATAAGTTCATTTTTTCTGTTTCACACAAAAAGTCCATAAGGGGTTTCCAGTCAACAATAAACAAAGATACTGTCTTTTCTCTGATCAAAGAAGTCAATTTGGCCATCTCAGCAAGTTCCATCACCTTCACCAACCATTCCTCCACTATGGGTAATGCCGAATCTTTCCATCTTTGTGCATACAATAATCTCGCTGCAGTTATCATGTATAAAAACAAAATTCCATGACTTCTTTCCAACTGTTTGTCCATCAATCCCAAAAGAAAAACCCCTGGTTTCAATTGTATATTAATCTTTAAAATCCTCTGAATCAGTGTATGTATTTGAATCCACAATTTTCAAGCTTTTATACACGTCCAACAAACATGGTAAAATGTCCCTTCTTGTTACTCACATTTCCAACATAAATTTGAAGTCTCTTTATACAACTTCCCTGGTGGCATAAAGCAACAGTACATCATTTTATAAAAAAAAATTTCAAATCTTTCAGCCACATATTTTCCCATTGTTCCATCTGTATAACCAAAGTTTTTAGCCCACTTTATCATACATTCTTTCACTTGTTCTTCTGTTTCGAATTTCAATAAAAGTTTATACATTTTAGCAATTACATGTTCATCATTTGTACACAATTCTGTTTCAAACACAGTCTTACAATGTTCAGATCCAGACATTCTTTAGTCTGCTTTAAATCTTTCTAATGATTGTAAATAAGAGAACCACTGACAGCTATATCCCTCTGCCACCAGGTCTTCTCTTGATTTTATTTTACACTCCCCTTGACAAAATTCTAGTATCTCACAATAAGTTATCCATTTGCATTTGCCTATTAGTCTCGTCTATAAAATGCTTCTTGTGCTGAGAGCCACAAAGGTGTTTCCAGGCACAACCTGGATTAGCTTCTGGGGCACCTCCAGGGAATCACTGGGACATAGAACAGGAGATTGGATGGCCACTGGCCTGATCCAACTTCAAGACTCACTATGTTAGGACCACCAAATCTGGGCTGCAAAAATGCAGATGACCACCAAGTGGTGACAAGGGGCAGCTAACTCTTTTGCTGCCCCCTAGAGGCTGTTCAAGAAAGCCCGTTCCGTGTCGTGGTTAAGGCACCAGGCTAGGAACCGAGAGACCCTGAGTTCTGTTCCCGCCTTGGGCACAAAGCCAGCTGGGGGACCTTGGGCCAGTCACTCTCTCTCGCAGCCCTAGGAAGGAGGAGACAAGGGCAAACTGCAGGGACTAATACAGGTGGTTGTCAGGAATCAAGATTGACTTGAAGGCATATATACGTGTGTGTGTGTGTGTGTGTGTGAGATTCACGCCACAGTGCAACACAAGATGGAGGGCTATCAGATTTGGGCCGAAAGAACTGAACAGCCTCTCTCTCTCCATGGCCCAGATCTGGTGGCCCTCCATCCTGTGTTGCACCTTGGCATGAATCCTATGGATGCACTGGCAGCATTTTGATTCAGAGGCAAACGGGCTCCTGCTTCTGCTGTGCTGAGAGCACAGGCATATTCTACTGGGGTTTGTGTGTGTGTGTGTGGAGAAATCAAAGCATTTTCTCCTCTTTGAGGTCCCTCGGTACTATTGCTGAGATCTACCCCTTTTCCTATCCTGATGCCAGCGTTTCCAGTCCTTTGGCTTCCTTCTCTTTATTCCAGCAATACCCAGCAACCCAAGACTTGCCACGGGTATTCTGCACCGTCTCCACTGTCTGGACTCACACAACACGCCAAACCCAGGTTAGCAAAACACAGTTGCTGGGTTCCTCTAAAGTGCAGGGGCCAAACAGAAACCCAACAGGCCAAGATAATCTCTGTGTTCAGACAACTTCTTAAAGCACAGGCTACCCAAGGGCCAGTTTAGCTTAACCTAACATGTTGTATGAATCCAGACATGCTGCAGATGAAGGTCTGCCAAATGCTGGTGGCTGCACTGATAAGACACACCTGTATGGCCCACCTGACATCAGCGCGTCCCACCCCAGCTGGCCACGGACCTGTAACGCGTGCCACTGCTGGGGAGTAAACAACTGGAAGAACGCTGCGGTTCTGACTGGCCCCGGTGCTGGCCAAGAGGCCCGTGGCTCAGCGCAAGTTGTCACCCAATAAACCACACCGGGGGCGGGAAGGTCCTTTCTTCTCTTTTATTTCTGTGCACAGCAACAAGAGAGGTCTCCTGCATAAGTGCAAGAGCCCCGAACAACACACCTGGCTTCTCTTTTATAAATTTTCTAGCAAGGAAATAAAGGCAACAAAATTTCTTTATTGGCTATTTCTTTTAGCACTTGCACAGTAACTCTACATGCTACATACTATCCCATAATATCCCTTAGCATGTTCTATGTTTTCTAAGACCCTCACCTT
Source organism: Charina bottae (assembly GCA_023362775.1). Taxonomy (NCBI): domain Eukaryota; kingdom Metazoa; phylum Chordata; class Lepidosauria; order Squamata; family Charinaidae; genus Charina; species Charina bottae. Next base: position 10,929,786 of record JALMGJ010000023.1, read on the forward strand.
AGGGGAGTGCGTTTTACTATGTTATTTAGCCGTATGTCTACCTGGGCCCTCACCGGGAAGCCGCTTTCCCTCAGCGGCTCCTTCTGCACAATATTGATTTCAAAGCCAGAGCAGCCGCCCAGGGAGAAGACGGGGACGCGCTCCCAGGAGGCCCCCTGAATCCGAGATGGAACGAGCAGAACCAAGCAACGTCTTCCGATCCCAGAAACAATTTCCCAATGCTCTGCTTCCTTCACAGCATCATACTTTTTGTTTTTTTAAACTGTTAGTTAAGTTAAAATCTTTGAGTTCAACATCGAGGGACTTCATTGACATGCTTGGGTGGTTTTCTCAGCAACAATGTGGAAGGGGGTTGCCTTTCTCTTCTTCTGGGATTTTTTTTCACTCCCCAATCTAGCCTACAGCTGGGGGCTTTCCTGGTGTCCTCCCATCCAAGTTTCCCTTTGGATATGAAATGTGCTTCAGGGTGTGCAGGGCGCGAACGCAGCACTTGTGTGTCACCCCTCAAAGAGATGTGCTGTTTCCAAGGGTCAAAAGGCTGCTTTGTGGGTTTGCAAACTTGCAGATAGGAGCTGTGTGGGAGCTCCAACGCCCATGAAGCACCTTTTTGCCTTCAAAGCCCAGCCCCACAGACCAGATCCAGACTTGCTTACTGTTTTTTTGAGATCAGACACCGTCAGCTTGGTTAGACTGCCATCTAAAAGAGGGAAATACTGCTCATTCCTGGTGGAATGTCTATGAAGGTTCTCAGTCATCCAGGTGGAATTGTCTGTAGCTTGAATCATGTCAACTGGATTTCTATTTTCTCAGTGGAAACGTTTCGCTCCTTATCCAAGGAGCTTCTTCAGTCTGAGCAAAGTTAGTAAGGGAATCCTTAAATATGTTTCTAGGGTGGCTGTGTGACCTTACACCTGGGGCTAGGTCATGGTTATATTGAGATGTTATTTTAAGTCCTTTTATCATCTAAAGGAGGTAAAATAACATCTCCTTTAGATGATAAAAGGACTTAAAATAACATCTCAATATAACCATGACCTAGCCCCAGGTGTAAGGTCACACAGCTACCTAGAAACATATTTAGGATTCCCTTACCAACTTTGCTCAGACTGAAGAAGCTCCTTGGATAAGGAGCGAAACGTTTCCACTGAGAAAATAGAAATCCAGTTGACATGATTCAAGCTACAGACAATTCCTGGTGGAATATTTGGACACAATCACGTGCTTTGGTTTTCTGCTCCCATGTTTTAGAAGCAGGCAGTTTGGGCCCTGAGATTTATGCTTTATGCTACTCTTCATTTCTTATAAAATCTTGGTGCAAATATCCGTTTAGATCCAACTGAAGAAAAGCTTTCCGTCTTGCTAAGTGGGATGAAAAGGAACGCTGGGATAGACAGTGAGAACTTTTCTTAATTTAAATGTTCAGACGTTGGAGGAAAACTGGGAGAAAAGGCTGGAGATATTGCAGTATGACATCCTCCTGGGCTTATATTTACTAAAAATTAACCAATTTGGTCCTGATGCAAACAGGATTCAGTTGTTGTCACTGCCTCAGCAGTTATATGATTGGAGCGTCATTTAGTTCTAATTTTCAGTGTCTGTAAAATGAAATGAAATCACACATATATTTTGCCCTGGCCCCCTTCTGCTACTTTTGGAGTATAGCCTGCTTCAGGGGCATCCACCGGGGGAGGGATAAAAAACCATGGATGTGGCTTCAATCACACAGTCACAGCCACCATCTTGACTTTTTTGACCCACTCCCCGTGGATGCCCCAGCCCTCAAGATGCCATTCAGAGACCAAATGTGGCTCTCTGGCCCAGCAAATAATTATACCCCTGGCTTCATGGATTCCGTGAACCCAGCCACCCTGGTTGACACAATCCATGGCTGAACCAGGCCGTGGCTGCTTTCTTTCCAAAACAGAGAGAAACTATCTAGTTTGAGCTGCTCTGGTACACAGCAAGCTCTTGAGTAAATTTACTGGTTGTCCTGGTCTTTTTAAACTTCTGGACAACCAACTTGGGGCTGTTCAGTTGTGGCTGAATTCGGTCTCCTGTCAATCCTGGCCAGTTTGCTGAAAGGTGATGGGCACTGAAATCCAACATCCCCTGCAAGGCCAAGCAGCATACAGATAAAAGCAGAGGGAACTGAAAAGTCCACTTCACATTCTCTCTGGATTCAGTCCTGCCCTGAATCCTCTAAAAAAAGAACCCTGATTTTTTTTCTTATCAGTTCTTGCTCAGTTTGATTGGAAAAAACGCCTTTGGCATTTCTCTCCAAGCAGAAGTGCAGCATCTGCTAGCTAGATAAGGTAACTAGAATGCGTGGGTGAATCTCTCTCTTCCATGATGCATCCACGCTACAATGGTCTGCGGCCTCTCTGGCTGCCCCCCCTCCCCACACACACCTCCATTCAGTCAGGGAAGATTGCTCCATTGCATTCTTCTCAGAGGAAATGTGATCTACTAGAGGCAACCCAGAGTCATTGAAGAATAATGGGAAAGTTGGCAACACCCTCCTCAGTCACCAAGAGTGAAATGAGATCAAAAGGCTAGCCAGAGAAATTTTTAAGAAATTCTCAAGTCTCCTGAGAACAAGGCGGAAAAACAAAAGCCTGTTTTGCAGCAGGGGAAAAATATTCTGCTCCCTTTATCCCAAGCTGCTGTTGCTCTCCTGTTTTCTTTGAAATCCCAGCTTCCTCCCACCCTCCCAGGCCATGCCTGGTTTCTTGCCTTGCGCTGCCAATGCATCCTGGCTGCCGCTGCCTCCGTCCCCCACATGGCCCTGCCCAGACCGCCAAGCGTTTAGGAGACCCGACGGGCATCGCCTTTCTCTGTCCAGAACCTGATTCTCCCTTCGTGAAGGGAGAAAATGAAACTTCTAAGAATATCATCATCGTTAACAATAGCCACATCAGGACTCCTGGCTTGAAAGCAAGGAATCCATGAGTCACGGCAAGTGGGGGTAAATCTGAAAGCAGGGAGTGGTGAGTCAGAGAAAACACAGTAGTGGGCTGGCAAAAGCATCTCCACGGGAGTCCGCTGGCTTCTGAGCCGCGATTGGCTCCTGTGCAGGGTATCTGCTGCCTGAGCACAAGCAAAGGACACTTACGCCACAAAGCAACACTCCTTAAAGGGGGCTGATGCAACAGGGAGTCAGGGGGACCGGCTTCCCCTGGAACACTTCAGGTTTGGGGGATGGCTTGCAGGTAGCTTATCTGTGGCTGGGCTCACACGAGGTGCTAGTGGGTAGCTTGTGATTCAGCCTGTTGTGGGAACCCAGCCATCCGGGATTTGGGCATTGCACGTGGGCTGAACATAGATGCTGTGTCTGGTTAACCCGGACTGAAGGTTTAGTGGGTTGTGGGGCAGGGCCAGCGCTCCCCGAAGCGGGAGGACCCGCTTGCCCCTCCTCCCCGGGTGCCGCAGCCCCCCCGCCACAAGCGTGGCCGGGCCCGACTGTGCCACCCCCGGGAGCCCCCCCAACAAACCACCAGACCCCTCCACCAGAGCGGACCCCCCATGAACTGCCCCGGCACCGAGCCCGAGGGAAGAGGAGAGCGGGAGGGACCACAAGCCTGTCCCTGCGAAGAAGGCAAACCGGCCTCCTCGTGAGTCGTAGGGGTCCCAGCTGGCTCGGTAAGCGACTCACGAGGAGTCCCATCAGAAACAGCAGCAGGGCTGCCCTGCACCCCGACTGAGCCCGAACGGAGCCCAACTAAGGTGGGGACACCCCCAGGAGTGCTTGGGGGGTGGCCCCCACCCCCCTGCCACGCGGGGGGGCCGCACCGCACCCCCCCCCCCCGCCCGTCAACGAAGAAGCAGCCATGACCCAGGCTCACAACAGCCACCAGGAAGGGGAGTGAAAGGGAATGAAGCACCCGGAAAAAAAACCCCAACAAAGGGACAGGGGGCCCAACAACGACCCCCCTTGCTCCAAGGAGCCGTCCCCGTGGGGCAGGGAAAAAAAAAAACCAAAAAAGCGCCCCCAAAACCCAAACAAACTCTAACAAACAGGCAAAAAAGCCCAGGGAGATCGGAAACAGCTGGGACAAAATGGCCCCCACCAAACTCAAACAGGGAAACGGGGGGAGGGAAAAACGGCCCCCAAACGCCCCAGAGGGGACCAGGACCACCCCTCCTGCGCCGGGGGAGGGTGCCCCACGCCTTCCCACAACAGGGGCTACCAAACAGCCCCGCCTCCCACTGCTCTAAATGCCCCAAAAACCTCAGAACAAGGGCTGGCTAGGCTGCAGCTGTTACAAGACAGGTAGCTCCGCCTCCAGAAGGAGAAGGAGAAGGAGAAGGAGAAGAAGAAGAGGAGGAAGAGGAGGAGGAGGAGGAAATACTTGTCAGTGCCTGGACAGCCTCGATCAGCCACTGGATGACTGATGGTCCTGATCAGCTTATGGGCTCCTGTCAAATCCAGCAGGGCTTGACTTGTTCTTATGTCTGAAGATCCTTGTTTCAAATCCCTTTCAGGGCAGGACCAGGGGCATCTGCAGGGTGTGGTCAAAAAGTCCAAGATGATGGCTGTAACGATGCGATCGAAGCTCTACCCATTTTTTATGTGCATCCTACGTTGCAACCGCCATATTGACTTTTTTGACCACACCTTGCGGACACCCCTGCAGGGCAGACCTTGCACCGATCGTTCTCATCCTGCCCTTCTGCAAGCCACATCAGACTTCCAGGTAGATGCCGCCTCTCAGGAGAACGACTGAGCTACGGTGAGAATGTGCTACTTTGGTTCTGGCTTAGCATGTTTCGTGAACGTGGTCACTGTGAAGCGTCAACCAGGGCTCATAGCTTAGTACATTGTGGCAACACCACCACTTGTGGCTTATTCAACAAACAATGGAGTGTGCGTGTTGATCTGAGATGCAGATGGGCCATTACTGCAAAGCCTGAGACCTGCTAGGAAAAGAAAATAAATGCTTTAAAGTCATTTGGATGCGCATCCACACGTATGGAAAGTAACTAAGAATCAGAAAAAAATGGCACAGCAAGGAAATGAGGGATTCGAAGGCTCTTTCATTTACCAACAACTGAAACTTAATAATACTGGAAGGCGGCCGGACTGCTTCGCCCTAGAACAGTGTTTCTCCACCATGGCAACTTTAAGATGTGTGGACTTCAACACCCAGAATTCCCATGCTGGCTGGCTGGGGAATTCTGGGAATTGGTCCACACATCTTAAAGTTGCCAAGGTGGAGAAACACTGCCCTAGAAGAAGAGGGTGAGGATGTGGGTGGAAAGATTGCCAGCACAGGAAAGAAAACTCCAATTACGGTAGGTGAATAGCAGGAGGTGTGTTGGGCCATGGTCGCTTGTAGCCAAAGGCAGGCCTGATGGCAGATTCGCTGCCTCTCTTTCCTCCCCTCTCTTTCCGGTCACTTGGATGGTTATCACCTTGAGTTTCAGAGCAGCCATTCTTGGTTCAACCAAAACATCTCTAATAAATTTTGGGAATTTGCTCAGGGTCAGTCTGGCTGTCTACCTGTGCATTTTGTGGGACTTGGAATTTTTATTTTCAATAAAGGTTGTTGTATTGGAGGAAGATGATTTGATGCTATGAGAAACTGGAGTTTTGTCCTTGGACGTGGTGGATTCCGACGCTGCTGCTGGTTCCCAGGGAGGGAATGCATTCCAGGCAGATAAGAGGATTCACAGTCCGGACTCTGTTGCTGGGAAAGTTAAGAGCTTCAAGGTAGCTCCGCCCTAGAGCCTTCCTGGGTTATTTACCCTTAGGTTAGTTAGAGTAGCTTGAATCTGGCAAGATTCTGTCTATATGGTGAGAACAATAAAGAACTAGAGTTGGAATTCACTGATTTGGAGTCGTTCTTGGTCTGGGCCTGACATTGGAGGATAAATTAACTAGGCAATTTTACATAGGTGTCTGCAGGAGTGGGTCAAACAAGCCATGTGCATCACGTATTTAAAAAGGATGGGCTTCAGCTGCATGGCCACAGTTGCTGACTTGATTTTTTTGATCCTCTCCTGCAGACACCCTTCAGTTCAATGTCAGTTGCATTTCTATTCCTTTCTTTTCCGAGAAAGACTTCTGGACCATGCTAAGGGTTGCCTGCAATTTTGTGCTTTGGAGTTGGTATTTCCTTAACAATGCATTTTGGATCTAAAAAGAAGTGATTAGCCCTAAATAAGAGCTCGGGTGATTAATCAATCTCCCAAGAAACAGTTATAATATTGATACAAATTATGTCCAGACATTCAGTAAAAGGAAGGACTTAGAGCAAACATATTTCCAGCATTCAACGTTGGTTTATGCTGCCATATTTCAGGAGAAAACATAGATTTTGTACCGATTCTTTTTTAAAAAATGAACGTTAATTTTGATTGATTAGAAATCTAAACAGGGTTGAATAGGGTATCATTTGGGAAGGCCACAGCAGTAAGTTAAAAGACTTTATGTGGACCAGACCCAATCAATAGATCTTTTGTCCATGCAGAGTGGACAGGACGGCCACATCCAGGTCAGTCCAGATTTACAGGTTTAGCGCACGACGGGGCCAAAACTGAATTTGGAAATCAGCACAGCAAGATCAGCCCTCAGTTAGACTCAAGCTGGGTCAGCCTGGTTAGTTTCTGGATGGGAGGCCACTAGGGAATCCAAGGGCTTAGGCTGGGTTGAGAAGTCCCCCCAAATCCCAGGAGCTGGTAGGGGCAAGCCACTTCTGTCCTGTGCCCAAGAAAGGTAAGCGGAGAAGTCCGTGGAGTCCCCAGAAATCAAGCTGGACTCCGGGGCGTCTTTAAACAACGGAACGCCTGCTGTTTCCAGGGTGACGTGTGCCTGCGTTTTCCCGAAGGGGGCTGAATCTGGGAAGGGGGCAGCTTGGGGGGGGGGCTCAGGCTACAGAGGCCCATTATGCTCCCAGGTCTGGGCCACCAAGTGAATCCTCACATTTGGGAAAGTTTCCCTTCGATACAAAAAACCACACACAACTCCTGACAATAGCAGGCTGCATGCTCCTTGCACACACAAGTGGTGTGCCAGTTACTGAACTTTGCTTTAACCTGCAGGGCTTTCGCGTTACATATTCTGACCCAGCATCATTCTCTGGCTGTTCTTCAGTGCAACAATTCCTAATTTAATAGGCTGACCATATTTCCTTGAGACAAAAATGGGACATTGGGATGGCAAAACGGGACGGGGTCTTATGTAATATTCCGTATTCATGAAAAAGACAGGGGTCCCCATCCCCTGGTCCGTGCGATTGGCTCCCGCCTGCAAACCCCGCCCCCCGATCCACGCAATTGGCTTCCACCTGCAAACCCCGCCCCCGGTCCGCCCTCCTCTCCGCCTCTCCGCCCTCCTTTGCCGCGCGCTGATAGGCGGGAGGGGTTCCTCTTCTGGGCTGCCTCCAATCAGTAGCTCCGGCTCGGATCCTCCTTCCATGCCATTCCTGCCGGGTTTAAAAAATGGGACAAAATTGAGATTTTTTATCAAAATGACGGGACAGTTGAAAAATGCTAAAAAAACGGGACTGTCCCGTTCAAAACAGGACGTATGGTCAGCCTATAATTTAACATCCGTTCACCTCCTTCTGATGCCTAGGACAGACCTGAATTTAAGCACAATTGTTTCTCCCTGTGCCAGAGAACTGCCATCTGGTTGTAGTTTGATGACGAACCACCAGGGGGCAGAGTTTCCAATTGCATCTCAGAGACTTGTCACATGTCCTGAAGGTTTCTTGCAAAGTGCTGTGTGCAGCTAAAACCTGGATTTTGTCCAAAAATCCAGGGTTGTGCACCTGCTACAAAGGAAAAAAGAAAAACCGAGAACAGAAGAAAGAGACTATACTTACCAGAGCTGGTGTGCTGCAACGTCTAAAACAATAACCGCTGATATTTTACAGCAGATATAAGTGGCTTAAGCTTGCAACTTCCTTGCTTTTCATTCCAAGGGAAAGTCCTTCAAGCTCGATTCCGGATGTTTTACCTGGAGGCAGGCGTGCAGTTTTCTTGGCTGCAGTACAGAAGTTCCTTTGTCTTCTGGGGTGTTTGATTGACTCCTCTGTCCTGCTTGGAGCCTGGTGGTTCCTCACGATCTGCCCTCGAGCACTAAGCGCGGCCAGCCCTGGCAGATCGGGTTTCCGAAGTCCCACAGAACTGAACCCTCTTCCACAGAAATGAATTCACTGCTGCTGGAAGTGTGGACAGAATTTGCATGTCGAGGTTTCCAGACCGAATCACACGTCATTCGGTTAGGACAAAAACATCCCGAAGATGCAGAATAGCCCAAAAGCATTTGCAGTCTCTGTCCTTTGCGGGGGGGGGGAACCCCCAAATCTATAGAAGAGCAATAGCTTTACTAAGACAAATCGATTTAATTTAAGGGCAGACAAGACTGTGCAAGGCTCTGAGCATTTCATCGGGCAGGGTGCTGCAAATAACGGGGTGGGAAAGAAGCCAACCCCCCCCCTTAAATTAGGCTAGACGTTTCAGAGTGGAGTTCTGCCCTTCGCAGTCAGTTTCAAGATGGAGATTGTGGGTTGAATGTCTCGGTGAGTGTGAGATGCTGTTGGTGTCAGGTTACACCAGCATTGCAGGACAAAGGAAATGGCTGCTTCCCCAGCTCTGGAAACACGAAGGACATTAATCCTAGCCTCTCTCCTGTCTGTCAGCAACACTCTCACCAGCTCTGTCCTAACCGGGAGGAGTAGAAACAATTGTACCGTATCATATATCTGCTATATCATAACCATCATGTGCCCTCTTTGCTGTGCATTTAAAAACCCTTTTTTTAAATTTTTCCTGGTGGCAAATTTCTGCTCCGAAGTATTTTATGGTGGGAAAGAAATGTGATCAGGACTCAGCAGGAGCAAGCGAGAGAGGAATGTCAGCAAACTGCCCCAAGTTCCTCAGACACTGACAAACTTGCCTCCAGTTCTTGCTAGTTCAGGCTCTGATCTCTACCCCTTAACACATTCCCAAAGGAGCTGTCAAAAATGAAATTAAAGTTCTACAAAGGCAAATTAGAACAATTACGAATAGCACATTAACACCTCATTGTCTGGGAGATCAGCCTAAAAGTCAGGCCAGCAAGGCAAAACAGCAGGAAAGCAATTTGCAGAGAGAGGAAAGCAGGCCAGGCTCAAACCCTTGGGAAAATGAACCCACAGCAAAAGGCAGGTCTCTCCAGAGCGAGGGTTTCTCCAACCATTCATGTTAAATCAGAATACAGCACAATTTGATTGAAGCAGTTGGAAATGCTTCAAAAATGGTCTCCTAGAAAATGCCTTTTTTCCTAATTAGTTTCATTGTATCCATTTGAAAGCATGCAAATGCAAGTAGATAAATAGGTACCACTTCCGTGGGATGGTAACAGCGTTCCACGCGTCATGCCGGCCACGTGACCGTGGAAGCGTCTTCAGACAGCGCTGGCTCTTCGGCTAACAAACGGAGATGAGCACCGGCCCCTAGAGTCGGACATGACTGTGCAGGGGAAAACCTTTACCTTTTATTGTCCATTCAGCGTCCCTGTTTTATCTCTATATTCTCATGCAAGGAAAAAAAGATGTAAACTGCTTTGAACTTACTAAATGATTATGATGATTACGTGTCATCAAGTCATTGTTGACTCTTAGTGACTACATGGATCAGTGTTTCTCAACTTCAGCAGCTTTAAGATGTGTGGACTTCAACTCCCAGAATTCCCCAGCCAGCCATAGAAAAAACTATGCCATCAACTAAAAGCCACCCTAACTCCTGGTGACCACATAGACAGATCTTCTCCATGACAATCTGTCCCTAATCTCTTCTTTCAAGTCTCCCAACAGCGCATTCATCGCCACCGTCACTGAGTCCCGCCGCCTTGCTGCTGCTGCTCATCCTCTTCTTCTCTTCCCTTCCACCTTTCCCAGCATTAGAGCCTTTTCCAGGGATCTGGGTCTTCGCATAAGGTGTCCAAAGTAGGATAATTGGAGCCTGGTCATTTGTGCCTCGAGTGAGAACTCTGGGTTGATTGATCCATGTATTTGTTTTCTTGGCTGTCCACGGTATTCTCAGGCGTCTTCTCCAACACCAAAGTTCAAAGGCGTCAATACTCTTCCTATCCCGCTTCTTCAAAGTCCAACTTTTGCTTCCATGGAGTGTCACAGGGAATGCCACGGCTTGCGTGATGCTGATCTTTGTAGGCATAGACCCATCATGGCATTTGAGTATCTTTTCCAAGGCCTTCAAGTGCTCGTCTGTGGCATATTTCTTGACTGCCTGTTCCTTGAACTGGGTGTCAAATGTATAAAATTAGTTGTGCAGATCTGGTAACCTTTGAAGTCAATCACAAAAGTATAGCAAATTGTATTTAAAAACAGGAATAGAGAAGAATAAAAACAGACAGCTCTTGCACTAGAGGAATACTGTAGTGTAGATTCCTTGTAAGATGTACAGTGGATATAAAAGGTCTACACACCCCTGTTAAAATGCCAGGTTTTTGAGATGTAAAAAAATCAGACCAGAATTTTTTCCACCTTTAATATAACATACAAGCTGTACGATTCATCTGAAAAACACACTGAAATCTTTTAGGGGGGGGGGGAAATAAATAAGATGTGCCATGCTGATAGACTCCTACCCCAAAAGACTGAATGCCGTCATAAAATCAAAAGGTGCTTCAACAAAGTATTAGCTTAAGGGTGTGCACACTTATGCAACCACATTATTCTAGTTTTTTTATTTTTATTTTTTTGCCCTAAAAGATTTCAGTTTGTTTTTCAATTGAATTATACAGCTTGTATGTTATATTAAAGGTGGAAAAAATTCTGGCCTGATTTTTTTTTACATCTCAAAAACCTGGCATTTTAACCGGGGTGTGTAGACTTTTTATATTCACTGTATGTTGGGGATGGTACTTTTTAATTTATGGGTGAGCAAGCAGCTAAATTTGTGGAAAACCCTAATTTATGCTAAAAGATAAAAATAAAAAGCATCAGTGAATAATTCCAAAATAATTGGAATAAAACTGGAGGGAATATTTGATTATACTACATTGTAATTTTTATTGTTCCCTGCTTGTATTGTCCCTAGGTCAGGGCTTTCCAAAGTTTTCCCGCGGTGACACACCAACCGCCGTTGGTGTGTCACCGCGGGAAAACCCGGAAGTGCCACCGTTGCGGCAGCGCGCAAAAACCCGGAAGCACTGCTGCCGCTTTTGGTTTTTGCGCACCGCCGTTGGTGTGTCGCCGCGGGAAAACCCGGAAGCGCTGATGATGATCAGCGCTTCTGGGTTGTGTGGCGACACACCAGACTGTGTGTGGCGACACACTTTTGTGTCGCGACACACAGTTTGAAAAGCTCTGCCCTAGGTAAACAAAAATACTTTAAAAAAAAGATTGGAAAACCACTGTTAAACAGATGTTGCTGGTCTTTCATGGTCCAACGCTTCGAATCTGAGTTTTTAGATGATGGTCTATAGTTTTTTCTATGCAGAACTTCCCTGTTTGGGAAGGCAACATTGCTGTCAGTCACAGGGGCTTGGGATTCCCCCCCCTAGATTTTTGTAGCTTTTTGTGCATGCTGCACAACCCCCAGCGCCGTTGCCGATTGAGTATACAGGGCAAAGCCAGAAATTAATTGATTCGGGAATCAGTCAAACCTGTAACTGTTCGGCATTTGCTACCACCAGGACCGCAACTGGGGTCTGTGTCACCCGGGGCAAACATGGATTCCGCCCCCCCCCCATGGGTTGGCGAGGGAGGTGTTGTCATTTTGGCGTCCCCCCCCAGCGCGGCGCCCGGGGCACATGACCCGCTTGCCCTCCCTAGTTGCGGCCCTGGCTACCACGAGTTGCGGGGGAATTTTGCTAGCTTAGCCGGGTTTCCCAGAGGGCCCGGTCAATACATGGAGCAGGAGGGGTCAGCGGACGGCTCCCAATTCATGGCCGCGGAGCGTCCCCGGGTTCCGGCGCGGAGGTCCGGTGGGCCCTCGCCTCGCTGGAGTTCCTCCTCTCCGGAGCCCCTGGATCCACCTGTGGAAGCAGGGAACGAGCAGCGCCAGAAGCAGAAGCGGCCTGGCTGCGGGTGCGGATGCGAACCTGCGGATTTCCGCGGACTTCCCATTTTCTATTTTCCTATTCCGTGTTTGGCGCCGCGAGCTGCGCGTTTGTCAGGAACTGGGCGAGGGGCGCGGGCGGCGGGGGCGCTCCGCGGTGCTTATTTATTATTTCTGCAACGCATCCACGGCCGCAGTCCTGTCCCGAGGACTAGAAACTTGCTTTCCCCGAAGGGCAGGGAGCGGGGAAACGGAGACTTTCCGGAAGCCGGCTCGTGCGGGCGGCAGCTCACGTCAGCCGGGCGCCCCCGTCCCTCCTCCTTCCCCGAGGCGGCGGCGGCGGCGGCGGCGGCGGGAGGCCGAGCCGGGGCGGCTGTGCCTTTAAGTCCTCCGGCAGGGTGACGCCACCGCCGCCCCGGCGAAGGAGGCTCGGCGGCGGCGGCGGCGGCGACAGCAGCAGCAGCAGCGCGCGAGGAGCGGCGGACAGCCGGCATGGAGCCGCCGGCGCCACCGCTGCCGCCGCGCCGGACCGGCGGAAGGAGCAGGCAGGCGCTGCCCAGGGACCGGGCGGGCGAGCCGGCCGGCTGGCGCAAGGTGAGCACGGGCGGCCGGGCGGCCGGCAGGTGATCGAGGGATGCCGAGCACCGGGGCCGGCGGGCGCGTCTTGGCCACTGGAGCGGAGCCGGGCGCAGGCGGAGCGGAGCGAGGGGAGCGGCGGACCGGCCGGGTCTCCAGCGCCGGGTCGTGGTGCGCCTGAGAGCGCGCGCGCGCCGGGCTCGCGTGTGGGCGGCTCGCTGGGTCTGTTCGCGAGCGCGCGCGGCTTGCCGGGATCCCCTCGTGGGAGTCTGCGCGCGTGTCTGCGGGCCCCGGGCTGCGCTGCCCGCTCCTTGCGCTCCCCGCCTGCGAGAAGAGCGCGGCGGCGGCGGCGGAGACAGAGCCCATTTCTCCGGAGAGGAATCGGGGGAGGCTTCCTTTTCCCCACGCGAGACTCGGAGCGGGGCCTCGATCTGGGGCCCGTTAGCCCAGAGCCTCCCAGGCCCAGATCCGGGGCGCTCCTTGCACCACCTTTGTACATACTCGGGAAATAAATAAATAAATAAATAAATCCCCCCCCCGTTTTCTATCCTGCTCCTTTTGTTGTCCTTTGCAACTGCTCTTATCCTCTGATATGCGGGGGGGGGGGGCAGCAGGCTGATGGATCTCTCTGGGGCACCACCTGCCCCAAGCAGCTCCCAATCATGGCTGTCCCCCTTCCCTTGCTGGGGGGGGCGAAGTAAAAGAGGGAAGGAGCAGTTTTTTCTCCACAGGCCCCTGAATGTCACCCAGGCTGCCACTTTTTGCAGGAGCCCCTTTCCCGCTCACTTCACTGGCCGCTCTTCTTTTCCCTCTCCAGCTCAGGCTGCCCCCCCCCCCCTTGTCTGCCTGCAGAGATGCCCTTCCAGCCAGGCGCCCAGGAAGGGGAGACGCAGCTCTCGGCCCTCCAGGAGGTGGAGTGGAGTGACGAAGGGCACCCACCGGGCCCTGCAGGAAAGTCTGCCCTCTGGTCTTGGGCGCTCCCCAGAAGGGAAACTGAGGCAGCAGACCATCCGTTAGAAGGGAGCTTGTTTGTGCCCCAAGGGATCAAGAAGGGTGTTCTGTGGGAGTGTGGTGGGAGCTCAGCCTGAGATGCTCAGGAGAAGGGTGGCCGGCAGCTCCCCCCAGTTGGAGGACAGAGAAGTCAGCTGACGAGGAGAGAATTTTGGAGGAATTGCCAGGGCTTGTGCCCTCGTTTAGGGACAAAGAGGCCGGGCTGCGTGTCCTGGATTTCATTCTGAGTCAAGGAACAAGGAAGGCGACTTTGTGCTGTAGAAGTTCAAGGACCGGTCTGAGATTGGGAGTTCCTGGTGTAAATTCTCGCTCAGCCATGATCAGGATGCCCTTGGATCGGTCACCGTTGTTGGGAGGATGGAATTGCAGTGGAGAATCCTGGGGAGGGTGAGAGACCAACGGATACCTAGCAGCATAAATCCTGGCCGTGATCTCCTGCTTTTCAAAGTTGACTTACACACCTGACTAAGAGGTGATATAATTTCACTCTGATCGTGGTATTTATTATGTATTAAAAAGTTACTCGACACTGGCTGTTTGGATCCGTGCTCGGTTCGTGGCCCAAAGAAAGGAAACGTTCTCCGTTTTGGTAAAACAGCTTCTGAGAAGGTGACCGAAGGGGTCTCTTCAAGGACCCACCAAACTGATTCACAGGCTGGGTTCGCCAGCGGTGGTTTGCTTGATTGTGGCTTCCCTTGTCGTCAGCTGTGTGGTTTCTTGCGTGAATGCAGTCAATTAGGGCATAAGGCTGGTTTCCGCCGGTCCAGCAAGGTCGGCTGGCATGGGGACGCTCCGGGCCCCATTGAGTAAGCAGGGTCACCAGCAGGACCCAGGGAGCGCCCTCTGCAGCGACACCCCCTCCCCCAAAGGCCCAGACGGCTCCCACCTTTGGGGTTTCCGCAAATTGTTCAAGGCCTGGTGGCTCTCCCAGGCCGTGGATTAGGATGGTGCCTGAGCCTCTTCATCTTGGATCCTCTCTTGGTCAGCTGGAATCGCGGTCTTTGATAGAAGTTTTCTTTTTAATTTTTTAATTGTAAGCCACCCAGAGTCGCTGTGGTGTTGGGCAGCCTCGAAATTGAAATACAACATAATAAATACATAAACCCAGCTGCAGACTGGATCCACCCATTGTGCTAAACCACAATTTTTTTAACCATGGTTTTGTTGATAAAGCCCCTTCTAATGGGGTTGGCACAACATGCTAAACAAGCTGTATTTTGAATCCAGGTCATAAGTAAGTTCTACAAAATAGAGCATACAAACCCCACTTCGATTTATCACAAGGGATGAACCACCTCATAGGCTAAATTCACAAATTGTGCTGCTCTAGATTATTTAAGTATGGTTGATCGATTAAGCCAGCATTACTTGGACTTGCACAACACAGTTTAAACTCAGTTAAAGTTTAAAGGGCACAACCAGGAACCTCAGGGGTGCATGTGGCCCCTGTGACCTGCAAATATTGCTATCAAAAGGTGATTATTAGTGTGACAGAAAGGGGAACTTATTAAATACATGTCTAGAGAGGAATTACAGTCAGGACCAGAAATATTGGAACAAGGACAACTGTTTTGGCAGTTGGCCTCTGTACACCACCACATTGGAGTTGAAAGGAAACACACCCAGATGGGAGCGAAGTCACGACTTTCAGCTGTAATTCAAGGGGTTTGACAAAAGTGGGGCACCAACCATTCAGGAAGTACAGCCAGTGGCATACACACCCATTGTTGGTGGCTCATAAGTAATGGAACAAATGGCTGACAAGCAGCTGCATGGCCAGGTGTGGCCTGTTTCCTTGGTACCCCATGACAAGCAGATAAAAGGCCTGGAGGTGGTTCTGAGTGTTACATTTGCATTTGGTAGCTGTTCACTGGAACTCCCAACATGAGGTCCAAAGAGGTGTCCATGAGAGTGAAGGAGGCCATCATTAGGCTGAGGAAACAAAATAAACCCATTAGAGAGACAGCAAAAACATTGGGAGTGGCCAATACAACAGTTTGGAACATCCTGAAAAAGAAGGAATTAACTGGCAAGCTCAGCAACAGCAAAAGGCCTGGGACTAAAGTGGATGACCGCAGAATTCTGCTCATGGTGAAGAGGAACCCTTTCACAACGTCTAGCCAGGTCAAGAATGCTCTTGAGGTAGGCATGTCATTGTCAACATCTACAGTCAAGAGACAGCTTTATGAATGTAAATACAGAGGCTGCACAACAAGGTGCAAACCACTGGTAACACTCAAGAACAGAAAGGGCAGATTAGACTTTGCCAGCAAACACCTAAAAAAGCCTGCCCAGTTCTGGAATAAGATTCTTTGGACTGATGAAACCAAGATTAACTTGCACCAGAATGATGGGAAGAGAAAAGAATGGAGAAGGAAAGGAACAGCTCATGATCCAAAGCATACCACATCATCTGTCAAACATGGTGGAGGCAGTGTTATGGCATGGGCATGTATGGCTGCCAATGGAACCGGGTCACTGGTGTTTATTGATGACCTGAATGCTGATAAAAGCAGCAGGATGAATTCTGAAGTGTATAGGGCTATACTTTCTGCTCAGATTCAGCCAAATGCTGCCAAACTGATAGGACGCCGCTTCATATTGTAGATGGATAATGACCCAAACATACAGCAAAAACTACCCAAGAGTTTCTCGAGGCAAAGAAGGGGGATGTTCTTCAATGGCCAAGTCAGTCACCTGATCTCAACCCGATAGAGCATGCTTTTCACTTACTGAAGACAAGACTGAAGGCAGAAAGACCCACAAACAAGCAGCAGCTGAAGGCAGCTGCAGTAAAGGCCTGCCAAAGCATCTCGAGGGAGGAAACTCAGCGTTTGGTCATGTCCATGGGTTCCAGACTTCAGGCAGTCATTGACTGCAAAGGATTGTCATCCAGGTATTAAAGGTGATCCTTATGTTTGTAATGATGTTGGTTTGTTCCATTACTTACGAGCCACCAACGATGGGGGTGTGTGTATGCCACTGGCTGTACTTCCTGAATGGTTGGTGCCCCACTTTTGTCAAACCCCTTGAATTACAGCTGAAAGTCCTGACTTCGCCCCCATCTGGGTGTGTTTCCTTTCAACTTCAATGTGTACAGAGGCCAACTGCCAAAACGGTTATCCTTGTTCCAATATTTCTGGTCCTGACTGTACATTGACACATTCAATTTAAAAATAAATACGAGGAACTCTGTTAGCTTTTGCCCTGGCTGCATATCCACAGCAGGTGGCAACAGCTAGCCAGCCTTGGGCCGATCCTGCAAAGCTAGGATCTGGGACCTGGTTAGCCCTCGCCTGTAGCTAACCTGGGCAGTGGAAGGCCATCCCAGGAAGAAGCGGGTCAAGCCGTGGCTCTCTGCTCCCCAAGCCCCACGTGCCCACGTCCAGGGAGTTGGCCTTGAGGCAATCTGAATCTGGCCTTTTAAAGGAGTCCCGGCATGCCAGTCCAAGCCCGGGCGCCCTGCCCGCTCCGGCCCTTCCCAGCCTGGCCTCTTGCTCCCTCCAGGCTGGCAGAGGCTGCGGACTCCGGGACGGGGAGAGAACCCCGGGCGGTGCCAAGGTTCCACGGCTGTTGGGCGGAGGACAGGGAGCCTCCTGCGTGAGGAGGAGAGGGGAGAAGGCGTGGAGAGAATCTCAAATCATGTATGCATCATGCCTACACAAGATTTAACTCCCTACGTAGGCCTTGCTAGAACCCCTCACAAGTGGTTTTGTAAGGATGTCTGCGATCATCCTCTCTGAGGGACAATTTTTGTTGTTGTCTTTCAGTCGTTTTGTCGTGCCCGACTCTTCGTGACCCCATGGACCATAGCACGCCAGGCCTTCCTGTCCTCCACTGTCTCCCGGAGTTTGCTCAAGTTCATGTTATAATAAGTATATTGTATGATATAAGTATGATAAATAAATATAAATAAATAAATATCACCTTTAAGGCCCTACATGGCACAGGGCCAGGTTATTTGCGGAACCACCTCTCCCGGAGGGTTTCTGCCTGTCCTACTAGGTTAGATACGGTGGGCATTCCGCAGGTCCCCTCTCTTAAATGTTGTCTGATGGGACCTCAGAAGCATGCCTTCTTGGTGGCCGCCGCAGCCCTTTTGAATAGCCTCCCACCTGAGATCCAAGGGATCCCTACACCTTTAGCCTTCCAGAAGACCGTTGTTCGCCCTGCGAGGTAGTCGAGACAAGAAGCGCAACCAGGAGTACCAGATCTATCTTTAACGTAAGGTTACATTAACAGAATCTTGCAAGTCTGAAAGTACCAATCTCCCCCCCCCCCATCCCCTTTACAGCCCAAAAAACTAGGGCTGAGCCTCTTGCCCTGCCCACATTCCTGCTGCGGGCTCAGCTGCCTTTTATCTGACCCTTCCCTTGGCTGCGTCTTGTTGCCCTGTCTCCCAAGGTCATTCCCACATACCATTACATCAGTTGAGCTGGGAGGCTGTTTGGTCTGGTGCCTGGGGGGAAGGCTGGTTTTGTTTTTATCCTTGTGCTTACTGCTTGTTGTGAGCGGCCTAGAATCGTTATATGAGATGGGTGGCCATATCAGTTCTGTAAACAAACAAACAAACAAACTTTTCTGGTTCCTATCTAGTTGTCTAAAATGCAGTGTCCACTTTCTCTTTCAGATGGATCTGGGACACCCAGGACCCACCTCCCCGCTCGCCTCGCAGCCCATCCCCCCTCGAGGGAGCATTGTCGGACTGCCATCTCCAGGGGCGTTCTCTCCAGCCACCGCCCCGTTTGTCCCGGACGGGGCCATTCGCTACCGGCCCGAGGGATCCAACGGGGCGTCGTACATCGGAGGGAACGTGCCAAGCGGGACGAGGCCGGCTTCTCTGTGTGAACCGTTCCATGCGCGGCTGCAGCCAGACGGGTCCCGCCACGCCGAACCCCGGGAGCAGGCCGGCAGCAGACCAACCCCGCCTCTCTCCTTGGAGATCGGCAGAGCTCAGCCCGAGGGCTCAGGCGCCCAGGGGTACGGCACCCCAACCTTGCGCTCTCCGGTAGAGCTGCGTCCCTTGTCCCCTGGGTCTGGCAGCTCTTCCTCCCTGTCGAGCCTGTCTCCCTCCATGAAACTCAGCCAGTCCCCAAGCAGGGGGGCGCTCCCCGAGCTCTGCGCCTTGGACCCGCTGGCTTCAGGGGTCCTGGCCCCCGTGGAACTGAAGGACGCCCTCCCCAAGGCCGAGTCCAGCGACCACATCTGCCTGAGCCGGCCGGGCTCGTCTCACCGGCTGGGCTCCCTCTCCAAAGCCATCTCCAGCGAGTACCTCTCAGGGGGGAGGGCGGGCCCTCCCAAGTCCGCCATGCTCTCGAAGGCCGAGTCGGAAGAACTGACCTCCTACTCGAGGGTCCGCCTGTCTCCCCAGTTGCAAGACCTGCGGGGCAGCGATACCAACCGCCCGGAGAACTTTCTGGGAAGATTCGGCCGGCCGCAAACGAAGCAGGACAAGGAGTTTCGGTGAGGTACAGCGGGCGGGTGGGGCAACGGTGTAGTGGGGGGCGCAAAGGCAGCAGAAAGCCTGGCGCAGTTTAAGGGAGGGCACGGGTGCCCCAGACGCTTGGCTTCGGCTTTATTTCAGTCCAGTGGCCTTGGTTTCTTCCGGTGCCTAAATTAGGGGACAGAAATGGGACTTTGACTGTGCTGTCTGGTTCTTTTCCCCCTTTAGGCTAAATTGCTAAAACCCCTCAAGGCTTTTCAAGTTAGTCTTTTGCAGCGGTTAGTGGTGAACCGGGGCCAGGGAGACCCGGTTCAAGGTCAAATTATGGAGCTCCTCCATAATTTGGACTTTGGGCCGGTCCCTCAGCCCAGCCTCCTTCACAAGCAAGTTGGGGGGAGGTAAATGGAAGAGCGGCTACCGGGGTCAACCTCAAGCTCCATGGAGGAGCGGTGGAGTAGAAATGGAATAAAGCCGAGAAGTTGCACCTTCTCCCCCAAGAATCCCCGAGGGTTGTGCTTTGTGAAAGAGGTCTGGAGCATTCACTTCTTGGGAGCACATTTACCTGGGTGGCAGCTCTCTGAAACGCAGTGGCCATGTTCACTCAATAAGCTTAACTTGGTTACTAAGTAAACCCATTTGCACAATTCGAAACTAAGTGGGCTGTGTTTGCGGAACACAGGAGCCCCCTTCCCTCCCCCCAGCATCAATCAATCAATCAATCAATCAAGGTTAAAACTAAAGGCGAACGCATTTATGAATGCAGCTGAACAGCCTTTAACTGACCTGACGTGCGGACGCAGCCAGCATGATTCATGCTGGCAATTCTTTGCCACCGGTGTTGTTTCAGAAGGGAGAGACAATGCAACTATTTATACTCTTGAGAGAGAATGTTTCTGTGATGGCTCTTTTACACACTTCAGGGTTCCCTTTGCAATATTAAACAGATCACATTTTAAAGGTTTGCATTGGTGAGTGCCATCTTTCACGAATAAATGGGCCAGAAAAATCACTGCCGCACTGTGACCGCAGGAAGTCTAGGGACCTGCTCTCAAATGGTGCTCTGATTTCCACCCAGAGCTGGGCTGAGTTGCCAAATTCAATTCGTAGGCAGTGGGGGTGGCAGGGGAGCACTTCCCTCTGGCTTTCCACAGGGGGGGTGTTGCAGGACCCGAAAGTTGTGGCCCGGCTTGTCTGCATCCTCCGCGCACTCCTTCCTTCTCAAAATTCTTTGGCAAAGTCCTGTCAAGTCTTCTCTTTCCTTGGGAGAGTTTTCTCTGCTTACACGTAGAGAGGTGTGGTGGAAAAGCTGAGATTTTAGCAGCAAAACGTACGCTTTGCATGGGTTCAGTCCAGTTATCTCTTCTTCCCAGTGGGCACACTAGTTGGGGATGATGAGACTTGTAGTTTATTCTGCCTGATGGTCAGAGTCTGGGGAAGCTGCAATGTCCTCCCTCTCCCCCTTCCCCCATCTCCAGAAGCAGCTGCTTTGAAAGGCACTCTTGTAGGAACTGGCTGTGTTTGCACAGTATATTTAACTTGGCTGCCTGCTTATTGGGTCTATCTTATACATTGCATCATGGGCTACCAAATGGTCTGCCTTGGCAGAACGCCTTAAGGCACAGACAATTAACTCAGGTGAAAAGGAATTAAATGTGTGATGTGCAATCACTGACCTGGTTAAGCCTGTCCTGTGAACATGTAAAGCCCTTAGTAAACACTTGCTGCAAGTAAACCACATTGTTGGATTAAATAGATAAGGAGGGTCTCCATGGTAACACTGATTTACTCATCCCTTCATTGTATTTAAAAGCCCAAAAGGGTGATTTTGGTAAAAGGTATGCACAGAAAACATGGATCTGTCTTTCCTCCTTATCAATGAATGGCATGCTATTTGCCCTGTGTTCTTTTAGAAAAAAAATAGTTTGTCAATTGTATTTTTTCTTTAACTTTTTAAAGCATCCCTGGGGATTTTATTGAAGGATAGGATACCCATCCCCAGCTTCTGAATTAAATCAGTGAATCAAGACCAGCCTGGCCGAGTGGGCAGGCCAGCCATGTGCCTCGAGATGATGTGTGTATTGAGCTGTGTGTATGAGAGGCCCACCCACCTGCATTCACAGAGATGCAGCTTCTAGAGACCCTGGGGCGGGGGCTGGGGGGCAATTCTGCAAACAACTCGGGCTGATGGAAAGGACGAGGCATCTCCCGAAGGCTCAGTAAGAGTGTGTGGGAAGCTAGCACGTAGGGTCCGTGGGCTCGGAAGTCTCGCCTTGACTGCCGTTCAGATGGGCTGAATCTCCGTCTCCATTTCTTTCCATCTTCTTTCTTTATCAGTTCGATTTTTCTTTCTTTTGCTTTTTTTCTGAACCCCTCCGTTTCAGCCCCATCTTTGTGAGGCTGATTGATTGAACATGACATAAAAAAACCCTTGACACTCAAATTTGTAAACATTTCTCTAAACACGCGTGTCTTTTGTAGCATTGCCTGAGATGCCCCGTTTTGACATGCCAGTTTCATGGACTGAAGCATTTTGATCCAGCCTGCTCTCTCATAGGCTTCTCCACCCTGCAACGGAAGGATTGCAGTGCAAAACCTGGAGGAGCCCACTTTTCAGATGCAAAGAGGTGTTAGCTTGTCTCACTTTGGAAATGAGAAATTCACATGCAGGTTGCAATGCGACAGCTGCACGATACTATAACAGGCTCCGTTTAGGAGACACCTGATGCCAGACTCTCAGCACAGCATGTGACGCCTTCGCGCCAGCCCTCTCTTGTGTCCCTCAAGCCCGCCTTAGTTGCCTCTTTAAATCTGCAGTGCATCTCTTACTTCTGGATGCCAACGGGCTCCTCTCTGTGTGTGCAGTTTAATTATGCTAATGCCCTGGGATTTATCACCTCCATATTATGCCAACAGGCTCCCAAGAGCTCCTTCCAGGAGTTCCTGTCAAGGATTACAAAAGTTCACTTGGCCAGCCAATGTCCCATAGCAGCATCTGCCAAAAGACTTCATCGGCATTATTGCAATATCATTCTATATATTGTGGGCTTATGTGCTGCTTGCAAAACCCTTTCCAAAGTTGCAACTAAATTATAATTTCCCATATGGCAGAATTATAGTATTATTTGATGTTTGATGCACAAGGAGTTTATGGAATACAAACAAATGCACTTTTTTGTTGTTGTATAATCAAATTCCATCAAATTCTACCAAATTTAGTTTCTGGTGAGGACCCGCTCCATATTTGAACTGCCCCCACCTACTTTTTGAATTGGTCCCCCAGCCAGCTAGTCAAGCCACCCCCTTAAGCCCTGAAATGGGGACCTCTGACACGGGGGGATAGTTTAAAACTTCCCCAGTGGATCCCTCCTTCCAGAGGGTCTCCGGTGGAAGATACTCGTGACCGGCTGCCATCAGCTCAGCTAGCTCTGTATTCTGTCTGGTCCGGGACTCTTAGCTCATCTCCCCAGGATTCCTCCCTTCAGGGCAGTTTCAGGAAAATAGAAAGCAGCGGAGCTGTGGCGCTCTCTGCCCACAGCTCTGAAATACAGAACTGAACATACTTTGTATCATTCAAAACATACAAGGGGTATCTATGTAACAATGTCATCCTGCATGTGGGAAAGGTATGCATGAGGAATTCCCTTATGAAACCAAGGATGCTAAATCTTTCCAAATACCTGTAAAAAAAAGAGTTGCTTGGGGAAAGGGGAAGGTAGGGAAAACAAGAAGGCAACAATTTGCATACCAGATTTCCAAATAAAAACAATGCAGTCAATCTAGGTAAACTAATTGTTAATTACATCCTTCAGAGGATGTTTATTGCAAAAGGGATGATTTTTCTGGGCCTTCTGACTGGGTGTAGTTAGGCAAGTCTGGCTGGTTCTTTCTGTTGCCGCTGCTGTCTCTTGAGCATCATCCTTAGTTTGAATGTGGGCGGTAACTGGAAACCAGCCTCTTTGGGGAGACTGACTGGTGCTTTGCCCAATCAAGAAAAATGCTCCATTTGACCAGAGTGGCTATAAACTAAAAATTATGTAGTGGGTACAACCAACTTTTCAATGACCTTTGATGGAATGATAAAGGTGCAATCTAGTTATTACCAATTGTGCCATAGTATCTGTAGGATTACAAGGCAGAGTACATTTACATTTACATTTGTAAATTTACATTTACAGGGGATGGGGAAGAAAAAAGGGAGTCCAAAAATCAGGTTAAATATTTTCATTTGTGTGGTCTGCATTTCAAAGCCAGACTTGTGATCCAAATGCAGAATCACTCCGGTGATGTCAGATCACTATTAGCATTCAAGGGCAAAAGAAACGGTTGCTCCTCTGGCTTGGAAAACCTAGAGACCATATTCCCCAGACTGTCTCTTGCCACAGGTGACTTGGTCTGGCAGAGAGCAGAAACAATGAAGCACCGCAAGCAAAACAACAATTCTGGATGTTTGTGACCTCTTGCCTGAGAATGCAGATGCCTGCATGTGTGTCATTTTGATTAGTCCTAATAAAGGGATTTGGATTCTATTTTCTCCCCAGATCAAGGTGGCCAGTAGCTCTTTTTATATGCCAAGATGGGCAATTTCTCCTGGAGAACTGTGGGCCCGCCTGCCCGCCTGTTCCTGATGCAGGACTCTCCTGCCTGCGGTGGTAGATCCCGGGAAGTGGCTGGGAGCCTGGCTAGTGATCCCTGCGTAACTTCATCCCACCCCACATCCCCCGCGTAAGGCCTTGGGGGGGGTGGAGGCAGACCCAGTGAAGCTTCCTTCTTCCTGCCTGCCTGGAGTCCTCCTGGCCTGCTGTTCAAGCTGCAGACGTGGGTAGTTGCTGGAAGCAAAGTAATGTTGCCTCAACTGCCCCGGTCTGTGGGTGTTCCATTTATAGAGCTCCTGACATTCGTGTTTCTAAACCCCATTAATGCTGTCAAGGATATGGCTTTCTCCCCAAGCTATTTTCACAGGAGATATTTTTACTGCTGTCAAGTTTGGTTCTTTAGCAATGAGAGAGAAACGCATCCTGAGTGATTTTTAAGGCAGCGAAGGCCTGGTGGACGCCTTCCTGCGTTGCCAGGATGATGGCATTCGGCAGAATTTGGGGGAGCGGAGGACTGTGTTCTCCCAACAGACTGAATCACAGATTAGCCAACCACAGTTTAGCCGAGGGTGTTTTGTGAAGCTGGCCAGTTAGAGTTCTCAAAGCCTGGATGGGAGATGATCAAGACATTCCAGGGCTATAAGATCCCTTGGGAAGTTGGAAACACATCCCAGAGAAGTCAGTGACAAACTTCTTATTTGTTGTTAAAACGACCTGCGTGTGTCCAGGGAATCATATATCCAATTACATAGCAGCACCTGAGGATGAACAGAGATTGGGCTCCCCTCAGAAAGCTAAGCAGGGTCTGGCCTGGTTTGTGGTGGTAGGGGAGACAAGGAAATTCCAGGGTAACAAGACTAGACCGGAAGGTCCAGAAGTGGCACTTCTCTCTTGTTGCCTAGAACAGGGGTCCCCAACCTGTGGGCCGCGGTCCACTAGTGGGCCGCAGCCTGTTAGGAACTGGGCCGCGGATCTCCCACCCGCAAACCCCACCCCTTCCGCGCGATTGGCTCCCGCCCACAAACCCCGCCCCCGGTGCACTCAATTGGCTCCTGCCCGCAAACCCCGCCCCCTGGTGCGCGTGATTGGCTCCTGCCCGCAAACCCCGCCCACCGCCCACAGAAATCCCGGAAACCCCGCCCCCCCGGTCCGTGGAAAAATCGTCTTTTGAAACCGGTCCCTGGTGCCAAAAAGGTTGGGGACCCCTGGCCTAGAAGACTACAGGGAGGCGTCCGTGAAGTCCCAACAGGGGAGCCCAACTGGAAGGAGACATTGCTGTGGTTTCCTAAAGGCTGGCACAGGTGTCGGCCGAGAAATATGTGTTGGGGAAAACATGATCTGGAAGTTGCAAACAATATTTCATTACTGAATCTTGAAGTTTATAGACTGCTACCATAGCATACATCTCTGGCCATGGAGAACTGAGAAATGCAGACATAAAATAGGAGAGATTAATACGCACACACGGATGTATATAAAATAATGCAACATTGCGTGTGTGTGTGTGTGTGTGGATATATATGTAAAATGTATAGATGCGGGCATGCATACAGTGTCAAAAATTTGATAACAGTGAATATACCTATTTTCAGCAGGTGGTTAAATGGCAATGAAATGGGTGCTTCTGCGTTAAGTCAAGGGCCGAAGAGGGAACTCTGTTGATGCAGGGATGTCTCGGGGGGGGGGGGGAGGCAAGCGGGGGGCAAAAATATTCGCCCCTTTTTTAGGGTGAAAATGGTGTGTTAAGCCTCAGTTATACCCATTGGGAGCTTTATTTTAGTAAATGCATCCCTGAAAATTGGCTGGTTTTCTCCCAGCATTTTGCTGCAGTGATTTTGCTCTGGGGTCTTTGTGGCCCACCCTGCTGGGGTTTGGGGATATCAAAGAACTTTTTAAATGGCTGAGGTTGTGAAGGGGAGGGGTGAATGGCTGCTGGTGACAAAGGTGAGCTGCGGCTGGGGTGCCGGTGGGGTGGGCCGTCCTGGGTCAGTTCTGGTCCAGCCTCAGCTGCAGAAGCTTCTTGGGCGGCCAGCCAGTCTCTCTCGGTCTATCCTACCTCAGAAGGTTGTCAATTTGAGGATAAAATGAAGGAGGACCCCTTACACGCATCAGGTAGTGTAATGGAATAACTATTCGGGTGTAGCCACTCCCTCTGACCACTGGGGAAAGATTGACGGGGGATGATGGGACTTGAGTGCGTTTGAAGGGCAAGGCTGTGGTAGACTTCTCCAAGTGGGTCCTCCCAAGGAGAGGATTGTAAAGAAGGGGGCCTGCCCCCTCCAATGGGTGGGCCTGCGTTTGAAGGGCAAGGCTGTGGTAGACTTCTCCAAGTGGGTCCTCCCAAGGAGAGGATTGTAAAGAAGGGGGCCTGCCCCCTCCAATGGGGGGGCCTGCTCAGATCTGATGTATGTTGGAGGTAACATGGTTGGCCTTTTCTTTCTTCACAGCATCACCGTGGTCACGTGGAACGTCGGAACCTCCATGCCCCCAAGCGATGTGACCTCCCTCCTGCACTTCAACACGGGGGACTCCAGTGACACGGACATGATTGCTATTGGGTAAGGCGAAAGGACAGCGTGCCTGCTGGGAGATCTGTGGGTCAGTCCCCATCTGGGTCCCTTCTGTAGTGAGAATGAACAATGTCCAAGAGAGCGAGTCCCAGAACTGGGTGTCCAAGGAGTTCAGTTTGCTAACGAGATGTCAGCCCTTTGAGGTAGGCCTGGTCAAGACACAAGCATGGGCGGGATTCCAGGAACACTCTTTATTGTTAGGTAGAAGAACAGAATCTTGAAAGCCTGTGAGCTTCTCTCTGTCCCACCTGATACTAAACAAAATCAAGGCGGGGTTATGTTGAGGTTCTTTCTCACTCTTTCTTCTTTCTCAGGGCTGGGGAACCTTTTCTGAAAGTCTTCTTTTAATGTCTCGTTCATTCCCCAAGGTTAGCTCTACATTCCTTTGCACCCAGCGCTTTGTCATCCCTGTCTTCCCCTCCACAAGGATGTGAATAATAACAACCAGGCCACCAAAAATAACATATAACACAGCTCTGTACTTAAGTAAATCAATACGCTTGAGATCTGAATATGTGGGGTTGATCGGGGTAAATTGCAGGGGTGACATGGAAATATGACTTGTATTTTCACTAATATGTATATTTATCCACTGTATTGTTATCTACCCCTTACTTAATTTGTCTTTTATTTATTTATTTATTTTTATTTATTAAATTTATATGACCGCCCATCTCCCCCTGAAGGAGGGACTCTGGGCGGTTTAATATTATATAATAATATATATATAATATTATATTATATAATAATATATATATAATATAATATTATATAATATATAATATATTATATAATAATATATAATAATATATATAAATTATATAATAATAATAATAATAATAATAATAATAATAATAATATCCACTATGTAGGACAGACTGGCAGAAGACTAGCAGAACGCATCCACGAACACCAACTAGCAGTCAGAAGACATGATGAAAATTCCTTAATCTCACAACACATGGACAGATTTAACCATACTTTCAACTGGGAAACTGTGAGCATATTAGACCAGGCCAAATCCAAAAATGCTAGAGAATTCCTAGAAGCTTGGCACTCGGACAAAGCAGCCATCAACAGACACATAGAGGTTAACAACATTTACATACCATTCATAAGAGACAATAGAATAGCCAGAAGACCAGAACACCCCTGGGCCAGCAATCAACAACAAGATATGCATAGATTAACAGCAAGATTAGCAGCAGAGGAGCAATCAAACAACACAATAGACCTTAATCAAGGAACTATTAACTCAGTCAATCACCCAAACAGCACACAACAGCCCAATCAAGGAACTACCAAGGAGAGTACAAGACCCCCACCAACACAGGCAGGACAAGCCAGGGTATATAAACAGACAGCAAGTTCCACTCCCTTTTCGCACTGAAGATGTTGCCTAGCCTGGCAATGAAACGTCTGCATGAAAACAACAAGGCTCAGAGAGCACCAAAGACTCCCCGGTTTAATATTAATTTTACTCAGAGTTTTATTAATATTCAGTGTTAATTTTCTATTTTGATATGGCCTAAGGGCTAATCATTAAACTTTGATTGATTGATTGGTTAATTGATTGATAACAATAAGGCCACCAAATTGGCAACTGCAAATCCAATCAGTTGCCTCGGGCATCATATTTATTTGCAGCAAAGCCTCTGGCTCCTCAAAAGGAAGCTAATTCAGCCAGTGGCTGCTGTGGATCTCGCTGTCTCCACCGTCACAACTGTTTTGGTGAATAGGCAGGTCTCCCGTGGCAGCCATTTTGTGAGTGTGCTTACCACACACCCTCAAAATTCCCCAAAGGTCACTCACTGTGCAATCACATTGCAGCTTGACTTGGGAAATTGGGTTGTGTGCCTCCCCCCATTTCAGCTCCCACTCCAGCACATAGTGGAGTTGGCGGGATTGCTGGATACCCGGCGTGGCCATTCCTGAGTAAAATACTTGCATGGAACCTGTTAGCAGAATAAGCAGACGGAATCCTGTGAGCTAAGAACATGGCAAGCTTTCCGGTAGTTTGGGAACCAAATTCAGTGCGAGAGAGGAGGACGGGGCAGGCTGATGGGAAGGGAGCAACGCTGGAGGCCCAGGACAGAACGGAACAGGAAGAAGCCCCACTTCCATTGGGTCCCAGGCAACAACCGGGCTGCTGATCAGCTGGAAACTTTGAGCAATGCCTGCCCATTAGATTTCGAAGTCCTTGTAAAGTAATTCCTTCAGAGTTTATTTCTTGGTAGGATTGCTACTCCAGCAGAGACGGGCCAGTTTTGTAGAGAGAAATGGCAGAAGAAATTAAAATATCTTTTCCAACCTGCCAAAGGTGCCTTTTCGTCACAAAACGAAATTTTGTGTTATTTACTGAATACTCAGCAGTGAAAATGGTCTCGGTTCGTGTTTCTTTGGAGGAACCCCTTCCCTCAATACCGACCGACGTGCTGCTCAGACGGTTCCCAGTTGCTGCCTTCAGCGGCCAGAGCAGGGAGAGGCCGGTGGGGATTCAAAAGAATAGGCGAGGGAGGGCTGGATCGGCCAGGGAGAATCCCTCCCTCGAGGAAAATGGATTTGCGCCTCCAGGTTCTCTTCTGTGAATCTGCTGTTGCTGCATTTGGCATTTGGCCCTCTCTTCCCGTACATTATTATTTGCACTACAGTTGCCGGCTGCTATGCAGGGGAGTTAAATGTTTGGAATGAGGGCCAGTTGAGCGCCTTCCCCGGTTTAAGTCACTAAGAGGTGTTAACAACTTACAAGCACACGTACATTTATGGTCGTGTACTAATATCTGTACACTGACTATGAAGGTTCTCAGTCATCCAGGTGGAATTGTCTGTAGCTTGAATCATGTCAACTGGATTTCTATTTTCTCAGTGGAAACGTTTTGCTCCTTATCCAAGGAGCTTCTTCAGTCTGAAGCTCCTTGGATAAGGAGCGAAACGTTTCCACTAAGAAAATAGAAATCCAGTTGACATGATTCAAGCTACAGATCTGTACACTGAGTGTGGCTTTGAGTCACTCTTGACTGGTGGTGACTCCCTGGACAAGTCCTTGCAATGTTCTTGGCATCATTTTGGGGTTTGCCATTTCCTTCTTCCTAGGACGCCCTTCCTTGAACGTGACTGGCGGGAAGGGAACTCTCAGTCTCCTGGTCCTAGCCTGGCGCCTTTAACCACTGCACCAAACTGGCTATCACTAATAATAATACAATATACTATTTATTCATTCAATTTGTATAGCTGCTCATCTCAAACCAGTGACTCTGGGCAGTGAACAATCCTAATTTAATTTAATGTAATAATAATATAATATTTATATAATATATATAATGCTATGCTATTATGTTATGTTACATTACATTATATGCAACAGTGGTAGTATAGCATTATATAATAATGTAATCATAATAAATGAATACAGTAATAAAACCTCATCATGAAATTTGGCATTTCTGAAACTTTTATCCCGGTTGAAGGGCTTGTCAATCTTCATTTCAGCAAACTGCACTTCGTAGAATTGTCGGTTTTCAGAGGTGATAAGCTGAACCTTTCAGAATTCTTGTTTCCAAGGATTATTTTCATACAATAGCATTTAATTATCATAATTGTTATTAATTATTATAGAATGATGACATAATTAATTAATAATATTTAATACTTCAGCTGTGTCCTTATTTATTTAATCAAGCAAAACAGAAAAAGAAAAAAGGGGGACAATAGAAAGAAGGGGAAAAAAGAAAAGAATTGTTTTTGCTTTCTTTTCTCTATGTAGTTCCAAAAAGCTTTGAAAAAGCCTCTTCCTCTGAACTTCTGCATCTGGTCACCCTAACTGGCAGGGCAGACCCCTCCAGGTTGCCACATTTTCTCGACTGAGTCGCCTCTTGTGCTTCTGAAACAGCTCAGCTGCAGAAGAGGCCTCCCTGGCATGGCCGAAGGGGATCCCCTTCCCTGTTCCGGTGGCTTTTTCTGAAAGGCTCATGAGCTGGATCTAGAGAAAAGGGGGCCACTTTCCAGGGACGCAGATCTAGGCAGACCTAGACCCAAGTAGCTCTTGGCAAACGAAACACGGCTCACTGCATTTGATCTGTCAAGACGGTTTGCGCTGCTAAGAAAATTCTCAAGCTGTGAGTTAAAAGCTGCTTTACTCAACAAAAGTGCTCTTGTTCCACATGAGAAAAGTGACAAGTTGGAGGTGAAATTGTTTGGCCTGGACTCATGGCACTGAGCTCTACATTGGAAAGGGTCAGAATCCCTTTTAGCTTCCTTGCCTTCCTTGTTTGAAGCCTGGGCACCTGCTTGAAAGAGAGAGAGAGTAGTCAAAAAAGCAAAGAGTTCTAGTTGCCTTTGCTCTCAGACCAAAGTCCCAGATAGCAAACCCTACCAATTCAACAGGATTTCCAAGATTTGAGCTATAGAAATGCAAATCTTCAGTTCAAGTTGATCAGAAGTGTTTTCCAAAGCTTCCCCTCCTTGTCTGCTGATCCAAGGTCAAACTTCTTCAAACAAGAAGACTTCTTGTTGTGGAGATATATGACAATATTTTCGGGGAGCCAAGAAGTGACTTGAAAGAGGG
The DNA here is from genome assembly GCA_023362775.1 of Charina bottae. Taxonomy (NCBI): domain Eukaryota; kingdom Metazoa; phylum Chordata; class Lepidosauria; order Squamata; family Charinaidae; genus Charina; species Charina bottae. The sequence goes on from JALMGJ010000023.1 coordinate 10,960,551, forward strand.
CTGCTCTCTCTCCAGCTCCACTTTCACTTCTTCCAGGGAAATTGGCCTTGTTGGGCATTTGTATCATCTGAAAATGCTGATGAATATATGCCAATGAATTGGGCAGAAGAGTTGGCGAACTTCAGAAACGGAAGTAGCTCCTCTTCCATCCTGCAAAGAGAGCAAGCATCTTCCTAGCTAGGCAGAGTTTCACATGTTCCGTCTGGCTTCACAGTGAACCTGGGAAGGGGACCAACCAAGAAATTGAAGCCCAGGAATTCTAGCCTTCCCCAAGTGTATAAGAGCTCCCAGGTGGATGTCAACACAATGTCAACACAATGTCAACACAATGGTGCAACACATTTAGAAAACCCCCCTTTGGGGAAGGCTCGTTCAGTAGCAATGCCCCTTGTGTGCTGGACATCATTTGAACTGGGCATCTGACCGCCAAATCCTGGACAATTAGAAATTTGCAGTGGAAACTCCCCCCCCCCTCCCTGCCTCCAAACTGGCATGTGCCAAGGGGCTCTGAACAGGCACCGGTTGCCCTTGTTTCAGCAACACTTTACCACACCCAGTATTTGTTTCAGGCAGGGGAGCTAGCCTGCCGTTTGCGTTTGAATGAGCTCGAAAGGCAAATAGGGAACACGTGGGGAGAGCATTTTCCTCCTCGTGTGCTGCAGGCATTGTCAGGCAGCGATCGATGGGGGAGGACGAGGGGGTATTGTGAGAGGACCCTGGGGGCAGCTGGTGAATTTGTACTTTCTTGCAGGTTGCAGGAGGTGAATTCCATGATCAACAAACGACTGAAGGATGCTCTCTTCACCGACCAGTGGAGTGAACTTTTCATGGAGCTGTTGAGCCCCTTTAATTTTGTACTGGTAAGCACCGAGGAAGACCAGAAAGGAATTTGCAGAGCGACTGACGAAAACAAGGCACCCTTAGAGGTCTCTGGAATGTGTAGGGGCAAAACCTCAAGCTGGGTTATTTCAGGGAGTGACACCCCCCCCCCCCAGTCAGTCAGATCACTGCATCTGCTTTTAGCAGTTTTAAGGGCAAAGTGAGTGCAAGGCTTAAGGCATTTAATTTGCCCTGTAACCATCCTCCCGCCCTCCAAAGCCAGGCCGCATGACCTTGAATGCCTGCCAGATAAGCCGATTCCTCCCCAGTCATGAAATGAATGAAGCCCAGAGGGATGTTGATTCAACTCACGTGGCCAAACCAGAAACCTCCTGCTCTTGCAGTGAGCCTCTAAAGCAGAGCTTTCCAAACTCTGTGTTGCGACACATTAGTGTGTTGCAACAAAACCCAGAAGTGCTGATGGCACGTCGCCGCTGCCCCTGTGGCGGCGCGCGGGGTGGTGGCGGCAGCGGCGCGCCATCAGCGCTTCCGGGTTTTAGCGTGACACACGAGGCCGCCGTGCACGCCGCCGCGGCGTCGCCAACAGCGGGACTTTGGAAAGCACTGCTCTAGAGCAGCGTTTCTCAACCTTGGCCACTTTCAGATGTGTGGACTTCAACTCCTGGAATTCCCCAGCCAGCTTGTGGAGTTGAAGTCCACACACCTGAAAGTGGCCAAGGTTGAGAAACGCTGCTTTAGGATGTAGCAAGAGGGCTGGGAAGGTTGACCAACGTATCAGAACCCCAGTGATGCCTCTAGGACAGTTGGATTTGGAGCCCTCCCCATCTTCTGGGTTTGCAAAACACATTGAGCCACGCCTAAACCAGCTAGCATGTTGCATGAACCAGGCTTATTAGTCCTGTCATGCAGACCTGGAAAACCAGGTTAGTTACATCAACCACGGTACAATTTGCTTGGAGTAAGCTGTTCAAACCCATCATAAATAAACTTTCCAAGTAGCCATTTGATAATATTTTTCTAATCATTTTGGACAAGAGCACCCAGTGGTTCTCAACTAGCTCCAAACTATACCCGTTCCTCTGGGACCAAGAGCGGCTGTTTTCAGGCGGCAGAAGTGAATTCTCGTGATTGAAAAAGATGCCGTACTTGCTGACCGGTGGAATAAAATTATTACGGAGGAGCTGAGTAAATAGACGTAATTGGGTTCACTGAATTAGCTTCTTTACTGGGTTTGCATACATTGAGTCATAAATTAATTGACCAGGCTGGATTTACACCACATGCTGAGCCGCTGAGAATGAACCGAGATATCAAGGCTGCCGCTCGGTATTTAATTGATATGGCCAAGCACGTTGAGTGCACATTGCCATGCCCTGGGCATTTGGGACTCAGCCCCAGATTTTCTGGCTCCCTTTGAAAACAGCTATAGCACTGGTGCTGATGGGGGTGAGCGTTCACACAACATGCTATTACATACAAACACACACACATACATACATACATGCATACCTGACCAAGGTAAAGCTGTCCAGGCTTTACTTGTGTCACCTTTCACTGAATATTGTGTGAATGCAACCGGTGGTGGCTGCGTTTTCCCCCAGGGGGACTTTTCTGCAGAGGAAAGGGAAAAGAAATTGTGGTCAAGACAACAGTGCAGTGGATTGCTCACTTTATTTGGTAGTGTAAGAAAGTAATTTAAAATCTGCTTGGAATAAAAATAAAGACACGAGTTGCCCCAAAAAGCTTATACCAGAGATTTCCAAACTTTTCATGTTGGTGACACACTTTTTTTAGACATGCATCATTTCGTGACACACTCTTACAGCAGGGCACAAGGCAGGCACTAGGACCTGCGCGGAATCACAGCAGGTTTGGAGGCAGCAGGGCACAAGGCAGGCACTAGGACCTGCGCAGAATCCTGGCAGGGCAAGTTTGGAGGCAGCCAGGTACAAGGCAGGCACTAGGACCTGCATGGAATCCTGGCAGGGCTCAGAGGCAGCAGCAGCCGCAACACACCCAGACACTGCAGCCGACCCACTAACGTGTCCCGACACACAGTTTGGAAAGCTCTGGCTTATACAGTTCTCTGTGGGGCTGGCATTAGGGATATTTCCCAGATATTGTGCTTCTGTCCCTGTGTGTGTTGGTCCTCCTTGGTTTGTAAGCTTAAGAGATATTGGTGGCAAGGAAATAGGGGGTCAGGATTATTGGAGCTGGAATAGGCTAGGAGCAATTTCCAAAGGTGTGGACTTCAACTCCCAGAATGTTCATCAATGGCCATGCTGGCTGTGGAATTCTGGGATTTGAAGTCCACACGCCTGGAAATGGCCACAGTTGGGAAACAGTGGGCTGGAGCGTGAATGACATGGAAAGGGTTCAGGCCACTGGAAAAATGACTTTACGACCAAAAGCCCATTTACGACCTTTGCAGCATCCCTCAGTCACTTGATCACCATTATAGTCAGTACATATTGTCCTGTGCCTGACCTGTTGTTTTTCTTTTTTCCCCCCCTTGCAGAATGGAGAGATTGGAGAGGAAGGGATTACAAGAGAGTAAGCAGGCACACAGTGGGGAATACATATGGAAAGGAATGTGCTGGCACCAGCAGCCCCAAGCATGATATGCAAACAGGCGGTGTATTCCCCACTGTGTGCCCGCTTACTCTCTTGTAATTGCTTCCTCTCCAATGAATGTAAATACATACCTTAATTCCCTTCTTGCTCATTATCCCAATGCCAGGGTGAGCATTCCAAAGGACAGGGAGTGGGGAAAAGGAAAGTACAGTCACCGTCATGTGATTTCCCACTTAGCAACCATTTCATTTAACGACAGAGCTGCCGGTCCCAATTGTGGTCACCAAGCAAGGACTACCTGTACAGTGAAAGCAGTGCATCCCCTATCCCCCCTCCTTGCAGAGGTAAGCTAAAAAAATAAATACACCCCGGCTCTGTGGCACATCTGGGAGAATTTCACCAACTTTCTTCTCCTTTGAAGTGGGTTTTTTTGGGGCACCCATCTGAATAGGAATCATTGGGGGGGAAGGCAGACTTTGGGGAGGGTCCTGGGACTGGGGCACCAGAATCCCAGGGATGGGATCGCCAACCAAACCTGCCTTCTTCCACGATGAGAGCAGTGCCATTATCTCCATAGCGATGCCATGGAGACGGCAAGGATCAGGTGCTGCTGGGATGGAGAAAATGGGGGAGCGGCTGTTGCAGATCTCGGAGCTTATCCTGAAACCTGTTTGGGGGGCTCAAAGCAGGGCAGCCCCTGTGCCGTTATTTGCGAGGATGGGATGTCCTTTTACAGCAGCATCCCTCCTCCTCCTTGGAACTGGATGCGGTTTATTTATTATGCCCTGGCTGACATGTGGCTGTACTTTCTGGATATTCTTTTTCTTTGTTTCTTTTATTGACCGCATTTGTCCCTCCCTCCCTCCCTTGCAGCAGCTTAAAGTAAAAAAAAATTAAAAACATTACATCCAAACCAAACCAGTCAACTCCCATATAAACCCAGTGCCAAGCCAGACAGAGATTGCCCGGTTGCTGCAGGGCTTTCGAACGGTTGGCCGGTGGCCGTGCGGTTGGTCTCCAGCTGGGGGGCTTCCCAGATCGGCTGATCAGACCGTGGGAGGGTGGCGTTCTGGAGATGTATTGATCGATCTGCTTGCTGGTTCTGCAGCCCCTCTCAGGAACCCAAGCGACATACATAGTGTCCCTCCTGTTTCCCCCCCCCCCCCCCGCAACAGCCAGATAGGCTGAGCTGAGGGAGACAAGAGCGGGGAGTGCTTACAGCTGAGGCAGAAAACCCACCAACCAACCTGAATTCCAATGGAAAGTTCATATCCACACGGCAGAGGTGGTGGCAGGTTTAGACTCCCCATAAACAACGTTACTCCTAGTAAAGAAGGCAATAGCCATTTCCTATTTCCAGGGATGCCTTTACGAAGCGTCTTCCGCCCCTTTGCCAAATACCGTCCCCAGGTAGCCTTTGGGGGAAACCGTGTGGCAAGTCCATCCGAAAAGCAACCCCGCCGGTCAGTGGTTTGCAAACAGGCTTGGCCACCTGGCTTGGATGATTCAGTATCTTTATGGCCGCCACAAGTCTGAGATGAGGAACTTTCTACTTCGTAGCTTGCCCTTCAGTCTCACTTTTATAGGCATAGAACAAAGTCCTTGGTTGGGGTGTGTTTGCACCAATATAGCACTGTTATGTCTAGGGGTTTATAGGAGAGTAGAGGAGTGCCTGCACCGAAGGAGCTTGCGGTCTAAAATTGTGCAGAAACATTGGCAGAATAGAGAAGAACATTTCAGACCATCCAAGGGTGGGGGGGCTGCATTACTCATGATTTTATGGGGGGCAATTAAAAAATAGGGGTGTGGTGGCTCAGCGGGTAAGACGCCAGGCTTGTTGATCGGAAGATCGCAAGTTCGGAGGTTCGAATCCCTAGTCCCGCGTGACGGAGTGAGCTCCCGCACTCGCCCCAGCTCTTGCCAACCTAGCAATTCGAAAGCATGCAAATGCAAGTAGATGAATAGGTACCACTTCGGTGGGAGGTAGCAGCGTTCCACGGGCGTCATGCCGGCCACATGACTGTGGAAGCGTCTTTGGACAACGCTGGCTCTTCGGCTAACGAATGGAGATGAGCACCGGCCCCTAGAGTCGGACACGACTGCACAAATGTGCAGGGGGAACCTTTACCTTTTTTTTTTAATTAAAAAATAATACTTCCTTGAAAATAGAAGGCTAATAGATAGGTTGTGACACAGCTTTTCTCAACTTATTTCCATATATGTACACACATAACAGAATATTCCAGAAAAGCACCCCTCCCATTCTGCTTTGATTGTAGATGGGGCCAGAGAAATGTCAGCGTACCAGCCTCCCTTTCAGTTTAGTTCATTTCTGCACAAGTCTGCTTTTTAAAATGTAAAGTCTGCTCAAACCCTTGTTAAACATTTTGAACAAGTTTTCTCCAAATGTATATATTTTTGCCCACCCAAGTCCTAATGTGCACTTTCTCCTGGCAGTTTCCCCGAAGATCTTATGTGGGGTTGTGCAGACACTCTCTTATAATAATGTATTTTTGTATGCTGTTTTCTTTAAATGTATTTTTGTGTTTTTCCTTTTTTACTTGTGAACCACATCTCAAAGTCCAGAAAAGGACAGATTTTGCATGTTGGTGTATTCACACCAAGTGAAGTGTGAAGTGGAAAGGCTCTCATTAAAATCAAACTGAATTAATTTCCCTGCAATCCCTAATTCTGACTGTTATAGCTTCAACTTGTAAAATGCATTTAAGGGGAAAAAACTTCTGCCTTTTTTGTTGTTGCTTTAATTAGAAATATAAATAATTTGGCAGGGAAATGTTTCAACTGAGTACACTGGCTGCTTTTTCTCCAGAGCTGTGCAGATCTTCCAAGGGACGCTTTGCTTTGAGCAAAGCGCCTTTGCAAATTGAAACAGGCCCTTTATTCTAATCAGCAGAGCAGCCAACTCACCTTGCTCAGTAGCAGGAGTTTCTGAGCATGTGCAGAAGCCACTGCCCATAAGGTAGCACAGATTGGTCCCAGCTCAATTAAGGGTCAGGGTTACCGTGTATGTTTCTATAAGGTGGTTTCCCATGATTTGCACACGCCTATTATTTTCCGTATGCTTTGATTGATTCTCCTCTGCCACAAACAGTGTTAAAGCCTGACAGTCTTGTCCCCTCGTTCTACTGCCTTCCAAGCAAAGGCAGAGGAACAGCCTGATACTCAGTGGATGAAATGACTTCTCTTGCTCTGGGGACGTCTCCCCCGTATGTTCCTTCTCCAACATGCCAGTGGTGACATCATGCTTAATCGATGCAAGCTGCCATGTATTTCATAGAAGCAGAATGGAAGGGTTGGAAGGGATCTTGGAGATCATCTAGCCCAGAGCTTTCCAAACTGTGTGTTGGGACACGTTAGTGTGTCAGCTGCAGTGCCTGGGTGTGTCGCGGCGGCTGCTGCTGCCTCCGACCCCTGCCAGGATTCCGTGCAGGTCCTAGTGCCTGCCTTGTGCCCTGCTGTAAGAGTGTGTCGCGAAATGATGCATGTCTAAAAAGTGTGTCACCAACATGAAAAGTTTGGAAAGCTCTGATCTAGCCCATCCCCCTGGTGGGTGCAGGAATCTTACTACTACAGCATCTCCAACAGCCTCAGATTAAACATCTCCAGCAAAGGAGGGCGTATCGCCTCCCAAGGCAGCCTGTTCCATTGTTAAACAGATTGGTTAGGAAAATTCTCCTGATGTTGAGCTGAAATCTGACCCTTGTAATCCAAACCTACAGGACAACCCTTCAAGGACAGGTATTGTGTGTCCCAGCCGTTCTGCAGAACTAAACATCCCCAGCACCTTGTACATTTTTCCTTCGACCGCTCTCCTCAGCTGCTCAGTGTCCTTCCTCAAAGGCAGCCCTGGTGTTGCCTACCTCATGGGAAAAGCTCACAGGAAGCCAAATGCAGGCTTCTCTGAAAAGCTCTGCAGGGCTGGGAAAGGCCTTGAGCTGAAGACTTGGCAAGTCATGTCCAGCCCAGTGGGTAATCTGGGCCTGGTGGAACATGGCTCCCTCTCTGTACAAGTAGCTCCTCCAAACCGATACAGCACAGTGCCTTGGACCTGGCAGGCGTTTAACCAAGGAGCCCTCAAGTCCCCGGCTGATTTGGAACTTGGAGGTGCGGCACTAGAACTTAGCGCATCGCTTTCCCTTTGGCTGTTTGACCTTTGGCTGTTTCAGGTTTGACCTTTGGCTGTTTCAGGTGAGCACCGTACGGATGCAAGGAGTGATACTGTTTGTCTTCACCAAGTACTACCACCTGCCGTTCCTGCAGGACATCCAGACGGACTGCACCCGGACAGGACTGGGCGGCTATTGGGTGAGTGAGCCGCCGCCGCCGCCTGGTCGTTGCGTGATTTATGCGGGGCCGCCTAGGACTAAGCTGGAGAAATCTTGCAGGAGGTCCATTGCCTGCATGCACTCACTTGGTGACTAACATGTAGTCTGCATAACGCATGGAGCCATTAACTAACCCCACAAGGCTGGGCTTGCAGAAACCCTGAGCTACAGAGGAACCAGCCAAGCTTAGCGTGTTGCAGAGAAGCGGCTGCTGGGCCTTCCTCTGACCTGTTAAGCAGAGCTGTGATCCCAGCCAATCAGGGACACAACACGGGCTGCTTTGTGGAGCCGTATGCCCAAACTCTGTGCAGCGAGAGGAGCAGAACTGGGCTCTAAGAATTCCTCTGGAACGCGTGCCTCCATCAGCCTCGGAACATGGACGCTCCGGGTCTGGGATCGCTCCTGTCGTCACCAAATTGAACGGGAAGAGGTTATTTCATCAGCTCCTTGCCCTGAGCCCGACCTCCCCAAGGGGACCTGGCCTCGCCACCTTTTGGGGCACAGCTGTGACATGCCGCACCAAAGCTGGCTCAAGCCTTCAGCTGGGGAGGCTGCATTGTCGTGCCTGGGGCGTTTGGGGTTCCTCCTGCCCCAGGCTTGTTGCGCCTCAGCAGTGCTGCTGCGGGCCCAGTTCGGCACCATCCATGGACAGCTGCTGGGGCCTCCGGTTCCTGCCTCCCCCCCCCGTTCAGTCAAGCCCCCAATTAAACGGGCCACCTGGCCTCCGGATGACAGGGGCAGGTGGTGCCCGGCTCCAAGGGGAAAAATTGAGGGTGCTTGAGCTTTCCAGGTGTTGCTTGCCAGGTTGGCTCTTCCCAGGTGGGACCGCCCTGGCCTCTGGTGCTTGCCCCTGCAGGCCCGGCTGGGTGTTTTGTCTGCCCCCTCAGCACCCCGGCCCATCGATTCTCTCCTTCCTCCTCCTCCCCCTGCAGGGCAACAAGGGCGGGGTGAGTGTCCGGCTCTCCGTCTTCGGGCACATGGTTTGCTTCTTGAACTGCCACCTGCCGGCGCACATGGAGAAGGCCGAGCAGCGGAAAGAAGATTTCACCAGCATCCTCCACTTGCAGCAGTTTGAGGGGCCCTCGGCCAACGGCATCCTGGACCACGAGTGAGTAGGAGCCGGGGGGGGGGGGCAGGGGAGCGGGCAGCTCTCTTTCCGTAGAAGCCTTCTCAATTGGGAGGGTCTGCTCTTTCCTTCCAGTTACTAATCACCCATTATCAGTGGAATTTGCTCCCCCCTGTCCTCCTTACAGCGCCCAAGCCAAGACAAAAATAAGACAAAACAAATATATAAACAAACAAATAATAAAATAAAAATAAAATAAATATTTATAAAAATAAAATAAAATAATAATAAAACAAAACAAATAATAATAATAAGGCAAAAATAATAAGACAAAATGAAACAAAAAATAAGACAAAATCTCTTTGATTGGTAAGACAAAACAGTTTGAATCCAGCGCTTAGAAAAATTACATAAATTATACTTAAAATCGTCATTAGGTATCTCAGAAAGCTGAAGAGGGAGGCAGAGGTGGGGGCCAAGTGCAACTCCTGGGGGAGACCATGCTGTAATCTAAAGCACTGCAGGATTAGGTGAGAATCTCAAAGTGGGACGATCCTTCAGGGAGCAAATTTAGGGCTCCAGTTTTTACCACTTTTCTTGTTTTTATTCCACTTTTCTCTCTATTATTGTGCATCCAGATCTTTTCTTCCGCAGAAGAAAAAGCAAACGCGAGGTTCTCTGCATATGGTAGTTCCAGAAGGCATGGATAAAATGCCTCCACTCCTACTGCCCCCCCTTTGCGGTTCCAAATTGCGTTGGTTGCAGAGGCTTTTCAGCTTAAAAGAGAAAAAGAGGCAGAAGAGCACAGGGAAGGATACCTGCAGGTGTCAAAAGCTCCTTTTCTGACCTGGCCCTGGGCCCTTTCGACTGGGGTGGGGGTGGGGGCAAGTGAGAATCTCCAGCCTCATTCATGTAATGATGACGACAGTGTCTCAGTTCTTCCCCTTTGCCACTCCCAATGATTAAAGGGCTATTGTACTAATGTGGCTTTATTTTTGACAATCTTTACTTGCAGACGTAAAAGATTTACGGCTGGCATCCCAAAGCCGAGGCTCAGATCTAGCAAAGCTGAACTTGCTAGATCTTCTGGCATTTCGGTGAAAGGGGGGCTGAGGGGAAGGGGGCAACAGATTCCTCCCCACTCTTCCCCCCCATCCCCAGCCCGCCTGCATCTGATCCGCCACCTGGCCAGACGGCCTCCGGCTGCACCGCATGACCCGTTGGAAACCAGAGGGCTTCTAGCGGCACCGGATTTATTCCGTAAAGGGGCAGGCTGCACATGGCCGGGACAGCCGGCCCGCCTCTCCTCCAGGAATCTGGCTGCCCCGCGGGTTCGCCTGCCTCTGGGGCTCAGCCTCGTTGCCCGCCCAGGCCTCTCTCTCCCGGACCTGCTCCTGGCCGCACAAGAGTCGTGAAAGCCTGCAAGCCGAAGGGGCCGAGCCACAGGGACGGCGGCTCCCGCAGCCAGCGCGTCTCAGACCGGTCCCTGTCCTCCTCAGGAAGAGACTCGCCATGACGCCCAGTGAGGTGGTTTTGCTGCTTTCCTGGCGCTCCAACAAAGCAGCAGGAAACGGCCACAGGAGGGGGGGGGTGATGTTCCCTGACGCCAAGAGAGCTAATCTTCATCGTCATAAAACACCCAACAATAATACAATAATAGACGGACGGTGATGCTGCCTGTTGCTTTTTCTTCCCCTGTTCATTTCTGCTTGTCGGCCTCCAGCCTGCTTTGTCCTGGAGGGATTAGCTTGGCCTTTCCCGGCCTGGTGCTTCCCAGAATTTCCTTCCCCCAGGCTGCCTGGGAATTGCTCTCCCAACCCGCCCAGAGGGAAGCAAAGCTCCTCCTCTCCTGGCGACCTGCAGGAGCCAGCCAAAGCTGCTGGCCAGGGAGCCTCTTCCCGGCGGGTGATGGGCCCCAGCCTCTGGCCTCGGCTTCCTTTGTGATTTCCAGAGCTCCAGGGTTGGGACTTGCCAGTTTCTGAAGAGCAAGGATGGGGCCCTGGGTGGCTGTCTAAAGCGATTCTTTTTTATCCTGGCAGAATCCGGATTTGTTGAGATGAAAGGATCAGGGCTAGAAGGATTCCAGCATCTGGATTAATTCTCTCTTAGAACCTTGTGTACATTTGGGCAGAAAGTTTCTGGTTCTCCTTCTAACAGGGGAGGAAGGAGGTCGCTTTGCTGGTAACAAGGAAGCTCGCAGGAGGGCTGCGTGTCTGACGGTCTCCTGAATCTGCGTCAGTCTGATACGGGCTCCCCATTTCCTCCCCCCCCCCCGTCTCCCCTCCAGCCTCATCTTTTGGTTTGGGGATCTCAACTTCCGCATCGAGACCTTGGACATCCGCTACGTGAAATACGCCATTGACAACAACATCCTGCACCAGCTCTGGGAGAAGGACCAGGTGAGAAATGCACACGTGTGTGTGGTGTGTGTGCAGGCGTGGGGAGGGGGGGTTGGGGGGCAAGCAGGAGCAGCCTGTGGGGCAGACTCATTCTGCTGCACTGTTACCCCAAAACTACATGGGTGTGTCCTTGAAGTCAGGAAAAGCTGAGCTCAACTTGATCTGTTTTTACTTTACTGAGAGCCAAGCAGCACAACATGAAATATGGGAAATCCATAAATGACAGTCTCCACATTTCAGTGTTTTAATTAAAAGAAGTCATGGGGGTTTGGACTGAAATAACAGCTTGATGAAGCCAGCATTTAACCCTAACCCTCCCATTTCCCAAACAGACTGAGTTTCCCAATGTACAAAACAATAAACAACAAGAAAGCATCACTTGAACAATCATTAACCAAGATGCAGTGCGCTGCAAAGCTGATAAAAGTGACACTCTACAATTGGATGCAAACCAGGTCTGTGGAAGCCCCAGGAGTTGCCTCCGCCTGGCTGTTTGTTTACCTCTTAGTAGGTTGTGCAAGCCCAGCCTTTGGGTGGCACGTGGTTCAGAGTAGGGAACGGACCGATAAAATGGGTTAATTCAGGTGTGCAAGTTAAGCTGTTGCCCAACAGGATCCCTATTTATGTCAGTAAAAGAAGCAGCAGCAGCAGCTGATGGAGTCCTACCCCATGGTTTATGGGGTCCTAGATCAGGTTTTTCTATCAGTGCTACCCTCTTGCATTTTGCAAGACTCTACCTGAAGCTTTGCTGCCAAAATGCACTTCTTAAACTTGCAGGAGGAAGAGCCAAAGTCCAGCGGGGATTCCTCGGGGGGTTCCCTAAAATGGGTGTCAGTTCAGGAGGCCTTGCGCCTTCCCGCCCCTCCCCCCTTTGCTCCCATTTTGATGGCAGCGGGAAGGGCCTTACTAACCAGGTGGGGCCTGGGTGCGTCAAGAACCATGGGGTGTGAAGAGCAAAATGGGAGCACCCTGCCCCCAGGCCCTGGTACCTGTGACCAGGGACAGGGTGGGAGAGTGGCGGAATCGATGGACAAGGCGACTGATCTGAAGCCCATTTAGCAGTCTGTTAGAACTACTGAAATGGAGCAAAGCTGCTTATTGTTTAAAAACAGATCCCATGAGCATATTAGAGAGATCCAGGTTAGTCTTATACCTTTAGCCCACCTTAGCATAAAGAAACACACACTTAGACGTGGCAGGTATGAAAAGTAAGTACAAAAGAGTCCTTACGTTTATTCATTGTAGGTACAGCATTTTTGGTGATAAATGATGTTCCATTTCTTCTTTCTTGTTCCCTGAACTTAATTAACTCTTGCCCCTCATTGCTGGCAAGAGATGTGTGTGGAAAGGGGGAAAAATCTCCTAAGCCCATCCATGGCCTAGGATGGAGCAGCACACAGCCGTGTGCTTTGTTCCCAGGTGAAGGAGGAAGAAAGAGAGAGGAAGTGGGAGTGGCCACAAACAGCTTCCTCAAAAGCATGGAGAGCTTGCATCCTAGAGCAACCATCCATATGCTGATGAGGCATGCTGGATTTGCCAGAATCTCCAACATGATCAACATACTTGGCCTGCCTTCTTTGGTGCCAAAATTCTGCTTATCTGAGCACTGTTCAAACCTGTAGTGCAAACTCCTTCAAAATTCCTTGGTTGTAAAATCATAATAATTTTTAAAAATTAGAGCATTGCTTGGTCTCCTTCTGGGAGTTTCCCACCCTTCCCCTGAATTTCAAAGAAAGAGAGCAGCCTGGGCCTTTGGAGATGGAGACATCTGGGCAGCCAGGGAGGCTGCAAAGGGATGAAAAGGTTTGTAACAGGAAATCCTCTCTCAGTGCTCTGCAGCTCCCCGGCTCCCCACCCTTCTATTCAACCCAGAAAGGAGACTTCAGGATGGAAGTCCCACTGTGCACCTTTTTCAGATTATGGGAAGCGTGCACATCTGGGGAAGGGCCCAAATGATGGAAACATCTGACACAGAGACCCCTCTCCCGGCAGTCTGCCCCCTCCCTGATTTCCAGAGCTTCCACTCAATCCCAAAGGAACAGCTCAGGAGGAAAGCCTTCCCAGGGGGCTTTTTCAGTAGTTGTACTCCTGTCATCTCTAAGGGGGAGCTTTACCCTTGAGAAACGGTTGTAGGCTCTCTCCCTCCCCTGGAGAGCTTCAAAAAAATGCCCCGATTCATTTCTTTGCCCACAAATCCGATGGAAAATTTTGGAAGGAATTCTGGGATGGTAGTACCAGAACTCCACGCAGCTCCTTATTAGTATGTAGCAGAGTAGAAGCATTCCCATAAACTTGGACAAGGCTTAATCAGTTCAAAACACAAAATAAACACACTTCACACGTTAATGTAAAGTTACATAAAAAAAGAGTTTACAATTTTATTGTAACTCACAGTTCCTTAGTAGAAACGGTCCATGCGTGCGAGCAAGAAGGTTCTGACCAAACCCACAGCCTTCCTTAATGTGGCCTTGCTGTATGGAAGTATGAGAAACATGTGGCAGCAGCCATAGCTGCCATCCTCCTTGGTAGGAGATCCGAGCAGAAAGAGGGAAGAGAAGGGAACAGGAAACAGGAAATCGGGATTCAGCCCCTCCCACACAAAGCAAGTAAGATTAGGTTACAGCAGAGGCTGCCTCCTCCTTCAAGCTTGTGTGAGACGTGCTTTGTTGAAACCCGATCTCTAACCATTTTTACCCAGCTTTATTGGTTCAGGCCAGTCAGCTTGGAGCCATCCGTGCGAACGGCTGTGATGTGTTGGTATTGCTGCAAAGTGTAGGATTTTGTGCCTGTTTTTCCCTCTGTTTTTGGAAGGCATGTTCTCATTGTCCTCAACATGTTCAGTTTATATGAAGCTTAACACACCCATTTTCTTTTCTCCTGAAAACCATACCAAAGTTGTTCCGTGTTTGCTATTCACTTTTGGCAGTGGGATCTTAGCGAGCTTCTGTGTGCACTGAGTGGTTTGGGGATATCTTGCCTCCATACTGCGGGTGCCCATTTCTGCTTTGGAGGAGATCCCTAAGGCTCTTAGGCTTCCCAGAGACTGGCCATCTCACCTGTTGGCTGCATTTACAAAAAATACTTTATCTCATGATGATGTTTACCAGTTTTCCAAGTCATACGTGAGGCCATAAATCAATCTAGTGGCCTACGTTCATTCAACTTGCAACACAAAGACACACATGCACACACACAGCCTAACCGGAACTTCATGTTTTGCAAGTCTGACTGCTGTCCTGGTTATGTACAGTAGGTTGTATAACCACAGCTACTGCTCTGCCTGGCTTTGAGCTCCACCCATCTCGGGGCTGTAGCAGGATGGCAGCACCTAATCCAACTTCGTCTGGTCTTAGAAGCTAAGTAGGGTCAGGCCTGGTTAATTCTTTGAAGGGTGACTTTCGGGGAATCCCAGGGCTGGAGTGGGAAGCTGGAAAAAGTCCTGGAAGAAAGCAAAGGCCACCCTCTTATTCAGTGGCCACGAAAACCACATTGACGTGTCCATGAAGCCACCAGGAGCTGAGCTCAATTCAAAGCAGCCTTGCCGCCCACCTGGAGGGCAGCATCTGACCAACCCAGAGGCTGAGCAGGGTTGAACTTAGCTCGGACGGGACCACCTGGGAATCTCACGGCGGGACGCTAGAGTGGGAAATCGGAAAAAACGTTCCAGAGGAAGGCCATGGCCAACTCCTTCGTATTGTTGCCAGGAAAATCCTATGGAAGCAATTCAGCAGGAGTCAAGCTTGACCTGAGGGCGTCTTCATTTTTTAGTCAATGGGATCAGCATTCCTCCCAGGTCTTGGAAGTTCCCATTTTCTAAGCCAGACTCTCCGTCTGCCTGGCCAAGTATTGGCTCTGACTCTCGCCTGGAAGCAGAGCCTTTCCCAGTCTCAGTCAGGGGCCTTTGCTAGCCTCCCCGAGGAAGCTGGAAAACCGAACCCAGGATTTTTGCATGACAAAATGCAAGATGGTTGGCTGGACCTTCGTTCCTGCCGCCAACGGTCTCCCGTCTGCAGGCACAAATAGTCAGAGATAACAGCCAAGTTAGGTCTGTTACCCTAAAAACTAACCAGCATGTTATGGCAGAAGCTTTTCTTGACCACAGTGTACTTCATGAGAAAGACTGTGGAGAAGGAGGAGTATGTAAATACACGCCTATGCTCGGATGAGGAAAAATAAATAGGGAGGTCACAGGGGAACAAAGTGCAGAGCTGCATGCAGATAGCGATAATTACTTTAATGGCCCAGACCATTCTTCAAGGAGTTGTTGGGTAGGTTAGCAATCTTCCAGCACTGGTGAGTGGATACACACCTCTGATGTGGTAAGGAACCCCGGTCGCTCTTTAAACTATAGAAAAGAGTACTGAAGCCCATAATGAATTCTGGCACAGTTGTTGCTCTTGAATGCCCTTGCCTGATGGGGTGGGCCGTGTAGTTGACTGCTCCTGGGAGGCCAGGAGTTCTGTGTGTCCCCTGAGGCCATCTATGGAGTGGGAAGGAGCTGTGTGTGTGTGTTGGGGGGGGGGAGAAAGAAAGACCCCTAACCACCCAGCTTTCTTCTCCTGGCTTCTCCCCTTCTGCAGCTTAACATTGCAAAAACCACGTGGCCCATCCTGAAGGGATTCCAAGAGGGATCCCTCAACTTCCCCCCGACTTTTAAATTCGACGTGGGAACTAACATGTATGACACCAGGTATGGAGGACAATCGGGGGGAAGTTAGCAGAATCTACTCCTGGGCTGTGCAGAGGCATTAACTTGTTTCTTTACAATGCTGAAATCTGACCTGGGATGAGATCTAGCCCACATCAAAGTTGATTCTCAAGGCTAAAGTAAAGCTAAGCTGCCCCACCATCTCTGGAGGAGTCTTCCACCTGGATCTCTGACCGACCGGTCCCGGCCTACCGCTGGGATTCTGCCATTGGCCTCATAAGGCGTGAGCTATGGCTGCCTGCCCATGGAGGATGGCACCCATCGCGTCTCTGTATGAGTCCTAATTCTGAGTATATCTTCTTCCAGTGAGGAGGCGCACCTTTACAGGAATGTCCATGGTGAACCCTGAGCACTTGAGATTACATAGCACATGTAGCTGGGTCAGTTGAAGAACAGTGTACTTGCACCACATCCCAAGCGTGATTAGCTTAATCTTGGTTATTGTCCTTGTGGCTTAGCCTGTTGTGCGTGCCCAGCTGACTTGGCTTGTTTGTGGTGCAGTGTGTTGTGCAAACCCAGAAGATCGGTCAGTTCAGGAACCAGCAGCAATGCATTGTGTGCCCTCAGCCTTTAGGTGAGAAAAGCTGCCTCCACCCCATCGCCATTTTCCCCAGGCTGGGAATGCGGAAGGAGGTCCCTTGTCCTGTGAAGCTGCTTTGCACGTTTGTTGGAGGGGGCTCACTCCGCTCTGGGCTCTGTGCCTGGAGTCACAAGCCATGCTTGACTGGGCTAAAACGGGGTTGGGTGGCGTGCGGTCGGGGCAGCAGGACCGAGCCCAAAGGTTGGAGGTCTCCTAGGAGCCGTCAGGGTCTCCCCTTCCCTGCCTGCCTTGGGGTAGCTGCGTGGTGGGCCCTGCTGCCACCACCCGCCTGCCTTTCCCTGGCGCCCGCCCCACCCACCCTGGCATGGAAGGTGCGAGGTGGATGGGGATATTGCAGCTGCCGGGCCTTCCTGGCAAGTAGGAAAGCGGTAACTGGTATCTCTGGTTCCGCCTCCCGGCTCTGGGTTTGCAGCCGTGTGTCTGAGCAGCTCACCTCTTCCTCCTCTGGGAGCTCTCGCAACATATTGACGAAATTAACTTCACTTTTTTCAAAAGAGGGAAAGATAATAAAAAGTAAGCATTCCCTTTTAGCTTCAGCCGTCACATGCAAACCAGCCAGTGGGGGAGGAGATGGGCAACCTCTCTAGAGAATCTGCAGTGGAAAAAGTAGACCAGAGAATGGAGGGCTCTGAGCAAACCGTCGGTTGGGCTCGTCTCTTCCGAGGACACACAATTACCGAGTTAACACAGAGCAAAATACACATCAATAACAATATACATCAGACCGTAAAACTTAAATTGCCGCACTCTTTCCGACATAAAGGCAACCTTATGCAGTATGTATAGCTCAGACTTGTTCCCTGTTTGGCAGAGAGAAATGGGTCACTGCACAAACAGTTCCTGCTTGCTTCAGTCTTCCAGATTCCAGCCGGTCCACACGTTGCTTCTCTGGCTTCTTGCGGAGTTCGGGCTGCAGTTTTCAAAGGGCCCGAAAGGAGGGGAGGGGGCTGGGAGGTGGCGTGGCGTGGCGTGGCGTGGCGTGGCGTGGCATGGCAGGCATGGCTGAGCCTGGCTGGCTGGCGATGAGACGGTGGTTTTCTGAAAGCAGAGAGGCTACTGTCTACGTTGGTTTCAACAAGTTGTACATCACAACTTTGGTGTGTGTGTGTGTAGCTTATGATTACTCTGGCACAATCACAAAGTAGTTTCAGATGGGATCCCACTTTAATTCAGGGGGAATATATGGCAGGTGGCAGAACGTTGGATGGCATTTTCCTATTGCTGTTTGATCTGGGAAAGCCAAGCGGAACTGTTTGAGGCTACCAGAATGCCCCATCGATGTCATGACCGAGAAGTTGGAAAAACATCCCAGGAGAAGGCAGCGGCTAATCGGTTTCATATTATTGTCCAAGAACTAGAGATGTGTCATTATTGCTATTGTTGTTGTTGTTGTTGTTGTTGTTGTTGTTGTTATTATTATTAGCCAGTTTAGTCTAGTGGTTAAGGCCCCAGGCTAGAAACTGGGAGACCGTGAGTTCTAGTCCCGCCTTGGGCATGAGGCCAGCTGGGTGACCTTGGGCCAGTCCCTCCCTCTCAGCCCTAGGAAGGAGCCAGTGGCAAACCAGGAGCCTGAGAGTTCTAGTCCCGCTTTAGGCATGAAAGCCGGCTGGGTGACCTTGGGCCAGTCCCTGTCTCTCAGCCCTAGGAAGGAGCCAATGGCAAACCAGGAGGCTGAGAGTTCTAGTCCTGCCTTAGGCATGAAAGCCAGCTGGGTGACCCTGGGCCAGTCCCTGTCTCTCAGCCCTAGGAAGGAGCCAGTGGCAAACCAGGAGACTGAGAGTTCTAGTCCCGCCTTGGGCATGAGGCCAGCTGGGTGACCTTGGGCCAGTCCCTCCCTCTCAGCCCTAGGAAGGAGCCAATGGCAAATCACTTCTGAAAAACCTTGCCAAGAAAACTGCAGGGACTTGTCCAGGCAGTCTCCGAGAATCGGACACGATTGAATAGATTAAAAAATTATTATTATTATTATTATTATTATTATTATTATTATTATTTGCAGAGTAACCACTAGGCATGCTAATCCAGTCCCTACTCAGGGCCTCATTTCCTGTCCTTTGATGTGCCCCGCAGCGCCAAGAAGCGGAAACCAGCTTGGACAGACCGAATCCTATGGAAGATCAAAAGCTGTGGCCTCCCTGGGCACCCTGGGCGGTCCAGCGGTGGGAACCTGGCCGTGACCCAGCTCTGCTACTGCAGCCACATGGAGTACACCGTGAGCGACCACAAGCCCGTCGTCGCCGTCTTTGCGGTGCAGGTGAGTCTGGAGCTCAGTTGACGCCCCCCTGCCTGAGTCTGTGGGTGGCTGTGGTTGCATCCCTGGGAGTTTTAACCTGCATGCTGCAAACCAGGACTTCTAGAACAAAACCTGCCCATGCCTCACTTAGGCCACGTTCCTACGGTGACTTTACGTTTTGGTCTCCACATGCTAGTGTGCCTGCTCAGAAACACCACCCTGCGGCAGGACCTCATGGAAATCCTGATCGGAAGCGGGGGGAGAGAATATCGTTCTTAATTGTCCATGTGTATAGAAAGAGACTGATGGAGGGAGGTTTCAGCCTTCTTCCTGACCTGCTGGCTCTCTACGTGCAGGGTGTTTTGGTCCTTTGCTCTGTTTTGACCTTTGGGGAAAATTCAATGTGAAAACTGCAGGAATATTTCTGTTTGCTGCCAAGAGGATGAATAAAATCCTTCTGAAGGAACCCCTGGAGGCCCTCGCTCAACTTAATTGCAAGTTACACTCCGCATGGCCCCCATTCCTGGTTAATCTCCCTGGGAGCACCTTCCTGGGCTGCCTTTGTTCCAGTAAATGCCAACTGGATAGGGAGATGGCATTTACTGGATGCTGTCTCCATCTCCAGAGCAGGAAAGCTCCATCAAGGACCCAGGGAATACAGGGTTAAACTTCGAACGCCCACCCAGGGTGGTGGGGATGCAAACCTGAGCTTTGGAGGGATATTTTGCAGAGACTGTTAGCAAAGGCATGTTAAAATTGCTGCATTCCTCATGCCCCGTTGTGGGAAATATGCAGTGATTTTACACTCTTCTCATGCAAGGAGCCAAAGTGAAGCCTTGTGACTCCTTTTCCACCCCCAGGGAAAGTGGTTGTGGAGGTGTAAAGCTGACTCCGTGGACAGGCTGGAGTGACGAGGATTCTGCCCCCCCTTTGACACCAACACAACCACTGCTTTGAAATACAATATAAACACGGCAGAGGAATTTGGTTCTTGCTTCTACCTTTACAGTGGGAGTAGACAGCCCATATCCCAGCAGCATGTATGGCCTTGCACGCCATTTGCACGTCTCTGGCATTCAAAAGTAAAATAGGCCAAAATGAGTTGGAAGGAAGGTGTACCATTTCTCCCCTTAAAGCCCTCCAAAGGGCCTTTGCTCTCAAAATGGGGCCATTTGCCGCTGAGGTTTGACAGCACAATTTGGGACTGGTTTTGGCAGAGATTTCAGAGTAGAGAAAGTGGTGTGAGGAAAATGTGTTCCCTCTGGTTCCCATTAAACTCACCCCAAATAGTCACAAAAAGGTGCAAAGGGCATCAGCAAAGGGCCTCCTGCTACCCTCCTGAGCTTTCTCTCCTGGCTCAGCCACACAAGGGCCCGAGAAGGGGCAGGGCATCCAACCGGCTGCAGCCTTTCTCTCCCGGCCATTCATTCTGCAGTTTGGTTCCCGAGCCGACGTGCCCCTGGTGGAGATTCAAGTGGCCGACGAGTGGACCAAGTCAGAGCAAGCTGTGGTCCGCTACAGGACTTCCTCGGCCTTCCACCGCAGCTCCTGGGACTGGATTGCGCTCTATCGGGTAAGAAGGGGTGGGATGGTTTTCGGAAAACAACTCGGCAATACCTTAAAATGTCCAAATGCTGAGTGGTTGCACCAAGATGGCTGAATAGGTTAAGTAGGTTCACGTATGAAGTAAAGCAGTAGTTTGCTTAATTATGGTTGGTTGAATAAGCCACCATTGACACATCATGCTAAATCATAACCCTTGGTTTATAAACATTCTTGAGGGTTTATACAGCATGATAAGCCAAAGCAAACCTCTTACGGCTTAGTGAAGTATATGGAGTTAGATGTTTGGTCCACGTTACTTGATCTTGTCTTCCCTGACTGGTGGCGGGAAGAGAATTACCCGGTCATTGGCTTGGAAGGAACCCTCTGACCATCCCAGACCACTGGCTGTCCAACCTTGCTTGAAGACCTCCAGTGATGGAGCCCCCCCCCCCCCCCCCAGGCCGGCTGTTCCCCTGCTTAATAGCTCTCACCATCAGGAAACTCCTCCTGATCGTGAGTTTGGATCTCCCTCTGCAAAGCTTCCACTTGTTGGTTCTTGTCCTACCCTTGGAGAGCAAATCCACACCCTCGGCCCTGTGACAGCCCTTCAGGTATTGGACATCTGCTGTCATGTCTCCCCTGAGCTGCTCTTCTTTAGGCTAAACACCCAGTTCTTTCAACTGTCCTTCCTGGGGTTTGACCTCCAAGCCCCTTGTTACACGAAGCTGCTCCCAGGTTGGGCTTATGGCCCCTCACTCACACACTCACAGACTGTTGAGGCCCCCGGATCTGTCTGCCCCCCTTGCTTTCTACCTGGGTTTCCAGATAGCTGCGGCTTGAGCAGACAAGACACACAGCCCTGGTCAACAGCCAGGAAAAATATTAGGATTACACACACAAATAACTTCCAACCGAACACTGAGGCACAACAGGTTCTTTGTAATACAGGGAGACCCAGTGAATTTAAAGTAACAGCAAAACTTTACTGGTTGCAAGGTACATTTGCTCTTGCACACACACACACACACACACACTCATCCACACTTACCCACATCCTTCCAACTGTCAAGGACTGGTGGGCTTTGGGACCCCTTTTATCCCCAAAAGTCCTTGCTTTGTTGATTCACAAGACTGGCAGCCACCCTTGCCTTGTTAATTTACAAGTCTGGTAACTGTTGATGGGATGTGGGGGAGGTTCCCATGTGCTCAGGCCCAACTTCCTTTGTCTGGTTCAGGTGACACATTTTCCCTTAATGACTCGCTTCCTTCTCCTTTTGTCCTCTCTGCTTACGTGCCTGCTTCATCTTTAGGTTATGGCAGCTTCAGCCTAGTCTCACACCCTCCCCATCTTGGTCGTTCTTCTTGGCACTCTTTCCAGTTCCTCAGCATCCTTCTTGCATTGCAGTGATCAGAGCTGGAGCCGGATTTCAAGCACTGATCCTCTTAGGCTTATCTGGAGATCTTGGGATTGAATTGGGGTCTTCGGGGTGAAAGGGGGGAACACAGTTCACTTAATAAGCAACACTGTTGTTCTGTTCTGACTTTCTAAAACATCTCTATGAGTAGGAGAAATAGCAAGCTACAATCCATGAGTGAATCTCTGGCACCGGGGTGATGCCATATTTAATCTCCCCCTCCCACAACAGTGGTAGCATTGACTGCAGAGCTTTATCTGATTTTTCTTTACTGCCAAGTCTCTACTGGGGGGGAAAAAACCTGTTTGGCTGGGTGGATACATCCCTGCAATTTTCTTGGCAGCCAGGCAGAAGCGGTTTGCTGCTGTCCTCTTTGGGGATGTTTTATCGCCCTCCCTCTAGTCTACAGACAATGGGATTCCCTAATGTCTCCCATCCAAGCACTAACCCGGCCTGGCCCAGCTTTGCAGCCCAGCCAAGACAAGGCCAGCTCGGTGCTGCCATCTGCTGAGCTTAGAGCAGACTGGAAGTTGAGAAACACCCAGGAAGATGTCTATGAAGGTTCTCAGTCATCCAGGTGGAATTGTCTGTAGCTTGAATCATGTCAACTGGATTTCTATTTTCTCAGTGGAAACGTTTCGCTCCTTATCCAAGGAGCTTCTTCAGTCTCCTTGGATAAGGAGCAAAACGTTTCCACTGAGAAAATAGAAATCCAGTTGACATGATTCAAGCTACAGACCCAGGAAGATGATACCCACTTCTGCATCATGCCAAGGAGCTACAGTACATTGGGAATAGCTTAATGTAACAGGCAGGGCAATATGGAATATACAGCCAGGAGCATCAATATATTAATTAACAAGACTTAATTGCAATTCAGCTGCAACATAAGCAAACTGAAATCCACGTTAAGTTCTTGCCAAAGCCCTGCTTGCTTCTTTTCGGAATCTGGACCCCCAGCAGAAGCCCAATATGGTCGGAAAAAATTGTGCGCCCTTGTGCAAAGTGAACCGATGATTGAAAGCACAAATTAAGAGGCGGCATGAGCCCTTCTCAGCAGTGGATGGAGAAGCAGAATTTGTTGTTGTTCAGTCGTTCAGTCGTGTCCGACTCTTCGTGACCTCATGGACCATAGCACGCCAGGCCTTCCTGTCCTCCACTGTCTCTCGGAGTTTACTCAAATTCATGTTCATTACATCGGTGATGCTATCTAACCATCTCATCCTCTGCCGTCCCCTTCTCCTTTTGCCCTCAGTCTTTCCCAGCATCAGGGTCTTTTCCAGTGAGTCCTCTCTTCGCATTAGGTGGCCAAAGTATTTGAGCTTCAGCTTCAGCATCTGTCCTTCCAATGAGCAGTCAGGGTTGATTTCCTTTAGGATTGACTTGTTTGACCTCCTTGCAGTCCAAGGGACTCTCAAGAGTCTTCTCCAGCACCACAGCTCGAAAGCATCAATTCTTCGGCGCTCAGCCTTCCTTATGGTCCAACTCTCACAGCCATACATTGCTACTGGAAAAACCATAGCTTTAACTATACGGACCTTTGTCGGCAAGGTGATGTCTCTGCTTTTTAATATGCTGTCTAGGTTTGCCATAGCTTTCCTTCCAAGGAGCAAGCGTCTTTTAATTTCATGGCTG
Organism: Charina bottae; assembly: GCA_023362775.1. Classification (NCBI taxonomy): domain Eukaryota; kingdom Metazoa; phylum Chordata; class Lepidosauria; order Squamata; family Charinaidae; genus Charina; species Charina bottae. The sequence continues at coordinate 10,983,913 of JALMGJ010000023.1, forward strand.
CAGTCACCGTCTGCGGTGATCTTGGAGCCCAAGAAAATAAAATCTGTCACTGCTTCCATTTCTTCCCCTTCTATTTGCCAGGAAGTGATGGGACCAGATGCCATGATCTGGGTTTTTTTAATGTTGAGTTTCAAGCCAGCTTTTGCACTCTCCTCTTTCACCCTCATCAAGAGGCTCTTTAGTTCCTCTTCACTTTCTGCCAATAGGGTGGTATCGTCTGCATATCTGAGGTTGTTGATATTTTTCCCGGCAATCTTAACTCCGGCTTGTGATTCATCCAGCCCGGCATTTCTCATTATGTACTCTGCATATAAGTTAAATAAGCAGGGTGATAATATACAGCCTTGTCGTACTCCTTTCCCAATTTTGAACCAGTCGGTTGTTCCATGTCCGGTTCTAACTGTTGCTTCTTGACCCACATACAGGTTTCTCAGGAGACAGGTAAGGTGGTCTGGTACTCCCATCTCTTTAAGAATTTGCCACAGTTTGTTGTGATCCACACAATCAAAGGCTTTAGCGTAGTCAATGAAGCAGAAGTAGATGTTTTTCTGGAACTCTCTTGCTTTTTCCATGATCCAGCGAATGTTGGCAATCTGATCTCTAGTTCCTCTGCCTCTTCGAAACCCAGCTTGCACTTCTGGTAGTTCTCGGTTCACATGCTGCTGAAGCCTAGCTTGTAGGATTTTGAGCATAACCTTGCTGGCATGTGAAATGAGCGCAATTGTACGGTAGTTTGAACATTCTTTGGCATTGCCTTTCTTTGGAATTGGAACGTAAACTGACCTTTTCCAATCCTGTGGCCACTGTTGAGTTTTCCAAATTTGTTGGCATATTGAGTGCAGCACTTTAACAGCATCATCTTTTAGGATTTTAAATAGCTCAGCTGGGATACTGTCTTCTCCGCTAGCTTTGTTGTTAGTAATGCTTCCTAAGGCCCACTTGACTTCACTCTCTAGGATGTCCGGCTCAAGGTCAGTGACCACACCATCGTATTTATCAGGGATATTAAGATCTTTCTTGTATAGTTCTTCTGTGTATTCTTGCCACCTCTTCTTAATCTCTTCTGCTTCTGTTAGGTCCCTGCCTTTTTTGTCCTTTATCATGCCCATCTTTGCACAAAACGTTCCCTTGATATTCCCTTGAAGCAGAATTATCTGGGTGTTATCTCAGCAGCAACAGGGAGGTCCTGAGGAAACTTCTCCTGGTTTCTCCCCCCTTCAGGTGGGTTTCCGGCACTGCAAGGACTACCTAGCCTATGTGTGGGCCAAGCAGGAAGATACGGAGAGCCACCTTTACCAGGTAATTGAGGACAAAGAGGATGTGGACAAATGGAGCTTCCTCTCTGCCAGCCAAAGAGATTTGACCTCAGAAAGGGGTCGCATCCCAGGTGATGGGCTGGTTAGGTTCGCACGATGGGAGCACGTCCTCATCCAGTGAACAGTTTCATTGGTGACTTAAATGCGAGTCTTGAGGTCTGATGCTGGGGAGACCCAGGTCTGGGCCTTCACTCGATCCTGAGCTCACCGAGTGACTTCGAGCCGCCCATCTTTTCTGTCCAATCTACCTCACGGGTTTGGCATTATGAGGACCAAATGACCCCGTGCACAAGAGAGGGATAGCAAGGAATAAATGCATCACCCGGGGTTGTTACTAAACTGGCCTATTTCATGGGTTTGTACCAAATGTTGAACCGTAAGCTAGCCAGATGAGCTAGGTTTACACCCCTTGCTAAACCACACTCCAGTAACCTAACTAGAGTTAAAACTAACCATATTCAAGATGCATGAATGCAGTTTTTAACTGATCAGGTTAAAACGCATTAAGCCAACACCGTTGCAGAGTTAACAGGTAGATGATGCTTGCTTGCTTGCTGCTTCTCATTAGCATCCCCACCCTGGCATCTTAGAATCGTGGAGTTGGAAGGGGGCTTGGGGGTCATCTAGTCCGACCCCGCTTGGTGCAGATGTATCGATTATATTTCTCCTTACCCCTACCCGTAATGGCCAGCAAGGCTTCCCTGCCTGCTGACGCCCAGGTGTGTTGGACTGCAACCCTCATAATCTCTCGGCCTCATGCTCTGCTTACTAGGGAATGGTAGGCTAGCCCACCTGGAGAGCACGGAATGATAAGTCCGGTGCCAGTTTGTGAGTTGGTCCTCTTCTGCTGTGGCTCAGCCTCCTCCCTCTTCTTTTTCTTCCAACTCTAGCTGACGTTTCCAGAGGAGTCCCTGCCCAAAGGGAAGGGGGAATACATCCTTGGCTACTACAGCCACAACTGCAACTGTATGGTGGGTGTGACGGACCCCTTCCAGGTGAGAACCGGAGGGGCACGGGGCAGGAAGCCTCTGGCCCCCATAGCCGCCCCAGGGCCCTCACTTTTCTCCGTTCCTGGGGAACCGCTGCTAATGCACCGAGATGCTGCTTCCAAGAGGCCTTTTGCACCATGGAAGCAACGTAGTTTGCACTGCGGATGTTTGCGCCGCCTTGCATCCTCCTGCGACCGCTCCAGTAATGGGAACTTTCAGAGTTCGGGCAGCTTCCCCCAGCCAGGTTGCCCTCGAGATGTTTGGATTTCAACTCCCAGAATTCCCCAATCAACTTGACCTTTGCTGAGAATTCTGGGAGTTGGGGTCCACTTATCTGAAAGGCCACCTTCGGTTGTAGGAGAATGGAACAAGAATTCCCTTCCTCTCACCTTGTTGCTGTTCGCTAGCAGATTTCACAAGCGAATCGATCAGGGATATCTGCAACAAAGCGTGACAAGTTATGGCATCGTTCTGCAGGCCCCTCCTGCACATGCCTGCATTGCAAGGCAGGACTTGCATATCGACGTCACTGCACACGCTCGGGCGCCTCTTGTTCCTTGCTTGCTGCCAAAAACCAGGCCAGCCTGCTACTGCTGTCCTGGTTTTTTGCCAGGAAGGAATAATTAAAGCATCTTTTTTTTCTTCCTTCTGCCTAGATTTTTAAAAAAATGTCTGGAAATCAAGTCATGCCAGTTAACTTCACTTGGCTATAGTGCAGGTGCCCATGGGACTGATCCTTTGTTCTTTTTACTCACTTTCACTTTCATTCCCTCTGAAGTCCCTATTGTGATGCACAACAGCGTATGAGGTCTCCAGCCATTTAGTCATGTAGCTGCACCTGCCAGAGCAGTTAGTGTGAAAAGGTGTGCCAGTCCCCCCAGTGCTCTTGGCCGGAGAGACCTTGTCTGGGAGAGAGGGAGCTGGCCTTGAGGACTCCCCAGCTGTGTGTGGCTGGGTTTCCACCACATGCTTCACTGGGTTGGGTGGGGTCAGTGTGTTCTGGAAACCCAGCTGGGTGAATCGGGCATCATCTGAGGGATTTATTGGTTTGGGCATTGCATGTTGCGCGAACGCAGCAATGATATTCTGATAGTCCAGGTTTAGGGTGAGGTACGGACAGTGCTTGTGATGTGAGGAACATTGACCTTCCCCTACCCCCCATTTCCCTGCTCTAGATTTCCTTGCCCACCCCGGAGCAGATCAACAGCCCCACGGACAGCACCAACAGCACCTCCGAAGAGGACGACGACAGCACGCTGGTGCTCCTCGGCCCCAAATCCCGCAGCCCCAGCCCCGGGAAGATGCACGGCCACCGGAGCCGCAGCCCCAGCCTGGCCAAGTTCCAGGGGCTGCTCTTGCGATCCTCGAGCCGAGACCAGGGGGCCAGCCGCAGCCCCTCGCCCCAGGGACGCCGCCACAGCAGCATCCTGAAGGCCGACATCCCCAGCATCCACTTTTCCAAGGACAGCTCGCGGTGTCGCTCCAAGTCGCGGGAGATGGTGCAGCGTGCAGAGGCCTCCTCTTCCTCCTCCACCATCACCGCCCCCCAGGCCTGGACAGGTTGGCGCTTCGAGGAGAGCCCGCTGGCCCGGGCCGATCCGCGGAATCTGGGCCTGCTGCCTGCCGTGCGCCTGGAGACGGTCGATCGGGCCATGGGGTCCCGGCGTGAGAGCTACGACCCGAGCTTGCCCGGGCGGAGGATGAGCCCCACCAGCCCCACGGCGGGGCTCGCAGCCCTCTTTAGTACTTCCCCACAAGAGGGGGGGCCCCACGACCCCCACAGCCACAGCTGCGATGCCAGGCCCTAAGGGGGCAGAGCCCGCTCAGCCACCACCCTGTGCAGCGTACATGTGCGCGTGCCGACGCCCTGTGCCCACTCCTGTCTTTGCCTGCCTTGCTCTCCCTGGATGCATCTGTCCCGATGGGGGGCAGAGCCAGGGCAGGCGCTGCCGCGGTTCTACCCCATCCCATCCGCTTGGCAATCGCCCCACGTCTGCGTCGGAGCCCATGCGTCGTCAACCAAAGGCCGGACCCTCAGCCACCCAGAGCACCCCTCCTCCCTTCTGGGGAGAGCTGCTTCTCCCACCGAGCACCCAGAGCCGCCTCCGCCTCCCGCACCTTCCCGGCGCTCCTCTTGGCCCTCTGAGGCAAGGCGTCTCTTCTCCTTGCGGAGCAGCGGGAGGGAGGGCCGAAGCTGGAGAGAACGGAAGCACCTGACTCCCCTTCACCCGGAGCTGCTCGGAGCTCCTGGCGGTGGCCGAGGGGCTCAGAAGCTCCCTGCCGGAAGGGGGGGGGGGGGAAGAGCACAATGGGGAGAAAGGCCACTTCGAGGCCCCGTGTTGTGAGCACTGGGGGTCAGCCTAGGGGCCCAGTCAGGCTTGCAGCGATGGGCCCAGGCTGGCAGCAGCCAAGCCCAAGCCTCCTGGAGCTTCCAGTGAAGACTGCGGACGGAGGGGGCCTCGGAATGGGGGGGGGGGGGAGAAATCCGGCTGGGTGGCTGGGGAGGGGGGCTGGTCTCTCCCCAGACAGATTAGGGACCTTCGCTGGGACGAGTTCAGAGTGGACACAATCTGTCCCAGCTCTCTTGCCTCCCAGCCCCTCCAATAAATCATCCACCAACCCACGCGCTGTCTCCCCATGCAGGACGGGGGGGGGGGGGCTGAGAAGACGTGATGCTCCCCCCCTCTCTTGCAGACTCTCCATTTTCTTACTTCCCCAAACAAAGAAGAGCTCAAGTCATGGTTGGAAAACATTTTACTGCTACATTATTCATAGCCCAACAATATAAATAACTCAAGATGCCTAATACTCCTCCCTCCTCCTACTTTCCCCACAACAACAACCCTGTGAGGTGAGTTGGGCTGAGAGAGAGTGACTGGCCCCAGGTCACCCAGCTGGCTTTCATGCCTAAGGCGGGACTAGAAATCAGTCTCCTGGTTTGCCATTGGTTCCTTCCTAGGGCTGAGAGACAGGGACTGGCCCAAGGTCACCCAGCCGGCCTTCATGCCAAAGGCGGGACTAGAACTCTCGGTCTGGTTTGCCATTGGTTCCTTCCTAGGGCTGAGAGCGAGTGACTGGCCCAAGGACACGCAGCTTTCGTGCCTAAGGTGGGACTAGAACTCTCAGTCTCCTAGTTTCTAGCCCGTTGCCTTAACCACTAGAGCAAACTGGCCCAGCTTGGAAGGAGCACCTGGCTGCCGCCTCGCCTCTCCCCACCCCCTTGCTTCGGGTTCTGCCCCATCGTCCAGCTTCAAGGCACCAGGCCCCGGAGTTTGCGAGTCCGGTGCCTGCTGACACCGAGTTGCGGCAGATGGTGGCCAGCCGGCCTTGCACAACGGAGGGTCTCCGGAGGATGTCCCCCTCCTTTCGTACCAGCAGTGGTGTCTTCCGCACGGGGCCCCTGCTCGTGGGCCAAAGGCAGGAAACACTGGAAAGGGGCTTCCCCCGGGGGCGGCTCAGCTCCGCCGGGTTCTCTTCCTGGGCGCTCGCGTGCACAGTGGCAACGGCTGCCCTTGCTCAGCGTGGCACCGGGGGGAGGTTGGCTTGCACCAGCTGCACACACTTGTCAAACAGCTTGGTGGCTCCCCTAAGGGAAGCCGGTCCTTGGCGCTTCACTTTGAAAGAGGCCCCCGCCCGCTTGCCGGTCAGCCGGTTGGTGAGGTGGCGAGCCGGGGCCAGGATGGCTTTGCCAACGCCGATGCAGCTGCAGGAGGAAGAGACAGAGCGGTTGAGCCAGCCTTCGCACCGGTCCACCCCGGGAAGCTCCTCGTCCTCCGTGCCAGTTGCCTGGCCAAGGCAGGAGGGGACGGAGCTCGTGGGGAAGAGGCGGGAAGCGTGTCAGGCGCAGGCAGCGCAAAGCAGCTCTACTCACTTGGGCCGGCCTTCCTCTCCCGTCATGCAACCCGGGAGGTTTTCCAGAACAAAGCAGGAACGGGAGACGTAGTGAGACAGGACTTCCTCTTCCACCTCGTTGGGACCCTTCCTCCTGCGGAGGAGCCGGGCCAGCCTGTGGGGAGAAAGGGGCCGAGGAGTCAACTCGCCTCACATCTGCCGTCCTGAGCTGCTGGAACGTAGCCGGGGGGCCACAATCCCGCAGAACCCCTCAAACGTTGCAGGCCAAGAAAACCCTTGCTCCGGCCTTCCGCCCCTCTGGGCAGGGCAGGGCAAGCCCCTACCAGTCTTCCTTAACCTGGTGCCCCCTCCCACGCACACAGACACAAGTGGGCAGGACTACAACCCTCAGGTTGGGTTTGCACCGATGAGGCCCAAATGCGGCTGGGAAGTTTGCAATTGGTATTCCAGGAACTTCGTCTGTGTGAATTACGGCTTCATGCGAAACCGGGATATGGTTGTCTTTGGGGTGCGAACAGAGCACTTGGGATTAAGTGTCTTGTGTGAAACCAGCACCTCATTTTCCATGCTGGGGCGACATGCTTGGAGTTACAGCCCCAACACCTCTGGGGAGGGACCCACGCTCCGTGCAGATCTTAAAATCAAAATGGAGCTGTGGGAGATGCTCCACCCCTCGTCTCTGCGTGGGGCAGCAGGTGGCAGCAGATTGCCTGCGAAGCTCCCTATAGCCCCCGTTCTCCGATTCCACGAATTGTGGCCCTTCCTTCTCACGCTCCCCCCCCACCCGCCCCGTTCTTGCCACTCAGACCCAGCGGCTGGTGCCATCGGAGGCCTGGGGAGGGGCGGTGCTCACCGGCGGGTGCAGTTGCAGTGGAAGAGGGTGCGGTCGTCCGAATTGTGGAGCTGGTACTTGAGCTCCTTGGGAGCAATTTTGAAGGGGCACCGATCCAGCCGTTGGTAGCAGCGGCATCTCCGTGACGGGGCTGGAGAGAGAGACAGGCAGCAGGTCACCCACCGTGGCCAGGAGGGGCACCTGGGAGGTCAGGAGCAGGGAATCAGGAATGCAACTCCACCTCCTGTTCGCACCCCGTTGCCTGCTATTCGGGCGTCTCGACTCCCTTTCTTCCAATCCCGTGTGTTGCCTTTCAAGCCTGGGACCTTCTCACCAAATTTCAGGCTGAGCTTCAGTTCCATAGGAGTTGCAATTCTTGGAACTCCCAGTTGGCATGGCCAATGGAAGCTTTTCAGGGACAGCGAAAGATACTTTGTGTTTCTTAGATGTATATCCTCCTTCCTCTCCAGGAGCCCAAGATGACATCCAGGGAGTGCCTCTTTCAGCTTTTTTCTTCCAATACAATCACCCTGTGAGGTAGGCTGGGCTGGGCCAAAATCACCTCCAGAGGGTGGATTTGAACCAGCCTGCCCAGGTCCTAGTCTAACTCTAAACTTCTACGTTGGTTCCCAGGGTGGAGGCCAAACCGTCAGGCTCAGAAACGCAGACAGGTTTCTTTTTGGCAAAAGCTTGGAAAGGCCCCAGTTGTCAATCGGAGCGAGAACAAGCAATTATTTTCACCTGCACCTTCCACCCCATTCATAATTCTTCCCACATTTAAGTGGGAGGGATTTACGGTCCCCTTACCGGAGGAGCTTGTTCCTGGGGCGAGCGTGGCTTGATCTGGCTTGGCGATCGGGGTCCGCGGGGCGATGGGAGCCTGCACCTTGGACGGCAGCCCCTTCGTCTCCTTGGCCTGCTTTCTCCGCCCTTTTCTGCCTTTCCAGCTGGGCTTTTGCGCCTTGCCTCGATGCCTTCCGGGCTGGGGAGGAGACGTGGTGGTGTTGGGGTTCTCAATGGGGCGATATGGGCTTGGATCCACCAAGTGAGCCAGCGGCATTGGGCCATACTTCTTACACCTGGCGTAGGAAAAGAGGAGGTCTGGGGCTCTGCTCAATCTCTGCATTTGTGCCCCACACTTACCGTGGCTTATGCAATCCCCCAGGCCGGGTCCTGGGTTTTATCTTTTCAGCCTAAAGCCTCCCAGAAAAAATCATCTATATAACCTGAATCTATGTCCCGCATGAAATGGAGAAACCAGGAAATTTGCAGTCACCACAGAATTGGGTGGGACAGCTAGTACCTTTGAGGAAAGAACAAAATCTAAATCTTGGTAGATTAGAGCAGTGTTCTCCAACTTAGGCAGATAGATGGACTTCCAAAATTCTTAGTAATGGCCGTGTTGGCTGGGAAATTTGGGAACTGGGAAGTCCATGTTTCCAGATGTCATGGAAGTTGGGAAATACTGGGTTAGGTTCATTTTGGGAAAAGAAATCCAATACACCGATACAAGATGAGGGATACCTGCCTTGGGCACACAGAATCCTAGTGGATCAAAGCTTCCCAGAATCCTAAGTTAAGTTATATTAACTGGATCATAGCAGAAAACTAGCTGAATACGAGTCAGCCAGGTGACATAGCAGCAACAAAGGCGAATACGTTTTTAGGCTGCATCAAGGTTTCCCAAATGTGAGAAGCACCGCTTCTGTTCAATTCTACTCTGGTCTGCCCTTGCTTGAATACTGGATCCAGTTCTGGGTACTGGGAAAAAGGTGCAGAGAAAGGCAGCGAGGACCATGAGGGACTTTCCAGGAGAAATTGAGGAAACCAGGAAGGTTTAGCCTCGAGAAAAGATGACAGGGGTGAGGAGAATAAAATAGCATTTTTCAAGTATCTTGAATGCAGGGAAGTCAGTCAGGACCTGTTTTCTACCACCATAAAGTATAGGAGACAGAATAACAGATTTAAGTTATAGGAAAGCATTCTGATTAAACAGTAGAAAAAAAATCCTAATAGTATGAACAGTTTGATAGTGGAAGCAATGATCCAGAGGAAAAAGGTGTTTGCACAGAGGCTGTTCAGCTGTCACTGGGGGCGTAACTGCCATAGGCAGACTCAATGGCCATTACCAAATCCACAGTTTTAAATTATCTTGGAGTGGGAAGCAAGTTCCTCTCCTGTTGCACAAGTATTCTGCAACCTTGGCAGCTAACGGAGTTGAGCCAAAGTTGCATTTTGATGGCCACCAATCTGACATCCAGGAGCACCACTCCATGCTCGGCACCTGGAAACAGAGCCCACAGAAGCTCAAAAAACAATCAAGTTGCACAAGATTTCAGCCCGTTTATTATCTTTTTTTAAATTTGGCACTTGTCATCTGAAAAGATCACTGGCTCCTATTATTTCCTCACTCAGACACAACCCAGAGCTGGCTTACTCACCCGCCCCACCAGTGCCAGTCAAGGCACTCCTCGCTCTCTTCCAGGTCAAAGCATGGGATTTCCAGCAAATTGAAGAAGCTGGTCCCAATGAAGTTGGAGATGGTGTCATTGAGGTTCCTCAAGCAATCTCTGAACCTGTTGAAAGATCCAGAGGAAGAACATTTGTTCACAGTTAGACAGTTTCCTCTCCAGGCCGTCATTCCCCGGGATTTGCCAGTCTCCATGTGTTTGGGACTATACCTCCCAGCATCCTCCACCATCATGACCAACAGTGCAGGAGGGTGACAGGAAGGCTGGACAAGGCTAAGTCAAACCTCAGCTTCCGAGGACCCTGTACTCGCCTGTTATCACAGCTGCAGTGAGAAACGGTGTGCAGGCGGTAGTTACGGATGCCGTACTTAAACCTTAGAGGGGAGATGTGAGCATCGCACCGGTCATGTTCACGACAGCACACGTCTGGCCCCTGGAAAACCCCTGCAGCAGAAGGAGCCGGGATTAGAGGAGCAAGGGCCAAGCCCCCCTCCCATGAATCTCACCAGGAGGCTGCCTCGGAGCAAGGCTGGAGGGGGCAGTGAGTGTCACAGAGGCAACAGAAATGTGCTTTGTGTGGAACCCTTCACGACACCGCCCGCCCACACGGGGGCCTCCAGAAATGCTGGGGTTCCTCCCCAGCCCCCAGAATTCCCACCAGCTCAGCCAAAGGGCTGGTAGGAGCTGTACTCCCTATACAGCTAGTCAGACCCAAGTGGCAAAAAGGCTGATCAAAAGGGTGAATTCTTCCACAACCACCTTCTATCATACTTACAGGATTCTCACGTAGATAGATATTCATATCATAAACTTGGATTATGGAGGTCTAATGCTGAGCACTAACTGGAGGGCCCAGTTTAGACTTGGCTTGAGCTGTTGGCCCCCCGAGTTCCAGTCCCTGGGCCTCTACAGGGAGAGCTGCCACCCCATATGGGAACATTCGGGGAAGCGCCATCGTTCCAGAGCCAACCACCTGGAAAGATTCCAGAGCCAGCCTCCACAGGAAAGGGCCATTTCAAACAGGTTTGGGGGATGAGCAAGTGGTCTCTTATGTTAATTACCCAACACTTTACATTTTCATCTGCAGTTTTGTCCAAAAAAAACACACCCTTCTCCCTCCCCCCAGTATTCAATGGCTGTGTTCATATAATATGCGTAACCTGCTTCCTGAATTAATCCATAGTGGCAAGGGGTGTGTGTGTGATACACAACGCACTGTGTTCCCACAGGCACAAACTGATAAAGGTGCTTGGTTAGCTTGCCAAGGTTTACATGTGGTATAAATGCAATTGATCAGCTTGTCCCAGATATGGTCAAGTGTGTTGTGTGAACATAAGAGCCAGTTTGGTCTAGTGGTTAAGGTGCTGGGCTAGAAACCAGGAGACAGAGAGTTCTAGTCCCGCCTCAGGCATGAAAGCTGGCTGGGTGACCTTGGACCAATCCCTGTCTCCCAGCCCTGGGAAGGAGCCAATGGGAAACCAGGAGTCTGAGAGTTCTAGTCCCGCCTTAGGCCTGAAAGCCGGCTGGGTGACCTGGGGCCAGTCACTCTCTCTCAGCCCAACTCACCTCACAGGGTGGTGGTTGTGGGGAAAGTAGGAGGAGGGAGGAGTATTAGGTATGTTCTCCACATTGAGTTATTTATAAAAATAATAAAGGTGGGATAGAAAATAAATAAAAAAAATAACTACTGAGAAGCTCATCACCAGAACTGGACTTCTTGTGCTCCTCTGCCAGCCCTGGCAACTAGAGTACTGTATAGATTATAGATAAAACCTCCATATGGGGAGGCAGCTCATCTTCAGGACTAAAAGGGAGAGGCAGATGTATTTATTTTTAATTAAGCATTCCTTTTTAATTAAGCATTCCTATTTCTTCCTCAAAACCACCCGCAGCTCCCATCACTGCATCTAGTGGCAAGGAGTTCCAAAGGCCGTCTTCTGCTTCATATTAAGAAACTCTTCCTAATGTCTTACACACTTCTCTCCCGTTTTTCCCGTGTGGATGTGCAAAAAGATTCAGATGGTAAGCACCCCGACTTTTAAAGGCACAAGAACTGAACAACCTCGGGGAATTTGGCAAGAGTGCTGGTTCCAAGCGCGGGCGAGGCATGGTCGTTTCCTTTCCCCGGGACGTGGGGCATGCTGAGAATCGAGTCCAGCCGACGCGTCCCCCCTTACCCAGTTCGGAGGGCTGGTCAGCCGAGTCCCCGGCTCCGCACCAGAGCGTCCCGGGAAGCGTCCAGCCCCGCCGGGTCCGCGGGCGCGCCTGCGCTTCCTGCCCTCCCGCGGGCGCGGGCGCTACGCTGCTTGCCGCGGCCGGGGCTCCCTTGCAGCCGCCTTTCCGCGCTTCCAAGGCGCCCAACTCTCTCTGCAGCTCCGGCCCCCAGGAGGCGCGCACCAAGGGGCCGCGGAGCCGCTCCGGCGCGCAGAGCTCCAGGTAGCGGCGGGTAAGCGCCGGCTCCGTCCGCCAGGCGCACTCCAGCAACTGCCCGCTGCGCGCGTCCCAGAGGCTCTGCACCAGGACCGTCGGGGGCCCGTCGGGGCGCAGCCACAGGAAGCTGAGCAGCCGGGAGCGGCCCCCGGTGGCCCTCGTGTGACAGGCGGTGTTAGCTTCGGTCCAGGAGCCGCGAGCGCGGGGCAGCGCCAGGCCGAGGGCCAGCAGCAGCAGCAGCACGCGCGCGGAGAAAACCATGGCCGCGGCGGACCAAGCCCCGCAGGAGCCGCGAAGCCGGCAAGGAATGAATGGGGAGCTGCTCCAGGCGGCTCTTTTTTAAACGAGGGGTGGGCGCGGCCGCAAAGCGAACCTGGGATTGGACGGCTCTGACAACGCCACCCGTAGAGCCACGCCCCCCTCGTTCCCACGCTCGCCTTCGGGCCGCGCAAAACCGGGAGTCCCCGCTGCACGCTCAGCTCCCGCCGGCGGAGGTCGCCCCTTGTCCTGCGGGGGTGTCGGGCCCCTCTGCGTCCAGCAATTAGATGGGGCGCCTGGCGAGCAAAACCGCACCGAGCCTTGTCCTTCGCTTCCCCTCTTGTCCACCAGAACACGGCGGCATGTGCCTCCTGTACAGGAGGGGTGACTCAAAAAATAGATTAGAGCGGGTGAGGTGCGAGTTGCCTTTCCAGCCGTCAGAGGCCTCTGAAATGCGCTAAGTGCGCAGGCAAATCGGTCCTCTGTCCGAAGCAGGTGGACTGCCTTCGAAGCTGGAGGGTTTGCTCCTAACTAATGCCCAGCCCCTAGGCCTGCGTTTGTGTAAGTGGTGTATTAAAAGACAAATGTACGTCTTAAAACAAGCACTGCACAACTACATGCTATCCTGCAAAACAGTTTTCCCAAGAAACTCGTAAGCAGGTGGGCCATGCTAAAAAGAATAAAATAAAATTGAACAGCAGCCTGGCTTTTAATAAATGGGCAAATTAATTGGTTAGACCTATTTGCATTTTACAGAGCCTCCCTCGTCGCCTTCTCTTATGGAAAGGGACGCTTGCCTCTTCCAGAAGCCACAGACAGGCCTCGTGTACGTTTCCACAGTACACAACCAGGGCATTTGAAAGCCTAGCAGCGGCATATCCCCTCCTGCTACCCCTGGTTTTAGCCTCCCTTGGTGAACCCGCGGCGCGAGCCCAGCCTCTTCGCTTGGGGTCTTGTGCAAAGCCAGGACGCCGCCAGCCATGGGGTGTGTGTGTCAGTGTGTCAAGTGTGTGGTGCAAACACGGCCTCACCATTAAGGAGGCGGCGAGGGGAGCAGAGGGCTCAGGGGTACTTCTTTGGAAAGTCATTTTAGGCTGCTGGTACGCGGGACCCCGTCTCGCCTCCGCTCCGCCAGCTACCTTCTCCGTTTCCTGTTACTCACAAAGGCCGGGTTGACTCATCCCCATCACCCGATGGTGATGCCTGAGAAAAGGCCCGCCCAGCCCACGCCGAAGCCGGCAAGGCGGGGGTGGGGAGGGCAAAAGCCCGAGAGCGAATCTCACGCAAAAGGAGCCTGCGGATTGGCTAACGGACATGCGATGATCGCGGCGGCGCCTGCGCGGGATCCCTTTTCCAGGGAAGCCCGTGTCTGTTTGCCGATAGAAGCGGATCTCTGATGGGGCCAAGTAGGGAATTCCCCACTGGTTCTTCAGTTCGATGAATGAGAATTTGCCTTTGAAATCTCTTTCCAGGCGGAGAATTTCAGGGAAATTTTTGGTGGTCCAAGTCTCTTAAGCCTTACATAATACAGCCCCCTACACCCCCCCCCGCAGGTTTGCAGCTTCCCAGCCCTCCATTCAGTCCCGCCGAGAGACATCAGAAGGGGCTATCCTGGAGGAGCTTTTTCAGTCAGGGTCCTGGAAAACAACCATTAAGGGGGAGACCTGCCCTGCAGAGATTGGGCGGGGGGATCCTCCCTCTTGTTTCCTTACCCATAGATCAGGTGGAGAGTTCTGAAAGGCCACCTGTGTCCAGCTGTCACCTGTGCAAGGGCCAGGGTGCAGATCCTGGAACCCCGATTCACTGCCATGTGCATTTTTTTTAAAAAAAATTCAACAGGAGTCTCTCCCTAAGACCCTCTGAGGACTGAAGGAAAGGGAGAAAGATGCCAAGAAAAAGTCCGTGCTGAAATATCACAGTAAACCTTAGCCACGAGGTAGAGAGAACATTCTCTCTTAACCACTAAGAGAGAACTACTGAGAGTGGGGGTCCCAAGAAACCCCCCTGTCTCAGCTCCAATCCCAGGAACTCAGAGCTAGAGCCATGGATTCTAGTGCAGCTGCTGCCAGGCTGGGGTTCTTGGCAACGCTCCCTAGCAAATGCTTCGCAGAAGTCTCGTCACCTCAGCAGCAACACACAGCGACTTTGTTTAGTTTATAAGGTAGCCTGCTTTCTACTTTCTGCCCAGCAAGATGGCAGCACCTAGAGAGTGTTCACTTAGCTGGAAAGATCAAAAAGGTTTGGATCTCTCTAGTCCAGAGCTTTCCAAACTGTGTGTCGTCGTTAGTGTGTCGGCTGCAGTATCTGGGTGTGTGGCGGCAGTTGCTGCCTCCGAGCCCTGCCAGGATTCCGCGCAGGTCCTAGTGCCTGCCTGGTGCCCTGCTGTAAGTGTGTGTCACGAAATGATGCATGTGTGTCACCAACATGAAAAGTTTGGAAAGCTCTGCTCTAGTCCTTGGATGGAAGACCAGCAGGAAAAGCATCATGGGAGAAAACCAGGGCAAGCCGTTTCTGTTCTGTTGCCAAGAAAACCGCACGCTTGTGTCCACGAAGGTAACAGGAGCAGAACACAACTCAGAGGACACTTGACGATTAAGCTTTTTTTCTTTTCCTCCTTTTCTGCATATAAGAATGTTTTTTAAAAACTATCCGTGGTGGGGGAAGGAACGAAATGTCTTGTTTAGTCCTGCAGGGCTAGAATTGCAATTGGCAGGAGCTTCCAGAAGTCTTAATTTTTATTTTTAGTTTGCATCGTCTTCCCCAACCCAGCTAGTATACATTCTAGAAAGTGCAGTGACCAAAAACTGGAGGGGTATCAAAGACTCCTCCCCATCCTCCAAAGAGGTCACAGCAACCTAACATGAATGAGGCCCACCCCCACTGCTCAAGCCAGAGTCCAAATTAAGACGGATGTTTGCTGGGCTCTGCTTGAAGGGAGCCCACAACCTCTTCGGGTTATTAGTTTAGCCACTGAACTGCTCTTACTTTTCCCGGCATTCCACAGGAATTTGCTGTTCCGTAATTTGAGGTTCTATTCCTATGTTTCTCAACCTTGGCTGTTTTAAGATGTGTGGACTTCAACTCCCAGAGTTCCCCAGCCAGCATAGAATTCTGGGAGTTGAAGTCCACACATCTTAAAACGGCCAAAGTTGAGAAACACTGTTCTATTCTGTTCCCTGCACGATGGAACAAGAGAAAAGAGGTATTGACTGTCTTCTGTGGAACATCCTTCTTGGAATTTGGAGAGGGCTATCATACTCCAACTCAGTCTTCCCTTTTCAACAGCAATGTATTCATGTGGCTACCTTCTTGACTTTTTTGACCCCTCTGCAGACACCCCTGCTTCTCAAGAACATTCCCAGCTTCTTCCAACTCTCTTCATAGGATGCGTTTTATAACCCCCTGATCTTCCTTATTGCTGTTGTATGAAGATGTTCCCATTTCTCTGAATCCTTCTGGAAGAGGAGTGCTCAAACCCTTGCGGCAGAGCCTGGCAGAATAAGGTGGAATGGTTCCTTCCTATGATCGGGACGTTATGTTTCTGCTGATGCAGCCTAAGATTCTATTCGCTGTTTTGCAGACACATCATACCACTGACTTAGATGCAGCTTGTCATCCTCACAACAATCCTGTGAGAAAAGTTAGATTGAGGCAGGGGGGTGGGGGGGAGGACTAGCAAATGTCACCTACTGAATTTCAGGGCTTATTGAGATTGTTAATTTCCTGACTCTTTAATACTTGTAAATACGCTGCTGCTCTCTCTGTTTCTCTGTCTCGGCTTCTCTCAATCACACTCTGATCCACAAATACAGTATAATTAACTTAAACTGCTCACTGCTGCAAGATCTTGGGCTTGGTGGTTTCAAAAGGGATGCAATTATTAACTGTGACGTATAGAACCTTCATGTTCAGGAGTGATATATCTCTGTATATCACTTGCCAGGAGACAGATGGCAGAAGCAAGTTTATTTTATTTTTTTATTCATTTTATTCAGTTTGTACCCGCCTGACTCCCAACAACTCTGGATAGTTCACATGAAAATATGAAAGTGATAAAACGATAAAAGCAATAAAAGAAGAAACCCAAAAAACAAAAATGGCAAAACTGGGGAGCAACAAAACACTCACCCCTTCTCAGAGGGGGCTTCACTCCCCCTTGCCAAGGAGCTGGATGAAGAGCCAGGTTTTCTGGGCTCTCCAGAACACCATCAGGGTGGGGGGCCACGCGGTTCTCGGGGGGAACCCCATTCCAGAAGGCTGGTGCTGCAACAGAGAAGGCGCACTTCCGAGGCCGATAAATGGCCTTGTTTAATCAAAGGAACCTGGTGCGTGCCAACCCTGCCAGGTCAACGTGGCCGGGCAGATACGAGGTCGCTTACAAGGCAGTGAAAATCCTCTGGGCTTAATTCAACAGATGAGACTGTGTGTTTTCTGTGTATCATATGAGTGTCTGCAGTCTCAACAGATGGCTGCAAAACATGCATATTTTAATAGTTAGTTAGGTCAAGTGGATACATTGAGAGCTCTTGTTCCACTGCAGAGCAAAAGTCATGGCAAAAGCAGAGCCAGGGGACTTTAAGCGAGATAAGCAGCTCGACTTTCTTGGCTCTGCTTCCAGAAATTCCTTATTCCACCCTGACAGCCCAAGCGGGTGCTTGGATGGGAAGGTCAAGGTCAAGGTCAAGGTCAATGTAAATGCCACCTGCACCTGGCAAAGGGAATTTGGTGATCAAGATTTACGATCTTGGGGAGCCCCCAAATCTTCTTTCTCTGCAGGCAAGGAACATCTAAATAATAGCTTCCTTCTGCTGGGCTTGATAGAAATTGGCCATTAGACATCAAGACCATCAAGACCTGTGATGGTCTTGTATGCTGTGAATAAAAGGATAGGTGGACTGAGTTATTCTTTTCATCTCAAACAGATTGCATCTCCCCAGAGGCTGTCAGCTTCCTCCTAGGAAGCCACCCAGATTCTCAGCCTTGATCTGCTACGGGATGTGCTGCAAAAGCTAAATTTAAAAGGAAAGCAGAAGACAGGCTCGAAAAGACTTCAAAGCAGGGTTCCCCAACTGTTGCATGCCAAATGAGGAATCCCTCTGTCTTCTGTGAACGAACGTTTCTCAAGCCCAAAGCCTCATTCGGGGGGCCAGACACTCTCCTACAGCCTCACCACGCTGGAACCATTTTCTTTGCTAGGGCAGCTTCAGCTAAAGAACGTGTTTCTTAAGTGCTAAAAGGAGGCTTTGGCTGGGCCTTTCCTAGAGCAGGGCTGGCGGCTCTGGGCCTCCTCCTGTTACCGGCAGCCCAGCTGCACAACAGGTAGAGCCTAGAGGAGCTGAAGTCCAGCAACACCCAATGGCTCACAGCATCCCCAGAGGACGCTCTCTGGGCCTGGGAACGTGGCGCCCTATTTGAGGGGCCAAAGGCTGGCCCAGAAGTGTGCAAGTCTGGTTTATCTGCAAATCAGGGCAATGCTATGCAGATAAAGCGGAGTGCACCTTCTCTGGACAGGGAGGCTGTTTATTTATTTGCTGCTGTGTTTGTTTTCGTTGTACCGACTTGGATTCCGCTGCAAGAAAAGTTGCTCTGTGTTCAGCAGGCTGATTACGTGGCGCTTTGGAAGATAATAGCTGATAACGTATCAGAGCAGAAAGGATTGTGTTGGCTAGGAGGAGCTGTTCAAACCTTGGGTGGTTCTCAGACGGGAAAGGTGCCGGCCTTTTGCCTCGTTGCACCTACTGCTGTACCGGAAGATGCAACTGGGGCCGGCTGCGCTCCCACCTTTTTTTTGTTTTTTGGCAGCCAGGCGGGGCCCGCCAAGGTGTCCCTTCCCAATGCAGCAGGTTTGTACCTGGAGGGGGCTGCCCGTCGTGTTCGACTGAGAGGGGTCCTCTTCCTGGGCAAATCAGGACATCTCTTCCCTTTTAAAAAAAACACCAGGCTTGTGATTGTGTTGGGAATCCCTAACGGCCAGGCACATCGTGTTTAAAGAGCCCCTCCTCAGGAAGCCGAACCATCCGACCTAGAAGGGAAAGAATTTAATGCAACCCCCAAGGTTGCAGCTGGGGAATATTGCTCAGAAAATATTGCCGGGAAGCTAGTCTAGGTGACCTTCAAGATCCTTTTCATCTGTAATTGTAAGGAATGGAGCTAGTGAGGGAGGAACCCAGACTAGACCCTTACCTCATCCTATCTCCCTGCGGGGAAGAGAAAATATCCACTGCCTTGGAAATACGGGAGGACAAAACCGAAACCCTGGACAGAGGGCCCCGGTGGCTGGGCCCCGCAAGGGACAAATTCTTGTCTGCTGGGGCTTCATTCTGGCAAGCCAGTTCCTGACCAGGTGTTATTCCACATTTTATTAATGACCCGGTGATGGGACTGAAGGGCTGCTTATCAGAGAACAGCATTCACAGGAGTCCCGCACTGTGACATGGGGAGGGCTTTACACAAGGATAATCACACCGTGAGCTCACCCCATGGAGGGAGAAGGGATTTGAGACACTGCTGCCAAGGCCTAACAAAGGGCTTCTTGCAGAAGAGGCAGCCAGCGGGATCTCTTGCTCAGCCCCAGGCCGGCCACAGGGAAGGCTGGGTGGGGATCAGGTTTAATCTCCCTGTAGGGGCCCCGCAGTCACACCTCTCCTGGCTCCTGAGAAGGCAACGTTGATCACACTAGGCTGGCACCATCCAGGCTGACCTATAGAGTTGCGGGGGGGGGGGGGGGGGGAGCAGCTCCTCCAGGGCTAATTAAACACAGCCATCTCTTCTGCCCAATTGCCTTAAGTGGCAAGAGCTGGAGAGGCCTCCTTCTTCTCTGCCACTTAAGGGGGTTTAAAGGGCTGCAGTGCAGTTTCCTTGGGGAACCAGGATGCTCTCGGAAAGCCAACCGGGGGGCGGGGTGGGGTGAGAGCTTTGTACCACTTTCTCCTCTGCAGAAATAAGAGCACGTTAGAAAAGATGCACAGGGGTGGAATTCCATGATCATGTCTGCAGAGATCATTGTGGCATTTCACCCATGCAGGGCATTTTACGGCTGAGATCAGTGGCTTGTGGGATGGGCAAGAAACGACCACTGTCTTCATATCCTGCTTACGGGAAGGAGTGGAAGAGAATTCTGCCATCCGTCCTGCTAAGAGTAAAATACTGAAGGGGACTGACACACCAATGGTTACCAGGAGAGGAGGAGACGCTCTGGATAACCATCTTTCTGGGATGCTTCAGCCTGAGCTATTGATTGATTGATTTAGAACATTTATATAGCCACTCATCCTACATACATAATTCTGGGAGGCTAACAGTAATCCACAAGAAAGTAATTTGGTAACATCTCTATAAATGGAAGCAAAAACAGGATTAAAATAATCCTAATACAGTAATCCAAGCACCGTATATCAAGCTCACAATGCAAACCACACCTATGTTGCACAAAAACAACAACAGATGAAGCTTTGATTGCACCATTGCAGGCACCATAATGACTTTTTTAACCACACCTTGGCATCACATACTGGCATCATGTGAAAACCGCCCAGAGTCCCCTTTGGGGGAGATGGTGCGGTGATAGAAGTTGAAGGATAAATAAATAAATAAATAAACCTCAGTTAACCAAGCCCGTGAAATAGGTGGAAGAAACTGTATGTAGAGAGTAAGAAAGATGACCTTGATGGAGTTATGCCAGCTCCATTGCCAAGGTGATGAGGGGCAAAACTTATTTTAAGTTCTCAACAGACACATAATATGCGGAAGAGGCTCAGACAACACCTCTCTAATTCACATGGGTATAAGAAGGGGAGGAGGTATAGCAAAACCACACTTGCAAGTTTCTGTTATTATATCCACTCTCAATAAAAGTAGTTTTAGCCTTCCTGTGGAGTTGATTGTTTGGTCTGGTCTACGTGGTGGGGCTGACACTGTAGGCCCATCTGCTGAGGGTCATTTGAAAGCAGGAGCAAATGGCAAAGAGCATGAAGAGAAAGAAAAATAGTGTTCCTCTGAAGCTAAGAGAAAGGGGAAGGATGTATCACAGATCTAAAATGAAAGTGGTGGGTCTTCTGGAGTGGAGTGGATGGATATGGAAATAAAAGGCAGGCCTTCTCTTCCTCTTTGACTTGTAATCAAAGTCAGTTGCACATGGGGCTGTTTCTTTAAGGATCTTTTTTTCTGAGAAACAGCATTTAGGAAGTTACATGCATTACAGTTCTCACATAATCTCATTCCTCACCCTCTCTCCCTTGCCCAGTCCTTTATTTCTTGCGGGGGTGGGGGGGAGATATTCCTTTTACCTGCTGCCACCCAGCAACCCTGCAAAACCGCCCACCAAACAAAATCAAAGGGAACTCCCCCCCCATAGAGAAGTGGGGGTCTAAGTCTGAAAGCATGAATTGCTGTCACTGAGACTGTTGTGGGTGTGAGTGAAAGCAGGAATCCACAGGTTGGTGATAGCTGCTTGTTATGCCCCAGTGATAATCGAAGAAGCAAGGACGAGTTGCATCACATTCTGAATGAATGACATCCAAGGGAAAAAATTATTCAGCTGATGACCTGAATGGATGGGTAGGAATCAGACAAGAGAGAGCAGCGAAAGTGACGGGCCCACTTGGAGATGGCAGAATTAACGAGAAAGGTGATGGCTTAGAAAAAGATCTGTTTGGAATACATAGTTTTAAGTGTAAGTCTGTTCATATGCCCAGATGGCAAAAGAATGAATATAAATCTAAAGGCATGATTGATTTGATTGTTTATGATGAAAGAGATAATTAGTGAAGGGTTCAAGGTGATGGGAGGCTCTGAATGTGAGTCAGACCTTTTATTTATTTTTGGTAATGTCAAGAGGCAATTCTGGGGGAAAATGGATATGGAAGAAAAAGAAAAAGTGAAAGAAACTCATAGAATGTAAGAGTCATACAATGCAAGGGTTGAAAGGGACCTTGGAGATCAGAATCTACTACTACAGCACCCCCACAGAGGGCCACCCAGCCTCTGTTGAAGCACCCCAGTGTAGGAGAGTCCACCACCTCTTGAAGCAGCTTCTTCCATCGCTGAACAACTCTTACTTCCTGATCTCCAACTGGAATCCCCTTTCTTGTAATTTAAACCTGTTTCTTGTCCCTCAACAATTCTGGCCTGTCTTCTACACGACATCCTTCAGATACTGGAAGAGAGCTATCATGTCTCCCTGCAAACCTCTCTTCTCCAGGCTAAACATACCCGATGTCTCCAACCATTCCTCTTAAATTTTGCTTCCAGCCCCCTTCTCATCTTGGGTGCTCTCCTCTGAACTCTCTCCAGTTTGCCAATGTCATTCCTAAAATGTGGTACCCAGAACAGGATGCGAGGCGTGCTAGGTGTGATCAGACCAATGGAGAACAAACAGGAACAGTTCTCTTGCTTTGACATATACTTCTGTCCATGCAGCCTAGGATTACATTGGCCTTTTTTCCAGCTTTATCACACTTCTGATCCTCCAAGAGACCCACATCTTTTACACAGCCTGCTCCCTCTATCTTATTCTTGTACTTTTGCTTTTTCCTCTCCAAAGGTAGGACTTTGCAAGTGTCCTTGTTGAAATTCATTTTGCTGATTTCTGGCTATTGTTCCAGCTTGTCAAGGTCCTCCTGAATCTTGACAGAGTCCTCTGTGTCATCTTACCTTTGTGTCATCTTCAGATTTGATAATCATATTTTCTAATCCATCCAAGTCATTTGTAAATATGTAGAAGTACATATTCCCAGGGCCTAGAACCAGAACTGGACTTCAGCTGGAGCCACTGACATACACTTATTGGTAGAATTGTTCGACCAGCATAGCCCAACCTACGTTTTACGCTCTTTCAGAAAACTTCAGGGGAGGTTTTGTTGAATGCTTTGCTGATGCCCTGCTTTGCTATGTCCGCCGCATTCCTGTGGTCAGTTAAGCTGGCTGCTCTACCAAAAAAGATTGGCTTGGCCCAGCCTGACTTATTCCTGACAAACTTGTGCAGGCACACCGTCTTGGGAACTGCAGAGATAAGCAGTGCTTGTGGTGATGTTAGAAGTATGTTGGTTGGAGTCATGAATGTGTGTGCGTAATTTTGTATGGAGATGATGCAATGTGTATAAATCTGTCTGTCTGCTTGCCCGTCTGTCTATCTGCCTGTCTACCTACCAACCTGCTCATCTGATTCATTGTAGGAGGAGAGTCGTGCTAGCCAAAAATCAGGAGGAGTCTGTAACATCTTTTCTGATGAACACATTTTACTAAAAGGCCAAAGTTTATGCCTTTTAATAAAAATTGTTGGTTGGGAAAGGTGCTACCAGGTTCCTTCTGATTTCTATTTGGTTAAGTACACTAAACTTCTATTTTTTAGAAAAAGATTTGCACTTAAAAAGTTTGTGTTTATTTTGGTGCACATTTCACTTAACATGCATTTTCTTTGCAAAACTACACAGCTTTTGCAACACTTTCTCCTTACATAATGCATTTTTGTTCATTAATATCATGAACATATGTTTCATTTTGTACGTGTCCATGTTTTCCCTTAATATACTGTACATTTTAAAACAAAACTGGCAAAGCACATTGCAAAATTTAGAGAACTGTGATGCAGACAATAGCTTGGTTCCCGTTTTGCATTTCAAAAGCACCAAATGGGAAAATGTAGATTTCTCACCTATCCATAGTGTGATTTTGCTCCTAAGGCTTTGATGCTTCTGCAAGATCCCCGTTTCTCTCCAACTTGTTCAGTCCCCTCTCTCATGGGCTGGTTGGCTATATTTATAGCTCGCTTTGATAGTTGATGTACACCTGATGTACGTGATACTCCCCTCAGTTTTATTCTAACCCTGTGAGGTAGGTTAGACTGACTAAGCTATTACTGTTTTTATCATAGTTTGCTGTACAAGCCATAGTGGAGAAGTTCATGCATGGTATTAAGCCATTATGAGCTATAATGGCGGGGCACTCACAATATCTGCTAAGCCCAAATCAAACAAACCACGTTTATCTAACCATTAGGCCACCCAGGGTTTCCTATTTCCAAGTTTTCCCTCCTTCCTCCCCCTTTTGCCCTATTTTTGCCAGTTCAGACTGCCTGAGTTGATTGTTGGAGACAGACTAGGAGGATTTCTCCTGCCTTTTAGAATCTCATAAAAACTCTATTTGAACTCCCTATGCAGACAAAATATTTGCAGTGCTCTTACTCAAAATTTCTCTCTCAGCACTTCCTTGTAAGCTCAAAACAAGGGGCTCTTGATGCTGGAGAATTACTCAGCTTATGTGATTTCAGATTTTACCGGAGCATGTCTCCAGCAAGAATTACGGTTTTAGAGTATCCAGCTTGAGTATATAACTCTCTGCAGTCTTTGGATAACCAAGGAGAAGCTTTTTTGCTTCCCGCTCCCACAGATTAATTCTTCCCACGCTGACAGAACATTCAATCCCAAATCTGTGTAGACGGAAAGGTGGATTATCTCTGGGGCATTATCTTTGTAATTCTTCCACAATAGGGACTTAGTTCACTCAGGCTGTTTTCCCACACTGCACTAAACCATGGCTTGATTAACCATGTCCTCTGAATAAACTACAGGTGGCTGTTTCCCCACAGGCCCCTAAACTCCAAACCATGGTTCCCCCTCATACTGGGGAGGTTCACGGGAGAAACCACTGGGCCACAAACCGGCCAATCACATTTTGGCTTAATACGTTGTGAGCCCAATTTTTCGCTGGCTATTGTGAAAAACTGAATTGACATGAAGGGAAAACCCTGCCTTAAAAATCGAAAGAAAATATCATGATAATATTTTTCTCTCTCTCTGAATTACCGGCAACAATAATCGTTATAGAGCAAGAAGACTGACTTGTGATAATAAAGTTAGCCTCCAACACCAACAGCAACGGCGGCCGCTTTGTTCGGCCAGAGGAACCTTCCTCTCTGCCCCTTTGGGGACCAGGGCTGGTGGCGCTGGCCCCCTGCAGCGTGGCCCTCATCAGCGGAGAAGGGATGCCCAGCGGGCCTGCAGGTTCTTCCAGGTGGCCGTGAAGGCCCAAGGAAGCTCGCAGGGGCCCTTATCTCCGACTTGTGCTTATCACTTGAGAGCCTCCGCTGAGGTGGCAAGAAACCAACGATCAGTGGCAGAGCCAAGTCCAGAGTCCGGGCCCTGGATGTGACATGGCTCCTGTGCTGTGGTCCTCAGCATCACCTGAGGGTGTGATAAAGGTCTCTTTGTTGCCTTGTCACTCAAAACTGGACAGGAGATGCCTGCTGGAATCTGACCCCAATTGCTCCATTCAAACTTCATTGCTCTGGGAGGGAAGTGTTTACAAATAACGGGGGGGGGGGGGGGGGACGGGACCCTTCCCTCTGGAGCTTGCTGTTTTATCTGTGTTTACTTAGGATCCTCAAAAAGAGGGCTGGAACTTTTAAATCTCCACCCCCCAAAGTGGTGGGTGGCATCTTCAGCTGTAAGGTGGGCTGAGCCAATTGGACTGCCCTTTTCTCTTCACAGCAGGTTGCACCATGAATGTTGTGCCTGGTCTCAAAGAGCGCCTGCATCCTGCTTCAGGCAGCAGCTGATCCAAAACTGAACCAAAGTTTAGATGTGCTGTGGTTGCTTATCTGCACAAGCATCTAGCAATGTAATTGCTAAGTAAAAGTAATGTAAAACGTAAGCTTTGCAAACATTTGACGATACACTTCAGGCTGCAATTCAAAGCACTGGTTCTGGTTACCTGGAAAGTCCACAATGTCTTTGCTCCCGTTCAGAGTACTTGCTTCAGCCCAACCGGATATCCTGCTGCCCCTTGGAAGAGGAATATGCCTGGCTTCTCAAACAAGCAGAGCTGTATAATAGCTGGGCTGCCAGTATTACTTGATGGCAGCAAAGCATTAGAGCAGGGGTGTCCAGCCTGCGGCCTGCGGGCCACATGCGGCCCTGAACAGCTAGCAATGCGGCCCGGCCCGGCCCAGTCCAGAATGAGCCTCCTGTCCCCACCACCACGCCAGACTATGGAAGAGGCTGGCATGGCACGAAAGGGGAATCTGAGCCGGAGCTGCCAATTGGAGGCAGCCCGGAAGAAGCCCCTCCACCAATTAGCGCGTGGCAAAGGAGGGCGGAGAGGCGCGAAATTCAAAGATATAAAGGGCCAGCGCAGCCAGTCATTACCTGCTGCCTGCGTGCGCCGAAGAGAGCTACCTCCGCGCCACGTGTAGCCCTGGACCCGAGCCAAGGGCCGACGACGCCGACTCCTCCTCTGCGCCAAGCCCTGCTGCCACCGCAGAAACCCTTCCAGGCGCCAGCCCAGCTCTTGCCTTGCCGCCGGTTCCTGCCCAGAGCCCTGTCACCGCCTTCCCGGTCCTCGGAAGCGCCACGTGGGTGAGCGCCGTGGCCCTGCCCCCCTGCCCCGCGATAGTCAGTGCCCGCATTGATTTTCTTGTTTTAAATATTCTTAAGAGGGATATTGTATATTTTATGTTATATTATATTATTTTATTATATATATATATATATATATATATATATAATATACATTATATAATATAGTAGATATTTATATATTATATATAATATAATAAATATATAAACATAATAAATATATATTTATATTTATAATATACATTATATAATATAATATATATTTATATATTATATATAATATAATAAATATATAAACATAATAAATATATATATTACATATATTTATTATGTTATATTTATATTATATATTAAAATATATATTATATATTTTACGGGCGGCCCAAGACAATTCCTCTTCACTCAATGTGGCCCAGGGAAGCCAAAAGGTTGGACACCCCTGCATTAGAGGTTTTTGTATCTCTCTGCTGCCATCTATTGGTCACCCACGCTTTGGCAACCCAGAGAAGGTCTGCTGAAGCCAGCAACAGCTAGGAAATTCCTTTTTTATACAATTACGAGCTTTAGCAGTTCTTCTTGGTGGTTCCCTACTATTGAGGCTCCTTGTGGAAAGGGATGGGGTTGCAAAAGAGCCTAGATGAACCTGATTAGCTGGATCCCTGGATGTGGACAGAGAGAGATTTAGCTGCTCTTGCAGATGACCTCCACTGCAATCTTTTTTTAAAAATTATTATTAAAGCGTTATTAATGTTTTCAAAGTATAATTAAAATACAAAATATAGAGTACAAAACATATAGAAGACTAAAAAGAAACAAGGAAAACTAAAACAGTGCAGGAATAGATAGAAAAACATAAAAGACTAGTGACTTCTGACCTTTTTCAACACAGATATAAAAGCATATTTAAAAAGTTAATCTCTTACTATTAATTAAACATTTTGTAACATTATTTCTCCAAAATAAAACCATTTAATCATCAAAAGCCAAAATCAGAACTTCATTTTTTTCAATTACAAGCAAATAGTCCAAAAACGGCTTCCAAATAGAAACAAATCCAGTTACGGTATTTTCTCCTGTCAGTGCTGTCAGTTTAGCCATTTGTGCCAGTTCCATTAACTTAATCATCCAATCCTCCATTGAAGAAATTTGTGAATCCTTCCATCTTTGAGCATATAAAAGTCTTGCTGCTGTTATCATATGTAAGAACAGAGTCCCAGGCTGCTCCTTAAACTGTTGATCCATCAAACCCAAGAGAAACAGCTCTGGTTTCAGTTGTAAGTCCACTTTGAGAATCTTTTGAATAATAGTACATATTTGATCTCCAGCAAAGGAGATCGTTACTTTGTCGTGGTGCTGGAGCTTGAGCACCTCAATGAAACCATGAGCTAAACCATGAAGGGACACCCAAGACGGGAAGGTCGTGGCAGAGAGGTCAGACTAAATACAATCCCTGGGGAAGGTAATGGCAACCCACCCCGGTATTCTTGCCGTGAAAACTAAATGGATCAGTACAACCAGAGATATGTCGGTATACCATTGGAAGATGGGACTCCCAGGTCAGAAGATGGTCAAAATGCTACTGGGGAGGAACAGAGGATACGTTCAACTAGCCCCAGACGTGATGACGCAGCTAGCTCAAAGCTGAAAAGACGGCTAGCGGCCGACGGTGCTGGTGGTGAACGACGAATCCGATGTTCTAAAGATCAACACACCATAGAAACCTGGAATGTAAGATCTATGACCCAGGGCAAATTGGATGTGGTTATTGGTGAGATGCCAAGATTAAACATAGACATTTTAGGTGTCAGTGAACTGAAATGGACTGGAATGGGCCACTTCACATCAGATGACCACCAGATCTACTACTGTGGACAAGAGGACCACAGAAGAAATGGAGTAGCCTTCATAATTAATAATAAAGTGGCTAAAGCAGTGCTTGGATACAATCCAAAAAACGATAGAATGATCTCAATTCGAATTCAGGGTAAGCCATTTAACATCACAGTGATCCAAATATACGCCTCAACCACAGATGCTGAAGAAGCAGAAGTAGATCAGTTCTATGAGGATCTGCAGCACCTACCTGGATAATACGCCAAAAAGAGATGTTATTTTCATTACAGGAGACTGGAATGCTAAGGTGGGTAGTCAAACGACACCTGGAATTACAGGCAAGCATGGTCTGGGAGAACAAAATGAAGCAGGACATAGGCTGATAGAATTTTGCCAAGACAACTCACTGTGCATAACAAACACTCTCTTCCAACAACCTAAAAGACAACTTTATACATGGACTTCACCAGATGGTCGACACCGAAAACAGATTGACTACATCCTTTGTAGCCAAAGGTGGCGGACATCTATACAGTCGGTAAAAACAAGACCTGGAGCTGACTGTAGTTCAGATCACGAACTTCTTATTGCAAAATTTAGAATCAGACTAAAGAGAATAGGGAAGACCCACAGATCAGTTAGATATGAGCTCACTAATATTCCTAAGGAATATGCAGTGGAGGTGAAGAATAGATTTAAGGGACTAGATTTAGTAGATAGGGTCCCGGAAGAACTATGGACAGAAGTTCGCAACATTGTTCAGGAGGCGGCAACAAAAAACGTCCCAAAGAAAAAGAAAACCAAGAAGGCAAGATGGCTGTCTGCTGAGACACTGGAAGTAGCCTAAGAAAGGAAAGCAAAAGGTAACAGTGATAGGAGGAGATATGCTCAATTAAATGCAAAATTCCAGAGGTTAGCCAGGAGAGATAAGGAATTATTTTTAAACAAGCAATGTGTGGAAGTGGAAGAAGACAATAGAATAGGAAGGACAAGAGACCTCTTCCAGAAAATTAGAAACATCGGAGGTAAATTCCAGGCAAAAATGGGTATGATCAAAAACAAAGATGGTAAGGACCTAACAGAAGCAGAAGAGATCAAGAAAAGGTGGCAAGAATATACGGAAGATCTGCATAGGAAGGATAATAATATTGGAGATAGCTTTGACGGTGTGGTCAGTGAGTTAGAGCCAGACATCCTGAAGAGTGAGGTTGAATGGGCCTTAAGGAGCATTGCTAATAACAAGGCAGCAGGAGACGACGGTATCCCAGCTGAACTGTTTAAAATCTTGCAAGATGATGCTGTCAAGGTATGCATGCCATATGCCAGCAAATTTGGAAAACACAAGAATGGCCATCAGATTGGAAAAAATCAACTTATATCCGCATACCAAAAAAGAGAAGCACTAAAGAATGTTCAAACTATCGAACAGTGGCACTTATTTCACATGCCAGTACGGTAATGCTCAAGATCTTGCAAGGTAGACTCCAGCAATTCATGGAGCGAGAATTGCCAGATGTACAAGCTGGGTTTAGAAAAGGCAGAGGAACTAGAGACCAAATTGCCAATATCCGCTGGATAATGGAGAAAGCCAGGGAGTTTCAGAAAAACATCTATTTCTGTTTTATTGACTATTCTAAAGCCTTTGACTGTGTGGATCATAACAAATTGTGGCAAGTTCTTGGTGGTATGGGGATACCAAGTCATCTTGTCTGCCTCCTGAGGAATCTGTATAACGACCAAGTAGCAACGGTAAGAACAGACCACGGAACAACGGACTGGTTTAAGATTGGGAAAGGAGTACGGCAGGGTTGTATACTCTCACCCTACCTATTCAACCTGTACGCAGAACACATCATGAGACGTGCTGGGCTTGAGGAATCCAAGGCTGGAGTTAAAATCGCTGGAAGAAACATTAACAATCTCAGATATGCAGATGATACCATTTTGATGGCTGAAAGCGAGGAGGAGTTGAGGAGCCTTATGACGAAGGTGAAAGAAGAAAGTGCAAAAGCTGGGTTGCAGTTAAACCTCAAAAAAAACAAGATTATGGCAACCAGCTTGATTGATAACTGGCAAATAGAGGGAGAAAAAGTGGAGGCAGTGACAGACTTTGTATTTCTAGGCGCAAAGATTACTGCAGATGCTGACTGCAGCCAGGAAATCAGAAGACGTCTACTTCTTGGGAGGAGAGCAATGGCAAATCTTGATAAAATAGTTAAGAGCAGAGACATCATACTGACAACAAAGGTCCGCATAGTTAAAGCAATGGTATTCCCTGTAGTAACCTATGGCTGTGAGAACTGGACCATAAGGAAGGCTGAGCGAAGGAAGATAGATGCTTTTGGTGTTGCTTCAGGTGTTGGAGGAAAATTCTGAGAGTGCCTTGGACTGCAAGAAGATCAAACCAGTCCATACTCCAGGAAAGAAAGCCAGACTGCTCACTTGAGGGAATGATATTAAAGGCAAAACTGAAGTACTTTGGCCACATAATGAGAAGACAGGATACCCTGGAGAAGATGCTGATGCTAGGGAAAGTGGAAGGCAAAAGGAAGAGGCCGACCAAGGGCAAGATCGATGGATGATATTCTGGAGGTGACGGACTCAACCATGGGGGAGCTGGGGATGGTGACGGCCGACAGGAAGCTTTGGCGTGGGCTGGTCCATGAAGTCACGAAGAGTCGGAAGTGACTGAACGAATAAACAACAACAACATATTTGATTCCAAAATTTCTTAGCTTTTCCAGAAGTCCACCATAAGTGATACCTCTTATCCTCCTAAATTTTCCTTCACCTTGTAAACATTTCCAACAAACATTTGATACCCCATTGTAAACCTCCACTGGGATCTTGATGTGGGAGCGCAGCTCTCCTTATCTTGTTCGCTCTTTCAGTGGCTTTTGAGGCCATTGAAGTCAAGTCAATCTTTTCCAGTTCTCTTTTTAACTCCAAATCTCTAATTCCCATCTTCTTCTCTAAGAAATTGACTTTGTCCTTTGAGTATTTAACATCATTATCATTTTTTTCCAACTGTTGGCTCATTTTAGTATCCACAACTTCTGAGAGTCTATTCAAAAATTGAGTAACTTTGAGACAAAACTCATCAAAAATCAATTTAATTTCTTCCATGTTGTAGCGCCCTCTAGTGACCGAGAAAAATAGGTTCCATTCACAAAGCTAAAGTTATTTTGCCAGCAAGATAAAGTATCCAGGGACTATTATTTATGGAAATAGACCGATCAGCTTAGTAGAAAGTAATAACAAAGAAACTTTCCCACAGGAACAGAAGGGACAGATTTCAGCTCCACATACACAGATTCGTCAAAATAAGGGAAGTCTTCAACATTCCCTAAAACATAGCTTATTAAAAAAGCAATAAAAACAACAATCTTCACTTTCAATTTTACAATATATAAAAAAAGGCAAATTTCCAGATTAAAAATCCCCAAAAATAATGAAAATCTCCAAGAGGTTCAGCTTCTCTTAACAGTAAAAAGCCTCTCTTAAAAAACAAATAAACACAAAAATAAAGTGTCTTAGAAATGGAGTGGCCAGATCTAGAGTCTGTTTCTCAGCTCTTTTTGGAAAGTTAACAATAGATTAAGGGTCCAGATGGATTTGGAATTATAGTTTTGAATTAATTAGAAGAATTATTCCTGTGGGAAATGGCAATTGTTTGGGTTTTTTGAAGAAGAAACTTGATAATGGGACCTTGAAGGTTTGACACTAGAGGGAGTTAGAGGATAATACATTTGTTTTGTTAACCAAGAAATACAGACTGGAGCAAAAATCCCTAATAGATATTTTTGAATACTGATCTTCATAATTACTTGATATGATAGACAGAGCATGTGTCAATGAAGTTACAGAAGAAGAACAAGCTACAACGGATAATTTTGAAATTAATTTGAAGGTGGACTTAAATGTGTCAAGCAATGAGAAGGATATGGATAAAATGTGTACTGGATACACAAACAAAACTGATGGATGTTTCACTGTCTAAAGGAGATGTACAATTATTAAACCAGAAAAGCAATTTGGATAACTTTTTCTTACTGGATCTACAAAAGCACTCTGTTAAGGTCTTGAAGGACTTTATGAGAAGTGACCAAAAAAAAAAAAAAAGAGGGGGGAGCAAATTTTACTTATTGGATGTAAAAAGAAGTCTGTTAAAGTTTTGAAAGATTCTTTGAAAGCTATTAAAATTGTTTTTACTTACTGGGATGAAGGGGGAAGTTACTTCTTTTTTTCCCTTCCCCCCCCCTCTTTTTTCCGTTTTACACCTTTCCCCCTTTTTTGTATTTTTCTTTTTGTATTTTTTGTAGTTTGTATTAGCTGTTATTCTTTCTATTTGTAATTCTCAACAAATTGTTTGGAAAAAAATGCTGCTTTTACATAGGCAGGAAAATCCTGTCCCAGGACAAGGCTGCCAGCTGCCAGCCTGTCCCTTCTGCCGTGTCTCAGGGGTCACTGAACCTGCGGGGTCCCATTCGGGCCACCCACAAATCTTTGCAGTCCCCCCCAAGGCACAGCGCCAGAAGCGGATTGGAAAGCTGGCAAGCCAGAGATGGGCCAAGACTTCGAGGCTGAGGAGCCCCCGGGAGATGATGCGCCCTGTGTGACAAAGGGCCCCCGTGCAACACAGAAGCCAGCATGGTCCCGGGTTGGGAGAAGCCAACTGAAGTCTTCCTCTGTCTTTAACAAAAGGCAGTTCTGCAGGAAATTAGTGGGTAAAGCCTTTCCTCCCTCCCTCCCTCCTGCAAACCCTGTGCCCTGCTCCGCTGTTACGAGACAGGAAGAAGGTCAATTACAGCTGGTAGCCACTGTGTCGCAGCCTTCTCTTTCTTGGGAATACCAGGAATGGTAAATAAATATTTTATAATAGAATTTTAATCTTTATGTTTGTAAACCTCCCAGAGTCCCCTTTGGGGGAGATGGTGCGGTGATAGAATAATAATAATAATAATAATAATGCCCCAAGCTTCATCCATCCGGTTTTCTCCCAGCAGGAAATCCACCCCGCATTGGGGGTGGCATCTCTTTGGAGGCTTTGGCTGAGCTGCCAAGTTCTGTTAAGGCAAATCAGCCTCAAGTCAGGGGTTTCAGCAGGCGGGGTGGGGGGAGGGGGTAAAAGATGAAGCCCATCTAGCAGTCTGTTAGAACTACTGAAATGGAGCAGAGCTGCTAAACTAGTGTACAGAAAAAGAATATTGTTTAAAAACAGAGCCCATGAGCATATTAGAGAGATCCAGGTTAGTCTTACACCTTTAGCCCACCTTAGCATAAAGAAACACGCGCTTAGACATGGCAGATATGAAAAGTAAGTACAAAAGAGTCCTTATGTTTATTCATTGCAGGTACAGCATTTTCGATAGATAAATGACGTCCCATATCTTCTTTGTGCTCCCTAAATTTAATTAATAAACTTAATTAAGAGATGTGTGTAGAAAGGGGGGAAAATCTCCTAGGCCCATCCATGGCCTAATATGGAGCAGCACACAGCCATGTGCTTTGCTCCTGGTCGAAGGAGGAAGAGGGGGGGGGAGAGGAAGTGGGAGTGGCCACAAACAGCTTCCTCAAAAAGCATGGAGAGCTTGCATCCTAGAGCAGCCATCCATATGCTGATGAGGCATGCTGGATTTGCCAGAATTTCCAACACCCCTTCTCCAATCATGCATACATCATGCCTGTGCAAGATTTAACTCACTACGTAGGCCTCGGTAGACACTCCTCACAAGTGGTTTTGTGAGGATGTCTGCGATCATCCTCGCTGAGGGACAATACTCCAAATGTATTAGTCCTGTCTCCTGTGCCTCTCTAATTATGTGGTAGCGAACATCCATGTGTTTGGTCTGCCCTCCCACCTTCTGTGACAGAGAGAGTCTTATACAACTTTGGTTGTCCTCAAAGACTCAAAGACTCAAAGCAGGAACACTGACCCTCAGATCCTCAAGTAGATACTTGAGCCATTGCACCTCTGAGCATGTCTCAGCTGCTGAGACATACTCCGCTTCAGTTGTTGAGTGTGCCAAAATAGCCTGCTTGCAACTAGCCCAGCTCACAGCCCCTCCCCCAAAGAAAAACACATTCCCACTAGTGGATTTGTGATCAGTTACATCCTCTGCCCAATCTGCATCGGTGTACCCCACTAGTTCAGGAGAATCAGCTGCTGGCAGCTTAAGCTTCAGGTCTGCAGTCCCCTTCAGGTATCTTGCCACCTGCTTAATGCCTGTCCAGTCCCTTTGGCTGGGTGCGCTGGTCTTTCTGCAGAGGATCCCCACTGCAGTTAAAATATCTGGCCTTGTTGTGGTTGACAGATATAACAGCTTCCCAATGGCCTCTCTGTAGCCATTGTTTTGAGGCAACAGTTCACTAGTGTCCTTGACTTTGTGAAAATTTGTTTCCATTGGAGTTGGAACTGTGATTGCATTTTCCAGTCCCAGGCACTCCAATAATTCTAAAATCTTTTGCCTCTGACTGAGGAGAAAACTTCCATCCTCTTCTCTGTCAATTTGTATCCCCAAGTAGTAGGCTGCCTTCCCAAGGCGCTTCACCTCTACTTCAGTGTTCAAATTGGATACAACATAACAGAGAATCAAATCATCCACAAATGTCAGAATGAACACGTCTCTGCCATTCTTGTGTCATGTGTAAAGGCAGGGGTCAGCTTTGCCCTGAGTGAAATCTTGCTCTATTAGCATCTGGTTTAGTTTCACATTCCAGGCCCATGCTGCTTGTTTAAGGCCATAGATCCCCTTCTGAAACCTGCACACTAAATGCTGATTCTTTGGATCAGTGAAGCCTTCAGGTTGTTGCATGTACAACTCCTCCTGAATTTCACCATGCAAGAACGCTGTCCTGATATCTATATGCCAGAGCTTTCCAAACTGTGTGTCGCGACACATTTCTGTGTCGCGGCGAGGGCCCAGGTGTGTCGCAAGGGAACCCAGAAGAGGAGGCCATGCACCATGTGCAGCCCCGCCCATCCCTTGCCGCGCCGACAGGTCCCTGCTCAACCCAGCTCTTCAGCTCTCCCCGCAGAAGCTAGGTAAGTTACCAGCCCGGTAGGGCTGCAACTGGGGGGGAGGGTGCAGGGAGGTCACTAGGCCGCTGAGGTGGGGGGTGCAGGGATGTCATTAGACCGCTGCACTGGGGGGGTGGGGGGGTGCAGGCCACCGTGTTGATTGTCGGGGGTGCAGCGCTGGGGTGTGTGGGGGGTACAGGGAGGCGACGAGGCGGGGGTGGTGGGTGCAGGGAGGCGACGAGGCAGGGGCTGGGGGGTGCAGGGAGGCGACGAGGCGGGGGCTGGGGGTGTAAGGAGGCGACAAGGTAGCTGCGCTGGGGGCTGGGGGGTGCAGGGAGGGGACGAGGCGGGGGCTGCGGGGTGCAAGGAGGCAACAAGGTAGCCGCGCCGGTGGCTGGGGGGTGCAGGGAGGCGACGAGGCGGGGGGTGGGGGTGCAGGGAGGCGATGAGGCGGGGGTGGGGGTGCAGGGAGGCGACGAGGCGGGGGGTGGGTGGTGCAGGGAGGTGGCACCGCAAAACGGTGGCACCGCAAAATCTTGTGTACCCACCCCTCCAAGTTACCAAAGTCTTCTCATGCTTAATGGGATGGAAAGGAAAAGGTTAAATTCATGGGGATTAATCCAACCAAGTATATGTCACTGCCTTAACCCCTGACACAAGGGAAGAACATAGACCTATTAGGTGATGGTGAACTTCTGGGGTTTCAGGCTTGAAGTAATCCAAACAACGTGTTGTAAGGCTAACAATATCTTTATTGATAGCATAAGGCAATAATGGATGTATAGTGCATTATTGCAAAAAGGAAAAATCAAAGCATAAGCAGAGTTCCATCACCAGAAGTGAGGAAAGAAAAACATCATGGTCTGTGCAAAGACCAGGCATAGTTACAGTTCAGGTACAAGTACATGTAGATAGCGGTCTACATAAAGAAAGAGAGACATAGGAAGAACATAAGTGAGAACATAAGTATGAATGAATACCCATGGTTCATAGCTCACATCTGATTGGTTAAAAATGGGCCAGGCAACCAGTTTAGCTTCACAGTTGTTGTACTTACTATAAAGCGCCACATGATGGCAGTGTTGTGTATTGGCCTTCCCTCGAGCTACAATTCTCCTGGGAACAATCCTGATAAGGGTTTATTATGGCTAGATAGAGGGATACCTGCTGTTTACGAGTCGAATGTTTGTAGAATGTTTTGGGAACCAGACTTTCAATGCAATCACTTGTAATTTTCCACTTTCCAGCCAAATTCAGTGGAGAAAATGCCATGCGTTTAATTCTGCATAGAATACTTTAACCAAATAACTTTAACACCCCTTCCGCATGGATTTTTGAAACGTTGTGGGGGAAAACTGTTATTTCAAAGGCACACAGAGACACAAATGATTTTATTTCAGACACATTTGTTCTAGTCCCAATCTGGTTACCATGGTTGCATGCTTATCACGAGAAAGTGCTTTCGTGAAGATGTCTGCAACATTCAGCTCAGACGGACAATACTCTAATTGTATAAATTTTTCCTGAATTGCATGTCTTACATTTTTGTATTTCACATGGATGTATTTGGTGCGACTTTTGACATTTTCAGAAGCAGCTAGAGACAGGCAGGCTTGGGAATCTTCATACACTGTCATTGGTGAGATTATATCTACAGAAAGGTCTACAAATAACTGTTTTAACCAATACATTTCATTGATTGCCTCACTGAGCGACGCAAATTCGGCTTCACATGTGGAAACGGCAATTGAATTTTGTTTTCTTGCTCTCCAGGCAATGGGTGTATTTGCAAACAAACAAACAAAGCCACTCACAGACTTTCTGTCTCCCTCTTCTGCAAAAGAGCTGTCAGCATAAATCACAGGCATTTCGGCTTTAGTGGTTGATATTTTAAGGCAAAAATCAGCTGTGCCTTTAAGGTAGCGTAGGACTCTTTTTAACCCTTGCCAATCTCGCATGGATGGTTTGGCAACCTTACGACTAAGCACTCCAACTGAGTAAGCTAAGTCAGGGCGTGTCCATTGTGTTAAGTGTAGCAAACTTCCTACAGCTGAGTGATATAATTCAAACTGAGGACAAATTTCCTCACATGTGTCACCCTTTAGGAAATCAAGAGTCATTGGTGTTTTGGTTGGTTTTGCATTTGACATTTCAAGTTGACTCAACAATTGGTCAATTTTTCTCTTCTGACTCAGATAGAACTCACCACTCTGAGCTCTAGTGACTTCAACACCTAGATAGTATTTCAGCTCACCTAGGTCTTTCAATTGAAAGTACTGTCTCAATTGTGTTGCAAACTCTTGTACAAGGTGCAAAGAACCAGTTGC
Organism: Charina bottae; assembly: GCA_023362775.1. Lineage (NCBI taxonomy): Eukaryota > Metazoa > Chordata > Lepidosauria > Squamata > Charinaidae > Charina > Charina bottae. The sequence continues at coordinate 11,020,594 of JALMGJ010000023.1, forward strand.
TAGGCAAAAATCGTCAACATACGTTAGCAACACTGTGTAATCACTTCCAGAACCTCTTACATACACACAAGGATCAGCAACAGACTTCTTAAACTTTAGCTCTAACAAAGCCTTATCTAAACATTGATGCCAACAACGTCCGGCTTGTTTCAATCCGTACAGCGCCTTGCGCAGTCTGTACACCTTCTGAGAATTGTCACAAGCATAGCCAGGAGCCTGCTTCATGTACACTGTTTCAGGGAGCTCTGCATTCAAATATGCTGTGTCAACATCAAAGTGATGGACAACAAGTCCACGCTGTGCAGCCAGAGAAAGTACCATACGTAAAGACTCTGGTCTAGCTGTGGGTGCATACGTGAGATCATAGTTCAAAAACCTCTCCTGTGCAAATCCCTGAGCAACAAGCCTGGCTTTGTACTGCACTGTATTATCAGGAAGAAGCTTCTTTCTGAAAACCCATCTGGAACCAACAGCTTTCTGAGATGGGGGCAAATCAGTGACTTCAAACACCTTTTGATTCACTAATGCCTCAAACTCCTTATCCATTGCTGTATTCCACTTCTGCTCCTCAACAGGCAGAAGCAACATCTCCTGGAAAGACTGGGGTTCACAGGTAATTTGACACACTCTCACCTGCTGAATCACAAATCTGTCAGGCTTCACACCCTTTGTGGAGCGTGCAGACCTACGAGGAATTACCACTGCCTCTTCCTCATCACTGTCCTCTGCCTTTTCACTACCTGATTCCCCCTTCAGATCCTGAACCTGCTCAGGTGAAATTTCCTCTTCCTTCACCTGAGGGGACCCTCTCACCACACTAGGAGACTGGGAACCAGAAGGCAGCTGAACTGGTTGTTGTCCAGCCACAGGAGCATGGACAGTTGGCTGTACACTAGATTGCAACAATACCTTTGAACTAGCATTCAACCTATCCCAACCAGTAGGGTGCTCAAAATTAGCACTTCTGGAGACTACCACATGACCATAGCCTGCAGAAAAACGGTAACCCTTAGATCTAGATGAATAACCAACAAACCTTAAGCGTTGTGCTTTTGGCTGGTTCTTCCTTCGCTGAGACTTAGGAATATGCACATATGCAAATGTTCCAAAAACACGCAGATGCTTCAGCGAAGGGCGCTTGCCAAACAAAAGGAAGTAAGGAACTTCATTCACAGCTGAATTCCACACCCTGTTAGTCAGATACACTGCAGTCATGGTAGCCTCACCCCAAAAACGGGCTGGCACCTGGGCATCTAACATCAGGCTATTTCTAATGGTATTAACAACACCAATCTTCCTTTCAGCTATTCCATTCTCAGCAGGAACACCAACATTGGCAAGTCTATGGGAGATTCCTTTCCTACAAAGCCAATTCTGGAACTCATGGCCTAGAAATTCTCCTCCACAATCCGATTGAAATTGACCTACTTGATAGCCATAGTTTCTCTCCACCATTGCAACAAACTCCTTAAAGCGAGCAAAAGCCTCCGCTTTAGATTTGAGCAAATAACAAAACGTATAGCGAGTATGGTCATCCACCAAAAGAAACATGAAACGCGCCCCCCCTTCACTAGGAGCATTGGGGCCGGCTAAGTCTCCATGAACCAACTGAAAAGGCCTAGTTGACACTCTGTCACTTTTCCTAGCAACAGGAGCAGCCTTGATTTTGGATTGTTTGCACACAGTACAATCAAGAAAGTCATCACACTTTTTAGATCCTAACTCAGGATACACCTTGGCCAATTGGGACAAACTTCCCCACCCGGGATGTCCCAGAACTCTGTGATAATAGTGAATGCATTTGTTATGTGGGGGAACATTGGAAATACAATTTCCTGACACAATCCCCTGCTTAGGAAGCATTTCATACAATTGATTCACTAACCTCCCCCTAGCACATTCAATCCCATCTTTTTCAATAGAACATCCAGTACCCTTGAACACAACAGTATAACCAGACTTTACCAGGGCTGGAACGCTAAGGAGGGAAAAGTCAAGTGTAGGAACACACAACACATTTTGTACATTTATCCCCAAACAAGGAATGTATACTTCACCCTGAAAGGACACATCAGCCATAGATCCATCAGCCAGAGCAACCTGTTGGATTTTAGGCTTGCTTTTTGATAACAACAACTGTTCATTGTTGACAATGATTTGGCTACAGGCTGAGTCCAAAAGCCAAGTCTCTGGGGAACGTCTACTCACAGCCGTGAGCAAAGCAGACACCTGGGTACGTTGTCTAGGCGCTTGCTTCCCCTTCTTTCGCACGAACCTCTCCACTGGCTCCACCGGCTGGGCGAGGTGGCTGGGGACAGTCTCTCATGAAGTGTTGGGTTGAGTTGCACCAGAAGCATCTCCTCACAGCACACGCAGCCTCTGTTCCAACTGGAAAACGCTGTGCTGTGGAACAGCAACAGATGACTTACTCTGTATCTTCTCCAAGTCACGAGCTTGCTGGATTTCCTGCAGTCAATTCGTAAGATAATCCACAGTTAGGTCTTGGGGCCTCAACGTCTGAGTTGCCTCGATGAGCATGTCAAAGCTCTTGTCCAAGCTTGACAGGATGATACAAGCTCTCTGGGTATCAGGGATCACAACATCCCGGTCCTCAAGTTCAAGAAACAAAGTCTTGATTTTATGGAGGTGGGTCATCACGTTTCCACCGGGCTGCAGCTTCAAGTTGTAAAGCTGACGTGATAGACCAACAATGGCAGCAGAGGTTTGCTTGGAATAAAGGGCTTTAAGAGCTTCCCAACAGGCATGTGCAGTTTCCAGATTACTGATATGCACTAGCTGTGATGATTCCAGTCCCAGAATCAAGTTGCCATACGCGCGATCCAAACACAACTGCACTTCATCAGTAATAACACCAGCTGGGGGTGCGTCTTTCACATACTTCCACAAACCTTCTTTTAGGAAGAAAGACTTGATCTTCACACACCAGGTCCGATAGTTTGTGCCATTCAAACGCTCAAAGGGCAGACTGGTTAGCCCTGCAGCAGCAGCCATGCTAACCACTCAAAGAAAACACGTTTACTTCAAAATGCAGCCTCAAAAACAAACCCCGTTGTTACAGCTAGATCCAGCGCAGCAAACAGCGATCCATCCAGCCTGGGCCCGTAACCTATTAGGTGATGGTGAACTTCTGGGGTTTCAGGCTTGAAGTAATCCAAACAACGTGTTGTAAGGCTAACAATATCTTTATTGATAGCATAAGGCAATAATGGATGTATAGTGCATTATTGCAAAAAGGAAAAATCAAAGCATAAGCAGAGTTCCATCACCAGAAGTGAGGAAAGAAAAACATCATGGTCTGTGCAAAGACCAGGCATAGTTACAGTTCAGATACAAGTACATGTAGATAGCGGTCTACATAAAGAAAGAGAGACATAGGAAGAACATAAGTGAGAACATAAGTATGAATGAATACCCATGGTTCATAGCTCACATCTGATTGGTTAAAAATGGGCCAGGCAACCAGTTTAGCTTCACAGTTGTTGTACTTACTATAAAGCGCCACACGATGGCAGTGTTGTGTATTGGCCTTCCCTCGAGCTACAATTCTCCTGGGAACAATCCTGATAAGGGTTTATTATGGCTAGATAGAGGGACACCTGCTGTTTACGAGTCGAATGTTTGTAGAATGTTTTGGGAACCAGACTTTCAATGCAATCACTTGTAATTTTCCACTTTCCGGCCAAATTCAGTGGAGAAAATGCCATGCGTTTAATTCTGCATAGAATACTTTAACCAAATAACTTTAACAAGAACAGTGTTTTTCAAACTTGGCAACTTTAAGATGAGTGGACTTCAACTCTCAGAGTTCCCCAGCCAGCATGCAAACCTCACTCTCCCGCTACGTCCAGGCCATCGGAGATGTGCAAAATGTTTCCATTCCTAACCGTGCCCACTTCAAAAGGCAACATCTGAAGTGCCAATCGGTCGTCCTGCACACAAATGGGGTTGGCGGGCTGGCATTTTGGACATGGCCCATACCCAAGAGCTGGGCGCTTCACCCTCAAAGCAGGCTTGCCAGCCCCGAAACACTGCCTGGCGTGACCAGGGCAAGGTTGAAACACAAGGTTTTGCATTCAAAATGTTTTGCACATCCTTCCTTGGGCTGTTGTGGCCACTAACATTTGCCCCACATCACATGTGCTTTTTAGTTAGCTTTCAGTCCCTTCCTGGGACTGGCGCCCAGAGAACATATGGAGGACTTTAGGTTCCCCATTCCTGGCTTATGTACATGAACAGTGACACCCCTCTTATAGACTGGCAGTCTTTTGTAATTTGTAAATAGATTTAAATAACGCTTCTGGTGTCGGTCTGTCTTGGAACAGGACTTTGCAGAGCTCACGGTCCACCTCGCATCCGCCTTCTGCCACCTGAAGGGGGACTGCTTTCAGCCCTGCCCTGCTATCGTACCAGTCCTTGCCTCCCTGCGCCTTCTCTCTACCACCGCCTCCAAGACCACCTTGCCGCCCAGCCCACTGTGCAACCGGTGAAATGGATAAGTTTGTAATTAAGAAGAAAAAAGCTGGTGAAGATGATGTTTCTGATGAACAAAATGTAGCAGCTACAGAAGAAACAACGGAAGAATCCACTGTTGAACCATCTATCAGTTCGGAGGAAGTGTAAAGGAAAAACCGCCAAGCCTCGCTTATACAGTAAAGACTATATGAAACTGGGGTTCACATTTTCTGGCACTGAAGACAATCCTTCTCCCGAGTGTTTAGTTTGTGGGGAAATACTTGCAAATGAAAGTATGGTACCAAACAAATTACAGCGCCATTTCACCAAAAAACACAGTCATTTGTCAGGAAAACCAGTAGAATACTTTATTGAGCTTTCACACTCTATGAAGAAGCAGTCTGCAGCATTCACAAGCAGAATGAAGACATCTGAGACAGCTCAAAAGGCAAGTTACTTGGTTGCTCAAATAATTGCCAAAAACAAGGAGCCACACACAGTTGCCGAAACCACCATAAAGGAATCCTGCTGTGCTATTGTTCGAACAATGTTTGGGCCCGAATTTGAGAGAGAAGTCAATAAAATCCCTTGGGCAGATAACACCATTGCAAGACGTATTCAGGACATGTCTGATGACATTAAGCTGCAAATAAAGGACATTTTTAAAGACGGTAATATGGTCTTTACATTGCAATTAGATGAAACAACAGATGTCAGAGGGTTTGCACAATTAATGGTTTTTATACGTTTCATTCATACTGACAGAATAATTGAGCAATTCTTGTGTTGTCTTGAACTTCCAGGGAGAACTAGAGGTGAAGATATATTTACAACTTTGGATTGCTTCATGAAGGAAAATAATTTGCAATGGTCACATTGTGTAGGAATATGCACAGATGGCGCACCCTCAATACTTGGTTTTAGAGCTTCAGCAAAGAAAGAGAATGAAAATATAATAACCACTCATTGCTTTTTACACCGCGAAGCACTAGTCGCACACACAATCGGAAAAGACTTAAGGAAGGTTATGGATCAAGTGGTTCAAATGGTCAATTACATTAAAAGAAGACCTCTTCAATCAAGAGTATTTGCTCATATTTGTGAAGAAATGGGGGCCAGGTTTAACAAGGTTCTACTACACACAGAGGTTCGTTGGCTCTCAAGAGGTCAAGTGCTTTGTCGTGTATACAAATTGAGAGAAATGATGCTTAAACTTTTTGAGGAAAATCAGAAAACTGAATTCTGCCAGCTACTTCAAAACAAACTTTGGTGCACAAAATTGGCATATCTTGCTGACATATTTGAACATTTAAACAAAATAAACACCAGTATGCAAGGGAAAGGAGAGAATTTGTTAACAGCGGTAGATAAAATTTGTGCTATGAGAGACAAAATAGCAATTTGGAAAAGGAAAGTGAATGAAGGAAATTTTGCAATGTTTTCCAAAACTGCTGAGTGTGACCAAAAATGTGAAATCAGCTCGCTAATTGTTGAGCATTTAATATTGCTTGGAGAGAAAATTCATCATTACTTCCCAAATGTTGAAGTCAAAGACTAAGATTGGATCAGAAATCCATTTCTTTCAACTGCAACGAGGAACCTTTCACTTGTTGAAGAAGAAGAATTAGCTGAAATAAAAAATGATCGAAGTCTGCAAATGATGCACGGAGAGGGTGACTTGGACAGATTTTGGATTCGCGTTTCAAAAATGCATCCAAACATAGGTAAAAACGGGTTAAAAATTCTTCTGCAGTTTTCTACTACATACATTTGTGAAGCATCCTTTTCAACAATGGCACAGTTAAAGACAGAGAGACGTGGAAGCTTAAAAATGCTTGATGACGAACTGAGTGTCTTTCTCTAACATTCCACCAAATATTCAACGGCTGTGTTCTTCCCATCAACCTCATACATCTCATTAAAATGTTAAGTAGTTATTTATGTTTTAAGTAGTTATTTATGTTCAATTTTTTTTAATTATTGCACATATTTATATATTGTTACTCACAAATGACAACAATCTTGGAAACGTATATTTTTTTACAAATCATATTTTTAAAAATATAAAGGAAAGGTTTTCATGAGATATATTGTGTCCCCACTCATTTCGCTATTACAACTTATGTATGTGTTGGCATCTCATAAGGCAGGGGCACCCAACCGTTTGGCACGAGGGACTGGTTCTGTGGAAGACAAGGGCGGCTGGGCGCGTCATGGGAACAGACGAGCGGACCCCCGGGCCTAACCGTGCTTGGCATGTCATGCGCAGGCCTTTCCGCCACCTGGTGGGGGGCCGTTGTGTGAGTACCTCTCTTGCGTGTCAAGACCTCGTGGGGAGCGGCTCTTCTGTGATCTGGTAGAAGGGTGTTGTGTCAGTATGGCTCTTGCGTGTCAGGACCCCGTGGGATGCAGGGAGGGGTGAGGAAAGCGCTCTTCCCTTTGGTGGCCTTACAGACGGGTTACCTATGCGCCAAGGAGAGCGCCCTTCCCCTTCCAAAGTGCCAGCCCAGAGCCTTACCAAGCAATGGACGCAGTTTTCCCATCATCTGGCAGTGTTTCTCAACCTAGGCGACTTCAAGAGTTGTGGACTTCAAATCCCAGAATTCCCCAGCCAGCCTTGCTGGGTAGGGAATTCTGGGAGTTGAAGTCCTCATATCTGAAAGTGGCCAAGACTGAAAAACACTGCTCATGGTCTTGGGTCCATGGCCTCCCCATCAAGCACACCTGGAGGGCGTTTTTGTATTTTATCTACAATTACATACAATACAATACATACAGTACAAGACTGGGGGGCCGGGGGGGCGGGATTTGGAGCCGGCAGCCAATCACGTGGGGTGGGGTTTGGAGCCAGGAGCCAATCACGTGGGCCGGGGGCAGGGTTTGGAGCCGGGAGCCAATCACGTGGGCCGGGGGCAGGGTTTGGAGCCGGGAGCCAATCACATGGGCCGGGGGCGGGGTTTGGAGCCGGGAGCCAATCACGTGGGTTGGGGGCGGGGTTTGGAGGCGGCAGCCAATAACGTGGGCCGGGGGGAGGGGTTTGGAGCCGGCAGCCAATCACATGGGCTGGGGGCGGGGTTTGGAGCCAGCAGCCAATCACGTGGGCCGGGGGCGGGGACTCCTCATTACTGTGTCACGAAGTTATGGATGGCTAAAAGGCATGTCACCAACATGAAAAGTTTGGAAAGCCCTGCTATATGCTCTACTTGCATCTATATATCTATATGCTCTACTGACAGCTACCTACACCCACTATATATCTATATGTTCTACTGGCTGCTAGACTTAAAAGAAATCGAATGGTTGTGTGGGTCACAACTGGTGCAATGGTCTCATCATAAACTTCCCCATACTTTTGTGAATAGCCCTTGGCTACCAGTCTAGCTTTATATCTTTGGACCTCTCCTTTCTCATTCTGTTTGGCCTTAAAGACCCATTTGCAACCAATGGCCTTTTTCCCAACAGGTAACTTTGTGAGTGTCCAAGTATTGTTGTGTTGCAGAGCCTCAAATTCTTCTTGAGCTGCTTTCCTACACTTACTTGCTTCAGCTGGTGGCAGCTGTTGCACTTCCTTCCATGATGCAGGCTCTTTCGGCAACGCCACTCCTGCAAGGTAGGACAGTTGCTTGGATGGAACTCCCTTGCTGGGTCGAGATGAGTGCCTCAGGTCCGGAACAGGACTCAGGTCTGGATGATACTGCATCTCTGCCTCTTCTGTTCCTCCTGGCTCCTCATCATCTGACTCGGGTGGAGTTTCTGTCTCGAAGTCCTCTCTCTGGGCTTGCCTGCTCGCTGCATCTGGAAACACTGGGTAAGGTACCTTGAACAAATCTTCTTCACCTCCCCCTTCTGCAGTGCTATTGGCTAGAGCAGAGCTTTCCAAACCTTTCATGTTGGTGACACACTTTTTAGACATGCATCATTTCATGACACAGTAATGCAGTTTTACTAGCAAACCGGAGGCTAAGCTAACTAACTTATAAGAGATATGGACACATAAATTGTAATAGCGAAATATATGGGGACACAACGTATCTCATGAAAACAGAGTTCCCCTTTACAGCAGGGAAAGGCTTGGACAGAGCTCCCCTCTTACAGCAGGGCACAAGGCAGGCACTACGACCTGCATGGAATCACAGCAGGTTTGGAGGCAGCAAGGCACAAGGCAGGCACTAGGACCTACGCGGAATCACAGCAGTTTTGGAGGCAGCAAGGCACAAGGCAGGCACTAGGACCTGTGCAGAATCACAGCAGGTTTGGAGGCAGCAAGGCACAAGGCAGGCACTAGGGCCTGCGTGGAATCACAGCAGGTTTGGAGGCAGCAAGGCACCAGGCAGGCACTAGGACCTACGCGGAATCACAGCAGTTTTGGAGGCAGCAAGGCACAAGGCAGGCACTAGGACCTGTGCAGAATCACAGCAGGTTTGGAGGCAGCAAGGCACAAGGCAGGCACTAGGGCCTGCGCGAAATCATGGCAGGTTTGGAGGCAGCAAGGCACCAGGCAGGCACTAGGACCTGCGCAGAATCCTGGCAGGGCTCGGAGGCAGCAGCAGCGAGGCGCTTGAGGCTCTGAGCGTCCGACTCAGAGGTCTCTCGTTACGTTTGCGCGACACACCTACACACTGCAGCCGACACATTAAGTTGTCGCGACACACAGTTTGGAAAGCTCTGGGCTAGAGGATTTTGATTTGGCTCTGTTTCATCAAAATGCACCACTCTGCAAGTGTGGATTGAGCCAGTCTTAGGATCGAAAACTCTATATCCTTTGCTACCCGGAGGGCACCCCAACAAGATTCCTTCCTTTGGGAATTGAATTTGAATCTTTTCTCTGTTGGAATGTGGGTGTAGGTAGCTGTCATTGCTAGATGTCTGCTACCCCCAACAGATGCTTGGATTGGCCCACACAGCTTGGTGTGAATTGGCTCCAGGGGCTGTTTAGAGCGCCTGGTGCTTTGCTTGGAATTGCAGGCCTTGTGGAATTTCCCTGTGTGTAGGTTCTGTGCCTTACAACAGCCTTACCACAGTCCTTGGCTTCCAAATTGCTTTCCAATCCGTTTTTCTTCATTTGAAGACTTGCACCTGAATTTCTTTGTCCCAGTTGTCTGTGCCAGAGGATGGCGCTGTCATCCTCCTTTTCTCGGTGACTGGCCACGCATGCCAGGTCTGGCCTCTCACAACTGAGAAAGATTAAACCTTGATCTAGGTATCCTGTTAGAAAGACACCCTCTTGGTTCATTATCTTAGATTTATTACCTTTGAAAGGAATGGTGTGGCCTTTCTGTGATAACCCTCAGTGTCAGAATTCCCAATCAAGAAATCCCTCAGGCAGTTACTCTAAAGGATTCATTTACTGCTGTAGAGATGGGCGGTGATAAATTTGATTAATAAATAAATTAGTACACTTCAGGCCAGAAGAAGCTTCGAATAACGGTTTTCGTGCCGAAGTAGCCTTATCAAAAGAAGCGCCAAAGACAGCCATGAGAGTCCAGCCATAACAAACCAATTCCCACTCCAACAATCCCTCCCCTCTACAGAATGTTTGTGAGGGAGCAGGCGCTTATCAGTTCTCAAAGTGATGCAGAAACGCGAAGTCTCTGAAGCCAAGACCAGCAAACTACACGTGTAAAAAAGTCAGAAGCATGGCAGACAAACATGTGAGGCTGACACTTTCTTCATGAGTGCAGATGCACTTATCAAATTCAGATTTACCTCTGGAACATATAAAATGTTATTAGCAATTAAGTCCTTCTGGGTGGTGCCATTTCCGCACCTCAGGAGAGCGCCCCCCTCTCCTTTCACAGGGATTGCTTTCCCATCTACTAAGCTGATCTCTTCCTTTGAACTTGGGTTCAGTTCGATGAAGAGAGAAACATTATTAAACATGTGCGTGCTACAGCCACTGTCTAATACAGAGCTTTCCAAACTGTGTGTCGTGACACAAAAGTGTGTCGCCACACACAGCGTGGTGTGTCGCCGCACCACCCGGAAGCGGCAGCGCGCGTGTGCATGATGGCAGCGGCAGCCGCCGCCGCCATGCACGCGCGCGCCACTGCATGCCCCCCGTGCTGCCGTGCGCGCGCGCCACCGCACGCCCGTGCTGCCGCCGTGCGCGCGCGTGCCACACGCCCTCCTGTGTTGCTGCCGCGCGCACCGCCGCATGCCCTCCTGTGTCGCTGCCGCACGCGTGCCCCCGCGCCGCCACCGTCGCACCGCCGCTGGCGTGTCGCCAGTGGCGGCACTTTGGAAAGCCCTGGTCTAATATGAAAGATGAGCAATTTTTATCTGTGGCTGAAAATGCAAGAAGACTTGCATCTGGAGCTTTCTTTGTTGCCTTTCTGATCAGCCTTCCTGGCCCAACAGTTTTTCTTTAAGTGACCATTCTTGCCACAAAAATGGCACTTGATGGGTCTCTTTGTTATGGAAAGGCTCCTCTGCTGCAAATCGCCATCTTTGCCCCGAGGCATCTTAGAAAACTAGATTGCCTCATTGTTGGTCTGTTTGCAATTTCTATAGGAATCTTGTCTGCTGCACTCAGACTTTATTTCCTGAATTAAATTTGAAAGAGGTTGTCTTGATCCTCTATAACTAGCAGCAAAGCTAGAAAAAATTTTAGGCAAAGAGCCTAATAAAAATCCCACTTGGATCCTGTTATCCAAAATCACATCATTGCAAGCAAGCTTGTGCAGCAATGGTTGAAAATTAGAAATATGCTCATCTATGTTTCCATTTTGCTGGAATTTTAAATTGGATAACTTCCTCACCAAATTAATCACTTGGGAATCACCTCCCTCTCCATAGAGTTTAAACAATTCCTCCATCATCCCTCTTGCAGTATCTCTGTGCTGGATTTGAACCAGCATTTGTGCACTTAGGGAATTCATGATCAAACCTTGGAGCTTAAGATCATTGGCCATCCAGCTTGCATATGCTGCTGAGTCTGGACTAGGATTTTCATTCAAAATATGTGCAGATTAAAAATCCTTGCCTGCCTTTCCACCCATATCTTCCAGGGATAAAACTGTCCTGGTTTTAGTTTAAAAATCACCGGACCGTGAGGCAGGAGTACACTGGCCATCTTGTCTAAGCAAAAATGATTTTAAAATCAGTTCAAAAAATAAAATTTCTTTCCTTTTATGCTTTCTGGCTAATTACTGGTGTAAGAAACTTCTTCAGTAGCTAGACTGAATTATTCTCTCACAAAAACAACAATGCTCATGCAAAACCAGCAAAAAAAATTCTGCTCAAAAACAAAACAAGGCAAAAGGAAAAATTCCTGCTGTTTAAAACACAAAATCTATTTCTGAAAAATCTGGGCCCATAACCCTTTGAAGCCCATTTAGCAGTCTGTTAGAACTACTGAAATGGACCAGAGCTGCTAAACTTGTGTACAGAAAAAGAATATTGTTTAAAAACAGAGCCCATGAGCATATTAGAGAGATCCAGGTTAGTCTTACACCTTTAGCCTACCTTAGCATAAAGAAACACGCACTTAGACATGGCAGATATGAAAAGTAAGTACAAAAGAGTCCTTATGTTTATTCATTGCAGGTACAGCATTTTCAATAGATAAATGATGTTCCATTTCTTCTTTGTATTCCCTAAACTTAATTAATACTTGCCCCTCTTTGCTGGCAAGAGATGTGTGTAGAAAGGGGGAAAAATCTCCTAGGCCCATCCATGGCCCAAGAGGGAGCAGCACACACCCATGTGCTTTGCTCCTGGTCGAAGGAGGAAGAGAGGGGAGAGAGGAAGTGGGAGTGGCCACAGCTTCCTCAAAAGGCATGGAGAGCTTGCATCCTAGAGCAGCCATCCATATGCTGATGAGACATGCTAGATCAGGGCTTTCCAAATTTTTCCCATGGCGACACACAAACCGCTGTGTTTCTGGAAAACCCAGAAGTGCCGCCGTTGTGGCAGCGCGCAAAAACCCAGAAGCGCTGCTGCCGCTTTCGGGTTTTTGCGCACCGCCGTTGGTGTGTCGCCGCGGGAAAACCCGGAAGCACTGATGAAGATCAGCGCTTCCGGGTTGTGTGGCGACACACCAGACTGTGTGTGGCGACACACTTTTGTGTCACGACACACACTTTGGAAAGCTCTGTGCTAGATTTTCCAGAATCTCCAACAAAAGAAAGGTCCTGGTGGGAGCTGTGATGCATGTGAAAAAGGGCAGGGCTTTGAGAACATGGCCACCGTCGCCATCTTGAGTTTTGTCCAGACGGGTCACATCCAAGACATACACTGATTGATGATGTGCCATCAAGTCACGTTCAACTCCTAGCAACCACATAGATTTTCTCCATGAAAAGACATATATAAGACAGACATAATTGTTACCAAATCCAACCAGCTCAGGGAGAATCATAGCTGGTAGTTATTCAGTCTCTGCAAATACAGCCTAATAAGGACTAGTAGCTTATTTGTGCCTGATTTAGGGTTTAACCCTCCCTTCTATGAGAAGCAAGATAATAACCGCCACCCCATCCTCCATGTCCTTCTTTATTTTCTGGCACAATATTTCTTATCTATCAGTGGCAGGTTGAGAAGAGTGCACAGAAGTGCAAACGCATGCCTGTGGGTATAACTATAAAATAGCGAAACCACTGATAGATTTAGAAATATGTACTTTGCATCTCAATCAAAGTTTTTATGCAATGAGCATAAAAAGCTGGGAGAGGTTTGAGGGCATGGTCGCAGCCGCCATCTTGACATTTCTTGACCTTCTGTCCGAAGTCCGTCCAAGGCTGCCACTTACCTGCTCTAACACGAATTTACAGAGCAAGTAATCATAGGCACGAGGGGGCCAGTGGTGGAGAAGGCAGAGCCAGGAGAGAGAGATGTGTGTTTGTTGTATTGTCGAAGGCTTTCACGACCGGAGTTTGATGGCTGTTGTGGGTCTTCCGGGCTGTGTGGCCGTGTTCTGGAAGTTGTGGTTCCTAACGTTTCGCCAGCATCTGTGGCCGGCATCTTCAGAGGGCAGGAGCACAGACAGAAGTGATCACTCTGTGCCCAGGTAGAGTGGCAATGGTTGTTTTCTATTTATAGAGCTAAGTTATAGGAGATTAGGTGGTTTTTTTTGTTGTGTTGAAATGTTAACGAGTGGCTGCTGAGCGTGATTAGCATGTTCATTGTGAGAAGTATTCCCATGTCCTGGTGGTTGAGCTGAGTTCATTGACCTTTTGCAGGCTGTGTTTTTCAAGACTGGTAGCCAGGTTTTGCTAATTTTTAGACTTTCTTCTTTTTTATTGTAACTGCTGGTGTTTGTGAATTTCAATGGCTTCCCTGTATAATCTGGTGTAGTGGCTTTTGGTGTTGTCCAATATTTCTGTGTTTTCAAATAGGATTTTGTGTCCCGTTTGCTTGAGAGCATGTTCAGCTTGTGAAGATTTTTCTGGTTGCTGTAGTCTGCAGTGTCTTTCGTGTTCTTTTATCCTGGTGTGAATGCTTCGTTTTGTGGTTCCGATGTATACTTGTCCGCAGCTGCATGGTATACGGTATACTCCTGCAGCGGTGCGGGGGTCCCTTTTGTCTTTTGCTGATTTTAGCATTTGTTGTATTTTTCTGGTGGGTCTGAAGACTGTTTGAAAGTTGTGTTTTTCCATCAGTTTTCCCATGCGGTCAGTGACTCCTTTGATGTAGGGCAGGAATACTTTGTTTGTGGGGGGCTGTTTTTCTTCAGTTGGATGTTGTTTTCTTGGTTTGATGGCTCTTTTTATTTCATTCTTGGAATAGCCATTCGCCTGTAGGACCCAATTCAGATGGTTAAGTTCATTGTTGAGAAATTGGCACGATTAGCCAACGATTAGCACGATCCAACAAGGTTTTGATCATGCCTCTCTTTTGTCGTGGGTGGTGATTGGAATTTTTATTTATTTATTTATTTATTATTCAAATTTATTCCCCGCCCATCTCCCATGCAAGGGACTCTCTATTTTTGTGCAGATACCGGTCTGTATGGGTGGGTTTTCTGTATACTTTGTGTCCTAGTTTGAGGTCCAGTTTGCGTATGACCAGCGTATCTAAAAATGGAAGTTTGCCGTCAGTTTCTTTTTCCACGGTGAATTGTATATTGGGGTGGATGCCGTTTAGGTGGTCCAGAAATTTCTCTCGTTCTTCTTCAGAAGAAGAAGAATGACTTAGTATGATGAAGAATGACTCAGTATGACTCCAAATTGCGAAGGTGTCATCCATGAACCGGAACCAGACTGTTGGTGTAATGGGTGCCTGTTCCAAAGCCTGTTTTTCAAAATGTTCCATGTAAAAGTTTGCTATGACTGGGCTCAGGGGGCTTCCCATGGCAACGCCATCCATCTGTTCGTAGAACTCATTCTCCCATTGAAAGTAACTAGTTGTTAGGCAGTGTTGAAATAAAGCTGTAATGTCTTCTGGGAAGATTTGCTTGATGAGTGTCAGGGTGTCCCTTACTGGCACCTTGGTAAACAGGGAGACCACGTCAAAGCTGACCAGTTTGTCCGTGTGGTTGAGTTTTAGGGTGCTGATTTTGTTGATGAAGTGTCCTGAGTCTTTGGTGTGGGATGGAGTCTGTCCGATGTGGGTCTGTAAAATGTGTAAGATGTGTGTTTGTCTTTTCAAGCTCATTTATGGGTGTGTTAAACTTACCAGAATCTAATGCACACACACTAGTTTGTCTGTTTTCTATTGCAAACTGGAGGAAAAATTGCTGCCAGGTTTCAGAAGAATGAAGGGTTTTTTTCCCCCAAGGATTGTAAAAATTATCTTCACACAGTTCATAGTTTGCAGGGTGCCCATCTTAATCGGGGGTGGGGAGAATGATGAATGAGATTAACATCTGGCTTTGCAGCAAATGTTACCATCAGTGTGTTGGAAAAATATAGTCCATTGAATTGAGCCCTACTAGGGAAAAGTGCTGGAGATGGATTCAAACTTCTAAAGGACAAAGAGTCTATTGCAGTGCGCTGGAAAGAGCATTACTACAATCTCCTTAATCATCACTCTACTGTGGCTGATGAAGTCTTCTTGCAAATCCCGCAAAAACAAATAAGAGATGAGCTTGCAGTACCCCCTAGTTTGGAGGAAGTCAGTAAAGCCACTAATCAAATGAAAAATAACAAAGCTAGTGGACCTGATGGGATTCCTGCTGAAGTTTTTAAAGAAGGTGTGTCTGAACTTACACAACAACTTCATAAGCTCATCGAAAAAATCTGGATGAGGGAGGAGATTCCAGCAGGCTTTAGGGATGCCATAATTATAACTCTCTTTAAAAAGGGTGATAGAACAGACTGTGGAAACTATTGAGGCATCTCCTTTCTAGTTACGGCAGGCAAAATCCTCGCAAGGATCATCGCAAACCGTCTCCTATCTGTATCAGAAGACATCCTCCCTGAAATGCAAAATGGCTTCCGCCCTTCCAGGGGAACAGTGGATATGATCTTCACTGCATGACAGCTTCAAGAAAAATGCAAGGAGCAAAACCGCCCTCTGTACATGGCGTTTATTGATCTGACTAAAGCTTTTGATACTGTAAATCGTACTGCTCTCTGGACCATCCTTCTGAAAATCGGATGCCCTGATAAATTTGTGAACATCTTGTGGCTACTCCATGACGGCAACAATCCTGAATAATAATGGCTCTCAAAGCGAAACAATTAAAGTGGGATCCGGTGTTAAACAGGGATGTGTTATTGCTCCAACCTTATTCGCTATCTTCATCGCTATGATTATACACCTTGTTGAAGGGAAACTTCCTACTGGTGTAGAAATTATATATCAAACAGATGGAAAGCTTTTTAATCTTAGTAGGCTGAAGGCAAAAAATAAGGTAATTACGTCTGTTATAGAACTTCAATATGCTGATGATAACGTAGTCTGTGCACACTCCGAGGAAGATCTTCAAACTATCCTAAACATCTTTGCAGAAGCATATGAAAAGCTCAGCGTCTCGATTAACATTAAAAAAACCAAAGTGCTTTACCAGCAAGTTCGAACCAATCCCTCCGCAGCGCCATCAATCCAGCTTAAAGGTGTGTTACTAGAAAATGTCGACCACTTATCTTGGCAGCCATCTATATACAAAAGCCAACATCGACGCTGAAATTCAGCATTGCCTGAGCTCTGCGAGTGTAGCTTTCTCCCGAATGAAGTGTAGAGTGTTTGAGGATCGGGACATTCTCAGGGAGACCAAAATGCTTGTTTACAAAGCCATCGTACTACCGACCCTATTGTACGCCTGTGAAACATGTACCCTCCACAAACGCCACTTCCAACTTCTTGAAAGATTCCATCAACGCTGCCTCCGAAAAATTCTGCAAATTACTTGGGAAGATAGGCGGACTAATGTTAGCGTATTAGAAGAAGCGAAAACCACCAGCATTGAAACAATGATCATCCAACATCAACTTCGCTGGACCGGCCATGTTGTTCGAATGCCTGACCATCGTCTTCCAAAGCAGCTACTTTACTCCCAACTTAAGAATGGAAAACGGAATATTGGTGGACAGCAAAAGAGATTCAAAAATACTGTCAAAGCTAATTAAAAAAAATTAATAGCATGGAGAACTGGGAAGCCCTAACTCATGAGCATTTCAATTGGAGGTCAGCCTTTATTAAAGGCGCTACGGACTTGGAAGAAGCACGAGTACAGGGCACAAGGGAGAAACGAGCTAAGAGGAAGGCACATCAAGCAAACCCTCATCATTATCGTCTTCCACCTGGAAACCTATGCCCTCATTGTGGGAGGTTGTGCGGATCCAGAATTGGCCTTTACAGCCACTTACGGATCCACTGTTAAGATTTTACCCCTGGAAGACAATCTTACTTGGCTACGAGTGATCGCCAAGAAGAAGAAGAACTAGGGAAAAGTGCTGGAGAATTTGATTTGCCTGGCAACAATTTAAACAGCAGATAGATTTGTTGGAATTAAATAGAATTAAAATTGTATCTGTGTCAGCCTCACATATTCGTCTGTCATGCTTTTGCCTTTTCTACACGTGTAGTTTCAGAGACTTCTCCTTCGGCATTGTGTGGAGAGAGCTGATAACCCTTTGGAACATTCCGTAGGGAGGGGGGATTTTTGGAGTGGGAATTGGTTTGTTATGGCTGCGCTTTGATGGGTGTTGTTTCTGCCATTGCTTTGATGAAATTTTGCTTGGCGCAAAAACCGTTATTCGAGGCTTCTGCTGCCCTGAAGTGTACTAATCCTGAATAAATGGATCCTTTAGAGCAGAGCTTTCCAAACTGTGTGTCGCGACACAAAAGTGTGTCACCACACACAGTCTGGTGTGTCGCCACACAATCCGGAAGCGCTGATCATCATCATCAGCGCTTCCGGGTTTTCCCGCGGTGACACACCAACTGCAGTGCGCAAAACCCGAAAGCGGCAGCAGCGCTTCCGGGTTTTTGCGCGCTGCCGCAAGGATGGCACTTCCGGGTTTTCCCGCGGCGACACACCAACGCCGGTTGGTGTGTCGCCGCGGGAAAAACTTTGGAAAGCCCTTCTTTAGAGTCATTGCCTGAAGGTTTTATTTGTTGGGAATTCTGACACGGGGGGTTATCACAATCTGGCATCAAGATAAAAAGAAAGTAAAAATCCTCACTGGCTAAAATTGTGCATACCAGCCCTGCCTTGGAAAATAAAGGAAAAGAGTACAGTAGGGTTGAAAGAAATCAGCAGCCTTATAAACAGAACTTGGATCTCCCTTGTGTATGAAAAGTACTTCTAAATATATTTTAGTATTTAATACTCTTAAATGGGAGGGGAGGGAAACAAGTGGCATGTGCATGTCTGCTATCGACTGCATGCCCCTCCTGCTGGGCTCCAAGTGCCCCCAGGAGGAACCAAGCCTGTCCTGGCTGTTGGGAGAAGGAGCGTCATTTGGGGGGGGGGGGGCTCTGTGTTTTCCTGAGCAAAGACATTAGAAAAGGTGGTGTCCAAACTTATTAAACTTCGTCTTCCTTATGTAGCAGGAAAAAATTATTTGAAAGGAAAAGCTGTGATTGCTGTGCAAATTGTCTTTTGAATAGTACAGTCTCCCTGCCTGAAAACATCTCAGAAAAGAAAAAAATCAGAGTCTCCACTGAAAATTACAATCAAGGATATTGATAAACTAGGGTTCTGAGAATTAAAAATAAGTTTACGAAGAAAAGGCTGCAAGTACAAGTCCATCAACTTATTCGGAGCAGGATAGGATTGCGAACTTTTCACTGGCCACTGCTCCTGTGCTTTTTACCAGCAACTCATTCATTGGCGATCACTCGTAACCGAGTAAGATTGTCTTCCAAAGGTAAAATTGTAACGGTGGATCCGTAAGTGGCTATAAAGGCCAATTCTGGATCCGCACAACCTCCCACAATGAGGGCATAGGTTTCCGGGTGGGAGACGGTCATGATGAGGGTTTGCCTGACGTGCCTTCCTTTTAGCTCTTTTCTCCTTTTTGCCCTGTACTCGTGCTTCTTCAAAGTCCATAGCGCCATTAATAAAGGATGACCTCCAATTGAAACGCTCATGAGTTAGGGCTTCCCAGTTCTCAATGCTGATATTACATTTTTTTAAATTAGCTTTGAGAGTATCTTTGAATCTCTTTTGCTGTCCACCAATATTCCGTTTTCCATTCTTAAGTTGGGAATAAAGTAGCTGCTTTGGAAGACCATGGTCAGGCATTCGAACAACATGACCGGTCCAGCCAAGTTGATGTTGGATGATCATTGTTTCAATGCTGGTGGTTTTCGCTTCTTCTAATACGCTAACATTAGTCCGCCTATCTTCCCAAGTAATTTGCAGAATTTTTCGGAGGCAGCGTTGATGGAATCTTTCAAGAAGTTGGAGGTGGCGTTTGTAGAGGGTCCATGTTTCACAGGCGTACAGAAGGGTTGGTAGTACAATGGCTCTGTAAACAAGCATTTTGGTCTCCCTGCGAATGTCCCGATCCTCAAACACTCTACGCTTCATTCAACTATATCCACAGATATAAGCAGATGGCACACTTATTCCCGTGTTGTGAAAAGCACAGATTCCTGCATTTCAAGATCCTTTGACAGGCACAGGAGCAGGACAGGTTAGTTGGATTGCAGTTACGGGTGAGTGGAGACACAGCCCTGGGTGTGTGCCGCTTCACCGTCTTCTCTTGCACACCTGGGTCACATCTGAATGGGGTTGTAGACAAACTGGAAAGAAAGTTGGGACACATCTTTCAGATCTAGTTTTAACTCGTTTGTTTGCTTGCTTATTTATTTATCAGATTTGTAGACCACTGCAGTCTCGGAGGAGTCCTAGATAGTTCACACAACAGCTGTCCAGGTGGTGTGTAACAACCACACCGATTCAATTCTTGCATCTGTTTCAGGGAGGAAGGATGAGCAAAAGAGGGAAAACAGAAAACACGCTCTACCCATGCTCAAAATGAAGATGAGGCCAAGGGCAGGGGCGGCTCAAGGGTAAGTACAGTAGATACAGTTTTTCTAAAGGGTGGAGCTTAATTGCTCCATTGTGGCTGCCGTTCTGACTTTTTTTGTCACACCCTGTGGACACCCCTGTTGTTCTGTTCGGAGTATGACCACCAGAACTTTACAGAAATAGTTTTATTAAATAAAAACTATTTACAAGTATAAGTCCATTAATACAACTGAAGAGTACTGGATCAGTGTCAGAAGCGCCTGACAATCAGGTGGATGCACTTGGAGGTAGGCAGCTATGCGGTAGCACAACTAAAGTTCAGCAACAAGTAGAACAGTTCTGGATTAAGATGCTAGGTAGGTAAGGTTGACTAGAAGACTCAAGGTACAGTTCTTGGGCTACTGGAAGCAATGCTGACAAGACTGGATTGAAGCCTCTGGAAGTAGGAATGCAAATCGAAGGGGTGAGGTTCTTAGGAGTTCTCAGGATAACTGGACTGGGTTCTCTGGACACGCTGGAATCTCTAAAGAACTGGACTGCAAGGCAGATTGGACTGGTTCCTCTGGGACACTGGACTGGAACTGCAAGGCAGACTGGACTGGAACTGCAAGGAACGGAATGGGAGCTGCAAGGCAGACTAAACCACTATCGCTAGGCAGCGCTGCCTGTAAGCCAGGCAGGGTAGGGTACGATAAACTGGGAAGCCCCCCAATGACAGAACGTGGTGACCCGAGACCGACGTGATAAGCTGCACATGGGTGAGCAAAGAACTTAGCTATGGCTGCGGAGCGTTGCCTTGACGAGGCTGACGAACGCTGTGAAGCCTAAAATGCCAGTTGACAATCGCTCGAAGCGACTGAAGCTCTCCCACTGGGGTTTTCTGAGAAACTATGAGCTAACATTCCGGACCCTCTTGATGCTGAAGCGAAATGGGCTTCTTTTGCAGTTGGGGTCAATTCAGAAATGAGTTGAAAATCTGGCTCCGATTCTACAGCGGTGACAGGACAGGACTTCAAAGATGAATCTGGCTGGGCTTCTCCTGAAGACGCTGTTAGGTCAGTGGAACATTTGTCTCCGGCGATCGGTTGCTTGCTCTTTCGCCCTTTTATCTTGTTCTCGGTGCGCCTTCTCTCCTTGGGAGCCAATCGGGACTCCCTCTGTTTGGCGCACTTATCTGCCCGCCTTTCTCTCGCACCGATTGGTGCTGAACTAGGAAGTAAGTCAAGAGCACCAATCAGCTCCTCAGAATTCTCCCGCACTGCTGGGTCATCCCTGGGTCCGTTGCTCTGCACCTGCTCCTCTGGTGTCTCTGAGTCTTGCACCTGTCCATCACGAGACTGATCACAAGTGTTGCACTTTTGAACCTGCACCTGTCCATCACAGGTCAGGGTAAGTTTCGTTTCTCTGATTGGTTTTGTTTTCCTCAGAGTCAGACACCTGTCTGCTTTCCCTCCCTCTGTGCATGTAATTCAGACCCTGAACCACTATGAAATTTAAACATCTCAGAAACTACTAATAGACTGTTACAACCACACGGCATCACCGTAGCACACAAACCAACCAAAACCCTTCAGAACATTGTAAGTAAACCAAAAGACCCAGTAGCCCAAGAAGAAAAAACAGGAGTTATCTACAACATACAGTGTAAGGACTGTAACAGCCACTATGTAGGACAGACTGGCAGAAGACTAGCAGAACGCATCCACGAACACCAACTAGCAGTCAGAAGACATGATGAAAACTCCTTAATCTCACAACACATGGACAGACTTAACCATACTTTCAACTGGGAAACTGTGAGCATCTTAAACCAACCCAAATCCAAAATTGCTAGAGAATTCCTGGAAGCTTGGCACTCAGACAAAGCAGCCATCAACAGACACATAGAGGTAAACAACATTTACATACCATTCATAAGAGACAATAGAAAAGCCAGAAGACCAGAACACCTCCTTGCCAGCAATCAACACCCAGATAGGCAAAGATTAACACCAGGATTAGCACCAGAGGAACAATTAGACAGCACAATATACCCTAATCAAAGAACTATTAACTCAGTCAATCAACCAAGCAGCAAACAACAGCCCAATCAAGGAACTCCTAAGAAGAGAACAACACCTCCACCAACACAAGCAGGACAAGCCATGCTATATAAACAGAGAGCAAGTCCCACTCCCTTTTCGCACTGAAGTTGTTGCCTAGCCTGGCAATGAAACGTCTGCAAGAAAACAACAAGGCTCAGAGAGCACCAAGGACTCCACAGAAATTTAAACATGTCTAAAGGCTGGATTCACATGAGGTGTCAGCCTTGTGAGGTAGTCCAGGCAAGAAACACACCCAGGAGCAAAAGCTCTATCGTTACTGTAAGGTTACATTAACAGAATCTTGCAAGTCTGAAAGTACATCTCTCCCTGCCCCCCCCCTCACTTTGACAGTCCAAGAAACTAGGGAGGGTCCCTTCTGAGACATTTGCCAGCCCCATTCCTTCTGTGGGCTCAGCCGCCTCTTATCTGACTGGTGCGGCTCTTCCTCCTGTCTCCCAAGGTCATTCCCACAGACCATTAAAGGAGGCATAAACCCAGCCAGTTGCAGTTTATTCAAAAACTATTGAACAAAACTGGTGTAGTGCAATGTGTGAACCCAGTGGGGGATAACATAGCTTGTTTGGTTTAGATTAGCCTTTCTCAACCTTTTGACCCTGGAGGAACCCTTGAAATATTTTTCAGGCCTCGGGGAACCCCTGCACATTCAGGCTCAAAGACAGACCAGAAGTTACAAAATTATTATATTCGTTTCATGTGTATTATTATATTACATTACATTACATATTTATTCCGCCTTTATTATTTTTATAAATAACTGAAGGCGGCAAACATACCAAGTACTCCTTCCTCCTCCTATTTTCCCCACAACAACAACCCTGTGAGGTTGGTTGGGCTGAGAGAGAGTGACAGTGTTCTTAAACTGAAAATAAAGAATGAAACTTTCCTTTCTTGTGAAGTTGCCCGAATTTGAAATATTTTTTTAAATAAATCGTGATCTCCCAGGGAACCCCTAGGGACCTCTCGCAGAACCCCAGGGGTCCAAGGAACCCTGGCTGAGAACCCCTGCTTTAGATTAAGCCATCACTTCTGCTTGGTGAACTAGGACAGCAGAGTGGTGTAGTGGTTAGTGTTGGGTGATGCAGGTTCTAGCTCACCCTCAGCTGCTGGTTGCTCTCATTCTCAGCCCAACCTACCCTGCAGGGTTGTTGTCATGGAGGAAAAGGGGGAAAGGAATGCAGTGCACCCCACCTTGATCTACCGGAGGAAAAGGGATATACAGCTAATGAATAAATTTGATTTGTACTCAAAGTATGTGGTGAAATTCCTGCCAATTGTGGTGTTTCTTAAAACCATGACAAGGGAACCATGATTTAGCATGCTGTATCAGCCCAGCGAAGGGGTATGAACGTGATATAAATTCCTATTAAATTATTTCTGGCAAATGTTGCCAAATACCATGTAACCTTTACCCGACATGCTTAACCAGGTCAGTGAAAAACCACATGCTAAATTCGAGTTGTTTCAGCTTGGCGGGGGGGGGGGGGCAGTCGCCTTATTTCGGGGTGTTGCACGAACCTCCGAACGGGTGAATTCAGTCCCCCAGCTGAGGGCTGCCCTGTCCGGGCTGCCACGCGCCGGACGGCCCCTCGAGGCAGCAACTCGCCCTCCTCCCAGCCCAGGTCGGCCTCCTCGCCGGGATCAGCGGGAAGGCGCCCCTCCCCCCCCTCCCCCCGCAGTGCCTTTTCCAGCCGCGGACGGAGCCGCCTCCGCCCCCCCTGCGCGCGCCAGCCCCGCCCTCCCGTCCGGCAGGGAGAAACGAAACTGCTCCGGAGGCGAGAAACGAGCGCGGGGGAGTCGGCTGTCGTCGGGCGTCCGCCGCCTGCCATGGAGGCCCTCTGCCACGTCGAGGCGAGGAAGCTGGACGCCTTCCACCACGACCGCCTGCAACCCGACCGGGAGTTCCTCGCAAAGGCGCGCCGCGCCGTCGACCGCATCTGCGGCTTCCTCAAGGAGCGCTGCTTCCAGGAGGCGCCCTGCTACCCGGAGGCGCCCTCGGGCCGCCCGAAGGTGCGGAAGATCGTCGAGGTGAGGGCGCTGGCGGCGGCGGGGTGGGGTGGGGGAGAGGGACCCGGGCTTGTCAGGACGGGAAGGCAGATTCTTGGGTCGGGCGGCGACCTTGGGAAGCGCCCTCCCGCGACCACGAGGCCAGCTTTCCTGATTCGGTTTTTTTTGGGTTTTGTCTTGAAAAATCTGGCGCGGAGGTGCTGTCGGAACTGGGCTGGAGGCAGCCCCCTAGGAAGCTGGCCCACCCCGCCGCAGCTCGCACCAGCCCCTCGGCTTTCCAATGGACCTGATATCTCTGTCGTCCGACAGTTAGGGCAGTGTTTCTCAACCTCGGCCACGTTAAGATGGGTGGACTTCAACTCCCAGAATTCCCCAGCCAGCCTCCCTGCCGGACTCTCATAAAATCCTTGAGATGTGTTCAACTCCTGGTGATTTCATGAACACATCCATTGGGGGTGGGGGGGTGTCACAACAATGTAGAAATGGTTGGTCACTGGTTTCTTCAAAACATTTTTGCAACTTTTCTGTCTATCTGGCAATCCTAGGATTTCCTAGTGGCCTCCCATCCAAGTAGAGCAATTAGATTCTGGGGGTTGTGAGCTGGATTATCCAGTGGGTCAGGATGGCCCTGATGCCAAGATCCCTCAAAAAAGGTCCCTCCTTTATTTATTATTTATTAATCAAATTTATCACCGCCCATCTCGACCGCAGTAGAATCTGGGCGGTTTACAATAAATATTAAAATTAAAAAACCTATAAATCATTAATGATGGATGGATCAGGATGGCCCTGATGCCAAGATCTCTCAAAAAAGGTCCCTGCTTTATATCAGGAAATTTTTGGTGGTGTGCTAGGAAAAAATACACATTATCATCATTATCCTGTCAAATAGGTGGTTGAATCTGCATATATTGTGTATATCGATTGGCGCAAATGCCCAGGAGACTCAGTATGTGAAACCGTCCTTTTTTCTTTCCCAGGGAGGGTCGCTGGGAAAAGGCACAGCAATGAAAATGGGTTCGGATGTTGACCTGGTGCTGTTTCTGGACATCTTCAGAAGTTACACAGATCAGGAAAGGGGCCGGAAGAGGATCATTGAGCTGATTAAAAGTCGGCTCACCAAATGCCAGGAGGAGCTGAATTTGGAATTCTACTTTGTGAAGTCTGACTGGTCCAACCCTCGTGTGCTCCAATTCAGGTTGCATTCAAATGAGTCGGAGTATTACATTGATTTCGATGTCCTGCCAGCGTTCGACGCCCTAGGTGGGCTTTCTTGCTGAGCGATGAAGGCCACTCCCCAGCTAGGGTTGGCGAGGGAGCTCCGGGGGCGGATGGAAAGCATTTAGGCCTGCTTTTCCTTTAAAGTAGATGTGAGAAGCTTAAGAAAGCGATTCAGAAAGTCCTCAAGACCCACTGCCTACTGTGCTTCTCACAAACAAGCTGGCATTTAAGAACAAGCAGAAAATTTCTGAATCCTGCAATCTGTTCTTGCTCGATTATACAGCAAAGCCTTTGTTTTTGCAATTATTTCAAAGGAAGGGAGAATGTTGGTGACTTTTTTCTGGGTGGAAAGGGCTGTCCTTACACACATTTTGTAACGTGCCCAAGGAGGGGGTGTGAGTGTCCTGTCTGTCCGGGCACCATCCGGGGGTCTCCAGTTTCCCTGCAGTGCCAGCAGAAGACGCAGGAGGGCCTCTTCCTCGGGAGCAAAGCTGCTCTCGGCGCTGGTCCTGCCTTTCTGAAATGGTTGAAGAGTTCCTTTTTCCACTGGGAAATTGGTAACATTCTCTGCCCCATTTCTCTGTCCACGAAGTTGTTGGAGAATTTCAAAAAGGCTTTTGAGGCCTAGTTGTACTTTCTCTTGACAGGCCAGTATGACCGCTCCAGGCCTCGCGCTCAGATATTCGTTGATCTGGTCGGCACCGGCGAGCATGGCCAGTTCTCTCCCTGCTTCACCGAGCTGCAAAAGAACTTCATCGTTGATCGTCCAACCAAGCTGAAGAACCTCATCCGCCTGGTGAAATACTGGTACAAAGAGGTCTGTTGCTGGAAGAATTGGCTCAGGGTCCCAATTCATGGAACCTGCTTTCCCCCTGAGTAACAGTTTCTAGGAGAGTAGCTGAGTCAGTCAGTCTTAAGAAAAAAATCCCCAGCACTTTGTGGTACTATAAACAATTTTACTGCATTTTGATGAATTATCACAGCAGCCCTTGGCTGAAAAGCAGGGGGGCGGGATTAGTAATTGGGTGAGAGACCACCAGGTAATCCCAGGGCCGTAGGCTAGACCTAGATGGAAGAATGCAACAGCAAACTATACTTCCATTATTGTTACCGTTACTCTTCTTCTAGGATATTTTTTTCAATTTTCCATTTAGCCAACAGCTCTGAAATTCCCAGGGGCTTCCCTGCCTCATGGGCTGATCCTGTTTAGCTTCCAAGATCACTCAAGGTCAAGTGGTGGTCCACCTGCTTGAAATTCAGTTTAAAATTCAGCACTGTATGTCTGTTAAAAACAATTGAAACCCAGCACTATAGAATGCAGCCTAAAAAGCTTACCTTTACTCTTTACTCCTACTGAATGAAATGGGACCACACCCCGTTCCGGCAGCATCTTATATCCAGCCCACGGAAAAGGCCACTCATTCTCTGTGGCCCTAACAAGATTGTTTCAGTGGCAGCTCCTGGATGTGTTGGGGGCCATACCCACAATTCTGAAGACATCCAGGAAGCTCTAGGGCTGGAGGTTATGAAATCCAATTGCCAGCCAGATCCTGGGGCGGAGCGTAAGAACCAGGAAGAGCTTGATGATGTCACATACTCTCCTTATGATCTCAGAAATGTTTCAACCGATAGCAGAAGAACATATAAGAATTGAAGTTTGGGTATTTACATGGAAGACGTTAACCATAACCTCTGCTTGGATGATTTCTTTATTTTGTTTAAGATGCTCTTCTATATAAACTAGTTGCCGGAGCAGAAGTCGCTACCCCCAATGTATGCGCTTGAGCTACTGACCGTCTACGCCTGGGAGAAAGGAAGTGGACAGCAGGATTTCAGCATGGCGGAGGGTTTCCGGACAGTCCTGTGGCTCATTGAGAGACATAAGCAGATCTGCATATATTGGACAAACTACTATGATTTTGAGAATGAGATCGTCAAGCGGTTCTTACATGCCCAGCTCAGTAAAAACAGGTCAGTCTCCCACCTTGGATTCCAAGTCAGTTATTTTCCAAAAATCAGTGATGAGATCTGTCATGTGGATTTTGCAACAGCTCTTAGTTTCAAATTGGAGTATAATGCAAAAAACCCCATTGAGATGTTGCTTCCTTTGGTTGCCTTATGCATCAATGTTTCTTCCTTTTTGGAGTGGTGAGAGCAAAGCAGTTGTGATATAAAATCTGCAGAGCAATGGGAAAAGAGATTGGGTTTTTTTCCTAGCTTCCCCTCTCTCTCTGCAAAGATGTCTTCAAGGATAATCATGAAGTTCTAGCCACAGTCTGACTTTAAACTAGGGATACCATTTCTGGATCTGGTGTCCACTAGAACAGAGCTTTCCAAACTTTTCATGTTGGTGACACACTTTTTAAACATGCATCATTTCATGACACACTCTTACAGCAGGGCACAAGGCAGGCACTAGGACCAGCGCGGAATCCTGGCAGGGCTGGTTTGGAGGCAGCAAGGCACAAGGCAGGCACTAGGACCTGTGCGGAGTCACAGCAGGTTTGGAGGCAGCCAGGCACAAGGCAGGCACTAGGACCTGTGCAGAATCACAGCAGGTTTGGAGGCAGCAGGGCACAAGGCAGGCACTAGGACCTGCATGGAATCACAGCAGGTTTGGAGGCAGCCAGGCACAAGGCAGGCACTAGGACCTGCGTGGAATCACAGCAGGTTTGGAGGCAGCAAGGCACGAGGAAGGCACTAGGACCTGTGCGGAATCACGGCAGGTTTGGAGGCAGCCAGGCACAAGGCAGGCACTAGGACCTGCGCGGAATCCTGGCAGGTTTGGAGGCAGCAAGGCACAAGGCAGGCACTGGGACCTGCGTGGAATCCTGGCAGGGCTTGGAGGCAGCAGCAGTCGTGACACACCCAGACACTGCAGCTGACACACTAATGTGTCCCGACACACAGTTTGGAAAGCTCTGCACTAGAAGATAGCCAAGAGATCCGTGGCTCTTTGCTGCCCTCTAGTGGTTGTCTGCATTTTTGCAACCCAGCTGTGGTAGCCCTACCATTAGCATAGTTGTGTGATGGTAGATCCACCAAGAAGATTTAAGTGGCCTCCTGGGCTAAATGTGTGGTGGGAAGAGGGCCATGCTGTTGCTATTGAGAGCAACATGAGAGCAACCACTGAAGTTAGGGCAAATACTTAGTTACTGCAGGGGAAACTGAAAAAAATGTTTCCTAGCAAGTATGAAATGCACGGCTTCAGTAAGCTTTTGGCTGGGTTTGCACAGAATGCTTGACGAGAATGAGTTAAGCGCTTTTCCGACTCCATACAATACTCTGAAATCAATAACCAGGCTGGTTGCGTTTGCACAGCAAGCTAAGCCACAAAGGAACTAACTGAACTTAGTGTGTTGTATGGAGGCCACCGTTAAGGGCTTGACTGACCTGGTGGGACGTGCCGGGGATCACCCAGCCTTGGTTGTTTTCCATTTCGCGCCTCTGTTGCAAAGGCTCCCTGGAGAGAGACGGGGTAGGAGCAGACCACGGACACGGGGGACAACAGATAGCATGGTGCGTGATGGCAAATGCTGTGACGTGCCTGTTTGCCACAGTTGTCGGATGTAATGGCAGTGCTTGCAGCACGCGATGGAATGTCAGTCTGGCCCTGGAACACAGAAGTGGGAGCAGAGTCCTTGTAGCGGAGATTCCTTAGTCCAGGGGAGGGGGAAGTATGAGAAAGAAGCCCAGAGTAACTGCCTTGAGTATGCTAGGTGTTAGTTGCAGAATTGTTCCAACAGCCTTTCAAGGTTCTGTTATATTGCCTTCAGCAATCGAGCATTCCTGAAATTCAAGTGGTTCCTATTTAATTTATTTATTTATTTATCTGATTTTATTTCTGTAGCCACCCATCTCAACAAATGACTCTGGGGGGCGTACAATCCTGTTTCCTGGCCTTGCCTCCCTGAAGGGGCAACATTGCATGATGATGTCATGGCAGGCGGGTCATCATTGAGCCAGTTTGGTCTAGTGGTTAAGGCAACAGGCTAGAAACCAGGAGACAGAGTTCTAGTCCCACCTTAGGTATGAAAGCTGTCTGGCTGGCCTTCGGACAGTCCATCTCTCAGCCCTAGGAAGGAGCCAATGGCAAAGCAGGAGACAGAGAGTTCTAGTCCCGCCTTAGGCATGAAAGCCAGCTGGGTAACCTTGGGCCAGTCCCTGTCTCTCAGCCCTAGGAAGGAGCCAATGGCAAAGCAGGAGACTGAGAGTTCTAGTCCCGCCTTAGGCATGAAAGCCAGCTGGGTAACCTTGAGCCTGTCACTCTCAGCCCAACTCACCTCACAGGGTTGTTGTGGGGAAAATAGGAGGAGGAAGGAGTGTTAGGTATGTTCGCCGCCTTGAGTTATTTATAAAAAAATAATAAAGGGATAAAAATGAAGTAAATAATAAATAAATAATTTTTTTTAATTGTTCAAATTTATATGACCGCCCATCTCTGGGTGGGTTACAATAAAAACAAGATTAAAATACAATATAACATAAAAAATATAAATGTAAAATCCAATCTGGCAAATTAGGGAGTGTATTATGATATTAACCACCCCCAGGAGGAGCTATTACCTTTCTCTTCCCATGCTAGGCGGCAGAACCAGGTTTTCAGATTTTTCCGGAAGGCTGGGAGGGAGGAAACGCGCCTCAACTCTTTGTTTGGTCTTGGACCAGCCCTGTGGATTTTAGCAAGGGCTTCCTTTTAATTCCCACCAAGAACTGGGATATTTCTTGAGTTGGTACTGCTGCGATCAGCACAAAAATTAAATCTGATTTCATTTGATTTGACATTTAATCTGTGTATTCTCTGGTGAAGTATTTAATACGTTTTCCACTTCTTTCATGTTAAAATCTAAATATGTTAACAAACTTGGGAAATTTCGAAGGTGCCCCCCCATATGCTCTGGTTGTGCTGTAACATTTTTTATTGGACTTCAGGCCAGTCATCCTCGATCCAGCGGACCCAACTGCAAACATCGGAGAGGGAAAACGCTGGGATCTGCTTGCAAAAGATGCGACATATTGTGCTTCCCTGAAATGCTGCCAGAATCCAGATGGTTCTCTTGTTGAACCCTGGGTTGTGCCGGTGAGGAAAAAGAATTATGAAGCTGCTTAATTGCTGGGTTTCTCTGGGATAAACCTAGAACAGGGTAGGGTCTACACAGAGATACTTCATCCCTGACTTACTGTACTGGTGTTTCCCCAGATGCAAGAGGTAACAGGGAAATCGGTATCTTGCTCTGAATGCCATCAAGTTCCACATTACAGATTCAATCATGTTGCAATCATGGGAGAAGGAGTGGAGTGAAGCCAAAAAGCTGATGTCAAGGACATCTGTAGGGGGAGGCAGAAAAGTCAAGATGGTGGCTGTGACCCTGTGATTGAAACCCTTCCCATTTTTTACATACAAGGCACAGAAAAAAGGGATGGGACTGATTGCATAGTGCTCTTTCTACTTTACACGGTGCCAGTAATTCAGCTGCAGGATAAGTGGACGTGCACATTGCTTTAGCCCCAAAATTTACCAGAAAAAGCACACGTTCCGTCCTTTGCAAAATCAATCGCCGACGAAAAAGGTGCTGATTTATAGAAAAGGGTCGAGACCCACATACCTGTACCAGGTTCTTTTTACATCCTGGGCAGTCTCCCTAAACACAAAACTAGCCTTTTCTAAGTAGAAGGTGGGGCCTGCAAGAGAAGTGTGTGAGCATTTTCTGTGGGCCAGTTGTGGTATCCCTGGTTGGCTTTTGTTCAAGTGCTGCGGCTTGAGCCCCCCTAGGTGAGCACAGCTCCTGGGGTTGCCGTTGCCACGAGACAGCTGCCTGCGTGCCCCTTGGTGCTCTTTTCTCCCCAGTTTTCTCCCCCGTGTCCAGGTGCGGCTTCGTTAAAAAAGTCCACTGCGGCTTCGCTTCACTGGGCAGGCTGAAGGCCAAGCGAAACGGCGAGAGAGAACTTGGCTCCCCTTGGCCTGCTTGGGGTTTGGAAGGGAGACAACCAGGAGATCCCAGGGTTGTGGGCTGCTGGCAAGTTGGAAAAGAGTCGCAGAAGGTGGTCATGGCCAACTCCTTCCCCAGCCCGGAGGAACCGAGCTCAGCCTGAAGGAGAGAATGTGTTTACCTACATTGCTTCTCCACCAAAAAAACCTAGTCTTGGGAAATAGCCATTAACTAGGAACTGGAGGATAACCTTAATTTCCCAGGTCAGAAATTATTCCCCCCCCCAAAAAAAAAGTTCCGAGGTGAAAGTTCACTTCCTGGAATAAACTGATTTAGAGCTACATTAATTGGTATCATGCAAGATGCTAAACCAAAAGCAAACAAACCACATTCATTATTTGCCCTCAAATCCAAAGGTAGAAGTTCCCTTTCTGCCAGCTGCAACACTGCATGAGGAAATGCACATACAGGGAGAGGGGACGGTGGCAAAACTTTCTCCCAAGGGGAGCCAATTCCCCCCCCCCCCCCGAGCAGGAGGGTTCACACACACAAGCAGACTCGGCAGAAGAGCAAATGGACTTTGCTGAATGCATTTGAGATGGAAAGTTCAGGAGCATCAAAATAACTGCCATGCAAGTAGCAAGGTGGTCTGGGGTTGGCTGTGGGGGCGGGGGAAACGGGCACAAATTGGCCAAGTCGCAAGCGGACCTTCCCTTCCTGCGGCCAAATTCAGAAAGCCGTATTTGGTCTCCGCTGGGTTTGATGTATTAATCCAAGCTTTGTAATTTTGGAATCAGGTTTTCCTACCTTAGTGTTCTGTGTAACTAACTGTTAGGATTAGCGGACAAACCACAGGGAAAACAAGCCATGGTAAACCCACCCAACTTCCAGCAAGTGGGTGGAATTTCCAAGGGGGACTCCTGAGATTTCTTTGTGGTGCTTTTTCCCTCACTTCAGGGCGCGGCCAGTTTGCAGTTTCCCACTGAAAAATTTGTACAGAATATGGTTGGCTTTGAAATGGGACATGGGCTTGTTTTATGGTGCCTCCCCAGGGCAGAGCTGGGCTCTCTCTTCCTGCATTGGGGTGGCTGAATTCCAAGGCCTGGCTCCCCAGTCGCAGGGGTGGTGGTGGCAAAGGGGCAGATCTCTCTCAGTTCCAGACGTCCACGAGTAACAAATGCTCCTTTTTTGTGTCTTTTCCAGCTTGAAGTGCCTTGGAAGAAAGACTGGTCCTATTGCACTCTAATGTGAAGAGACCCTGCGTGGATCTAAAACATGGGATGGGAAGCAACTGAATGGCACTTTGCATTCCCTTTGGCATTTAATGGCGCTTCGGGAGCTCAAATCGGGAAGTACACACCAAGCTAAAGAAGCTATCTGAAACTGATGAAGGGATGATTTTAAAAACTGACTTTGTTTGAGGAGGTCAGGACAGGGAAGACACCACCATTCGCCAGTGGTAGGACATGGGGGGGGATGGAATCCAACAATGAAATTCATCATCGCAATCCGAATTAGATTTCCATTTGGTTACTATGCTTTTTACAATTGTAGTAATTTTGTCTATATTGGTGTGTATTTTATATATTCATGTTAAGAAATTGCATGTAAAGGTGCTTGCTTTAAGGAAACGTCTGAGGATGTTACTATATCCGAGGAAAATTGGGCACTCCAAGGAGTTCATGAGTTCAGTGGAATTGTGGCAGAAAGACCAGGAACTTGTGAAATCCTCCCCGGGCTGCGACTTTGGGCCAGTCACTCTCAGCCCAACCCACCTCGCAGGGTGGTGGTTGTGGGGAAAATAGGAGAAAGGAGTATTAGGTATGTTCCGTGCCTTGAGTTACTTATAAAGTAATAAAGGGATAAAAAATCTTTTTAAAAAAGTGCAGATGGGCCATAGACCAATACTATACGGGTCAATTTGAATCTTCTCTCTTTTACCTTTATTTTCCAGGCGTGTCCAACCCTGAACAGCTAGTAATGCAGCCCCAAAAAACAGTAAACTTTTAACATTATTTTGCTGTTTTTTTTGTGACTTGATCCCATGGTGCTCGAGCGCGGACTGCGCTGTGTAGGGGAGGTGGCGGTGCAGCGCTAACGTCACCTTGAGGACTCACTGAGAATTGCAACCACTTTCATCCATTGATCCATTAGTTTCACAAAAACAAGGTCAAATATCCCACTAGTTTTATGTTGCCCTCGTTTTAAATTTTATAATAAAAAATATAAAAAAATAAATGAAGTTTTATTACTTTTATACATTAACTATATTATATATTTTATGTGTGGCCCAAGACAATTCCTCTTCACTCAGTGTGGCCCAGGGAAGCCAAAAGGTTGGACACCCATGTTTTAGACAGCAACAGCCTTGTATGATTTAAGGGTTACTTTCAATCCTGCCTTAATCTCAAGGTTAGCTGCCTGGTAATCCTTTGCTTACCAGCGAGGCTTGCTGGAACGTCCTTGGCACCCACTGTACACCGGTGCCCAGTTTAGCCCCTCCTGTATTTGAGGAAGTGAGTGGTATCTCACAAAAGCTTATGGATAAATTTTAATAACATTTGTTATCTGAAAAGGAGCTACCAGGCTGCTGCTGCTGCTTTTTCGTGTCTGGGAAGATAGCTCTTTTTGGTTCCCTACTATATTTTCTCAAAATAACAGAAGCCATTTGTTGGAAGGAAAGTTACGTACATTCTCAAAATCGTTTACAAGGGATGAGCCTCGGTATGCATCTAGCCGGGAAAAGCGTGGCGTGCCGCGCTTTTTTAGGATTCCCTTACCAACTTTGCTCAGACTGAAGAAGCTCCTTGGATGAGGAGCGAAACGTTTCCACTGAGAAAATAGAAATCCAGTTGACATGATTCAAGCTACAGAAAATTCCACCTGGATGACTGAAAACCTTCATAGACGTGCCGAGTGGAGTTATCTGGGGAACATCCGCAGCCCCCTTTGATGAAGACAAGGGGAAGGGATGTGGGATTTTTGTCCTGTATTTATACTCTTGACTGAATCCTGTTTTATTGTTTGGTCTAAAGATATTTCTTGCCTATATCATTTTTTTAAAAATTTCATTTCGGTCAATGACCAGCAAAATTCCCTATATCATGCTTTGCAATTAGTTATTCTTTTGCTGTGCTTTGTTTAATAAACTTTTTCAGCTTTTACCTCATTTATGCCTTTATTGCTTTTGAGTCCACAAACCTCCTGTGCATGTTGTAGCATGGCAAAGCCCCCTTCAAGCCACATCCATCTTGCAAGCATTTTGTGCACGAGTTTAAGTGGGCATGCAAATGCAAGTAGATTAATAGGTACCACTTCAGTGGGTAGGTAACAGCGTTCCGCGCGTGTCATGCGGCCACATGACCGTGGAAGCGTCTTCGGACAACGCTGGCTCTTTGGCTAACAAACAGAGATGAGCACCGGCCCCTAGAGTCGGACACGACTGCACAAATGTGCGGGGGGTACCTTTACCTTTAAGTGGGGAAACTTGTTTTTTCTGTCCAACTATTTCCGCTAAAGTCCAGAAAATGAAAATCCTTCTCTTTTCCTTGGTCCACTTTGGTGATGTTTCCTTCATAATTTCCTACAATTGTATGGAAGGTAATTAGAAATTTGCAAAAATCAACCAAGGTGCCTTGCTGTACAATGCAGTATGCAAATACATCATAGTTTCTCAGCTTTTCTATCTGACCTTTCAGCTGTGACATTTAGCAGATCCTGCTGAGGTCAGCTGCTTCTTTGGGCATAAATGGGTTATCTGTGGGACACCTTTATCTGCCTGTCAATCAGCTGAAGTTATCAGCTCCCTCCCCGTCCCAGCTATAGGAGAATGCCATCCGACACAGCCTCGGATCGCTGCTCTCATAACCTGGAATTCCCTCCCCTCAGAGATCCAGTCTGCTCCTTCCCTTTTGGATTTCAGGAGAGCAATGAAGACCTGATTAAGGGCCTGGTGGGATCTGGATTTGGTGGGTGTCTGTTTCTGTTTATTTTCTCTGCATAATTGTGATGATGCATTTTATGGGTGAGAGTTTATTACATTCAAAGGGTTTCCCCCCCCCTCTGATGTCTTTTGAAGGTTAGCTGCCCAGAGCCTTCAGGAATTGGTAGCATATAAATAAGGTGAATAAACAAACAAGCAAACTCTGGAGCTCTGTAAAACTTGGGGAATTAAGGACAGCATTCACCTTTCTTCCTGCTTTCCTTTGCTTCTCTTCTGGGGCTTCACCCAGCCCTTCCAATAGTCCAGAAACTACAGGCAGACCAGAGGGGGCTCCTGGACAAAATCTGAGCCCTTCAGTGTACCCCCAGAGGACCTCCAAAAGTTACCATCAAACTATTTTTATTTTAATTGAAATGCTTTTTTTACTTTTTTATTTGCTTCAATATACAGATAAAATTTTAACTTCTGAGAAAGGAAAAAACAAAAGAAAAACAAAATGAGAAAGACAAAAAATGTGTGGTGCATTCCGGCAGGGATACGGTTTCCCAGAGCATTCCAGACTGATAAGAGACTTGGAAGCCCGAAGCCGGACTCTGTTGCTGGCAGGGTTATGGAGTTCAAGGCAGCCGCTCCCTGGAGCCCTTTGGAGTTACACTGATCAGCAGGAGCCTCTGCTCGGTTTTTGACTGGATCAAAACCAACATCTGGCAATGCCCAAAGGCTGAACAAGCTGGTTGGTTCTGCTGGTTGCCTAGAACTGCCCTAGCATAATAGAACCAAACTCGCTCTGCATCTTGGCTTTCTTAGCACACAAGGCTCTCTAGCACACGATGGGTTTTGTTGTTTTGTCAATAAAAGCATCAAGAGAGTATTTTATAGTACACCGCTCTCCTGAAATACTTAATTTGAGAAATAGATAGTGGCATATGTACTATTTCCCACACCAGTTTAGTCAAACTGGATTTAAAAACTACATCTGAGCAAAGGCAAGGCTCTCTGATTAACAGCTATCAACAAACAGAAACTAAAATCAACTGCAAGTAAATTAAGCATCTTTTTTTTGCCTGGGAAGGGCTATGCCACCCTTCCTAAACTCTGTAGCTTGGGAATTGCTGAAAATTTCTAAATGCAGCCATTATGTTGCTCGTTGCTACTATTGTAGAGCAAAAGCAAAAACAGCTGAATGGGGAATCTGATGAGAGCACAGGGCAGGGGGCATCTTTCTTGAATTCCAGTGCCTTCCAGTTGTGCCACACTACAACCTCCATCATTCTCAGCTAGTACGGAGGCTGTAATAGAACACATCAGAAAGCTCGGGGGGGGGGGAGTTAAAGCGGGCTCAGAGCAAAGTAGCATAAAATCTAACACTTAAGTTTTTAAGTGTGTTTTAAGCACTTTTTTCAGGTGAGAACTAAAAAGCTGAAGGAATGAAATGTTATAGAACAGTGATTTCCAAACTGCCGCCGTTGGCAACACACCAACGGCGGCGGGTGCGGCGTTTTCCGCTAAAACGCGTTAGTGCTGATGGCACACTGCTGCCGTTGTCGCTCCCGCCGCCGTGCACATCCACTTCCAGGTTGTGTCGCAACACACTAAACTGTGTGTTATGACACACTAAAGTGTCGCGACACACAGTTTGGAAAGCTCTGTTAGAAAGATACAGTAGGCAGGAGTGGGGAAGATCTGGGTGGTATTCAAGGCTCTTTCGGGGGAGGAGAGAGTCACTGCAGAGAGTTGATGCCACATCATCTGCAGAGGCACAAACTTTTACTTTAGAAAAGGGGATTTTTTCTGTATTTTAAGTTGCATTAGATCTCTGTTGTTTGCCTATTTCTTTATTTATCATTCATATTTCTATCACCACCCATCTCCCCCAAAAGGGGGACCCTTTCCAGTCTCAAAATATCAGGAATCCACTTTAAATAATTATTTTACTGAAATTCTGCATTCTAGCAGGGGATTTCCAGGGACTCCTGTCCCCCACTGGTGACAGAGAGAGACGGTCGTCACTGGAAAGGTTTTGTGCATCTCACTTCCTCTGTGGGGCACAGTATTCAGTGC
This sequence comes from Charina bottae, assembly GCA_023362775.1. Taxonomy (NCBI): domain Eukaryota; kingdom Metazoa; phylum Chordata; class Lepidosauria; order Squamata; family Charinaidae; genus Charina; species Charina bottae. The sequence goes on from JALMGJ010000023.1 coordinate 11,057,695, forward strand.
ATGAATAAGGGGACATAATGACTTTGGGGGAAATGACTTGTAGGCTCACCCAGACTTCTGAAAGGAGCGTTCTCGTCAACTCGGAGAACCACCGGCCTGCTCTTTCCCACTTAAAGGAAAAGAAAGGAATGATCTACAGTGGCTTCGCTTTGGCAGGAGTCCACGTGACCCAGCAAGTGCGCGATCCCTGAGGATCCAGTTTGCCCACCCAAATCGAGCGAGCAGTCTGGCCTCGAGGGGAGCGCTGCAAGTTGGCTTCTGGACGGAACCTGATCGAGGCCGGCTTGGCAGGAATCCTTTTCAATCTCATTCAATATTAACTCAACATTAATAACTATGAATATTAATATAATATTAATACATTAATAAAAATATTAGTAATTCAATATTAACAAATAACTAACAAATAATCGCCCTGCAACTGTCAGCAAAGTGACAGGAAAACGGGTTGATAGATTGAGTTCACTTCCATTTCAGTTACCTCAGGTTTGGCTGTTGTCCGCCTACAACCCATTTTGCGCTCGCCTGCTTTTGGGGGGGGCAGTCCCCGACCCCCTCCTAAACAGGTTGGACTCCAACCTCCATCATCCCCTGCCGGCCAGAGTCTAACGCCCCGGGCGGCCCTAGAGAAACCCCACTTGTTCACCTCTCCCGACCGCCTAAGATGCGCGTCGCTCGTCCTTTCGCCCCGGCCGGGAAAACCCCTCGCTCCTGCCGGCGTTTGCTTTCGCTTTCGCTTTCGCTTTCCTGTGCTGTTTTCGCCGCCGAGGAAGCGAGGCGCGGAGCACTTCTGTTTTCCTGCGATGGTCCGCCCCGCCGGAAGGCTGGAAAGCCGGGCGGGCCACATAAAAGGAGGCGGCCGGAGCCGGCGGAGCCAGTGCTTATTTTGGGGAGGACCTGGGCGGCTCGAGGCACCGGCGGCTGAAGATGGTAAGAGAGCGGGGCGAGTTGCCCGCTGGCGCGGGAAGCCAGGCTGCGCGCCTCTGCGGCCGGAGGAGCTGCGGCAGAAATCCCTGGGGCTGCTCCAAGCGGGGCCGGGGCTCCAGAGCCGCGGGTCGTCCTCAGGAGGGCTGGCGGGGAGGGGAATCGCACGCACAGCCCCCAGCCAGGTTCAAAGCGACCGTCTGTTGTTGATTTCCAGGCGCGGCAGCTGAATGTGAAACTTCTGACAGGCGAGCTTCACTCCGTGGATGCCTCAGCCTGCAGAACCGTCTGGGATTTCAAGATCCAGGTGCGGCGCAAGACGGGGGTGTCGCCCTACCAGCAGAAGCTGGCACGCCAGAACGGGACCCAACTTGAGCTCCGGGATACTGCCCCGCTCTCCGAATACGGGCTGCAGACGGGAGACACCCTTGTGCTCGTCGTGAAGAACGAGGAATCCATCCCCATTCTCCTGAGGAACCCCAACGGCAGAACCAGCACTTACCACGTCCTGCCTTCTGATGCGGTGTCGCAATTCCGAGCCAGAGTTCGGCAGCAGGAGAACGTCCAGCTGGACCAGTTCTGGCTCGGATACGGAGAAGAAACGTTGGAGGACGGCCGCAGACTCTCCGACTACAACATTGCCCCGCACGGGACCGTTTCTCTGAATCTGCGCTTACGGGGTGGGTGCTGAGCCTGGGTGGACAGTTGCCCCTGGAGCCCTCCGGGCCACCGGGGGCGCTTCACAGCTGCTGGCTCTGGTCATCTGTCCCCTCTCCCCTCTGCCAGCGCCAAGCAGCCTCCCTTGCTTAGGGCTCAGTCCCTAACTGTAGAGAAATGACCCCGACCTGGTTCGGGTATCGCTGAAAAAGAGTTTACAAGGACATTACAGCTTTTGTCCCCCCCCCCCCCCCCCTTCTGCTTTGCTCAGCCATGCCAAGCATCCACTTCAAAATATAGAAGCCTGCTGCAGGCTGCTTTGCGAACTCTGTAATGTCAATGCCTGGTAGGATTGAATTTGCTTGTTCCTCCCCCCCCCCCCCCCAGCCCAATTTCTTTGTGTTAGCCCAAGGCGAGGAGTGACCCTGTTCTTGCATCCCACACCTTGTTTGAGTTTTCTTCATCATTACTGTAGAAGAGAAGAATTGTACTATGTAGTCATTCTTCGCTCTGCATTTACATTGAAGCAGCTGTAAGCTACAATTTTGCAAATAAAACGTTAAATGTCCAAATGTTAAAATAACAGATGCTGTTCTTTTTTTTATCAAGATGTCTGTGGGTTCAGTGGTGTCCGTTTCTGTAATACAGAATTCAACCTTGGTGCCTGGGATTTGGAGTTGCCACATTGGGAAGTGACAGATACAGATAAAACTTGATCTGGTGGCTGGTTGACTCAGTAACACCTTTTGTGCAAAGGTATCCATACCCGATTGTACCCCAGAGAGGTTTGGACTTCGATGCCAAGCTTCGTGACTGACTTTGGGCCAATAACTGTCTCAGTCTAGCCTGCCTTGTAGGGTCATTGTGAAGAATCTTTCCAGTGTATAGTCGAAGGCTTTCACGGCTGGAATCATGGTGGTTGTGGGTTTTCCGGGCTGTGTGGCCGTGTTCTGGCAGTTTTTGTTCCTAACGTTTCGCCAGTAGCTGTGGCTGGCATCTTCAGAGGACAGGAGCACAGCTAGAAGATTCTCTCTGTGCCCAAGTGGAGGGTGTGTGTTCACTTGGGCACAGAGAGAATCTTCTAGCTGTGCTGTCCTCTGAATATGCCAGCCACAGCTACTGGCGAAACGTTAGGAGCAAAAACTGCCAGAACACGGCCACACAGCCCGGAAAACCCACAACCACCATCAATCTTTCCAATGTTTAGGCTCAGGGATAATGTTTTAACATGGGGGGGAGGGAGGGTACCGTTTCGCCCTTGAGTGGTGTGCTGAATTAGTGAAGATGAGCAGTGGGGTCCCTGTCTATGGAAGTCTGGTGTTTATATCTTTCTTGGAACTACTAGAAGATGGGCCATCTAAATTTGACCCAGCACATTTTCTGATCTTTCTCTGGAATTCAGTTCCGCAAATAGGAAGACCCGCTCAGTTAGATGGCTGAGGCTAAAACATGTTGAAGGCAGTAGCATTATGCTGTCCAGTGGGTTATTTGGACAACACAATGTGAGCACAGCAACTGGGTTTCATTACTCTGGGTTGTGCAAATGCCGTTGGGCAACCCTGCTTTCTGCTCTTGAAGCTGCCTTTCAGGGTTGTGGGGATAATAAATGGCAAGCAATTGCACAGATACTGCTTCCTGTTCCACTGCAGAATAGGAAGGAAAATCGGGGACTCAAAATTGCACATTTCTGGGCCAGCCAATATCTTGTTTCTCACCAAAGGAGCATGATTTCTTCAGCTAGTTCATGGAACCCCAATGTCTCCAAACACCAGGAAGGTTTCCTGAGCTGACCATGAAATCCAAGAGGAAATGTTGGCAGATAAATCCTCAGTCATCACAATCACTAGATTTTTGAATCTGGAGGAGTCTGGTACAAATTTTATTAAAAGGCATAAGCTTTATAAATTGGTGAGCATAATGAATATATTAAATAAAATAAATCTGTCGGGATGTGACATCCTGCCAGTGTAGAGTAGTAGTTTAGGAATGGGATTTGTAGTAGCTGTAGTTAGAAGTGCCAGGCCTGGGAATGGAGGGGGAAGCCAAGCACCTGCAAGGCGGGGGGGGGGGGGGGTTATCTCTGGGTTAGCTTGGAATGTGAGGCAGGAGGGGGAGTGGAATTTTACTGCCCGTTCAGTGAGAAAGGGGTGTGAGCGTTGATGTTATGGGAAGGATTGCAGGCCTTGGGAGGGGGGGTGCTGTATGGGGGGGGGTTAGCTAGCTTTCCCGGCATTTCTTTCCAGACTGATCTTTGCATTGAACAAGTGCCTGTATCAATAAAATATTTCTTCCACATCCTATAATGGCTTGTGATGGAGGGATTCTGGTTTGATAACAGAAGGCTAGTTCATCACCAAATCTAATAAAATGGTTTAGTCTGAGAAGGTGCTACCACACTCCTATTGTTACCATGCCTAGAGTTCTCAGTGACAATCACTAAGTGATTAAGTCCTGCTTTTCACATGCATCAATGCAGTAAAATGGGGGCGGGGCTTCAATGCGTGGCCACGCCTTCACCTTGACTGTACAGCCCCAAGACCACGGTGACAGTCCTAGGTTGTCAATCCGGTTGATCTTCAGCATTTGCTATCGCAACAGCCCAAAGTGAAATAGGTGAAAAGTTCCACTAACCCGTATGGGTGGAAGCTTAACAGGGAGAGTTCCAAACTTGAAATGGGAATTTCCTGACTGGGAGAGCTATTAGGCATCAGGACCGCATGCCGCCTGCTGCCACTGACCGTTTTGAGGAAAAGACTGGACAGCCACTCGTCTGGGACGGTGTGAGGATTCCTGTACTGGGCAGGGGTGGACTAGATGGCCTCCAAGATCCCTTCCAGCCCCATGATTCTCCCGTTCAATGCATTCAAATATGGTCTTGAACAAACCTCACTCCAGGCATTGATGAAACCCCCCATTGAGTGCCTGCTCCATTCGAAGGATTACTGGCAGGGGAAAAGGGGGCATTAAAGCAAGTTTTAGTTTTAGTTTGTGTCCCATTGATTTATTTGCTTCCTAACTTCCTTTAGTTGTACAAGTGCTAAAGCTAAACCAATACATTCCTTTTGGATTTGTTTATTTAGCTTTAGGGTTTGTATAAGACAGAAAAATAAAAAAATGTTATTGAATGAAAGCAGACAATACGAAAAATGAGGTTTTGCTCATTAAGAATGGGAAAAGAACACTGGTCTTGGGAGGGGAAGATGGCCGCATGGGTAGGCTGACCATATTTCCTTGAGGCAAAAGCGTCGCTGGGCAAAGTGGGCGTGTGGGTGCTCGTGTGTGGGGGCGCGGGGTGGGGGTGGGGTGTGCGGGCGCGCGCTCGCGCTTCGCTGGGAAACTTTCAAAAACGGGACAAAATTGAGATTTTTACTATAAGGACGGTGCGCTCCAGAAATGGTGAAATAAGGGCACGTTATGTTCATAAGGGCAAGTCCCGTTCAAATGCTGATGCTGGGGAAAGTGGGAGGCCAAAGGAAGAGGGGCCGACCAAGGGCAAGATGGTTGGATGATATTCTGGAGGTGACGGACGCGACCGTGGGGGAGCTGGGGGTGGCGACGGCCGACGGGAAGCTCTGGCGTGGGCTGGCCCACGAAGTCACGCAGAGTCGGAAGCGACCGAACGAATAAACGACAAGAACCCGTTCAAAACGGGAGGTATGGTCAGCCTATGCACGGGGGTATTGACACTGACTTCGTGGCACCGAGTCGCTGCTGGTATCCGCGGGGGGCGCGTCGTGGACGGACAACGCGCTGCTCTTCTGGGGCGACAGAGGGCGTTCCTGCCCCAGGGATGAACAGCCCTTTCCCTGCTGACTGCAGGAGACGAAGGCCCGGGATACGCGAGTCCTGCAGCTCCCCGCGGGAAGAACCCCTCCCTTGGGCGAGCCAGCGCGGGAAGCGGAGAAGTGCGAGAGCCCCTCGCTTGCACGTCAGCTCCCGGCGAAGTCAGAGCCCCGCAAAATCCTCAGAACAACTTCTTGGAAGTGTGTTTAGCCTCCCCGCCGCTAAAGGAAAGGCGTCAAGAGGGGCCACAGGGGCGAGTTTGCCCGTCTTCTCCCTGCTCCAGCACAGGGAGGGGCACGATGGGCTTTGGGAATTTTTGGAGGAACGTCTGGAGTTATGAGACACCAAAAATGATTGTGGTGAAGAACCCTAACCTAGGCATCATTTACAGGCTGATCCAGCTCCTGATCCTGGTTTACTTCATCTGGTAAGTGTTCCCACCATCCTGGGGGAGATGGGGGGTGGGGGGTAGCCAAAGATGCTTTTGGCAGCTGCTGTGGGGTGTAACTCAGTGGGCAGCTTGACCCAGGTGCAGAAGCAACATTTAGCCAAGGAAGAATATGTGACTTACATCTGTGTGTAGTTATTTAGTATTACAAGAAATAATTTCAGCAATTTAACAGCCTGGATTTTCAGGACATTGTTCTGCAGAATGTTGGAAAACCACTGTGTAGTTGAGAGATCCTATAATAATTGGAAGTGATTATTTTGATTAATTAAGAGATTCATCATATTTGTAAACTGCCCAGAGTCCCCTGTTCGGGGAGATGGGCGGGGATTGATTAAGTAAGTAAGTAAGTAAGTAAGTAAGTAAGTAAGTAAGTAAATAAATAAATAAATAAATAAATAATAAATATTTTGATAGAGAATTTTCCAAGTGAGTCACTGCTTTCCATGGAACCTGGGCTGAACCTACCTAGACCTTACATATCAAGAACAAAAGTTCATTTTGATTTAATGTATTGTCGAAGGCTTTCACGGCCGGAGTTCAATGGCTGTTGTGGGTCTTCCGGGCTGTGTGGCCGTGTTCTGGAAGTTGTGGTTCCTAACGTTTCGCCAGCATCTGTGGCCGGCATCTTCAGAGGGCAGGAGCACAGAGGGCAGGAGACAGAGATTTTGCTTCTATCTGTGCTCCTGCCCTCTGAAGATGCTGGCCACAGATGCTGGCGAAACGTTAGGAACCACAACTTCCAGAACACGGCCACACAGCCCGGAAGACCCACAACAGCCATCATTTTGATCTGTTTATTGCAACTGCCTTTTGCCTTTTCTCTGTGATTATGAGAGGGGGGAGTTGTCCCTCCTCATTTTATCCACCCATCACCTTGCTGATGCTCTTCACGCAACATATTTCACCTGATTACTGAACTAATTCATGTTCTGGATTTGCACACTGCATACAAATACTTTCCTAAACAAAAGGAGCTGGGTCCATCTAGCACACACAGTCGCTGCAAAAGTTAAATCAAAATTAAAACCAAGCAAGCTTTGCAAGTGCAGTTCAAATGCAGCTTGAACTGCCCTGGGTAAGCAGGTGTGTGAATGCAGCCACTGAGGGAGAGAGAGGGTCTGGCCCAGAGTCACCCAGAGAGCATCAGGATAGGGGAAACTTGAACCTGAGTCTCTGCAAGTGCTAAATGCCACCCATGCCACCTGAACCAAGGTGGGTGTGATGTCCCCAGTTGGCTATTAAATCAGAGTTCCCGACACAAGCCACTCAGGGATATGAAGGAATCTTTATTAAAGCCAGTGATCCATTGCATTGAATCAAGCTCCCGCAACCAACAGTTTAAAAATCTCCAAGTTTCCACCCTTCGTCTCTCAGTTTTCAGATCTTTTTGGGTCCGAATCAACTAACCTGGCATTTCGCCCTTTGGCATTTCGCCCTTTGATCTATCCTGGGTGCTGAATCGCTGGGAGGGAGACTTTGATCAACATAGTTTGCAGTTCTGTGAATACATCAAAACCCCACTTTACAGGCCTGGCAGTTTTACTGTCAGGCACCCCCAACCGACCCTGTGAGCTTTAACAGACTGGCGGGATGCTTCCTGGCACCATGGCCTGGACGGCACCCTGGCAGTGGGTGTGAGAGATTGGGGGGAGGCTGGGAAAGGAGGGGAGGGGGAAGCAGACAAACAAGTCCCACACAAACGTGGGAAGAAGCATTTTTATGGGACCTGGGAGAAGTGCCTCCCCGTTGCTGCACCTGCCCTTCGGAGAAAGCTCCCCCGAGGTGCAGGGGGCCGGGCCCTTCCTCCCGCGCACTGGGCCAGGATGCTGCTCCAGCCTGCCGTGTTAGGAAAGGGCGTGGTTGTCATCTCCAGCCTTGGCGATTGATGTGTGTATGCTTGTGGTTTTTTATATTGCTTTTATGCCACCCAAAGTCATAAATTGTAAGTTGAGCGCTCATGTAAGTCCAATAGACAAGCAACTAGATGGTTGGTCAGCCCAGGAAGAGGGGAAGCTGGGAAGAAGCACTGCAAAACCTTCAAAGGGACCCGCCTCAATGAATTCACTGGGAATGAGGGAGGGGAAATTCTCCTTGCAATTTCCAAGATTCTGTATTCACCCCAGACCGGCATGAAAGGTCCCTTCCTGAACTCTGGGTAGGTCTTGCTCCCTCGATCTTGCTGGGCTGCCCCGGCCTCCACATCGGGCATCACCAGCCAGTCCATCAATCAGGAAACCCTGCTTCTGGTGAAAGGAAAACGAGCACAGCCCCCATGGAAGTCGGCGCTGAGTGCTGCACGGATCCTGCGCCAGACAAGTCTTGTTCCGTCTCAGGCCAAGAGTCAGTGGGAGTAGGCAGCTCAAAACTGAACGGGCCAGACTCGGTACCAGGTGCTGCAAGTGACCTCTTGGTGTCCGGTATAAACACATCTAATCCAGCATTCAGTGGGGAAAATGATCTAAGTTGTATTTGGAGTGGTTCAGCCTTACTCTACCAAATCTGGGATGTTTGGGCTCCTAGAAAATACAGGCCTACTCAAGAACTTTCATCCTACAGGAGAAGTCAATTGCACCAAAGGAAAAATATGCCTCACCTACAGAAATGCAATATTCTTTGTCAGCAGCGTACTGAACAGCCAAGTTCTCTACACAATTTTCCAACTCAAGGTCCTTTTGAGCAGGGGTCCCCAACCCCCGGGCCCAACCCTGGTCCGTGGCCTGTTAGGAACCCGGCCGCACAGCGGTTCTTCTCACCAGACATTAGTTCAGATTCCTCTCCCCATCCATGCCAGTTAGATGAAAGTGTTTGCACAGTATGTTTACCACGATTAATGAACCTGGTTTATAGAATTCATCCAAGTTGTTGGGTTGGTGTGACTTGTTTTCTCATTTTATATGTATAATTTTTATTGAAAAGTTTAACAAGATAAAAGCAATACAAATAATTAGAAAAGAAACAGAAAATAAAGAAGAATAATGAATAAGAAAGAAAGAAAAAGAAATAGAGAAGAAAAAGATAAAGAAAGAAAAGATTATAAAGAAGTGGCTCCTGATCTTTTTGACAGCAGTTATAAATGCATTTTCATTTTGCCCTCTTTCTCTAAGGTTCCATCATAATACCTTCTTCCATAAGAAGTTGGGTTGGTGTGACATATTGACTGAAACATTAACTATCCACATAGGCTGGGTTCACTTACTTTCATTGGCTAGGAAAACTTTTCATTGGCTGGTAAAGTCCCCAGGAGCGAAACCCGAGTTGAAGGAGGCTCCCTTTTTGAGGTTATGGTTCAGTGCAAATGCAGCCAACAGAGTTAACTGGGATCTTGATGGGCTGAGGCATGCTGCGTGAAGACAGCCACTGTCTCTCCTCTGCTGAGCTTGAGTGATCGCCACTGACCGCCACGGTTTTGAGATAGTTAGAATAACTCCACGGTGAAAGGCACTCTTTCCAAATGGATAAGTAAAAGTTGATGGGAGCGGGACATCTCTTCCCACTGGTCTTGTTGGGTGAAGCAAGCTCTACTCTAGGACATGGTCAATGAGTTGTTCACGTGCCACCAATATGTCCTTGTTTTTGCTACAGGTATGTGTTTAGCAACCAGAAGGGCTACCAGGAGTGTGAATCCGGTCCAGAGAGCTCCGTCGTAACCAAAGTCAAGGGAGTCACCCTCTCACAGCACAAGGTGTGGGATGTGGAGGAATACGTGAAGCCCCCGGAGGTGAGACCATGAAAGCAACTTATCCAGGAAGTCGAAGGATGGGCATCTGAAAAAGAAATGGGCTGGAAGTTGCCAGGCTTCATCTCAGACTTAAGTTGCCCAAGGATGGGAGAACCTTGGTTGCAACTCTGCAGACCCTGGACAGCTTCTGCTGGAAGTGGCTTCTTAGAGCCCAGACATTCGGACTCAGTAAACACACATTGCACTAAGCCATGTTTCTTAAAATGTTAAAATGTTAATAAAGCACACTTAATGCTAAACCATAAATCATGGTTTGCAAACCATAATTGTTCAATGGCTGTTGTGGGTCTTCCGGGCTGTGTGGCCGTGTTCTGGAAGTTGTGGTTTCTAACTGTAGCTTGAATCATGTCAACTCGATTTCTATTTTCTCAGTGGAAACGTTTCGTTCCTTATCCAAGGAGCTTCTTCAGTCTGAGCAAAGTTGGTAAGGGAATCCTAAATATGTTTCTAGGTAGCTGTCTAGAAATATATTTAAATATATTTAAATATATTTAAATATATTTAAATATTTTATATTTAAATATGTCTAGAAACATATTTAGGATTCCCTTACCAACTTTGCTCAGACTGAAGAAGCTCCCTGGATTAGGAGCGAAACGTTTCCACTGAGAAAATAGAAATCCAGTTGACATGATTCAAGCTACAGACAATTCCACCTGGATGACTGAGAACCTTCATAGACATATTGTGGTTTCTAACGTTTCACCAGCATCTGTGGCCAGCATCTTCAGAGGGCAGGAGCACAGACAGAAGCGAAATCTGGGCACAGAGATTTCGCTTCTGTCTGTGCTCCTGCCCTCTGAAGATGCCGGCCACAGATGCTGGCGAAACGTTAGAAACCACAACTTCCAGAACACGGCCACACAGCCCGGAAGACCCACAACAGCCATCAAACTCCGGCCGTGAAAGCCTTCGACAATACATAATTGTTCAGTTCACACACTAAAACTAAAACCCATGGATGGTTTTAATTACTGGTTTGTTGAACAAGCCAGTTTATTTTTTATTTTTTTTATTTTTTTTATCCCACCTTTATTATTTTTATAAATAACTGAAGGCAGTGAACATACCTAATACTCCTTCTTCCTCCTATTTTCCCCACAACAACAACCTTGTGAGGTCAGTTGGGCTGAGAGACAGGGACTGGCCCAAGGTCACCCAGCCGGCTTTCGTGCCTAAGGCGGGACTAGAACTCTCAGTCTCCTGGTTTGCCATTGGCTCCTTCCTAGGGTTGAGAGAGAGGGACTGGCCCAAGGTCGCCCAGCCGGCTTTCGCGGGACTAGAACTCTGTCTCCTGGTTTCTAGCCTTGTGCGTTAACCACTAGACCAAACTGGCTCATTATAGCAGATTGTAATGAGGGAACCCAGATGTGGGAATGCTTCCTTGAAAATGAACCTCATTATGTTCAAACAAAATTGTACATGATTCAGGAAAATATAGGCATTCTGGTGTCTTCCAGATGTTGAGCTTCAGTTGTTATGTTAAGATTAAGGGAGTTAAAGCCAAACCAGTCTGGATACTACCAGTTTGGGAAGGGCTGTACCACAACTACCTGGAAAAATTTGACCCACGATTGGGCCTTTTTTCCTTCCTTCCTTATAATGGAAAGAACTTGGATCTATGACAGCTATGAAGATATGCTATCAGCAGACATCTGAAAGTATGTGTCAGTTCCCTGGGAAACTTTGGCAGAGGCAATGGCCTGTTTTTAAGATTTGCTTATGACTGCATAATGTTGATGATGCTGATGCTAGGGAAAGTGGGAGGCAAAAGGAAGAGGGGCCGACCAAGGGCAAGATGGATGGATGATATTCTGGAGGGGACGGACTCGACCGTGGGGGAGCTGGGGGTGGTGACGGCCGACAGGAAGCTCTGGCGTGGGCTGGTCCATGAAGTCACGAAGAGTCGGAAGCGACTGAACGAATAAAGAACAACAAAAATGTCATGGCAGCTACTCAGGAAAATCTGACTTTCAAGGGGAGGCTCTGGGTGGTGCCTCCTCTGACCCGCTGTCTTCTCTGCAGGGAGGGAGCGTCTTCAGTATCATCACCCGTGTTGAAGCTACCCCCTCGCAGACACAGAAGACCTGCCCGGAGGTAGGAAAAGTTAAGGCAGAGCAAGAAACCACCATGAGCACAAACACCCCTTGGGGGAAGCAGGGAGGGCTTCTGAATGTCAGCTTGCAAGCTCCACCCTTCCCATTGTGTTTTAGAAAAATTGCTATGGGTGCCCTGGCTGCGTGTTTGAGCGAACTTTTTTGTTTCTACCCTTAGTTTCCCATGGAACCCATCAAACATTCATGGGCCCCTAGGGTTTCACAGAATACAGTGAAGCTGTTGAGGTTCTGTCCCAGTCCCTGGAGGCTGTGGGGGTGTGGATGGAGAGGAACCATCACCTCAATCCATGAAGAGGCATGGTGAATGGTGTTGGGGAAAGTGAGATTTAGTTTATTCAAAAGATGCACTATCCTGCGATTTATGTGGGTACCTTGATCACAATACGCTTTCACTCCATTCCCGTTTTTTTCTTTTACCACCAATGTTATATATTTGTGAGATGTGCTCTTACAGGCAGACAATGAAGCACTAAATGCACTTCTACTTCTTACTCAGTTTGATGGCAGAAAAGTTGTCTTTAGAAATTTATTTCGAGGAAGAAGACCATCTTGGTGAAATTCTCACAGGTGGAGTGAGGCATTTGTGTGAGGTATTTCAAACGGTTTAGCGTGTTTATTTGACATGCACTTATATCTAAGCGCAGTGCAAGGCCCGTTTTTGCCCACAACAGTAACTCTGTGAGGTTTTTGCTGCAAGAGAGAGCGATTGCCCAAAGTCACCCATGGCGCTTCTGTCGACTTGAAACTGGGTCCCCCCTCTAATCCACCAGCCGGCGCGCTTTTGCCCAATGGGAGGAGCTCCGAGTGGCGTCGGGTGGGGCAGGAGGGAGCAGGAGCAGCAGAGGCACCTGGAGGTCTGAGGCTGTTCTGGTGTGTTGCCCTCCAAGCTTTGCTCTGGGCACCAGCCTGTCAGGACCACGTTTGGGGTTATATTGTGACAATAAAAGCAGTGAAATATGGTTATTCCTCTGTCTTAGCGGCTTCTGCCAATCCTGTCTGGCGGCCCTGTTTAAGGTGACTTGTTCTTGCTGGGAAGAGATGAGCCACGGGATCATCTGCAGGGCTTCTGAGCAGAACATTCTAGCTATCTGGTGCAAAAAGTTGCTCAGATGGGTCTGGAATTGGACTCTGACTGGGCACGTTCGGGTGAGCTGCCTGAGGCACGGCCTTGTGGGTGTTCCTGGGAAGGGCCTGAGCCTGTGACTCTGGATCACGGGTCCTTCAGGCTGTGACCAGCTCTCTGTTTTTAGATCCATGTCCCTCCTGGGTTGTTAAGGAGGTGACATGTGATTGGCTCCACGCAAGGGGTGTCAGATTCTTTGAGGGAGGGGGTGGTCCTTCCAGCCTTAAAGGAGGCAGTGGTACACTCCCTCCTCAAGAGGCCATTGCTGGACGCAAGGACTGTTTTAGATCCATCTCCAACCTTTCTTTTTTAGGGAGGATCTCTGAGAAGGTGGTTGGACAGCAGCATTGCAGTGGTTCTCCTCCGTTCTGTATGGTTGGTCCCAGTTGGTGTTGACAGGGGGGAGAGAAGTGGAGCCCACAGCCCCTCCCTTGTGGGGTATATCAGAGCTCAATGTTCTTGTCCCTCCTGCTTATGAAACTGCTGGGGAAGGTCATCTGTTGGTTCAACATCTGGTATCATCAGTGGGGCTGCTGCTAGTTGCTAAGATAGATTCCTGCCCTTGAGAAATGGTTGGTGAATTTCTCCTTCTCCTGGAGAAATTTGGAGAAATTGTCCACCTATTTTCTTTGCCTGCCAATTTGGAGGAGAAGTTCCAAAGGCCATTGGTGGCCATTTTTAATTTTAGGTCAAAAAGGGCCCAGCATCAGGCGATCAACAATCAAGGAAGCAAAATTCCCTGCTGGGCATGTTGTGCCAATGCAGACAGAGCCTCACATCTTTACTGGCCGCTAACCCCTCTCCTGTGTCTGTCTTCTGCAGAACTTGAGGGCGTCCTGCAGTTCTGACAGTGAATGTGCTGTGGATAAGGTTGAGATGCTGGGGAATGGTGAGTAATGGGTAACCTCTGATGCAGATGAGACTAGGTAGCCACGGTCTCTGGGGGTCCATCCCTTGTGAAAATATGGAGGTAGCAATACCCTGAGCTCAACAGGGGATGTAAAGGGGAGATTTGTGCATCTTTCTTTGCTTTTCTGCAGGAATGAAGACAGGGCACTGCGTCCCCTACAACGTCACCAGGAAGACCTGTGAGGTTATGGCCTGGTGTCCTGTGGAGAACGGGGCAACTTTCAGGTAATAAGGGACATGGAGACAAGCTGCTCTCCACCCCACCCCACCCCTGCCTTGATCCATGGACTAAGAAGCTGGACTCACATATCACACCAAGTCACTGATTATTTTAACTTTGGTTGGTGATGCAATGGGCTGGGCTCATCATACAAAAGAGTATGAGCCCAAGTCATCATCTGTGGCTTGCAAACCATAATGGCTGGATTCACACAACAAAATGTACTCAGATCAAAGAAACCATATGATGGTTTAGAATGAACGTGAGTCTCTACTACTGCATTTCCCACAAGCAGATGGATATTTTACAAACTGGAAGGACCTTATCCCACTTTCAAAAACTAGCAGAGCTCATCTGGCAAGGATAGCGAGGAGGCAAAAAGTGATCGTGGGCATCTGATTGTTTGGCATTTCCCATAGTCTTCTTCCTTCTACTTCTATTCCTAGGCGTAGGCCTGAGCCTAAGATTAAGCCTGGTTGTAATCATTGTAGAACAGCCTTTCTCAACTTTTTGACCCTGGAGAAACCCTTGAAATATTTTTCAAGGCCTCTGGGAACCCCTGCACATTCAGGCTCAATTGTAGGCCAAAAGTTACAAAATTATTCTATTCATTTCATGTGTAGGCCAGGCCTGTATATATGCATTAACAGTGTTCTTAAATAAAAATAAAGAATGAAACTTACCTCTTTAATGTGAAGTTGCCTGAATTTGAAATAATTTTCTAAATAAATCGTGATCTCCCGGGGAACCCCTAGTGACCTCTCGCGGAACCTGAGGGTGCTACGGAACCCTGGCGGAGAAACCCTGTTGTAGGGTTGGGAAGGAAAGAATCAATGCACTTATGCTTCACAGATCCAGAAGAATGCAGATATCTGGTCCCTGCTAGCTTGGTCTCCATCTTAATATGGATTTTTTTTTTGCTTCATAGTGAGAGTTTGGCAACAATGGCTCCAGAGTTCACCATTCTGATCAAGAACAGTATCCATTTCCCTCGGTTTCACTTTTCCAAGTAAGGATTCTTGGTTGCCCAGGCAGCAGATAAGGGGTGTGGTAGTGGGTCATGCCAAGCAGGTAAATTCTTGTGCGTTTTTTCCTATCAGTTCTCATTTGATTTGGTGAAAGAGAATTTGCTTTGCTCAAATTTTGCTGCAAATCTTGAAGATTTCAGTAACTTAATGACTTCCAGTTAAGCACTGAAAAAAATGGCTGGCAAACTCTCTAAAACTGAAGGGACTGTTTGACCCAAAGCTGCTGATGGACCAGAAGGTGTGAACTGATGGAACAATCACCGAAGGAACCCTGCAGAGGGAAGGAAAGAAACATTTAAATGTCAGCAGCAAAAGGGACAAGACAGGAAAAGGAACGGGAACATCAAAAGTAGTTCCAAAACGTCAGCGGGTGTTAAGACGCCCACCTAGGTGGGCAGAACTCAGAGAGAGGTCCAGCTTGCATTTTTTCCCCTGCCAGGTCTCATTCAGTTGGATGAAAGCAAATATTCTTTTGAAATTCTTTCAGAGAAGAGAATTCCAGTGAGATCTTCCTGGGTGGAATGTGGTGCTTTTGCTCTCGCCTCCTTTACAAGAGGGAGGGCCGAACTTTGTCCAAATATCCTGTCTTTGTGGCTCCACCCTCTCTCCAGCAGCTTCCTTGGCTACGGTAGTTCTCACCCTCCCATTCAGCCCCAAGGACAAGCATGAAGGTGTTAGAAAGTAATCTTACCAAGGTTCGTCCCAAGCCGGGAATGAATAGACACGCAGGCAGTTGCTGGAACAGAGGTTTGCAGGTTTATTCCCAAGAGCATATGCAGAGTACAAAGTACAGAGTATGCTGGTTGGAAGGTGGCCACATTCCAACCAGCATATTCTGTACTTCTGTACTTCTGTACTCTGCATGTGCTCTTGGAAATAAACCTGCAAACCTCTGTTCCAGCAACTGCCTGCGTGTCTATTCATTCCCGGCTTGGGACGAACCTTGGTAAGATTACCTTCTAACAAAGGGCAACCCTTTGGGGAGGCATTTCCAGTAATGGTACTCCTGATCCTGCTAAGGTAATGGGCTGCTCTTGAGAAATTATCAGCTTTTCTCCTGATTAAATAAATAAATGGACATTTAATTGACATTTTAAGAACATTTGAGCCCAGAACTTCCAGGACAAAAGACCTATTATGAGGAAAACTCTAAACACAGCTTGAAATCCTTGATGTGGCTGGTAATGAATTGGTTGGCCAATGTTGACTGGGTCTTATATTGAGGAACCAATAGCCAAAGAAGAAGTTGTTGCCTGTCTTTCATCACAGCAATTTGCATGTGGCTTCTGGCTAATCGTCCTGGTTCTGTCTTTGCCTAGAGAGAACATCAAGGACAACAGAGATGGCTATCTGAGGAACTGCACTTTCAATGAAACCACAGATCTTTACTGCCCCATCTTCAAGCTGGGCTTCATTGTGGAACGGGCAGGCGAGAACTTTTCTGAACTGGCTCAAAAGGTAACAGGGTAATCTTGGGCCTTGTCGTTTTGTTTCATCACTGTGATACGTAGGGACACCACTATGTTTGGGATATTTGGCAGTGGACGGGAGGTGTAGTGGTAGAGGTGCTCGTCTAGAAGTGGGAAAACCCAGATTCTAGTCCTCAGTCACAGAAGCCAGCCGATGGCCTTGAGCCAGTCTGGTGTAGTGGTTAAGGTGTTAGTTCAAGCCCCCCCCCCCCTCAGCTGGGGAAGCTACCCTTCCAACAAGCTCACTACAAGTACTCGTTTTAGGAAGAAAGCTGGGTTAGGCTTAGGGTAGCCAAAATCAGGAGTCTAGTAGCACCTTTTCAGAGGAACACATTTTATTAAAAGCATACAAATACCTTATCAATAGGAACTGTAATGTGTTAAAAACTCATTGTGTTTGTTGAGAATTTCTGAGATTACCAATCAAAGAGAATATTTGTAGCTCAGGGTTGAACTGTGTAGTTCAGGGGTTTCCAAAGTTTTTCCTGCGGCGACACACCAACCAGCGTTGGTGTGTCGCCGCGGAAAAACCCGGAAGTGCGGCAGCGCGCAAAAACCCGGAAGCGCTGTTGCCGCTTTTGGGTTTTGTGCGCTGCAGTTGGTGTGTTGCCGCGGGAAAACCCGGAAGCGCTGATGATGATCAGCGCTTCCGGGTTGTGTGGCGACACACCAGAGTCGCGACACACAGTTTGGAAAGCTCTGGTGTAGTTCTTGGTGCTCTCTGAGCCTTGTTGTTTTCTTGCAGACGTTTCATTGCCAGGTTAGGCAACATCTTCAGTGCGAAAAGGGAGTGGGACTTGCTCTCTGTTTATATACCCTGGCTTGTCCTGCTTGTGTTGGTGGGGGTGTTGTTCTCTTCTTGGTAGTTCCTTGATTGGGTTGTTGTTTGCTGTTTGCTGTTGTTTGTTGTTGCAAACAACAACCCAATCAAGGAACTACCAAGGAGAGTACAACACCCCCACCAACACAGGCAGGACAAGCCAGGGTATATAAACAGAGAGCAAGTCCCACTCCCTTTTCGCCCTGAAGATGTTGTCTAGCCTGGCAATGAAACGTCTGCAAGAAAACAACAAGGCTCAGAGAGCACCAAGGACTCCACAGTTTCTGAGATTGCCTGAAACCTTTTGATGTACAGAACGTGGTTCAGCAATTTCTCGCTCAATGGTGCTGTTCCTACCTTTCCAAGATGTCACTTTGAGGTCTGCCATGGAGTTTGCTGGGAGGTTGAAATACTCTGATATTACTTCGTCCTTGTTTTGAGTCCTGGTGTCAAACCTGTGTCCATTAATTTGTTTGCCCAAGGTTGGTGCCGGTTGTTCTACATAGAATCCAGAGGGACATTGCTGGCAGATGATGGCGCGTATCACATTAGAGAAAGAGCATCTGAAGTTGCCTCTATATTGTGTACGCTGGGTGTGTACATTGTTGGGCCTGTGATGGTGCTGTTGGTGTAAGAGGTGGGAGCAGAGTAGGCATCTGGGTTTGTTGCAGGGTCTGGTTTCCATGTTAGCGTCATTATCCTGTTGTACCTTGGTTCTTGTGAGAATCTGCTGCAGGTTGGGTGGTTATCTGTATGCAAGTAAGGGCCTGCCACCCAGGGCCTGAGAAGGGGCAGGATCATTGTCCACTATGGGCTGCAGCTTATTAATAATGCATTGAGTAGTTTGAGCTGTGAGCTGTAGGTGACAACTGCTGTGGTGTTCTGTTGCTCTGTTTCGGTGGTCTGTCTTTTAATAGGTCCTCCCTGGGAATTGATCTGGCCCCATGGATTTGTCTCTTGATCTCGTCGGGTGGGGAGTTCAGTCCCCTGAATGCCTGCTTTAATTCCCTCCGTTGAGCAGCTCTGTCAAGGGGGTCAGAGCAAATGTGGTTGTAGCGTAGAGCCTGGCTAGAGATGATGGACTTGGTGTGTTCTGGATGGAAGCTGGAGTCAGGTGGGTACGCATGACGATCTGTGGTTTCCTGTATAACGTGGGGTTTATGTGTCCATAGTGTAGTTTTACAGTGACATCAAGGAAATGGACTTGTTCTGTAGATCGGTCTAAGCTGAGGTTGATGATGGGGTGGAAGTCGTTGCAGTCATGATGGAATTTGCTGAGATTCTTTTCCATGGGTCTAGATGACGAAAATCTCATCAATCTCGAGTATGGAGGGGAGTCCTATAGAGATAACAGTTTAAAAGTCACCTGCAAACCCCATAACTGACCAAGGAGGCAGCCCCTTGCTCCTTGAGTAGGACCCCCGCAGGATCAAGATGGGGTTGGCCTGTATGATCAAAGCCCTGCCCCTCCTTTACATGCACAACACACATGGTAAAAGGTTGTGACATTGTGGCTGCCATCTTGACTTTTTGGCCCTCCCCAGGACAGCCCTGCCTCTGAGATTTGCCTCTTAATTACTTATCCCTATATTTTCCCTGTTCATCTATGCTCCCGTATAAATCTTACGACCTTTTTATGAATGCCATGTTCTGCCTTTGGGGAGGAAGAGCAGAATGTAAATAAAATTAATAACAGCAACAATAGTAACTGTGTTCACCCTTCTTAGCTAGTGTGGTCAAAGGTGCTACAGGAGCTGAAATTCCACACGTGGGGTGGGGGAGTAATCAGATTTATACCTCCCCCTTCCCAAACATTTTCCAGTACAACTTGCAATTATATATGAATTATAACTATTAAATGCAAAAGCCATTTTGGGGGCATGAGATGTAGTGTTGGTGCCAATAAGACTACATGAATCGGTCCACAAAGTCATCAGCAGTTAAGGCTGAGGTGAAGATTTTACCTTTTATACTAAGAATTAAAACAAAAATTATTCTATGCTGTATGCTTTATAGAAAGCTATGTTTACATTTGCCACTTACAAGCTCTCTCCTAGATTACTTTAGCTTATCTGGACAAGCTAAGCAGGTTTAGGCCTGGTAAGTACTTGGATGGGAGACCACAAAGTGATCTCAGGCTGTAAGCTAGATGGGAAGTAAAACAAATCCTGGAAGAAGGCAGTGGCAAATCCCTTCTGTACTGTCACCAAAATGACTAGATGGACAGGTCCATGAAGTCTGGAGGAGCCAAGCTTGACTTGAAGGAGACTACCTTTAATTCAGAATATTTCCCAACAGTTGCACAAGTTGTTATCTTTTGTTTTGTTAATGCTGCTGATAAACGAATCCGTATCTTACCTATCAAAAAGGGTAGGTTCCATAGAGGCAATGGGGGTCTTCTCATATCACACTCACCCAACAACTCTACAATTCTGTGATAAACTGACCCATGGCTTACCCAATTTATTGGGTGGGCATGAAACACTGAACCAAAAACTAGCTACACAGGCTGGGTCGACAGAACACCCTAAGCTAAAATCTGGTTGGCTGCAGGGGCATCAGGGGTGGGGCATAAAAAAATACAAGATGGTGGCTGCGACCCCACAATTGAAGTCCCACCCTACCCCTTATTTATGTGGCATGTGTGATACATGCAAAAAGGGGGCAGGGCTCAGGTTGTAGGGTCCCAGCCACCATCTTGACTTTTTTGACCCCTACCCATGGATGCCCCTGACTAGTTTGTAGGGGGGTAGACCAGCGTGTTATGCAAATACTGGCCCCCATCATTCCATTTGGGTGTGGGTTTGGACATCTTTTGGCTCTGCTTTTGCTTGGCAGGGTGGGGTGATCGGCGTGATCATTAACTGGAATTGCAACCTTGACCTGCCGGACTCCGAGTGCAACCCCAGATACTCCTTCCGCAGGCTGGACCCCAGATGGACTCAGGTCTCCTCTGGCTACAATTACAGGTGATGCCCTATCTTGTTTGGGCAAAAAATGCTTTACGCAATTTTGTTGCTTTTTCTGGGGAAAAATATACAGTATATATATTCCAAGCCCTTCTGGGTTTCTTCTTTGGTCTGATGGAGTGTGCGAGAGAGAGAATAAAAACAGAATGTGTGATCTGGTCCTTGTGTCATGGTAGGCCATGGGTTTATTGAATGAACTGGAATCACAAACCACCATGGCTGGGTTTATACAGTACGTTAGGCAAAAGTCAACAAAGCCTCAGACTTAGTGTGGAGGTGAAATGACCTGATCCTAGTAAGATCAATTGAGAGCATCATCAAAGCAGTGTTGTGCCGCTGGGATGCAAGCCCCACCCCTTTCCTACATGCAGCGTCACAACACACACATCAAAGGAGCGGCACTTGTGTGGCCAAGGCACAGCGCTGCTTTCATCCTTCCCTCCTCCCCCTCCCCCAATTCTCCCTGTGGATGCTGATGGAGTCTTGAAGAACTCTTAATAAAAGAACTCCAAGCATCTAACAACAATCTTTCAGAGTAGAAGCGTGAACCAGCAGGGAACTTGCACTTTAAGCTTAATTACGTTCAGAAATAAATTCAGTCTTCACACATTAGTTAGATGAAATAAAATAGAGATAGCTTACATTTATTCAGTAGATCTGGATACGAGTAGATTCATAGTCGATCTGTGTGCAAGCGAGATGGAAAGGACGAGAGCTGCATCCCTGCAGCCCTCCTGCTTGCACGTGTGCCCAAGGAGTAAAGATGGAGAATGTTAATCCCCCAAACCAAGAAGAAGGAGGAAGAGGAAATCAGGTGACCCAGGTAACATCCCACAAGCACAGTAAAGATGCATTTACTAGAAAGACCCCTATTATGCTTACAAGACAATGCTGAGTTGACTCCTGATAATCCCAACAGATGCCTGGGGGAGGGGGGCTCATGGGTGCCATGCCTGGAAACTTTCCTTGGGGTGCCCTCCAGCTCTTCCTCGGCAGGGCTGTGGAGATCCACCTTCAGTGCTCCTGCTCCACCATGGAGGGGGGGGCACTACCCTGGGCTGGTGCTTACAGATGAATGGCTCCCGGCCTTACTGCCCAGAAGACACAATCTGTTTTCCGCTTCACCTTCCTTATCTGGGTAACTTGTAATCAAGCCTGCTGTCTAGTTATTCTTTCTTCAGCCCTCTTGCCCGCCTTGTGTCCGAGGTGAGGAACAAGGACCTCTCTCTTTGTGTCCCTGAGGGCTGGCTTTCCTGATTCCTCAGTTTTCCTCCCAAGATCTTCTCTCCAGAAAAAGTAAATCTAGCCAGGTGGAATGACTAATAGGCTAGTTTCATAGAACACCTGGAAGGCCACATATTTTTTTTACGGGGTGCACACGTCTTCGGGTGAAAAATATTCCCACTCCAGATCAGCTTTTTAATCATCTTCTGGGCATCTCAGCCAACCCGGAATAGAAGGCGTTCTCTGCTGGAGACTGCAGGGCAGCACCAATAACAGCTGAACAACCAAACTGGAAGACCGAAACGTTCTGCTTTGATCTTCCAGATTTGCAAAGTATTATCAGTATGGTGGAAGAAGCACACGCACCTTGATAAAAGCCTATGGAATCCGCATTGATGTCATAGTGCACGGGCAGGTAAGGGCCATGCATCCTCGATTGCCTCCTTCCTTTGCAAACTGAGCGTCTATTTATAGTTACTGGAGTAGTGGACATTTGGCCTTCTATGGGAACAGTGTCCAGGTTGCAGGGATCATGGCTGAACTGCTGACATGAGGTTTCGTTGGATCTCCCTCCTTTAGGCTGGGAAGTTTAGCCTTATCCCTACCATCATCAACCTGGCCACAGCCCTCACATCCATCGGAGTGGTGAGTAGCAGCCCCGTGGTGCCCCTGCTCAGTTCCCCTCGTGCACTGTTCATCCCTCCCCCCTTTCCTTTGCAGGGGTCCTTCCTCTGCGACTGGATATTGCTGACTTTCATGAATAAGAACCAGGTGTACAGCGCCCGAAAGTTTGACCAGGTATGGGAGCAGATCAGAGGCTCCACATTTTGGTGTTCAGGACAGGGTCCCATGTGCGGACTGGCTCACGGACACAACCCACTAGGAAGGACAGGGGTCATAACTGTCCAAGAACACAACCATGGCCCCCCCATCCTGGGGCTGCCAAACTGGGAGGGAACATTTTCCAGAGCAGCTGGCTGGCCACGGGGGGGGGGGGGGGCTCAGCAAAATGAATAGGGCGGGTCTCATGATGCACCCAGTTCACAGCATGAAAAGGAGCAGGAGGGTTGTGGGGAAAACCTCCTGCCAGAAAGCTGCTCCACCAGCTGGGAAGACAGGTCACGTTTGAAGGAAAAGCCAGTGGATGCCCACTTTGGGACTCCCGTGGCTTTAGATCTGTTCTACTCATTCAACTGAATGAGATGGTGGAATGGGCCCAACAGACTAGGCTGATCATATTTCCTTGTGGCAAAAATGTTGCCGAACAAAGTGGGCGTGCGTGCGTGCGGGGGGGGGGGCACGCGGAGGTGTGTGCGTGCCTGCGGGGGGGGGGGCAGGGGGCATGCATGTGCCCTTCGCTGGGAAACTTTCAAAAACGGGACAAAATTGAGATTTTTACTATAACAACGGGACGCTCCAGAAATGGTGAAATAATGGGACAGTCCCATTCAAAACGGGACGTATGGTCAGCCTACAACAGACACTTTCCCCTAGAAAAACCTCTTTTTCGGACAACACAGGAATCTGTCAGGGAAAACGTGCTGCATCCAGCCCATTCTGAGTGCTAGTTTCCATTTAATTGTTTTGTTTTCTTTCTATCAATTACAATATTGATAGCACTCTTTTCCATTTTAAAGGAAACTCCCCCATAAGATCTTTTTACTGCCACCTCATTGTGCTTCAAATACAGGCCAGGTTTCCATCTTGGAAGATGGAGGAACAGATCTGCTGTTGTGCCAATGTTTAACATTTCTGTATTTTTTTCATGGTTGGAAGCCACCTAGAATCTCTGGAAACTGCAGGATAGGACACAGTAGGGGGTCATAAACAAAGGACGTTTCCCTGCAGTGGTCTTTCAGTCTGCTTTCCACAACTCAATTTTTTCCCCTTCTGGGGTTGGAACTCCATCACTTTGCTACAGTCGTGGGGATTAATTGGCACCAGGCAGAAGAATTCTGCATTTTTTCCAACCCATTTTAGAGAAAATCACAGGAGTGGAAGGATAGCAGTCATTTCATTAGCAATGAGGTAGCTAAGGACTAAAGTGAATGTCCTGCTTTTCCGGTTTCCCACCCTTCTGGGGAAAGAGATCTGAATTGGCCTTTTCACATTGGAAAGTCTGGGCAGCCAAGGTGGCTGCAGAGGGATGGGAAGATCTGGAACAGGGGATCATCCCCCATGCTCCGCAGCCTTCGTTCATTCAACCCCAAGGGGATACCTCCAGGGCGAAATCCTTCCGGGGGACCTTTCCCAATTGGAAAGCAGGGGCAGCCGGGGAGGCTGCAGAGGGATGGATGTACGTGGAACAGGGAATCCATTGTCAGAGGCCCACAGCCCTCCTGGCTTCCCAGCCTTCCATTCAGGCCTACGGGGGCACCTGCCAGCCCTAGAAGGTAGACCAGTTTAGGAAACTGACTGTACAGGAAGACGAGGGACTTATTGAGCTAGGCCAGTGCTTTCCAAACTGCTGCCGTTGCAAACACAGCAACGGCAGCAGCGGCGGCGGGTGTGGCGGGGGTGTGCACGGCGGCGGCATGGGGGGGCGTGCGGCGGCAGTGTGCACGGCGGTGGCAGCGGCAGCGGCCTCGTGTTTTCCGCTAAAATGCGGAAGCGCTGATGGCGCGCCACTGCCGTCGCTGCTGCCGCCACCGCCACACACACCCCCGTGCCGCCACCGTGCATGTCCACTTCCGGGTTGTGTTGCGACACACTAAACTGTGTGTCGCGACACACAGTTTGGAAAGTTATGAGCTAGGCCAGAGCTTTCCAAACTGTGTGTCGCAACACAAAAGTGTGTCGCCACACACAGTCTGGTGTGTCGCCACACAACCCGGAAGCGCTGATCATCATCAGCGCTTCTGGGTTTTCCCGCGGCAACACACCAACGGCGGTGCGCAAAAACCTGAAAGCAGCAGCAGCGCTTCCGGGTTTTTCCGCGCTGCCGCAACGGCGGCACTTCCAGGTTTTCCCGTGGCGACACACCAACGGTGGTTGGTGTGTCGCCGCCGGAAAACTTTGGAAAGCCCTGAGCTAGGCCATGACAACAGAATCTTGCAAGCCTGGTTGGGCTTCTCCCCCCCACCCCCAGGGGGTCAGGGGGGAGCCAGCCTGACCTCCTTCCTAGCACTAACTCCTTTCCCAGGGCTCAAGGGATGCTCCTCCGTTTTTTGTTTTTGTAACAGCTTCTGAATATTCCCCTCAAGGCCATCTCCACGGCTGTCTACAGGCCCTCAGGAGGGAAGCCCTTCCAGGGGCCCCTTTCAAGGGGAGAAGCAAGGGCAGCCACAAGAACAGGGAACCCCCTCCCCACCGTCTGCAGCCTCCCTGGCTCCCCAGCCTTCCACCCAACATTCTCCCAGGGCCCTTTTTCAGGAGGTGCTACGATCACCACCAAGGAGAAGCTCTGCCCTTGAAAAATACTTGACCGACCTCTCCTTCCCTTGGAGAGGATCAGCTGAACCACCCCCCCCCCCCCAGTTTCTCTGCCCACAAATGTGGTGAATTGTTCAAGAAGCCACCTGCGCTCAGCACTCCTGCTCATCGTTTTTTCTTTCTCTCCCGCTTCTGGCCAGGTATCAGAGAGTCCCGAGGCCTCTGTGGGAACTGGATCCGATGCCACCAATTCCGGCCCCCAAACATTCTCCTTGGCAGACCTCAAAGCCCCCATTGCCCTCTGAGGCTCCAGGCCGGCAGAACCTCCAGAGGACTGAAGATAGGGAAAATAAAAACTGCTGAAGTTGTGTCTTCCTGGAGTGGCTCCCTGAACACCACAATAGCATCTCCAAGGAAACACTCAAGAACATCCAGCCTGCGGTGCACACCGAGGCCACACTTCAAGCATCCTCTTTCACCGCCAGGCTGTTTCGCCTTTAGAGTGGAACAGAGTACACACACTTGTGTTATAGAAACTATATAAAGGTGTTTAAAACTACACAGATAAAACTATACAAACTAAATATTTATCAAAACTATGGGGGGGGGGGCTAAATTGCCCCCCAGGGCCATATACTAAAGAGGAAAGCAGCAGTGCACCGTCTGAGACCTCACGGCAGAACATCTTTGGAGCGGTCCTTGGAAAACGCCCATGTAATTTTAAGGACGCAGAAGGGGAACATTATTCAATATACAATATATTACAATATACAATTCAATATATTCAATCTTACCTCTATTTGGTGTCAGTTATATTTAAATATGAAGGGGGCGTGGTGGCTCAGTGGGTAAGACGCCAGGCTTGTCGATCGGAAGATCGCAAGTTCGGAGGTTTGAATCCCTAGCCCCGCATGACGGAGTGAGCTCCCGCACTCGCCCCAGCTCTTGCCAACCTAGCAATTCGAAAGCATGCAAATGCAAGTAGATTAATAGGTACCACTTCGGTGGGTAGGTAACAGCGTTCCGCACACGTCATGCCGACCACATGACCGCGGAAACATCTTCGGACAACACTGGCTCTTCGGCTAACAAATGGAGATGAGCACCGGCCCCTAGAGTCGGACACGACTGCACAAAGGTGCGGGGGAAACCTTTACCTTTATATTTAAATATTTATTTAAATATTTATTTATATTGTTTGACTTTATATGATTTGGATTAAGATTAACAAGGTATAATAATAAATGCTTGGTTTTAGGCTAAATATGATTAAGATTATTATAATTGTATTGTTAATTATAATGGCAGACAATTTATATGCTTTTTAGTTTGATTTTTATTATGTAGACAGAAATGTATAGAATAGTAGTAGGAAGGAAATAATTAAATAAATGTTATCTTTGGGGGGGAAGTTGATTAGGAGGTTTTTATATATATATATTTCTTCTTTTTCTTTTAATATAAGGGGATGGAGCAACTGTATTTAGTGATTTTTATAATATGCCAATGGAATGATTTATAGAAATAATGTGATTTTGGTTTAATATAAAGTAAGGGATTGATTATGGAAAATTTGTTGTATATTCTTGCTGTTAAAAGTCGGAAGTCACCTCTTCTTGTAATTGTAAAAAAATTCTCTTGTGTTTTCACACTTTTTTAGTTTTCTCTTTTTTCTTTTTGTAGTTTTTTTCTTTTTTGTAGTTTTTAATCTTTGCCTTAAATCTAATAAAATTCTTATTAAAAAAAAGGAACATGTCACTGCATGGAGCCGTTTGCAGGGAAGGGAAGGGAAGGGAAGGGAAGGGAAGGGAAGGGAAGGGAAGGGAAGGGAAGGGAAGGGAAGGGTAGGAAAGGAGAGGAAAGAAGGAAAGGAAAGGAAAGGAAAGGAAAGGAAAGGAAAGGAAAGGAAAGGAAAGGAAAGGAAAGGAAAGGAAAGGAAAGGAAAGGAAAGGAAAGGAGGAAAAGAAGGGAAGGGAAGGGAAGGGAAGGGAAGGAAAGGAAAGGAGAGGAAAGGAAAGGAAAGGAAAGGAAAGGAAAGGAAAGGAAAGGAAAGGAAGGAGGAAAGGAAAGGAAGGAAAGGAAAGGAAAGGAAAGGAAAGGAAAGGAAAGGAAAGGAAAGGAAAGGAAAGGAAAGGAAAGGAAAGGAGGAAAAGAAGGGAAGGGAAGGGAAGGGAAGGGAAGGGAAGGAAAGGAAAGGAAAGGAAAGGAAAGGAAAGGAAAGGAAAGGAAAGGAAAGGAAAGAAGGAAAAGAAGGGAAGGGAAGGGAAGGGAAGGGAAGGAAAGGAAAGGAAAGGAAAGGAAGGAAAGGAAAGGAAAGGAAAGGAAAGGAAAGGAAAGGAGGAAAGGAAAGGAAAGGAAAGGAAAGGAGGAAAGGGAAGGGAAGGGAAGGGAAGGGAAGGGAAGGAAAGGAAAGGAAAGGAAAGGAAAGGGAAGGGAAGGAAAGGAAAGGAAAGGAAAGGAAAGGAGGAAAAGAAGGGAAGGGAAGGGAAGGGAAGGGAAGGGAAGGAAAGGAAAGGAAAGGAAAGGAAAGGAAAGGAAAGGAAAGGAAAGGAAAGGAGGAAAGGAAAGGAAAGGAAAGGAAAGGAAAGGAAAGGAAAGGAAAGGAGGAAAGGAAAGGAAAGGAAAGGAAAGGAAAGGAAAGAAGGAAAGGGAAGGGAAGGGAAGGAAGGGAAGAAGGAAAGGAAAGGAATGAAAGGAAAGGAAAGGAAAGGAAAGGAAAGGAAAGAAGGGAAGGGAAGGGAAGGGGAAGAAGGAAAGGGAAGGGAAGGGAAGGGATGGAAAGGAAAGGAAAGGAAAGGAAAGGAAAGGAAAGGAAAGGAAAGGAAAGGAAAGGAAAGGAAAGGAAAGGAAAGAAGGAAAGGGAAGGAAAGGGAAGAAGGAAAGGAAAGGGAAGGGAAGGAAAGAAGGGAAGGGAAGGGAAGGGAAGGGAAGGGAAGGGAAGGGAAGGGAAGAAGGAAAGGGAAGGGAAGGGAAGGGAAGGGAAGGGAAGGGAAGGGAAGGGAAGGGAAAGGAAAGGAAAGGAAAGGAAAGGAAAGGAAAGGAAAGGAAAGAAAGGAAAGGAAAGGAAAGGAAAGGAGGGAAGGGAAGGGAAGGAAAGGGAAGAAGGAAAGGCAAGATTGGTACACAGGCCACATGGAGGAGAGGAGACCCCTCCTCTCTCTCCCCCAAGAAGAAGAAGGAAATACAGCTCTTCGCAAAGAGCCAGCATGATTGCTTGATTTTAAAACCAGGCCAGGAACAGCTGCTTCTCCATCTCTTCCTGGGATCTTGGGCAGGACCTTTCAGTGAGAGAAGGTAAGAATCCGACGGTAGGTGGAAGATGCAGCAAGGGAACTTGGGTAGCTGGGACTCCATTCTGTAGTGGACACCAATGGCCCTATATGTACCAGCTTCTGGCCACCTTCGATCTTCTTTAAATTGGAAATTGTGAAAAAAAGGCATTGAAGCCATGCTGGTGCCACATGATGCTACATGAAGGTTAATGGCCCTGAGACATTGGCAGGGAGAACAAGAGGCACGTTGGGGGTCCTCTCCTAACAATAAGAGCCACTAAGCAACGGAGGGCTCCTTTGCCACAGATCTTCTGTGCGGGCAGGATAGCCACTGTTGGGGTTGGTGTAGTGGATTAGGGAGTTGGACTAGATGACCTCCAGGATAACTTCTCTGTATTCAAAGAATCCAGAAACACCTAAAACAGATTGCAAGTTTCATCCCTTCTGCACAAAGCCCTCTTCTTTGATCGGCTTCCCGAGTGAAAAAGCACGGCAGGCCGAGTGAGTAGAAGTTAATTGAATCAGGCCATTTTCCCAATCCAATTAGATGCATGGGGCATGGCCAGCTTCGGGGAAGCTCAAACACTTGAGATCTGCCTTTATCTTGGGAAGGGCTACTGTTTCAAAGGGGTCAATGGGGTTGGAGCCACTGTGGAGCCACGCGGATTGGGTTTTGCGCTGGCTGAGGCCCAACTGTGAAGTGCTGACTCATGCAAGCTGATGGCACTTTGGAGAAAACTGATGCTACAACCACAGGAAAGATTGCCCTATTTTTCAGGCCAAGGGCTTCATTCTGTCTTTAAGTGACATGCAGAAAAGGACGTGGAATTAGGCCCCAAAACTGAGCATAGCTGGGACAAAAACTAACTAGCTTGTATGACTGCTTCCCACTTATTTTATACGAGACAACCCTGCGACCCGTTGGGTCATCCTTCGAGGGAAAGGCAATGCAGTCTGATGTGACCAGGATGAACATTAAATTTTAGGCTGACCATAGTTTTTTTACCCCAATGTTGGACGGTCCCGTGATCATCTAAGACAGGGCTTCCAAAGTGCCGCCGCTGGCGACACACCAGTGGCGGCGGCGGCGCGCATGGCGGTGGTGGCAGCGGTGCGCCATAAGCGCTTCCGTGTTTTAGCGAGGCCACCACCGCTGCCGCCATGCATGCTGCTGCCGCTGCGCGCTCCCCCGCCCACCATGCATGCGGCTGCTGCTCACCCCCCCCGCGCCACTGCCGTGCACGTGCGCCCCCTGCGTCACCATGCACGCTGGTGCTGCTGCGCGCCCCCCCGCGCCACCGCCGTTGGTGTGTCGCCAACGGCGGCAGTTTAGAAAGCACTGCTCTCCTGGCCAACTCTGCTCCTAGCCAAGAGGGTCCAACCTTTGCAGTTTGCAAACTTTAAACCATAGGTTTCCAAACTGTGTGTCGCGACCCGGAAGTGCTGATGGTGTGTCGCTGCCACAGGGCGGCGACGGTGGTGGCATGTGCGGCGGTGGCGCGCCATCAGCGCTTCCGGGTTTTAGCACAAAACACGAGGCCGCCGCCGCCGCCACCGGTGTGTCACCAACGGTGGGACTTTGGAAAGCACTGCTCTAAACTCTTCCTGCAAGATGAAATTTGCTTTTCTGTATACTCCAATTTTCCAGCCCATCTGTTCAGGTCTGCTCAGCCAGGCAGCCAAAGCAGGTACTTTATCACGCCTGTGCATGTTGCTATAAATGATGCATTGTATGGGGGAGGCTAGAAGGCTTCTGCTTCTCTCCCCCACCCCACCGCCACTGGGAACTTTCTCTGTGCCGAGAGAGATGCCGCCGCTGGTCATGATGAGGGCCCGAGACAGTCCAGGAGGAATTGTGTTTTCTTCCGTTCCTTGACTAGATCTAGCCAAATTTCATTAGGATCCCCATTAGGAGCCGTAATGACTTCTTGACTTATTCATGTACTGTCAGAAATGCCTTGTACTCAGCCAAAGAAGTACAGGAGGGATGAGCTGATGGCATGAAAAAGCAGGTTAGATGCTCCCATCCAAGAAGGAATGGAGGTAAGGAATGGTAATGATAATGCCAGACCTACAACTTTTCAAAGGAATTACTAAAGTTGGGAAATCTGCCAAGCAAATTGTGCAAAGTCGTATGGCCTCCTGACAAGAGTCTACGGGGCTGAAACTTATATAGAAGCCAACATTTATACAGCTCCCACAGGTATCTTTTTCTACAAACATCTTGCTGGACAGCATAGCTCATAGGGGGAATTCCCTATTGACTACTGGCTAAATAAGGGTTCTGTAAGTCTCTAAAGCAAAACATCCCAGAACATGTCACAGTCCCTGCACCGAGAGCAAGAAAGAATACGGCTGAGTTCACAGAACTTGCTGTCCTAGGCTAAAACCAAGCTGGGGTTCATCACATTGTGGGGAACCCCAACCATTGTCTCAGCAGGTGGTAAGAACCTGGCCATCATGTTAAGCAGTTTATTTCTTTGGGCATTGCATATCCATTAACCTGGATTTAGGCTGTATGAACTCAGCCTATTTATGAAATAGATTGGCAAATGCTGGTTTGAAGAAAAAAATTTATTTACAGCACAGACTTTAAAAAAAACCAAAGCCAAAATAAAAACAGTAGAAAATCTGGGCAGAAAAATGCCCTATAATCCAACGTCTGTCTGCTCCCAGTCTGCCAAAAGGGGCAAGGAGCTGCCAATGTCTCCTCGAGTCTCCTTGCTGCTGAGTTTCATGAGACAGATCGGCCTGATTCTGGCAGAGATACGACGTCTCTTCCTCCTCACAAGGCCTTCGTTCTCCTCCCGATGCTTCCATGTGGGACAGGACAACCTCGAGGCTTGCAAATTTCTTCCTCCCAGGGAAAGCATGGCTTGCCAGCTGCCTGTACAAGCAATTCTGGTCCCAGGACTTCACAGCCAGGCAGAGAATGAGACCAGCGCACTATGGGCGTCATTTCTGCCTGACTGGGTGAGGTGCTCCTCTCACGAGAGAAGCTGAGGATTCATGTGAAGCAGCCACTGAACATTCTCCAGCAAGTATGCCATCCCATAATGCCGAGCAATGCCCTGGAAAACCTTCAAATGATCCAGGAAGCTCTGGGTACGAGAGGAAAGAGAGACAATGAAGGGAAGATGGGCAACCCTCAAGCAGGGAAGGGAGAGGGGGAAGGGAGGGGGAAGGTGCTTCACCCCTCGGGGAGAGCAGAGGCCGAGCACCCGAGGGAGGGAGGCTGGGAAGAGCTGGAGGCTGGGACTGGATATACCTTGGTGTGTAGGAGGAGGTCGAAGTCTCCTGCACAACTACAGTACACGGGCATGTGCGTATCCTTGATGCCTTTGCATTTCAAGCACACCTGAAACACTCAAGACACAAGGAATTAGATAATGGTCTTGCCAAGTTTGCAGCAAGCTCCACGCCCGTCCTCAGCACAGACTGGAGGACTCTGGTCCACCCCCTGGACTCGAGGGCATAAAGCGTCCAAGCACTGGACCCGCCCTCCCCGGTCTCTGGGCTCAACCAGCCAGAAAGACCATGACAGCAGGGCACTGTGGCCTTGCCCACTCACAGCACCTCTCTGCTCTTCTTTAAAGCAGCTTGACTTCTTTCAAGTTTGAGCCTGAAAAATTCTGTGTTAGAGCAATAGTTATCTTGCTTCTTCCTTTTTCAGGCGCCTGTGGAAGCCTGAAAAACGTCAGGCTGCATTAAGGGAGGGACACGGCACTTCCCGTCATCTTCCCAATAGACTCACTTAAAAGTGGAACAGGGTAGCCACTAAGGAAGGAAACCAAGCTACCTCAACAGGAATAAAGCAGGCGGGATGAGGGGAGAGCAGCCCAGACTGTCCCATTCATTTCTTTCCTCTTCATTGCGCGAGTCCCTGTATTACAAGCCCCGAACTGGATTGTAAAAACTGCTCCATTTTCATCTGTGGGCAGGTGGGTCACATAATGGTGCAGTAGTTTTTTTAAAAAAACAATTTTTATGACCGCCCATCTCATGACAGTGACTCTGGGCAGTGTGCAAGGATTAAAACCACAAGCAGCCAGCCTGGAGGCTGCTAGAACCCCATTTGTGCCCCCCACAAGCATTTGGAAATGTTCCCCCAAATCTGTTGGCCAAATGTTGGCCAATGTAATTTGGTTTTGGTTTCATTTAGGCAAAACAAGGGAGAATGGGAAGAGCAGGCCCATCTGCGCCAATCAAAGAAATGAATGAGACGATCTGGGCTGCTCCCCTCATCCCCCCATCCTGAAAACAGGTCGATTTTGAGGAGGTTTAAGGGTGGGAAGAGGCGTGATTTGCGTATTAAAGAATGTCTGCCATTCCGCCTCACAGGCGTACTTGCTAAGCACGAGTTTTGTTAAGTGATGGCAGACAGGGCCAGTCACGTTTCCATGTGGGCGGGCCTCCCTCGGCCACAAGCCCCCTACAGGGGAGCGGCGACCCTCCCCTCCTCACCAGATCTTGCAAGGTGAAGGCCATCAGCTTCTTCTGCAGCGCTTCCACCAGAGCCATCTCAATGGCATCGGAGTCATACTGGGATTGGCAACTGGAGCACAGCCAGCTGGGCAGCAGAGCGCCATCCTGGAAGAGAGGAAGCAGAGCCACAGGTGGGCTCTGGAGGAGGAGGGGGAGCAGGGACTTGCAGGAGAACGGTTTCAGACGCAACTGGAGGCACTGCAGTGGGAGGAGGACCAGGGACCAATGCTCCTTCCTGGACGGATGAGATCAGGACCAGGCAATCCACATCCCATATTTATTGCAGGCCCTGGAATCTCCCTCCCACGAACGCACAGGATTTGGGAACAGCTCATTCCTGGGGCCCTCCCCCTTTCCTTGAGACCAGAGCTGCTCCCATGCATATCTTCAACCCGCCCCCCCCAATTCTTTTTTGCAGCTGCCTGAGCTCCCTCTGACCCCACTTGGTGAATTTTGCTTTCCAGCTATTTTGAAGCATGAAATACATGAGAGAAAAAAAGAAATTAAATAGAAAATCCTGGAGGAGTCCAGGTCTAGGATGTGGCTTCATCCGCTTTTTGAAATCTCCCCACGCCTCTCCCTTCCCCCAAGCTGCAGCCCCCAAAGGGCAGAAGGAGAGACCCCCCAGGAGGGGCAGGTGAGACCGGCGGCAGCAGCAGGAGGGAGCCGCCCGGGAGCCGCCCAGTACCTGAAAGAGAGCAGGGTCCTTGCAGAGGTCCAGGTCTCTGCAGAAGTTGCAGTTCCTGCAGATCACCTCTGGGAGGACGTAGGAGCGGCAGGGGTCCTGGAAGTTGGCCGCCTCAGAGAATTCGCCCACGTCAATGAGTCGGAGGAGGTCCCGCTTCAGCTTCTGCACTTGGTTGGTGACGTTGGCATCCAGGGACAGTACCTGGGGCAGAGAGAAAAGGGGGGGGGGGGCTTCAGGCAGGGGCCATTTTTATCTTGCACTGGGGATGCAAGCAGGAGTAGCAAATACAACCCAGGGTGCAGTTCTCCCCCTTCAAAGACTGCAGGCAACTTCCCCTGCTGAATTTCTGTCTGTTCCAGGTGTGGTGAAGAAAGTAAGCTTTCGACAATAAACATTTCCACACAGAAATAATTTATGTAACTGATGAAATTTATACTCCTCATATATCCCGCAACACATATAGCACTCCCTCCCCGTTTTTACCAAACAGTCCAATTATATAGCGAGAAAGAGCGAATGGCAAAGCCACCCAGTCCCTGGCTTAAGGGAGGACTTGAATCTGGGCCTCCCAGTTCTATTCCAATACGATGGCCTGTGCCACATGGGTCGCCTTTCTGACCAGCGACGTTGGGAGTTGCACCCAGAGGCACCTGGGAATGGCTGAGCCAACCCACACCCCCGCCTGCTTGGACCCCGAGGGGCTCCTGGGACATCACTGTCGTCCCAGCCCCTTCTCCTCTTGCACACCGGCTGGGGCTCCCTCACCTGACAGACACACTTGATGAATTCCAGCGCAGGGTTGTTGAGCATCAGGTGTGAGCCAGGCAGGGACGGAAACATTTCCGAGGGCTCCGTGGTGTGGCGAGAACCAGTCACTTTCTTTTGGATCTTCTGAGTGATGGTGAAAAAGCTCTGGGTGAGCTCGTTGGAGACATACTCCTGTGAGAAAGCAATGGAGCCTGGAAGGAAGGAAGCAGGCAGAGGCAGCCATCACCGATGGGGAGGCGGCTGGTAGAGGAAGACACCCCAAAAGGGCACACAGTTCGTGCTTCCTTCAGTGTACAACCGACATTCCACCCTTCTGTCCACGTGAGAGAGGGCCTTGAGTTCCCCACTCCACATAAGCAGACCCATCTATAGTGGTTTATGGCTTAGTTTGTTGTGTTAATCTGACCCTTGGGAGCTATTTCATTAGCCATAGTTAAAATTAATAATGGCCTGGCACAATGGGTGAACCCTGCCATTGAGTGGGGTACTCTTTGAAGACCCTGCCCTTTAATTTGTGTGGGCTACTTTTAAGTTTTGCACAAGAGGAAGACGACAAATGCATTAATTAATCGAAATAATTCAAACAATTAAGCCTATATGTAGCCCTTTGGTGCTGCTTGTGCTACATGTGAAGCTGAGAAAACAGCACTTGCTGAAGACTCCTTGGGGAGACAAGAGTGGCATCGGGGCTTCCACGCTTTTGCCACTGCCCAGCCCAGTCCTTCACTGGAGGAGTCTGAAGGTGGGCGTGGGGAGCCTGCAAGCACTCACCTGGCACGGCGCCTGTTTCCCCTCCCGCCTCCTGGGAGGTCTGGCTGCTTGCTCGCCTCCTGACAGGGAGGCTTCTGGGGACGTTTCGCTGCATCTCCTCTTTCATGCTGTGGTGAACAGCAACAATGTATGCTGGGAAGAGGTGGTCAGAATGGTGAGAACCCAAGTCAAGGTTCGACCCCCTTCCTCAAACTATCTGCCTCTTCTGGAAGTTGCAGTATATTATATTCAGCAGACATTTCTTCAAATATATGTCAAATCAGTGAGGGCCTTCAGATTCTAAATCTGTAATTTCCTACTGCTTTGCATGCTCTCAGCAAGAAACCCAGCCCCTGATTTTCTTCTTCTTTTTTGTCTTAAATAACAGGTAATGGTTAAAGAGCTTTCTGGCAGCATTTTCTATCATGTGCTTTTGTAAAATTCATTTATTATATTTCAGAGAAACCTCAAGAGAGATAATCTTAAAGAAAAGGAAGTGATGTTGGGAAGAACAGAAACAACAGAACCCAACAGTAACATATAGATCCACAACAGATCTACAACAAATGTTGTTTACTAGTGAACTCGAGAGCCAGTTTGGTGTTGTGGTTAAGGTACCAGGCTAGAAACTGGGAGACCGAGAGTTCTGGTCCCACCTTGGGCACGAAGCCAGCTGGGTTAGTCACTCCCTCTCAGCCCTAGGAAGGGGGAGGCCAGGGCAAACCACTTCTGAAATCTTGCCAGGATTTCACAGGTCTGACTAACTCTATGGAAAAGAACTAGCTACTGACCTGAACCTGCCTTTCTCTGGGAATTCCCACTCCTGCATTTTGCACCTGTGCAGCACCCTGCTCAGAACATTCCAGAGACATGGCAGGCGCCTTGCACAGTGCACGTTGCAAACCCACAAGGACTCTTGTGCGCTACAACGTTCCTAACTTGCTCTGTGCAGGCACAGAAGCCATCCTAGGAATCCCATGCTGGAGTGATGGAGTCCAAGAACCGTTGGGAGCAGGTGTGGCAGAACTGGAGGAGGACCCTGGACCTTTCCTTGGCCTCTTCAGAAGTGAACGTTCAGCCAGGGCCCACTGCTCCAAAGCACAAACGCCTGCAGAACTTACCGGACACAATCATGAGGAAGTAATTCTGACAGGAAGCTGCCTGGGGCAAATACTGCATGATGTTCCAGTTGTTCTCCAGCAGGTCCTCTACACCATCTTCTCCTAAGCCGCCTTCTTCTTCTTCTTCCTCCTCTTCTTCCTCACTGTTGGCTACATCTGCTGTCTGTTTGCTCCTCATCTCCTGTATTTAAGTTATTCAACACCAAGAGTTCCACCTGCACAATTGCTCCTTCCCTATTCTGAAGCACCTGGCGCCCCCCTAGGGCAAGGAAAGAAAAGGAACAAGGGGGGCGCCAGGTGCTTCAGAATAGGGAAGGAGCAATTGTGCACCTTTCGGTGCAGCTGAACAGAGAAGCCCACCCAGCTCCCTGCGTGAAGAGCTCAGCCCCTCGCAGGACCGCCGGGGCCCCTCTCCTTGCTAGCCCTTTACCTCTCCACGGTGAATCTGGGATGGCACTTTGCCCTTGATCCCACCGTAGTTGGTGGGGTCCATCCACAGCAAAAACTCCCAGCAGCAGGAAAAGGAAATGGCCAGAGAGTGGAAGAGTTCTTTTGAATGGATGCTGGAAGGGAAGAGACAGCACTACTGAGCGAGCTGCGAGGTGCTTCCAAAAGGAGGCAGGACGGCCCTCCTGGCTGCTCTCAGAATGCTGCAGCAGGGAGGTGGGAGTGGCAGTAACAGGAGACTGAGCCCGGTGGCACAAAAGGCTCAGGAAACTTGATACGTCCTGCTATGAATCCACATAAATGTCAGGGTTCATCGCCATGAATCCTGTCATTAGTAATAGAGAGGTAGTTAGTGTGTGAACTGCAGGGAGGGGGGAATAAGCACAGAGTGTTATGACTTCTTCTGGAGACTGGAGAATGCAGCGTCAAGGTCAACCACCTGCCGGAGATGGAGGCTGGGAACCGAGAGGGAAAGTTTTGTATATTGACATCATTGCGCCTGAGAAATTGGCGCGCAACGGGGAGAGTTAAGTTAGCAAGGTTTGGCGGGAATCCGCATTCAGATCTTTAGGAGTGCTTCAATTTACATGTATCCTGAATAAAGCTTAATCTGCATTCCAATGAATTGCATCGAGAAGTGTTTATTAGGGCATTGTAGCTGGGGTCATTACAAAAAAGGTGGATGGGCTTTTTACCTGCCCACAGAAGTACCTTCTCTTCTCCAGAATGCCAAGATGGGGCAGCAGGTTCGAAATACGAGGAGAAATTCCAGGGCTGTCCTGAAATTCCCAGAACTGCCCCCTTTCGTTAATTTCACAACGGGGCACAAACCGTTAGCGTTTTTCACACAGCCGTTGAACAATCTCCCTTCCTAACCATGGAAATGGCTCAGAGCTGCGGCAGCCTCTTTCCAGGACGGGCATACCTGTTGGTGATATACTCTACGTAGGCGAGGGCATCTTCGATACGGCGCTTCTTGGTGCACAGGATGATGCGGTTGAAATTAGCATAAATGACGGAGGAACCAAGGCGCTTGAATTCTGCCACCAACCTGAGGAGAGGCGGGAGGTAAAAGAGGGCAGTGGGTTTAGTCCTGTGTAACGGGGGACTGTTGTGGGAATTTTATATACTTGTATCTTTTCTGTTACATTTTACTACTTTTAGGGTACTGTAGCTTTAAGAAGAAAAGCCTCATGGACATCTTGAGTCCTAGAGAACAACTGCTCCCTCCACACACATTCTTCTGCCCTTGAATTTTCCTCCCCGGCCTGCTTTTCCACTGCTCTTCCAACGTGTCCTCAGCATGACTGGGTTTTTCACCCACCGCTGAAGAAGTGGGGCTCAACTAAGACTGGCCTGTACCTGACCACAAGCCCACGCTGTTGAAACTTTTCCTGTCTGCTCTCTTCAAGGCTCTTGTTAACTGCCTAGATCTCAATAAGTACTGTGACTGGTTCTATCTGGCACTCTTCTTAATCACTTAATTAATCTTCCTAATCAACCTCTTGACCACTAAATCTCATCAGGATATTCCTCTCCTCTTGGTTTACAGCAGAGCTTTCCAAACTGCGTGTCAGGACACGTTAGTGTGTCAGCTGCAGTGTCTGGGTGTGTCGCGGCTGCTGCTGCCTCCAAGCCCTGCCAGGATTCTGCGCAGGTCCTAGTGCCTGCCTTGTGCCCTGCTGTAAGAGTGTGTCGTGAAATGATGCATGTCTAAAAAGTGTGTCACCAACATGAAAAGTTTGGAAAGCTCTGGTTTAGAGTTTACCTGGGTACAAGAAATGTATCCAAACCTGTAACAATATGCTGCAGAGAGGAGGGTGCAGCAAGGTTCCTGTGCTACGATTCTAATTACCTTTTGCCCTACTGCAAATTCTCCTAACAGGCTTCCAAGGAGACAGCCCACAAATCCCACAGAGAACGCTTCCTCTCAAGGTCCAGGCTGACTGGGAAGAGGACTTTGTGCAGAACAGAGGCAACTGGGTCTGCACTGAGACAAATCTTTGGACCCAGGCTATGGAGCTGGTTGCAGCCTGCACAGCCTCCAAATGCTGTGTCATGGGCAAAGCTATGGAAGAGCTCAAGATTTGGCTTTATTCGGGGTACCCCCCAGTAGAAAGCCCCCCCCCCCCAAACAAAGGGTGACTGAAACCAACAGGTTTTTCCACAGAGTTAGTTCTCTGGCTGGGCCTGGGTGAAAGTCAAGAGCTGTAGGTAGCCTAATCCAGAGAAGCAAACTTTGCATAGAGGATAATGAGGCAGTTCCAGTGGTGCAAAACAGATGTCAGTTTAAGGGAGGATACATGTGCCCCAGTGATATGCCCTATTGCTGCATTTCCCCCATCCCGGCCCAGCGTCTCTCCCTGCCCCCCCCCCCCAGTTCCACTACTTTGGCTCTCTATAGGAAAGACTCACTGCAGAAAGAGCTTCTTCATCATGCCGTGGAGCATCCGGTGCAGGGCAGGATCGTAGAGCAAGGAGGTTGGGGAGCGCAGCCAGCGGTAGAAATGGATCACTTGGTTGTCAGCATAGACGTTGTGGTACTGCGTGATCTCCTTCACCCAGCCCACCACCACACTCTTCAAGATTCTGCACAGGAACAGAAAGGACATCCCTCATTCTCCATGTCCAAGATGAGCTACTTCTCT
This sequence comes from Charina bottae, assembly GCA_023362775.1. Taxonomy (NCBI): domain Eukaryota; kingdom Metazoa; phylum Chordata; class Lepidosauria; order Squamata; family Charinaidae; genus Charina; species Charina bottae. The sequence goes on from JALMGJ010000023.1 coordinate 11,096,679, forward strand.
GGACATGGAGGGCTGGAGGGGGCCAAGCCGCACCTGAAAGTGTTGGAGCAAAGGGCGGTCTCGTCATAGCTGGCGGGGACACTGGCCGCCTGGTTCCCCACGACCATGTCCTCCAGCGACGCCTGCTGGATCACATCAAAGCTGATGCACATGCTGGATGCTCCCTCCATGTCGTTGATATGATGGGACTGCAAGATGGTGTTTACAGCAAGGTTCTGGATGTCCAGTTCCACACACACTGCGGGAATGGCAAGAGAAAGTCTTCAATTTTCCCGAAGACCCACTTCCCTCCCGCTGTCCAAAGGGGACAGACTCAGCCAACAGAAGAATGGCCACACTCTTTCTTCCTCAGAGTAGTTGAGGGAAGAGGGGAGAGACAAGCTGCTAGAGAACCAGGGCCACTCACCCTACCCGTATTAAACAGGGAAGGAATGATACCAAAAGGTGGCATGGTCAGGATGACATACAGCCTTCAAGCCATTTTGCCTTGACCTTTCTGCTTCAGTTTTCTCCCACACAGTTCCAACCTGGCATTACAAGATGCCAGCAAAGAACTCTTTGAAAAACAAACTTACCCAATATGCACATTCGTGGAGTGGGGTAAACATGTGGGTTGGGGGTACTGCGCTAGGCCAATTGCACCAACACCTGGAATGGTTCTTTGGTGACTTCTGAAGACGCCCACTTACCAATGGCGACCAAATGTTTCAGACAAGACTCTCTCCGTGCTGACTAAGGTCCAGTACAACTTTCTTGGGGCAGTGGCAATGGTCTCAGCCTAGTCCAAGGGACGGACAAAGCCCAAGAAGACACCAGTAACACAGTCAGGGTTGCACTAAACCCCATGCCTCAGGGAAAGGGCTTGGCTCTGATATCAGGGTGAATGATCCTTCCTCAATTCCTTTTCCATCTGAGGGAATTAGCATGATTGCCATTTGGCTGCTGCAATAGGCAGAAACAAAGCAGGATCTCCATTACTCACCTGTTGAATAACAGCCTGGGTGGTTGATCTCAACAGAGGCCCTTTCATCAAACTCCATGACCAGGCGACTGTCATCTGCCTCCTTGCCCCCCAAGTCTGGGCGGGAGGTGGGAGAGAGCCACAGGAGATGATTGTGGCGGTGGAGGTGGCGAGAGAAGAACAGGTCTGTGCCAAAGGTGGAGATGTCATCTGGGAGGTTCCCAACGGGGAGGTGATAATACCTGGAGCAAAGGGAGGGACGTTCACCATGCAGATGGAAGCAAAATGGTTTGCTAAAGCTTGTAGCGTGTCAGGGCCCCACTAAAAGGGTCCTGAGGTTTCAGACGTCCATCCACATGAGACCTCTGGAATGCTGACACTGGATGCCAACACCAGCCTTTGCTGGCTATTTCCCAGCTCTAAGTTCAACCACCGATCACTGAGCCCAAGTATAAGAGTTCCCCTTTCGGGGGAGATGGGCGGTAATAGAAATTTAATAATAAATAAATAAACAAAATAAAGATAAGAACTAAGCCTCCAGGTCTAGATTCAGGACAGGTGAGCCACACAGTTTCCTCTGGCTTCCAAAAACCCATTTCTGCATCTCCCAAGGTTCACCTGCTCATGTCAAAGGTGTGAGACAGGCACGTGTCCAACTTGAGGTAGCGGCGGATCATGTGCCGGGCACCATGGCGCTGCCAGTCCAATATGCTGTAGTTGATGTCATCTGTCACCTGGATAGGAACCAGCGGGAACTCCTCGAGAACGGGCATGCCACTGACCAGCCTCTTCAAATCCCAGTTGGATTGCACAGCAACGAGGGTGGGGCCCCTGCGCTCGTCCTGAGACAGACCAGATAGATTACTCAGAGAGGATGGGAGAAGCGAGAATTTATGCGTGGCAGACATTTCTTACAGGAGGGAAAATACAGCAATGAGTTTGGCAACTTCAACCACCACAGGTGGTTTTTCTTGACTTCTAGCAGCCTGGATAACCCTTCCTAGTCTGACCAACAATCTTGCCTTCTGAAAGATCGGAACCAGACCAGAAGCCGTGCAAGAGGTTAGTCAAACAGGTAACGGAACCTTGGAGTTCCCTCTTCTAAACCAAGGAGGAAACCTTGCCAATTTGGGGCAAGCAGTGGCAGAATTTATAACATCCTCAACTTCCATATATTGCTTTATTGAAATGAAGATATCGGTCTGCACTGCTTGGGACTGAGGAATTGGGCGGGGAGGGGGGAGCGGCTCTATGCACAGCAAGACAGCCGGGTGCTCAGGGCAGCAGGGCCCAGCGCAACAGCCAGGCTCCTAGAGCCTCTCCTTGGAGGTGCCGGCTTGGCAGAGGAAGACGGCGAGGGCTGTGCTCAGGCCTTACCTTGTACCCCATCAGGAGGCGCTGGACTGCCCTGCAGACACTCTTGAGATCTGTTTCAGCTCGAACTTCGAAGATGTGCTTGTCTGGGGGGAGCAGCTCTTGGCCCACCTTCTCCACCATGGCGGCACGCTCAGCAGAGTACATGTTGCTGAGGTTTGGCATCTGGTTACTGCGCACCTAAGCCAAGCATGTTGTGTTACACAGGAGGGAGATGACCTGCAGGAGGGACCCTAGGCAGGGAGTCCAAGGAGCAGCGAGGCCGGACATGAATCTGACAAGGTCTTAACACAGATGGGGGGGGGGGGGGGGGGGCTGCGACTTTCAGGATTGATTTACTGTTATGGCTTGTATCCTGCTTTGCTGCCACGGCAGAAGCACAGATCTATTTTTGCCATCCTTCAGTTATCCAAATGAAGGCTATTTATTTTATGTCTTTATTTTACATTTATATACGGTTACAATCCCAAGATCTTTATTGAGGATAAATAATTCCACAGCCTGCAGACTCACTGCACACACACCTTCTTCAAATACCCACAATGTTGACCACAAAGCCATAGGCAGAATTGGACCATGACTCTGGTTCTCAATATAGAAGAGCTGATACATGACAGCACTTAGAGCATCAGAGCAGAAGTTGGGATAGCATAAACCCTGACTTGGCTATGAAATCTGCTAGGCGGCCTTGGTCACCAATTCTTTTCCCAGCTAATCCCTCAGGGTTGTTGTGAAGATAAAATCAAGGGTAGGACTACAGATGCCTTTGGAACTCCTTGGAGACAAATTGGAATATGAGTAAAGTAGATCAGAGCCAAAAAATATCTGCATTTCCTTTGGCAAAGATCACTATGAAGTTCTGCACAAGCCTCTACCATGAACGATTGAGAATGCATTCTTGTGCGTCTCCTTGTTTCTATGAGCTTTGGAAAAGAGAAGATTTCTGCTCAGCAGTCTGGCTGTCTGCCCCGCAAAATGGATCAATGAATCCCTTGTTATCACTTTCTCAACATCCATATACTGCAATCTTCTATTTTCCCCCAAGGGGAAATGTGTCTAGATTAATTTAAGAATTTTCTACAAATGGAAACAAAAAGCAATCCTCTTTGAAAGCAACATGAGATATTCTAACTGTAAATATCTACTATAACTGGGGCAGAGAGATTAGGAGAAAAACACAGGACCCTGTATCGTTGGTTTTCTTCTTCCTTGCAAAACTTTCCAGCAACAACAGGAGGAAGGAAAAAAGATATTTGGTCTGAATTCAGTAATAGTTCCAGATTGATCCCAATATGGGGAGGAAATTACCTAGATATTCACCCCAAGCTTCTCCTTTTTCTCCTGCCTCTGAACTTACTGTATCAAGCACAAAGATTGATGCTTTGCGCTGGGAGGGGATGAAGAGGCCAAGCAGTGCCTTGCTGCCTTGGGAGTGGTGGTAGAGGTAGATGTGCCGGATGCTCCCTAGACACAGAAAGGAGCCTTGGATTAGAGGGAAGTCAACACCTCCACTGCTGCAGTACAGATCAGCCACATGCCTCCCTACCTGGCTCCAGGTAGCTGAACTGTGCCAGAGACCGCCTCTCTAGGTGCTCCAGGTCGAAGGTCTCAGCCTCCCGGCCACTCAGATGTCGCACCAGATGCCTATTCACCATGCAGACACAGCCTAGGTGAATCAAGGCCCGCAGGAGCAATGGCACCTGGGAAAAGAGGAATCGGCTGAGAAAGGTGCATGCAGCATGCAACTGTCAGCCTCAAGGGTTGACCCTCTGATATCAGAGGAGTGGATCTCATGGGCCAGATTGGCAGAGAGTGGAGATAAGTAACTGCTGAAGAAGGGAGAGCAGTGTTTGACCAAAGCGAGGGGTCATTCTCCACCTGTGGAACCAGTGCAAATGGCTTCTCCCATCCACTGCAACAGGCTGATGCAAATTAATGTCAGAGTTATCCTCTCCCAGTCTCTGAACTGCCTCCTGCCTGCCTGTCAAGAGAGTTTACCTAAAGAGCCAAACATCTCCCGACACTCAGTGCGGCGCTTCTGCAATTCTGATTTTGGAAACCCGAGAGTGATCCTCCAAGATCCGCTTAACACAGAAGTTATTCTTCCCAACTGAAATGCTCGACACCTACATCCATCGGGCCACTAACTGGCATCTGCAAATTCTGGGGACGCCTCTTCTGTCCCCCTTCCCGAAAGGGCTTCTGCATCCTCCAGTTTTTGCCAGTAAGGCAATTATAGCCAAGGCAGCTCCAAAGGACATCATGCTGGCCTTGGCAGCAAAGCACAGTTCCTGCGCACCTCATTGCTCCCAGGCAGAGCTTTCCAAACTTTTCATGTTGGTGACACACTTTTTAGACATGCATCATTTCGCGACACACTCTTACAGCAGGGCACAAGGCAGGCACTAGGACCTGTGCGGAAGCCAGGAGGCAGCAGCAGCCACGACACACCCAGACACTGCAGCCGACACACTAATGTGTCCCGACACACAGTTTGGAAAGCTCTGCTCCCAGGGATGCCTTAAGAAAAGAAAAGAAAAGAAAAGCTGGAAGATGATTTACGGGGTCAAAAGTCAGGGGTAGGAAAGGTTCCTGAAGATGATCTCCCACAAAAGGAAGAAAATAGAGAATAGAAACAAACACAAAAATCACACGAAACGGCCCGTGTTACCACCTTGTCAACTGAAGGCTGCTACCTCTGGAGGATCTGAATCCTGGAGACTTCAATAAAGGTGCACATGTGATACGTTTGTGCATGTGCCTGTATATACAGGCATACATACCTGCCAGAAGCCACGCTTCATAAAAAGATTGGGGTAGGAAAAGTCAATGGATTGAACAACTATTGTTTTAAATTAAATATCTAATTTAAATTAAATAAGGCATCTCATTTATAAAATTGAAATCCCACCCTGCATAAACACACACAAACCACTGTCATATCCAGAACCCACAGTGGAAACAGAGTAGTGAATGGAGAAGGGAAGGGGAGGGAAATTGTCACGAATGACCCCCTACCTGGGTGCCATTCTGACATAGAGCCAGCCGGGAAATATCCAGTGGACAAACCATAGAAAGCAATAAGTGGCGTACTTAAAGTGAAAGAGGCGCTAGACGGCAGGAGGCAGCAGATTGGAGGAACTTGCTGGAAAACGGGGGGGGGGGGAATACATGTATTTAAATTGCTACTTGTAGAGCTGTAAGTTACTTGAAGCTTTAACGTGCTTTGGATCACAAGCTGAAATAAAGATTCCTTTCGATTCCAATGTGTTTCGTGTGAGGAGTGCTGATTTCTAGCTGAGGATCATCACAGAAACTGAGAGAAACAAAACTGGATGGAGATCCAGCAAGAGGTCTCTGGGCAGGGAAGGAAATTTGAGGGAGAAAGTCTCTGTTCAGACATTATGAGAGTCCAGATTCATTAGCCAAGCAGCAGGGATGAACTTCCTCCCCCCACGTACTGCTGGAGGGGAGTCATCATTAAAGGCAATCACAATTTCAGCAGTGCCGACCGATATTGTTGCAGAAAAGACTGCCAGGACCAGAAGGCGGGGGGGGGGGGGGGGGAGCTGATCCTCGCTGCTTGCCTGATGCATTTTAACCCTTTCTGTATGGCTCAAAAGAATTTGACTGGTTGTCCTTCATATGTAGAGAGGAAGTGTCTGCAGGGAGGCAGGAGGCGGCGAAGAGAAAGTGGCGCCATCTTCTCCATCTAGGGCCCCACACTCATTGTTCTACTGTCCTCAATCCTGAGGCAGAAGTGGCTTCTTCCACACCGTAGGATCTGCCTTCATATGATTCTGCTGTCCACCAAGATAACTGCAGGGGGAGAAACCTGTCTTCCTTTCGGGTAAAAAAGGTGCTTCCTCGCCCCGCTGAACCTTCCCCCATTATTCCTTCCCCACCCAGCCCCTAGCTTTGCTCTAGCTCTTCCTCTGCTCTTAACTGACTTCTCCCAATCCATAGACTCATTTTTTCACTCTCCTCCCCAGCTTTTTCCCCGAGGGCAGCTCTAAACGGCACCAGGAGATCAGGACCAAAAGAAATAAAGGGAAAAACAAAAATCAGTAGAGAGCAAGGGAGAATCCTTTCTCCCCACTTTCTTGACTGGAGCAGCTGTCCTTTCTTTCTGGGTTCAGAAATACAGAAGGTAAAGTGCTGAACGCAGCACTCTATGTTCACGTTGGCCTCCCTGAGCAGGATGTCTGATTAAGATCCACTGCGTTTACTCCTTAGTAAGCATGCATAAGCCCAGGTTGGTGGCAGCTCCTTGGCAACTTAGATTATTTTGAAAAGCTAACGCCAGACCTGGAAGTAGAAAAGCCATCTTGGGAGAAAGAAGTGGCTTGAATTGAATGAGACCGTGCAGTTGTCAGAAAGGAAGAAGGCTTGAGCATCTGTGTGTCTGCGGAGGGGACGGTGATGGGTTAGGCAGTCTCCTCCGGCTAAAAAGAGTTACTGAAATCACATAAATATTGCAAGCACTTTTTATGGTGTGGCAGTGGAAGAAGCAAGCTTATGACCTGTGCTCACCTGGGCTCCCCCCGTTTTCTCTCTCAGTCAAGACGTTACCTGGGTCTCATAAACCCCCTCAATGTCTGGGGCAGAGAGACTGGCGTTGATCTCATTGATGCGCTCTAGATACATATCTTCGGGCACTGAGTACTCGTACAGGTTGAAGACCAAGTTGGAGCGAGGAAGGATTCGGTTCACCTGCAGAGAGAATGGGAAGAGCTCAGGAGGAGGCCTCTTCTGTTACTGGCCTGAGTGTGCTGGTCGGCTCTGGGAGCTTAATCAATTTATCCCTTTAGGACAATCAGTTGGCCTTTGCCTGTAAGAAGCTCCCTACCTATGGAATGCATCCACTCCGGATCCACACACTTTCGGTTCTTAGGAAAGGAGTTAAGCTCTTCCTTTCTGTCTAGGCCTCCTCAGTTTGAATCAGTTAATTTGTTAATAGTGGTTTTAACTACAAAGTGATTTTTAAAAAGCTAACTATTTTTCATGTTTTATCTTTTAGCTGCCTAGAACACTCTGTGTAGAAATGGAGGATATTAATGCAGATAATTCTCCTCCATAAATTCAAAAGCCTAGTAAAATGAAACGGAAGAAAGGAGGGGCAGTCTTGCTGACACAGGTCAACGCAGCAGAGGTAAACTTCATAGGAAGGTTTTTGATGACCTGGGAAAGAGCAACCTGAGTGACCAAATGAGAAAGTTTAGGGTGGAACAGAGAAAGGTGAGTGGAATTCCAAAGGAATGATAGTCACTGAAAAATCTTAACACCACAGACATGGAGGAAAGTGGTTGTAATGACTGGCCAAGTCTGTGCTATGTCTATCTTCCTGTCAGAGAACAGCATTAATTACACCTAATAACCGCCAAACACTCTGATTTATCAAGAGTAAAAGGTTTTGAGGTAAGGGATAAGGAGGTCCATAAAAAAGGTTACTGGAAAAGGAAGGTCTTCAAGAAGCAGAAGAAAGAAAAATGCAAGAGGTTGCATTTTTGCATTTTGACGTTCTACTCTCCAACGAGTAGAAGCATGTAATACAAGTATGGACATTCCAAGAAATCAAGAGAGATTTGTGTTACCTGCACAAGAGACAGAATTACACATCTGCACAATATAAAATTCAGGTCCAAAGAGACAGCAGGAGCTTTATCACTAACTGGAGGAGGAACAAACACTACTATTAACTCCTGAGCCCAAGGAAGAGACGGACAGGCTTAATGGTAGGGTGCCCAGTAATTTGCAGACAAATGCAGCAGGGAAGCTGGAAGTCTTGGCAACCAAAGGTCCTCTGTTCATATGCACTAAGGCTCAGGGCATGGGAGAGAAAACTGAATGTTTCATATTACCATGGCTGTACAAAATACTTCAAGAGAAAAAGATGGATGGTATTTCCCTGGAAAAGATAACAAAATATTCACAGAGGCAAGCCATAATAACAATTCTGGATAACTACTACTACTAGATTCCCATGTTAGGAAATTGATTTTTGACCATTTAGAAATGGTTGATAGACGTGAAAGTGGAAGAAACTTTGAGGAAAAAGTGGCCATCCCTTCTTGAAAACTGTGACAATGAGAACTGGTTCTGCTCAGGGTTAGGAGAAAGAGAGGAATCTAAATTAGTTTAATTTGCTCAGGACTCCAGGGTCAAACAGATTGTAATGCAAGATGCTAAAACAGATTATGGATGTCACTTCAGAGATATTCTTTGTAATCTTTGTGATATCTCCAAGAGCCGGTCAAGGGCCGAAGATGGGAAAGTGTTGCCCTTGTCTCCAAAGAGGAGGAAAAAAAAAGAGTGAAATCTGATGCCAAAACTAGGCAGAATTCTAGAAGAGATGGGAAATCACATACCGTTCACTAGGAACCAACAGTAAGTTTAACGTACCTTTTTATAGACCGTGCTCTCTTCAGGTTTAGGAACACGCTGATTGATGTAGAAGATACGTGGGACATTCAGTTTGAGGCAATACAGATCACTCCCAATCACAGCCCACAGCTTGAAGAGGCCTGGCTGGCTGGTCTCAGCAATCTAGGAGAAAAAGAAGCAATAAGGACCGAGGAAAGGCCAGGTCTGCCATCAAGAGGAAAATCTTGACCTTGTCAACTATGGTGAATCTTTGGAGAAAAGGCATGAGGGAAATGTAAATTTATACTTGGCATTATTAAAAAATACTATTCAAATTGGACATAGCTTAGTCTACTTGTTAGCAAAGTTTTGAGTCACACACAACACTGTTATGATCAGCATTCCATGTATTTGGTAACAAACTAGAAGAAACAAACAAAAGTTATTGGCCATAATTGATGGATGACATCTTAAAGAGCAGTTGGTGTTCCTGAAGGTTATTCCTTCCACTGTAAGGGCTGCCCGAATGCCCTGTGATTTGAAGAGCGGTGCTCTGCCCAGTCCAGGTTGGATGTTGCTATTTCAACCACACAGTCACTCTTCTCTGCTCCTAACTCTTCCTGTTCAAGTCCCCACGTCTTTCTACCAATCCCTCCTCCTTTTTTTCATGCCCTCCTGCTTCTCTGATCTCTCCTCTCACTGCCTGCTGCCCTCCCATCATATGTAGGCGTTGTCTCAATGATCTGCAGATCCTACTGCCTGTATGCTGTATATCAAGAGAGTTCTTGGTCAGGGATTTTCTGTTCCATACGCTCGGTCTGCCAGATGAGATGACGGAAGGTGCTGGATTTGTAGAAGGCAGATACTGCATTGTGTGCATGACCAGGTACAATGAAATGGCAGGAGTACCCATTGAAGGTGACAAGATGCTTGGATTATTTGTCAAAGATGCTACAAATGCAAGCAAGGAAAAGAAATACGAGCAGCTTAGGGTGCCCTGATAAAAGGCAATAGAGTGTGAGGAGGAATAATCTGAACTTTTCACTGAAGTAGAAAGAGGAGCAAACAAAAGGAAGGGAGCACAGGGAACCATCTTAGGAATCAGAAATCAAGGAAGCTCTGCTCCACAGACTGCTGGCCCCTCCGTTACAGGACATCTCCCATCATGTCGGGGCAGTCAGGAATCCCTCGTTTTCTCCAGCAAGGGATTCTGAGAGTTGAAGGGCAACATAGTTGGATGTGAACTCTACAGGCAGTTGTGCCCACGTTTAACGTTGCATCTTGCCCACGGTCCTCAGCAAAGGACCCATACCTGTACTATCTGCCAGGGCATGTCAAGGATGCTGCGGGCTGCCTTGCGCAGATAGTTGCTCAGCCCCTTGGAGGGCCCAGCCCGAACCAGTCCGCCACCCAGGACCGCTTCTCCGTCTGCCAGCCTCCGCTTCTTCCGGCGCTCCTGGCGCTGACGAGCCTGAAGCTCCCACTTTTTCTTATGGTAGCAGAGCCAGAGCAGGCGCTCCTCCTGTGGCAGAACAAACAAGATGGGTGCAGCTGCTGGGAGGGGCCACAGGCTGCTGCAAAGCCATCTCGAGTGCTTTAGCTCAGGGACAGGAATTCTGAATGTTTCATCCAGGCCAGGGGAAAGCAACCTTTTTTGGCACAGGGACTACATTTTTTTCTCTAAGCCCTGCTGAAGGCTCAGAGGAAGCAGCCAACAAATTTGGGGGCTTTAAGGGACAAAGTGGGTGCCACATTTTGCAGAGGTTTAGGGCGCTTCTGAAACAGGGGAAACAGCCTGATTTGGCAGGGGAAGCACCTTAAGGCTCTGCGAAGCTTGAGGCACTCATTTCATCCCTTACCTCCCCAACTTTCCCCAAAGAAGAAAGCTGGGTTTGAAAGTGTTAGCCACCCTGCCCATCTTGAGCTTGCATCTCTGATTACTTCATCTAGTCTTTTCACAGCTTCAACAGCAGAAGTGACAGCTAATCTAAAATTAGGGCTTCATACCAGGCAGGGTAATTTATTTGTAAAACATTTATTACACATCTTACACAGGTTCATTCGATGACTATAAATACAGCTTTTAAAAACAGAAGCCGGAAACATGTTAAATGCAAGCCCATGGAATGGGAACAGTTGCTCTTCACAGTGCTAACTGCAAGCCCATCTGAGCACTGGTCAAAAACTTCCAACAACTTCCTTTTTCTGAAGCTGTCTCAGGAGTGAGGACCAACGGCTTTCCCACTGGGCAGCCCCAACACCAGAGCAACCCCTGCTGCTGATTTGCTGAGAAGATTTTGGCCTGTCCTCTGATGCAGTTGCAGTCCTGAGGAGGCTGACTTACCTTAGTGGTACCAGTGGGTGGTGGGGGTCCCAGAATCTCCCTCCAGGATTGGGTGAGCTCCAGAGCTTGGGATTGCTGCTGGCTTTCCTCTGCTGTGGGGATCCGCTTACGCTTGGTTGACATAGGGGGCACTGGCTGTAGAGCCTTGGGGCCCCCAAAATCCTCCATATCAGCCACCTGAGTGTTTGGGATATCCTCCTGGGGTAAGTTAGTGGAGACCTATGGGGAAAGTCCAGCAGATGGTTACATAAAGGAAATGTCTGTGTTATGGCAGAGCTCTCAAATAACTGAATCATATTCCGCACTGCATTAATAGCTATGGACTAGAATTACACAGTATTCTCCAATGCCTCTAACAAAATCCCTGACTTCTTAAAAAGAAACATGTATCAGACCCATCATATGGCATTTGTCTTCGTCCTGCCCATAAGCCCCAGATGTCAGAGGCTACGGCAGGGAAGTGCAAGTTTGTTATCCAAGGTACAACCCACCCCTAAAAATCAAGAACTCACCCACCCCATGTAGTCCTGAGCCAATCATAGGAGGGCTGTATCAGTCTATCATTGGTCCTTTTAAGCCCATGTTATCCTCTCCTGTTATTTACCCAACATGCTGCCCTACTAGGTAGTACTTTTACCTATTTCCAAGTGTTAAGCCTGCTCAACCACCCTTTTCAACCCAGCTGGCTGCCGTAAGCCCCATCTGCACACCCCCACAAGCTTGTTCCGTTAAACAGGAAGGAACTAGTGGTTATAGAGACAGACTGTTGACTAATCCTGAGCCCACCCATATCCGAAGGCCAGTTGAAACCTAGATCATATCAGGGAGAGGGACAGTGATTCTGACATGCCTTTGAAATATATGATGACAAAAAACTGATAAAAGCTTATGAAATCATAGGGTTATTTTTGAAAGCTTTGTCTTGACCCTGTGTAATCTGCCACTCTTACCTGTCTTTTGCCTTCACTGACAAAGAGCTCACTGATTTTTTTCTGCTTGTACACATCATTCTTCTCTAGCAGCTTCTTGTGCAGCCAATCTGGGTGACGGACACGGGGAACTGGATTCTTCACCTGCCAGGACACCTCATGTTTACCACTTGCTTGTTTTCATTTCTTTCTTTTGCTGCAGTGAGGATGCTACTATTTTGTTTGTCACGAGCAAACAAATGACAACAGCAGTGACCCTGAATTTAGAGTTGTCTTCTGCCAGAAAGCCAATATTTCATGCCTTGAATCCATTTGGACAGTAGCATGGACTGGAGTGTGGGGTGTGTGGAATTTGGTGCAGAATCTCAAATCTTTACTCTGTAAGGCACCAGTATGGCAAAGGATTCCTCTTTTACATATTTGTTCTAAAATCTTATAGTTGTTTCTGTAGAATTCTTTTATTTTATATGGTTAAAGATTTTGTTGTCTCTGATTTTAGATTATGGATACATTATAGAACAATAAAACAGCAAGATTCAAACAAGAATGGATAAATACACTCTACAAAAGAAGTTCACGTACAGTAACATGTTCTTCTGAACATAGAATTTGGATCTCTTACACAATATGCAACTTACTAGCAGCATAAACAGACCATAGGGAACTAGTTTGGGAACGACGGTGCCTGAAGATTGGAAATCTTTCTCTTTAACACCCCCCATCTTAAAAGTCTACTCTTTCCACACACCACCACCACCCTCTCTTCAGTAGCAGCAGTGCTCAGAGCTAAGATATTTATCAGCAATATGACAGGGACAGACAACGCATTGCAGGGGAAATGGAGAAAGAGACCCTGTAGATCAGAGCTTTCCAAACTGTGTGTCGCGACACAAAAGTGTGTCGCCACACACAGCGTGGTGTGTCGCCACACCACCCGGAAGCAGCGGCACGCGCGTGCACAGCGGCCACCATGCGTGCGCCCCCGCACGCCCCCCCGCGCCGCCGCCGTCGCACACACACCCATGCCGTCGCCGTGGGCGCGTGCGCCGCCGCTGCCGCATCGCCAGCACTTTGGAAAGCCCTGCTGTAGATGTTCTCTGGGGTTAGGTCTAAAATAGTTATTCTTTGTTCCTGAAGGGATGGTCATCTCCATTTCTCTGGTGCATCGCAAAATCCTTTTCAGTCATTGGTTAAATTTCTATTCTGCCTTTTGATCAGGAGCTCAAGGCAAAGAACATAATGTTTCTACCTTCGATTTCCCCCCCAACAACCTTGTGAGGCAGATTGGGCTGAGAGCGACTGACCTGTCATAAAGTCATTCAGAGCTGGGCTCCCTCCCTAACCCATCAACTTCACCACTACTTTGCCTTGGTGTTCATTTTACTGCACATTTATTTTATTTATTTATTTTCTATCCCACCTTTATTTTTATAAATAACTCAGGGCGACGAACATACCTAATACACCTTCCTCCTCATATTTTCCCAACAACAACCCTGTGAGGTGAGTTGGGCTGAGAGTGAGTGACTGGCCCAAGGTCACCCAGCCGGCTTTCATGTCTAAGGCGGGACTAGAACTCTCAGTCTCCTGGCTTGCCATTGGCTCCTTCCTAGGGCTGAGAGACAGGGACTGGCCCAAGGACACCCAGCCGGCTTTCATGCCTAAGGCGGGACTAGAACTCTCAGTCTCCTGGCTTGCCATTGGCTCCTTCCTAGGGCTGAGAGACAGGGACTGGCCCAAGGACACCCAGCCGGCTCTCGTGCCTAAGGCGGGACTAGAACTCTCAGTCTCCTGGTTTCTAGCCCAGCACCTTAACCACTAGACCAAACAGGCTCTCTTATGGGATGCTTCTGCCTTATCTGCTGGATGCAACTTACTATATTGTGAAAACTTTTTCATTCTTTTGGAATGACATTCTTTTATTATTTGATTTATGCATTTCTAACTGTCTGAACTATGTATAAACTTCTGAAGGATGGGATATAACATCTTTCTTCCAAGGAGCTCAAGATGCACAACTCCATTGCAACTTACAGCCCTGGGCACTTTTCAACTTCACGAAGCTCTGTCTTGTGCATTTGGATTCTGCCCAGCACTAGGGTTAATTCCACAGGCAAAGCTTCTGCTACACTGAAAAAAACTGGTAAACTGCCTGAGCCAAAGGAAGGGAGCCAGGAGCTTATAGCTTATGACTAGATCAGAGCAACACATAGGAAAGGGTGGCCTCTTGTGCCTTCAGAGGGCATGGAAGAGTCCAGACTCTCACTAAGGATTCCCTCCCAAGCATAATTACCTGCTGCAGTGCTGCTGGGATGGTGATGATCTTTTGGATTGTGCTGCCCAGTCTTTCAATATAATAGTCCCAGTCTAGGATCTACAGACAAACAGACAACTCTGATTAAGTCCAAGGGGATAAAATTGAGTTATCTAAGATAAGACTCTGGGGATTAATGCCAGCAACCTCAACCCCATTCCATTCCATCCCCCCTAGTTTGCTCACCATTCGGATATCAAAATCCTGTAGTGAAGGGCTTTTTAGCCACTTCCGGAGATAATGCCTGCGCACAGAGAGCTCAGCCTGGAAGATGGCAAGTGGGATGGCTCTGGATGGAAGGCAGAACATATTAGTTCTCCTCAAAGCCAGGTGGGAGACAAGCATAAAATCACCTGAAAACTTTTTCTGGCTGCAAGTGTGGGCTTGTGCCAAGCTCTTGAGCCTGCCTCAGAAAGAAGACTGACCTTATCCCTTTAGGGTCTGTCCCATGTCCCATTCCATCCTGAAAATGAGAATAAAAGCCCCCACTCAAAAGATCTTGGATATACCTCTCTGTAACTGGGGAGCCTTCTGGTTTCTTTGAGATGATAAATCGACAGCTCAGACCTGCATCCTTCACCATCTGGTCCCCAAGAAACTCAGCTAAGCGCTTGGCTGTGCTGATGGAAGTGGATTTTTGCTCTCCGTAGTCCTCCAGCTTCCGAGACATGGATCTGTTCTCCGAGATCAACTCAAACAACTCAGAATCAGGCATATTGGCTGCCTGGAAGGAGAAAGACACACTTCTTTTCTGCAGCTGTAGCTCTAGGCATTGTTACCTATGGATTCACATGTATGGGTTCAGTGCCCGCATCAAGCTACATATAGCTCCATCCTTCATGGCTCCTGGTCCTCTCTCTCAGTACTACATTCGAACATCCAACATGTTCAACCATGGAAGCAAAAAGTAGAGGCACTATACCAACAGCAGCAGAACAGTAAAGTGGGCTGTGTAATCCAAATTAATTAATTCTCCTTGTTTTGGTCTCTGTGTAGTCCCATTTATGGATAGAATAGCAACTGTATTTCTTGGGTGAAGAGGCAGATGGTAACTTTAAACATCCTAAACAGCTCTGAAAGACTGCTTTTCACTGCAAACTTAACCGAGCATTAAGATCTGCAGGAAATGCCTTTTTGAAAATGCCTCTGCTTTCCCAACTGTTCCAGGAGATAGTGACCTCTTTCCAGAAGTGAATTTCTCAGAGCAAAAAGCAATTTGCCTTGTTCCAAAGGCCACGAAGCCCTATGGGGACTGACTGCCCATATGCAGTCACCTCATCTCCATTCCGGATGCACAAAAGCCCGTAGGAATAAACCTGGCCGTCTGCTACACGAGTCCTAACTCTCACCTTACTGTACAGCACATCAAGCCAGTAATCGGCTACTTTGGCGACCGAAGCGTAGACCTCCTCCAAAGTTGTGCCCTTCAGGAAGGCCTCAAAGACCGACGACTGGAAGATCTTCACCAGCTGTAGCTCTCCCCGTCGCTTCACCTCGAACCCCTTCAGCTCAGCCAGGGAACCGTCTTCGTTAAACACAGCATATCTGAGGCACAGCAGTCATCAGCGGGGCAGAGACAAGCTCCCTCCCTCCCACAACTAGTTTTGGCTGGCAATATCTGATTCCAACTTCCCTG
Organism: Charina bottae; assembly: GCA_023362775.1. Lineage (NCBI taxonomy): Eukaryota > Metazoa > Chordata > Lepidosauria > Squamata > Charinaidae > Charina > Charina bottae. The sequence continues at coordinate 11,112,600 of JALMGJ010000023.1, forward strand.
CGGAATCCAGGCGTGCCAGCATGCTCAGCCAACACGTTTCAGAACCTTCCAGCCCCCACTGCCCCACCTGCCCTATCTGAGGACACTCCTTCCTGACACTTTGTCTTCCCCGTCCCAGCCCCTCACCTTTTTTTCAGTTTCTTGCCCTCCTCCTTGGAGGCTGGAAGAATCATGGCCAGGTAGGGCCCATCTACTTCAAAAAAGATACTGTTCTCCGAGCGGGAAACATACTCGAGGGACGCTGGGTCCACAAGCTCCTGGTACTGATCGTTTGTAAAACCCTCCTGTACAGAAAGTGGAGACACACATAGCCTTTGGTACCCTTTATGCTATTTCTGCTAAAGAAAGGGAAGGCACATAACTGCACACAGCATTCAAGCTTTGTTCCAGTCATTTGTTGTTGTGAACCAGACCATCACATTAAGCCATCATACAGTTTATTTTTTCAAGCATGCATATCATGTGAATACAAGAATTGCATTTTGTTAACCCTGCTTTACAGTTTAGGCCTAAGGTGCTCTAAGGAACCAGCCTATCTGATTCCTGTCTGGTCTTACACGGTCCCAGACTATGAATACTTTACATTTGCCTTCCACTGACTTTGTCTAGCTGAGATTGTCTATTCTAATCAGCAGCAAGTTTCTAGACAAGAACCTTTCCCAATTTATCCAATATAGAATACTGAAAATGTCCAAAGAATCTCATAATTACAATTAAGTGCTGTGCCCAGAGTAATGAGACCTTCTTGATGGGCCCTTAACACAGATGCTAGCTACTGAACCACTGACTATATCCTGTGGAGAAAAGAAAGCAGCATGAAACTCCTTACCTTCACCATGATGTTCAGCATCGCCCCTGGATAGGAGATGGTCACCTTGGGTTTCTTGGCACTGGTTGACTTGATGACAAAGTTCTCTGGAAAGCTATTGGGAAGTACACACCATATCCCGTCTGTGTCAAGCTCCAAGGGTCTCCTGGAAAGGAGAAAGCAGGAGACCCTCTTCAGATGGTCAGGTCACAGAATGTCACAGGTCACAAGGCCAGTCAGGTCACAGAATGCCATACAAAGACCAAATACTGCCAATGCCATGGTGGTTAACAGGTGAGTTCTAAAGCCTCTATGTTCTGTTCTGAATAGCTGAAAAGACTTCCCTAACTAGAACAAAGCAAAATCTGAATAAAAGTGAGGATGCCGTTGGGTTCCACTCAGCTCCAAGGAATAGCATCCATGCAGTTTTCTTGACATGTTACAAGAAGTGGTTTGCCATTGCCTTCTTCTGAGATGCTTCTTTTATTTCCTTCCTGAAAACAACAAGAACTACACATGTTACAAGGGCTGGTTGTTTGCTCTTCAGGAAGAGGCATAACTGCCCACCCTCGATTCCCCAGTTTATCATGGAAGACGGAGAATTCTTGAATTGGACACAGGGAATCTGGGAGGAGCAGCACCACCGAGAAGCCTCCCAAAGGAGAGGAGGAAGCCAAGTGGAGGGGAAAAGTATATGAAAGAAAATGGCACAAAGAACTGTCAAGAACTCTTTCACTCAGGAGCTTCAGAATAGTTTCCAGGGCCTCACTGATGATGATCACACTGGACAGGTGGATGAAGAGCAGCTGCCACAAGCCTCAGGGACAGAGGAAGAGGACTCTACACGCTTTACAAAGGGAAGGGTTCCTGCCTCTGCTCTGATGAAGAGGAAATGACGGGTGGTGGGAATTGAAGACTCTGTTAAGAGGAACAATCTGCTGGCTGGACAGGCTATGAAGAGAATTGAACTGCATTCATGGCACACATGGGATGTGAAGGAAAGATTCCCAAGGTCCACTGACAAACAGCTCATTCTACTAACCCACCTAGGAACAAATGACCTGGCCAGGCACAGCCGGGAAGACCCTACAAAGGGCTATGAAGAATGATGGAGCCAGAGGCACAGGAGGTGTTTCCCTTTTTCCTCTCCTGTTAAAGGACACAGCCCAGGAAGAAGACAGGAGTAATGGAAGAGAACAACTAGCTGTGCAGATGGACACAATGCAAATGGCCTGAATAATGGGATGCATTTTCAAGAGGAGGGACTGCTGGGAACTGGGAAGTTTGTTTGGAAGCCATACTGCAAACATGATCCAGAGGGTTTTAAAGTGAATTCTGGGAGGGAGGGAGAAGGGAGCTCAGAAAACAGTGCAATCCAAGTACTGGCAATGGGACTGGGAGAGGTCTGCAGGATGTGATGGTGACCAATAAGCATTGCATAAATACAGAAAGGAATAGGTCAGATTATGTGACTCATAGATGTCTTATTACAAATGCAGGGGAAGAAGAACTTGAAGTCTTAATGCAGAAAAGTGAGTAAGATTTAATAGGTGTTACTGAAAGGGGGCGTGATGGCTCAATGGTTAAGACGCCAGGCTTGTCGATTGGAAGATCACATGTTCGGAGGTTCGAATCCCTAGCCCCGCGTGACGGAGTGAGCTCCCGCACTTGCCCCAGCTCTTGCCAACCTAGCAATTCGAAAGCATGCAAATGCAAGTAGATGAATAGGTACCACTTCAGTGGGAAGGTAACAGCGTTCCATGTGCGTCATGCCAGCCACATGACCGCGGAAGCGTCTTCAGACAGTGCTGGCTCTTCGGCTAACAAACGGAGATGAGCACCGGCCCCTAGAGTCGGACACGACTTTGCGGAGGAACCTTTACCTTTTTACTGAAAGAGGGTGGAATGAAACACAAGTGGAATACTAGTCACGAAAAGAATGCAAGGAAGGGAAAATTACAATATTTTGTGCAGGTGTGGTACAGACCAAGTCAGGCAGATTTGGATAATGCTCCTATAGGGAGGAGAGCTACAGTGGGGCAAAAAAGTATTTAGTCAGCCACCAATTGTGCAAGTTCTCCCACTTAAAAAGATGAGAGAGGCCTGTAATTGACATCATAGGTAGACCTCAACTATGAGAGACAAAATGAGAAAACAAATCCAGACAATCACATTGTCTGATTCGGAAAGAATTTATGTGCAAATTATGGTGGAAAATAAGTATTTGGTCAATATCAAAAGTTCATCTCAATACTTTGTTATATATCCTTTGTTGGCAATGACAGAGGTCAAACGTTTTCTGTAAGTCTTCACAAGGTTGGCACACACTGTTGCTGGTATGTTGGCCCATTCCTCCATGCAGATCTCCTCTAGAGCAGTGATGTTTTGGGGCTGTCGCTGGGCAACACGGACTTTCAACTCCCTCCAAAGGTTTTCTATGGGGTTGAGATCTGGAGACTGGCTAGGCCACTCCAGGACCTTGAAATGCTTCTTACAAAGCCACTCCTTCGTTGCCCGGGCGGTGTGTTTGGGATCATTGTCATGCTGAAAGACCCAGCCACATTTCATCTTCAATGCCCTTGCTGATGGAAGGAGGTTTGCACTCAAAATCTCACGATACATGGCCCCATTCATTCTTTCCTGTACACGGAACAGTCGTCCTGGTCCCTTTGCAGAGAAACAGCCCCAAAGCATGATGTTGCCACCCCCATGCTTCACAGTAGGTATGGTGTTCTTTGGATGCAACTCAGCATTCTCTCCCCTCCAAAAACGACGAGTTGTGTTTCTACCAAACAGTTCTACTTTGGTTTCATCTGACCATATGACATTCTCCCAATCCTCTTCTGGATCATCCAAATGCTCTCTAGCAAACTTCAGACGGGCCCGGACATGTACTGGCTTAAGCAGGGGGAGACGTCTGGCACTGCAGGATCTGAGTCCCTGGCGGCGTAGTGTGTTATTGATGGTAGCCTTTGTTACGTTGGTCCCAGCTCTCTGCAGGTCATTCACTAGGTCCCCCCGTGTGGTTCTGGGATTTTTGCTCATCGTTCTTGTGATCATTTTGACCCCACGGGGTGAGATCTTGCGTGGAGCCCCAGATCGAGGGAGATTATCAGTGGTCTTGTATGTCTTCCATTTTCTAATTATTGCTCCCACAGTTGATTTCTTCACACCAAGCTGCTTGCCTATTGCAGATTCAGTCTTCCCAGCCTGGTGCAGGTCTACAATTTTGTTTCTGGTGTCCTTCGACAGCTCTTTGGTCTTCACCATAGTGGAGTTTGGAGTGTGACTGTTTGAGGTTGTGGACAGGTGTCTTTTATACTGATAACAAGTTCAAACAGGTGCCATTACTACAGGTAATGAGTGGAGGACAGAGGAGCCTCTTAAAGAAGAAGTTATAGGTCTGTGAGAGCCAGAAATCTTGCTTGTTTGTAGGTGACCAAATACTTATTTTCCACCATAATTTGCAAATAAATTCTTTCCGAATCAAACAATGTGATTGTCTGGATTTGTTTTCTCATTTTGTCTCTCATAGTTGAGGTCTACCTATGATGTCAATTACAGGCCTCTCTCATCTTTTTAAGTGGGAGAACTTGCACAATTGGTGGCTGACTAAATACTTTTTTGCCCCACTGTAATTACTTGGACACCTGTTAGAGAATCAACTTGGCCAGAGGTGCAAGGTCCCCACAATTCCTCAGTGGTCTTTCTGTTTTATTTTCCAGAAGATTGAAGAAGAGAAAAAGGGACCATGGAGCATGTGTAGAGGGAAGCAACAGAGATAAGGTGCTTGGAAGGAAAATGAGGAACGGTTGGAAGCACTGGGCCTGGAGAACAGAAAACTGCAGTGAGAAAGGTATCTGAAAGGTATCCTGTAAAAGACAAGGCAGGACAAGAAACAAAAGGTTTAAATTACAAGTAAGTATATTTTGTTTGGATATCAGGAAAAGTTTCCTAATGGTAAGAGCTACTCAACAATGGAACAGACTGCCTTAGGAGTTGATGGATTCTCCTTTCTAGATGTGTTTGAAGTGAGGCTGGATGGCCCTCTGTTGGTTCACTGAACTAGATGAGACGAAGTCTAGGCCCCTCCAGCCCTTGAATTGTAGGATTCTATGAGTTCCACTCTAGTCCCTGAGGAAAGGCAAGAGGCCAGACTCATTCTGAATTATCTCTTGCAATCAGAAACAGCAGACAACTGGACTTGGGCGCCTCCTGCTGAACATACCAGATAAACCGAAGGAGAAAAGCTTCCTGGGGCAAGATAATGCCTCCGCTCTCAGAATTTCCTCCTGTTTATCTGCTAACCCTCTCAGCCGCTACAAGCAGCTCATTTAAAGACTCACCCAATCTGCTCAATCAGTTCTCTAGCCTGGGTAATGATATTTGCACCAGTGAAACAGACAATGCCAGCCATTTCCATGGAATACCATCGGGCCCTGCATAGGGGAGAGAAAATGCTGGGTAAGAATGGGTCCCAGGTTCTATGCCTGGAGCTGCAACACTGGCTCTGCGAATAGGTTTCAATGATCGATCCATGCCTTGAAAATTAATCTGATCCAAAGATGCCTGGAGGCTTGATACCCTGGTGGCTCAGAACACAACCTGGGACGTTGGAAACTCAAAGCGTTAAAGGGCCTTTTCAGTGGTGGCACCATTTCTTGAATGCTTCCCTGAAAAAGTTTGACAGCAAACATTCAGGTCTTTCTGCTGCTAGGCAAAAAGCTTCCAATTTCCCCAGGCTTTGTAGAAAATGATTTCACAGTTACTAAATGTTGCTTAGCTACTGGTTATACGGTTAGAATAGCTGTTTTTTCTCTGTACTATGTTGCCTTTTTTATACTGGTTTTTATAAGTTTATGTAAGGAGATCCTATTAATAGATTTACACACTGTCCAGGGAATTGTGCTTATTGGATAGCCTTAAAGAGCAGTAAATAAAATGTAATTACAGGTAAGCAAGCAAGGAAGCGTTATTTTAGCCTCACCAGCTCCATCTGCATATTCCCAACACTTCAGCACAGCCAAGAACAGAGTCTACTGGTGACCGTCAGCATGATTAGCCATCACACCAAAGATAAATGACCAGAGTCCCCTTTGTGGGGGGAGATGGGCGGTGATAGAAGTTGGACAAACAAACAAACAAACAAATAAAATAATAAAATAAAATAGAATAATAAAATAAAATAAAATAATAAAATAAAATAAATCCAAGGAGAAGTAAAAGGGTGTATCGCAGATGGTTTCCCTCTTTATTTTTGGTTCCCATTATAAAATTAAGCATTCTGCTAATAAAAATAGTATTAGTCTACCTTACAAGGGGGTTGTATAAAATATACAATATAAAAATAGAGATAACCTAAGCGAAAAGCTTGGACATGCAAGAGGGATAATATAATATAATAATATAATATAATATAATATAATATAATATAATATAATATAATATAATATAATATAATATAATAATATAATATAATAATATAATATAATATAATATAATATAATATAATATAATATAATATAATATAATATAATACTATAATAATTTTAACTTTAACATGTCCTCCTGCTTTTATTAAAACTTACTCTGAGAGCAACTGTAGGATTGGAAGAAAAGCAGCTCCTCTTTAAGGCCTTTTATAATTCGTTCGGAGCTGCCTAGTTTAGTTTCACACTCACCCTTTGCGCATGACGTATCCATAGAAGGAGTTGAGGATACATTTGTGTGCCAGCTGCAGGGAATCATACAAGATCTCCATGTTCTTGCAGCGCTTCACTTCGGAGGCATCGCCCATTTCAGTGGCGGCCGCCAGCTTCTTCTTCCACACCTGGTACAAGGAGATAGGGAAGACTTGTGGTCCTCACCGGGCAGCAAGCCCCACCCAAAAAGCCCCATCTTTGAAGGTTCAGAGATGGATTTCTTGAGGCCTAAAGCAACAATCTAAGGGGGCGTGGTGGCTCAGTGGGTAAGACGCCAGGCTTGTCGATCGGAAGATCACAAGTTCAGAGGTTCGAATCCCTAGCCCCGCATGACGGAGTGAGCTCCCGCACTGGCCCCAGCTCTTGCCAACCTAGCAATTCGAAAGTATGCAAATGCAGGTAGATAAATAGGTACCACTTTGGTGAGATGGTAACAGCGTTCCGCACGCGTCATACGGCCACATGACCGTGGAAGCGTCTTCGTACGGCTAACAAATGGAGATGAGCACCGGCCCCTAGAGCCGGACACGACTGCACAACTGTGCGGGGGGGACCTTTACCTTTAAAGCAACAATCTACCCAGGGCTGAACTTAGGTGCACATATTTATTTATTTTATTCGATGTGTACAGCTGGCCATCTCACATAGCCAGGGACTTCAAATTTCCAGAAAGCAGCAAATTCAAAAAGACTTTTTTTCTGCCTTGATAGCCATTATGGTAATTTTAACTTTATACAGTTGCACGAGTCAATAGAAAAACAAATGCTTTTAAGCAGTACTATTGTGAATTAGACTAAACTGTATAGAGCTTGACTCCTGGTTACTTCAGGGTCACGTCCACGTAGTTTTCGGGCAACAATATGGAAATAGTTTGCTATCAACTTCTTCTGGGATGTTCTGAGGATTCCCCTATCAAGCCCACCACTGTGGGAGCCCCGGAAGGTCCTCGGTCCAACTATTAACCAGGTCTAACCTTCTAGACAAGAATCAGCAGCTACTCCCACCCATTAAGACTTGCATAGAAATTAACCCCCCCATATCGCTTAGCCTTTGCTCCCCTGCAGCTTGGATGGTGGGCGTCAGTCCAGATATCTGAAGGGCGCCCAGTTGGAGGAGGAGGCAGGTATATTTGGGCTATGACCTGTTTGGCAAAATAAACCCAACCACACCTTATGCAACCCTTTGAACTCATAGCGACGATCCCGAAAAGCCCGGACAGTGTCTACGTAGAAGGAGTTTTCTCGCTGGCAAATAGTGGTGACACGCTCCTCCACTTTTGTCACATGGATCTTCTTGTAAGCTTTGCGACAATAATCTGCCCAAAAGATAGAGCAGATGTATTTTATCTCAAACACAGGGCATTTCCAGAAAACCATTCCAGATTTTCCACACACACATACACCCTTCACTTTACATTTAAGGAATTTCTGAGCATGACAGAACTTTGCATGGACCTATGAAAAACAAAAGGAATTACGCCCATGGGGAGATCAGGCCTCTAGCTGCTTAAATAAATCTGGATTGGAATAGCATTTGTAGTTGCCTATGTGCCCCCAAATTCCAAGCCAGACTAGAAGAGGCTGCTTGGGCTGGTTTCCACTGAAATTATCTGCTGTCCCACTGATTTCAGAGCTATCTGCAGCTGAGAATGAGCAGCAACTTCCTCTCACACCAGAGCTGGATATTTGGGCTGTGAAGCACTTTGAACTCAAAGGGAAAACGCTTCAGAGCCATGGAGGGTAGTTGTGCAATCCTGGGAAAAGATACGGCTCCTTTACCATAGGTGCTATGCGTGTGCCCACATGCTCTGAAGCACTGCACACCTTCACCCATCTTCCTACTTGCTTTGCGCCATACGGAACATGTCCAAGCCAAAGAAAAGCACCGGTGTGGCAGAACCACCTAGCTTTGAGATCTGAAGTCAGATAGAAGACTGCGACTGCCACAATAAAAGCCCGCAAACTACGTGAGAAAAAACCCTAGAAAACCTGGGAATCCCAATCAGTTCTGGCTGCATCACCTGCATTACAAGACGCCCCCCTTCACTCGCTCATCTGGAATGACAGTCTGAGTATCAGCCTCTTTTTAGATCCTGAAACAAGCCAAGCCACGTTCAGGTAGATTTCAAGCCTGGAACCAAGCACATTTTATTCTCACCAGCCAAGCGCTTCTTTTCGTATTTGGCTTGATCTTCTCGGGACAGCTCGTGGAAGGCCCGGGGTGGCCCATCAGGGAAAAGAGCAGGAAACTTCTCTGATTCCAGTTGTTGTTGGATACGGTGGAACTCACTGCGGCTTGCTGGCACTGCCAATGGGGGGCGGGGGGGGCGGGGGGGGAACAGCCAAGAATACTACTGAATAGTCAGACCTGGAGAATACAGACTAAAAGAGTTATTTTATTTATTTATTTTATTTTCCATCCCGCATTTATTATTTTTATAAATAACTCAAGGCAGTGAACATACCTAACACTCCTTCCTCCTCCTGTTTTCCCCACAACAACAACCCTGTGAGGTGAGCTGGGCTGAGAGAGAGTGACTGGCCCGAGGTCACCCAGCCGGCTTTCATGCCTAAGGCGGGACTAGAACTCTCAGTCTCTTGGTTTGCCATTGGCTCCTTCTTAGGGCTGAGAGACAGGGACTGGCCCAAGGTCACCCAGCCGGCTTTCATGCCTGAGGTGGGACCAGAACTCTCAGTCTCCTGGTTTCTAGCCCGTTGCCTTAACCACTAGACCAAACTGGCTCTTTATGCTTGACTAGACAGCAGATGTAAGACTCACTGAATTCTCCCCTCCACTGCCAAGTCATTTTCCGCTGACAGCTGGCCCCTGGCTTGTTGAAGTCACAGGCAGCACACGTTGCCTCATCCACTATTGCCGAGGGCTGAGGAGGAAGAAAGCATTGATGAGAAAGCATCTTTACAGTTCCTTAGTTCATAAATATTAGACCTCTGTGGTTAAAGGAACATGCAGGGCAAAATTCAATAGATAACCTAGACATGAGGAGAAAAGAATGAAGATGAGATTGCTTTCTAGAGTCCCTTTGTAACGCACTGACATGTAGTAGAAACCCAAAGAACAAATAGCTTTGAAATAAATACTAAGTAAACGCATTCTTACCTGTTACTTTGAATGCAGAGAAGATAATATTATTGTATAGCATGGACTTTTTAGCTTAATAACTCCTTACTCAATTGTTCTTTTGTTCTATGTATGTGCTGCACTTAGTTGTAAGCACACCAATAAAATACTACCACTACTGCTACTAAGATCACAAGCTGGCTTGCACTGTGTTCAGTGACATATGCTGCCCTCTTAGGCTGTGTTGAAGCTCTCCTCTAACTATAAGGACTACTGTTAGAAGAGGCAGCCGGCACCTTGAGGGGTCCCTCCCTCCTGCACTGCAGGTTCCGAACAAGGGACACTGTTGGTGGCCAACTAAGAGCTTCTTCAGCTCTTCGGAAGAACAAGGACATTACACAGGAGGAGCAGGCGTTTTCCATCTGCATCCTTCCTCTGAGACAGCAACTCCTTTGCTGTTGAGAAGCGAAAGAGCCAAGAAGATGCGTGTACTTGCCCCAAGGGCCGTTCAAGGACATCCAGGAACCAGAATGTCCACATCATCAGTTACAACATGGATCCAGCTGTTATTTTGAACAAAGGAATTTTAAAATCCCATTCTGACCTTGAACTCCAAGATTACACCTAGTTGTTACAACCCCATTTTCCTGGGCAGACTGCCCCCCAGCAACAAAATGAGCACTCCATCCAAGAGCAGAGACTTAAAGTCTGAGTCCCCAACATCCACAACTACAAAGAAAACCATGCCTCACCTGCAGCCTATTGGTCAAGATGATGTTTGGATACATGGCTCCCACATCTAGATGGTAGATGAGAGGACATTCAATTCTGTTGGGAACATCCTTCAGGGAATTCAGCTTAACTCTGATTTCTTCACAAACCTGTGGCAAGAGAAGGAGATTTGAAGGAGATAAAAGGAAGCTTTCCCAGGAACAGCAATGTTTTGCTAAGCTGTACTGAAAATAATACGTATCACTCAAGAACAGAGCAAGCAAAATGTACACTGGGAGCTACGTTGTTTGTCATGGACCATGTTTGTCTCTGAGAAGGCAGTTGTCAAGGCTGGCAAAAAAAGGAATGGCACACCCTTCCTCACCTCACACCTATTAACCAACACCCAGATAAGCAGGAACCACCATCAAGAAAGAAACAATATACCAATCCAAGCTGGTAGGACAATCTACCATACAGGTAGTCCTCGCTAAATGACCACAATTGAGACCGGAATTTCAGTTGCTAAGCGAAGTGGTCGTTAAGCGAATCACCATGGGCATTAGGTGAACCACATGGTCATTAAGCAAATCATGCGGTTCCCCATTGATTTTGCTTGCCAGAAGCCAGCCGGGAAGATCAAAAATGGTGATCACGTGACCATGGGATGCTGCAACGGTCATAAATGCAAACCGGTTGTTTCTTTCAACACCGTTGTAAGTCCGAACTGTCACTAAATGAATGGTTGTTAAGTGAGGACTACCTGTATATAAAAAGCAAGCAGACTTTACTCCTCTGTGCACTGGCAATGTTAGCTAGCTTGGTAATGAAACATCTGCAAAAAGAAAATCAAGCTCAGAGAACCCAACAAAAACCCAACAATTCAACCCTGAATGACTTATTCTTCACTATTGCAAAAAAGAAAAAAGAACATCTAAGAAGCAAGAGGACAGACACAAGAATCAGTAACAGCTTGAGTAAGAAGAGACAAGTTCAACTGCAACCGCAACCAAAGGATAGGAAATTCCAAGCAGGCCAGTGCTGTTGCTTCATCCCCACATCAAAGACCAAATTCTCCTAGGCATGGAAAGGCAGTTACCTCTTGGAAATTGGTGACCTGCTCTAAGGGAATCCCCTCTTCTTCCTCAATGGCATGGCGAAGTGTCTTCTCCACACGCTGCAGAAGGAAGTCAAAGGCAGCAGGATTCTGAAAAATACACAGGAGGGGAACTTAGCATTCCAGTTCTCTCTATTAAAACCCACAGTGGCCAAAAACAACGGGTGAAAAACTATGCAACAAGAGGCAAGCAGAAATGTAATTTCTACCAAGGAGAGTACAACACCCCCACCAACGCAGGCAGGACAAGCCAGGGTATATAAACAGAGAGCACGTTCCACTCCCTTTTCGCCCTGAAGGTGTTGCCTAGCCTGGCAATGAAACGTCTGCAAGAAAACAACAAGGCTCAGAGAGCACCATGGACTCCACAGAAATGTAATTTGCTGCTTGAGAGAACTCCTAGTCCACCCAACGCACAAACAGAGCCCGGTTATGAGGAACTGAGTCCGCACTGAGAACAGACCATATTTAAAGCCTTTCACTGAAAAAAATGTTGACATTGGCTATTTCCATTTAATGTTATTTATCTGCAGAGTCCATCAGTTCCTCACTGCCAAGATGGCCAGGCCCTTGGTTACTGCCTTTCCACCGAGGTTTGTACCATTTTAAAGCGGCAGGGGATATCGCTGCGAAAGACCCCCGACTCCAGAGCCTCCACATGGCCCCCGATGTACGTCTCCGAGTCTAGCACATGCCCATCCTCCGTGAGCTTGTTGAACTCCTGCTCCTGCTTGTTGGGGAAGACTATGTTTGCGTGGTGGGCTTGGACCATGAGCAGCGCCTCACACAAGGTTCCCGAGCCTTTCCGGAGTACCTGCAGGAGGAGAAAAGGGGACATGCTGGAAACAAGGTGAATCCACAATCAATAGAGTCGGTCCAGATTACGCTGACAGTGGTTCCCTAACACCTTTCTTGAGATTTATCTTCTCAGTACAAGTAACCGAGTGCATGTAACTTTGGGCATGCAAAAATAATTGTTTTGACACCAAGCTAGAGTCTGTACAACATGCAGTTTTAGAATGAACAGATTCTTTGCTTATTCAAGCATGTGACAGCCTCTTGATCCTGAAAAGTCCTACTGCCCGGAGTCATCTAACCTCCGCATTACACAACTTCCAAAGGACTTTATGTTAAACATGTCTGGGAGACCCAAGTTCACACTTTGAGCAGAAAGATCTTAAGGCATTGCATTGGCAAACAGTTGCAGCCAAGTCATAACGCTCAGGGTTAGGGATAGGGTTACCCTAACCCTCTACAAACCTCACTTTTTGCTGCTAAAAGATGAGCATGCCCACTGCAGAAGATGCTGGAAGACTAAGGCAGGCATCCTAAAAATTCATGTGGCAGATGTGATCTGTGCTTGACTGTTTGAGCCATCTTCTTCTTTCTCCCTTCAAGGAATTTTCCCCCTCGCAGAGTGGAGAGATTGCTTAAGCAAGCTATCTCTTCCCGAACTGCTTTCTGCCCCAGCCCAGCACGCCCCTAAAAGATGCTAGCCACAAGTTAATCAGCACCCTCTGGCTGGCTTGAGCTGCTGTCTGAAACTGGGAAGGCCCTAATCAGTTTCACCCTAAGGGCTTTCTTCTGCCTCCTAAGTGGCTCCCAGCTGGCTCCTGTCAACCCAACAGTTCGAAAGCTTTGCAAGTAGATAAATGGGTACCACCTTAAGTGGGGAAATTTGCTGACGTCCTGTCGGGAGTCGGTTCCACCGGAGGAAAAAGATTGGAGGAAAGATCGAATGGCGGCGGTTACAAACAACGCGGAAGTAACATCTACAAGGACGTCAGCAGCCGGTTCAAGGCATCTTGGGAGATGTAGTCCAGAGCCTTAGAAGAGTCGGTTCCCTTACCCCCTCCCCTTACGCGCGTGGTTTAATACACTGTATTTGATGAATGAAATGTATAAATATATATATGCAATGTATGTAAGCTGCCTAGAGTCCCCCATCAGGGAGGGGATAGGCAGGGTATGAATACGATAAATAAATAAATAAATAAATAAATAAATAAATAAATAAAAGCAAGCAAACAGCCAGCGCGAAGCCATTCCTTTCAATGTGCATTCCCCATGGTGTGCCTGCTTACTCTCTCGTAATCTCTTCCTCTCCAATGAATGTGAATACGAACATTACTTTCCCCTTGCTAATTATCCCAGAATCAAGGTGGGGATTCCAAAGGGTGGGGGAGTGGGGAAAAAGGGCTATAAGATTTACCCCTTTCTCCCAGCTTCCTCGTGAGTCGTGTTCTGGAAATCTTCCCCGCTGTTTGGACTCATATCCCTCTGACGCTGTAAGTATATTCAGGGGCAATTCTTAATAAGCCTTTTTCAAGATTTATTACTGTCCTGGTGTCTCCCTTAGTATTCTCATTCTTTGGTACCCATCCTGCAAATTCTAAATCAAGCGTCAATGCACCGATTAAAGGCAACAAGATGTTACTAGCGAGATAACAGTAATGTATTTTGTAAACCGCCCAGAGTCCCCTATTCGGGGAGATGGGCGGGATAAATTAAATTAATAATAATAATAATATTTTGCTGTTCAGGAGCAAAGCAGTCAGAGTATATAATACCAAGGGCTGGGTTCACACAATGCAATGGACTTGGAATAACAAGACACACAACATGCTATGCCTGAAAACCGTATTATGGCTTAACGTGATGGCCTGGCTGGGCAAAGAGAAACTGAGGCCCATCAAGGCAAGACAGGGGTGGTATCATGCTCACCTCATCCGGCTCCATGGGAATGATAGTGCACAGGGCGAAGATGAAAGGGTGCACATACTTCATGTACATGTAGTAGGTAGCAACAGCATCTGACACTGAATAGGTGGCCAAAGTCTGGAAGAATCAAGAGGAGACCAGCTTAATACTCTGGCACTGGAAGCCGGTGCCCTGATGCGCTTTGTTAATGGTGCATGGAGGGGGCTCAGGAAGTCACCAGTTTATTGGCACATTGACTTGGGTAGATCGCTTGCTACTGCTTTTACCATTAAAGATCTTTTAATCAGTTCTTTTAACTGCTCTTCCTAGGATTTGGCCTCCAAGCCCCTCACCATCTCGGTCATTCTTCTCGGCACTCTTTCCAGTTCCTCAGCATCCTTCTTGTATTGTGGTGACCAGAACTAGACACAGCATCCCAGGTGTGGTCTGACCCGTGGTACTATCCCTTCCCACAATCTTGAAACTATACATCTATTGATGCAGCCCCAAACTGCATTCACTTATGCTTAATCTCTGGACCACCAAGACCCCCCGATCCTCCTCACAAGTACTACTACAAAAGGATCTTGATGGACTTGAACATTGAGTCTTATCCAGTAAAAGGTGCTACTTGTATCTGTGCATCTGGTTTCTCCTGCCTAAGTGCAGACCCTGACATTTCTCACCACGGAACAACATTTTATTGGATAGGACCCAATGCTCAAGTCTATCGAGATCCTTTTAAATCTTGAACTTGGGGTGTTAGGCTAAGTAGGATTTCAATTAAAATCTGAGCTTTGCAATTATGTATTTATCCTATTTATATACCACCAAATTGAGTGGACCATCTATGATATAATTATGTAATTGATTATGCAATTCCAAAAGGGCTTCTCCAATCCAGGTATGTTCAAGACTGCTTTCATGCTAGGTTCCAAAGTTACAGTCAGGGGGCGGGCCAAGTGAGTAAGGGCAAGCTAAGATGTCTCTGAATGAGAGGAGACGACGACCACGGCCAAGACCGAAGGACCAGCAAGTAGACCAGTCCCACGGAATCTCTGGATAAGGAGAGGATGGGAGATCGCCCACTTGTACTCTGGATGGCTGCTCCTCACCAGGAAACCACAAGACAGCGGTTTCCTGCAGGTTTGAACATCGGGAGACAAAGGGAACCATCATGGTCTCAACCGCAGTGGAGCCTTTTAAAGGATACCGAGTTTGCTAACACACTTTCTAATCACTTTCAGAAATTACCTATTCAACTTAATTTATCAACTTATTTAAGGATATTGGAGATCTTCAAAATGACAATTTTGAAAGCCACCTGGTGAGTTTACCTTCATTCTTGAATAAAAGAAAAATTAAATATAAGCTTAAGAATTAGAAATAAAATGCAACAATTATTTATAAAAATAATAAAGGCAGGATAAAAAAATCTTTTAAAAAAAGCTAAATAAGAATCTGATTTAAGGAAGTTATAAACAAATTAAGGGACCAGACAAACTTGGAACAATGGAATTATTAGGACTTTTGCTATAGGATTTTGAAAATAATTATAAAAAATGAAAAGCCTGCCTGTCTCTTGACTTCAGTCAGCATTGGAACTTGATAGTGCAAAATGACAGAAAATGCTTTGACATTTGAAATACTTCAGGAGATTTTTGAAGAATGGGATAAAAAAACCAGCAGCTTCAATCTCAGCAATGAAGCTGCTTCTACAAATTATGTCCCAAGAATAAATTTAAAGAATAAATTACTGATGCGAAAGAGAACATCTTGTAAGATTTACAAGATAAAGATATGAAACAAGTTTTGCCTGATGCAGCAATATCAGAACGTAAAGAATTTGCAGAAATACTGGAAAATAAAAACAATTATGGACTATAAAACAGAAAACAACTAAAGTGGAAATACAAATGACAAGCCAAGAAATCTGGATAATGACTTTTTACTAGTCTTTCAAAATAAGTTTGTAAGTTTAAAGTCTTGAAGAAATCTTCAAAATGGGAAAAAGAAAAATGGAAAAGAGATAAAATCCTACGACAGCATCTGAACGAACTAAAGATTAAGATGGTTAGAAGCAAAAGGAAGGAGTACAAAGTTTGTTTGTTTGATTAAAATAAAAATAAGACATCTGGGATCTCTTTATGGACTTTTTGCTGACACTAGGACTGAAATGTTAATGATTTATGGATTTGCGTATGGATAAGGGATGAGTTATGGGAAGAAGAAATACCTGCATGTAACATTAGAGGGGGTGATGAATTATTAAGTTTGTCTGTACCTGTTGTGATGAAGATTGGAAGCTACTTCAAATATTTTTTTCTTTCTCTTATTCTTTCCTTTTCCTTTTCTCTTTTCTTTGTCCATCTTTTATTCTCTATTTTCTTTACTTTCCCTTCTTTCTGAGTTTAGTTTGTATTTTATTCTTGTTATTAAAACTTTTAATAAAAATTATTTAAGAAACAGAACGAAGTCACAGCCAGGGGAAAATTGCCTTGGGCTGGAAGTACCTGAGGCTCTTCAGCTGCCATCCGGCACATCTCTTCAGGGTCTAGCTCCACAGGGTCATAACCCAGCTTCGCTTTGGCTGCTGCTTTTAAGTTGTGGCTGCCCACTGGAAGGTAACTGTCTCTCTTCACCCACCTGCCAAGAGAAATCATGGTACCAGAGGGGAGGTAACACGGCTGGCATGGAGAAAAGGGCTTCCCAGAGTGGAACGAGAAGGGCCATTTGGTGTTAAAAATACAAGGTTGGGCCAGTCTCCTCACCCATCCCCCATGGACCGTTGCTGAAGAAGTCCTATAGGCTTGCAGTGGGTTATAAGGGATTCTGGGGACCAGGGTAGTCAGACATGCTGACCCCCCTTTTCCAAGAGCAATGTGAAAGCATGCCTTAAAGCCATTTCCGACACCCACACGGAGCTGTGCATTGGAGAGGAAGATGGGCAGTAAGTGAACAGGCTGCCTTTTGGGAAGCTCATGTACTGATCTTCTCCTTGAGAACCCCATGATATTTCTGTTATTGCTTCCACAGTATTTTTCTGGGAAGCTGCTCTGGAAGACTTGCAGGCTGAAGAGAGGGGCACATCTGCTTCAAACAAAATTAAACACCTCTCCATCAAGCCAATGCCTTTTAAAGCAGCTAACAAGTTGAGAAGAAGCAAAAGAATAACGTACAATAGTTGAAAACAAAGCAGAAGTTTCTGCCTGGCATTTGTGGGGGAAGATGTCTGGGTCAAAAGAGCCTTAGAGTGATGTGTTATCACTGAAAGGCCCTCACCTGCCTAATTTTTGAAGGAAAGAGAATCCAAAGCAGTTTTTTTGGCAAATATCCCAATAAAGTCCCCAAAACATCATATGGAAACACTTGGGTCAGAACAGCAATATCCAGGTGCTCACCTGACTGCAAAATGAAACACAGTCCAAAGGATGGAGGTGAATAGTGACTGTAAAGAGGTTTTTTCTGGAAAAGCAACAGTGCCAGAGGACAGGGCCTGCTCCCCACCGGCTGACGTCATCAGGCAGACCTCAAGAGCCGCAACTCAGTTGAGGAGCCGTGACTCTTACCGAAGACAATCCATGTGGATGCACTGCGAGGATTTGTATTCCCCCTGGCTGTCCTTTTGGAACCCAATCTCCTGCTGCATATTCATCCCATGAACTGCTGCTCTGGCTTCCACAAAAGGCCTGGGGACAGACAGACAGTTTAGCCAAAGAATCAGAGAGTGTCTATGGCTCTTGCCACATCAGCGTTGTAACAAAAATTTTAACCCCAAGCAAAATGGGGTTTTGTCCCTTGCAAGGGAGATGGGCGGGGAATAAATTGAAATAATAAATAAATAAACAAATAAACAAATAAATAAAATGGAGAGACCCAAGACCGTTCTTCCAGACCATTCAAAGTTTCTCTATGCCTTCATGTTCCATCCCCATAATTCTCCAATATTCCATTTCCTTTCCTCCAAGCTCTAAGCGGTCAAGAAGCATTCCAGGTTAACTGAAAACAGGGCTGTTTTGGATGTTCTCTCTATCCTCAAGATTTTTTCTTATATTTAACATGCTAATCTGTTCCTCTTGTGCAAGGATGATGCCCTTTTAAGTCACTAAGTATGCAGGCTGGATTCCACTTGGCTTTAGAACATATTTCTTTCTTTTGACCAAAGGATGTTCAGGATATGTATATCTCCACATCTGGTTGTGTATGTACAGACAGTAGAGTTTACAAGATCTGATTCTCACCAGTCAAAGAAGTCTCCGTTGTATGTCACCATGATAGTTGGCTTGGCTTCCTGAACATGTTCAAACCACCGCTGGATAAGATGAGCCTGATTTTAAAGAAAAGAAAAGAAAAGAAAAGAAAAGAAAAGAAAAGAAAGGAAAGGAAAGGAAAGGAAAGGAAAGGAAAGGAAAGGAAAGGAAAGGAAAGGAAAGGAGGAAGGAAGGAAGGAAGGAAGGAAGGAAAGAGCCATTTAGAGACTGTTATGATTAATGAGTCTCTGCAAGCAACCACACCTGGCTGTGTCTGGGCTTGGAGAGTAAGCAGGGTCAGAAACTTGGATGGAAATCCACTAGGGCTTCCCAGGGAAATCAGTCAGGGAAATTGAACAAATATTGCAGAAGAAAATTGACAGTAACACTTCCAAGAAAAGTGCACAGAAAAGTCTATGAAGTCACTCAGAGATGAGCTTAACTTAAAAAGGTTAAACTTTAAAACTTTAAGTTTAAAAAGTTTTACTGAATAACAATAATGAATAACAATTCAATAATGAATATAGGTAGTCCTCGCCCTACGACCATTCGAAGTTACAACGGCACTGAACAAATAGTGGTTACGACCAGCCCTCAGAGTTCCAGCCGCCCCAGCACTCCCGCGGTCACATGATCGCGATCTGGGTGCTTGGCAACCCATTCGCACTTGCAACCGGTTGCAGCACCCACGATCACCTGATCTCCATTTGAGGCCTTCCCTGCCGGCTTCCCCAGAAAGTCAGTGGGGAAGCTGGCAGGGAAGGTCACAAGCTGCTGGGGTAAGTCTCCCCCACCTGCACACCCCTCCCAGCCCCTCTGCACTTGTGCGGCACCAGCCACTCACGCACCCTCCCCGACCCACGCCTCTCACGCCCTTGTGCACCCCCTCACACCCTTCCCGACCCTCCCGTACAGCCCCTTGCTCCCTCCCCCACCCGGCAGCAGCCACTTACTTGCCTGCCGGCCTGGGACTTGCAACTTCCTGCCAGCTTCCCCACTGACTACGCTTGTGGGAAGCCAGGAGGAAGTTGCCTCACTTAACGACTGTGGGATTCGGTTAATGCCTGCTTACCTCATCTGGTTCGTTGAATACACAGAATGGACCCTCATACTCTGGTTTGGGAGTAAATTCAAAATCTTCAATGTCTTCTGAAACAATCTCCCGGTTTGTGATCAAGTATCCCTGAACCACACAATGTGGGAAAGAAATGCGACTGAATGTTTGCTGATCAAGCAGCAGCCATTGCATTATCAACCAATAATTCTCTCGAGATATTAATCTGAAACCGAGCAAGCCCCCAGTCCGAGTCATCTCTCTGTTCCCCCCCTCTCATCCTCATTTGCCGCATACATCATGACCTAAGCCAGGAAGGAGGCTGGTCTTCAGTGAGCAGCTGAAGCCAAACAGCCTGAGGAAGAGGGGAGTGAGAACAGAATCTGCTGCTCAAGCGGATCATGAAACGATCACAGAAAAAGCAAAGGGACTCCCACTCCAAATTTCAAACCCAGAAAAGACTGCACATCCTCCTTCCCCAACATGACTTCTTTCAGAGCAGAGTTAGTGGCAGCCCTGTTCTTGCTCTCCGTTTCTGTGGGATTCTAGTCATTACACTTGAACAAATACTGGGCCACATAAGACAATGGAGTTTAAAAAATGTCACATACAAAGGCATCTCTAGCACTATAGCCACAGTGCAATTTACAAACCTTCTTGGACAAATACAGAATGTCACGAGGACCAATCTCAGACTGGCTTCACACTCCCCGTGTTCTTTATTATTGTGCCAGCCTAGAGATCTCAGTGCATCGATCTGGAGTTGTTCCTGTTCTAAATGGCACTTTTTTGGCATGTCCTGCAGCCTCATGACTAAATTACAGGGACAACAAATTACCTGGCCATCAATCATGTAGGAGATCATCATGATCTGGTCTGTTTCTGCATCAGGAAATTTTAAAGGGAGTTTGGTAGTCTCAATGTCAAAGGCAAGAACAACAGGATCCTAGAAGGAATCAAGCATGTCACAGGTGCTAGAATGAGGCAGAGAGCAATTCTGACTCAATGTGGGCTGAAATATAGCAGTAACAAGTTTTCCTTCCTCCAACTGATTTCCTCTCAGCCCACCTAGCCCACAGCGGAGGGTTTACAGACTCTACGGACTACAGCTTCTAGGATGCCATAGGCTCACCCAATGCCCAGGAATTTGAGAGAATTTTCATTCTGTGCAAAAGATGCCATATTTAAAGGGCCAGGGATTTCAGACAGATCCCTGGAGCAGCCTCTGCAGAAATACTCACAGGCCGTTCCACCAAGTCATCTCGGCGAGTAATCTCAGGAGGAAAACTGCTGCCCCGGTGGCGAATGTTGTACCAGTGAGCCTGTCACAGGATGAGAGGGTCCAGCAGAATTAAGCAGAAATGGAATTTGATCCTAGCCTCTCTCCATCACTCTACTACTAATGAAGCCATTCTAAACCTATCTTTAAAGTACTGGAATTACTACAGAAAAAAGGAGGAAGACACAATGGCAGTTCGTTCCAGCTAGTGGAACTGAACCAAACTTGCTCTGTGTGGGAAAAGGCCTCATGTTCTATCTCCGCGAACCCTGATTTATGTGTTTGCAATAAAATAACACATTTCAGGAATGTTCGTAACGATCCTTTCTTTCCAACTGTATCACAACATTAGCACAAAATTTTTATATCCAACTGTAAACCCACCTTTCCCCAACCCAACATTTGAAGATGGGGGCCTACAACACCTCAAATTTTCAGCTGATGTACAGGCAGGAGTTCTGGAACTGCAGTCCAACCCATTTGGAGTGCCCAGTTGGGTAAGACTGTTGCACCTGCCTGTGATTCTGGTTGCTAGGAATTAAACGAGAATGCAGATCTCGCCCATCCCACTCACCACATGAATCTTCAGATCAATGGACAGACGGATGTGGTAGGGCACATCATACTCCCGCATGTCTACTATGTTGTCCATCTGGTCTGCAGTCTTCTTCGAGGGCTCCTCCTCCTTATGGGTCAGACCCTGCCCAGTGAGAGCACTAGAAAAAACAGCCAGGTTGTTCTACAAGTCTGCATGCTGGCTGAGAGCCAGGCAAAGCACGGTTGCAACACAGCAGAAACTGCGATACAAAGAAGCCTTGCTGTTTGAACTGTTTGCCTTGGCGACCATATTGGCAATGATTTGGGGCCTGCCAAACTCCTACTGGCTGCTTGAGGCAGCTGTGGGCATGCACTCTCCCCTGCGGTGATTTTAACTTGAACGGCCAGCAACACTGGACACCTGACTTGCTCAGTGGTACCTGTCTGGCTAGTGCTTTACCTGCACTTTGGAAAGGGCAAGCCGGGCATCCCACAGGCTATAAGGTATTTCTGTGGGTCTACTGTTCTTTTTTGGCACTTTCTATTTAATTTGGAAAAGAAACAGGTTCTTGCTGCGTTGGTTCCATGAGGGCAGGAGATTTTCAGCTGGTTCTGCCAACAATGAATTTGGTATAGCTACATTTTCCACTGTTTAAATGACTTGGGGGGGTGCCCTTTTCCCTACTCCAAGTGGCCACTTGCTGCCAGCATTCCAGTCTCTGTAGCATCAACCATTTGAGGTACATGGGAGAAGGTGAAATTGACAAGACCTCTGGCTGCTTCCTCTTTCCCCTCAGGTTTTTTCCAAACACAGGTCTATTGATCTTCTGGAAGGCAGGCATTCCTATGCCAAAAAAACCCCTATGTATCCTGGCTGATAAATAAGGGGGGTGTAGGAAATGTTTCTGACTGTACATGCTCAGAATTCCCTGAGACAGTTCCTTATCATACAGAGCTATTGGTGGCCTGTGACCCCTTCCCCCATCATTCTGGATGCTTCAATGGAGGAACTGCATGTGTGCGATGGATGGATGGCAACCTTTCTCCTACCTAAACACTATCTTCCATTATTGCTTGGGTAAAGAAATCCGACAGAAGCTTGTCACTTGCTGGTTTCTTGCAAAACTGCTCCCCAGTTGGAAAGTTGATTCTAGAACCTACACTATACCACAACAGCAAAGGAAGTTCCATGAATACGGTTCTCATGTTACTAGGATAACATCTGTTTCCACCTTTAAACCCTTTTTAGTCTGAAACGGACAAATGGTGGATTTACCATGAAGGCGCTTTCTGTCCAGGAGGAAGAGGACAGTAAAGGAAGGACAAAAGCTGAGAGAGGATCTGCCACATAAGGAGCTTCTACAAGTGAATGGGACAAGTCACCCATCATGGGAGGATCTTCCTTCTCCAAACAAGAGTGAGAGAGCGATAATTATGTGAAAGGACAGATCAAACATTACTAGAAGGGAGTAAGTTATATTAATGCACCAACCAAATGCATCCAGGAAAAGGCAGAGGTAGTGAAAGATAGGGGAAGATCTAGGTAACCCACTCTCACAGAGGAATTTGGAGATAACAGATCCCCATTCAATGTTATGTGCCTTGTGCTTGTTTAATATGCCCAGAAAACTCTGAGCTCAGGGATACTTCCATATATTTTTTTAGATAGGTATATACTAGAAAGGTGCAAGTTTGTTTGTATGAGCAAATGAAGGTTCTCTGGCAACACTGTGCATAATCTATGTTCTACAGCTCCTTTCAACAGACCAAAAACCTTGAGCAAGTAAGCAACACAGCTATAATGGCACAGAGTCAAGTGACTGTCTGGAGCAGCTCAACTCAACCAAAATGGAATTCCTCCAGGATCTGGAATGACTGACTACCCTACCTAGTCAGCAGGGTGGTGTAAGTGTCCAAAGCTTGGTCCCGGTCTCTATTCTTCTTTACAGCAGGGGTGATCTCCCTGCGCACTTTTACCAGGTCATCTACTGTGTTGAAAGCAAGCTTGATGTAACTTCGTTTCAGGCCAACGAGGTGATTGGGCTAAAAAAAAACGAAAACCAAAACAAAGCACCAGAGTCAAGCTTTGAGAGATGAATTGAGATGCATCGAGAGGTGGGATCAAAGCAATTGATACCACCAAATGGAGTATAGAAGAAGAATTTTTAAAAATAGCTAACACAAACCAGGCTGACTATGGCAACTCTGAGCCTTGAGAATCATTACAGCCCTGTCAGATCAGGCCAAACACTGACAGGAAAGCACTCTGCATTCCACTTTATGCTGTTAAAGAAGTCCTTTTTATGACTGATAAGTCATAAATCTGTCTACATTTAGTTTTAATGGATATTTAAATTAAGTTTAGTTTTATTAAAAATATGATATGAGACAAAACTAACAGAGCTAAGGCTCACAGAGCAAAGACAAACTTAATATAATAAAAGCAAAGGAGTATCAAAAAGAATACGGAGGAGGGCCTTTGCACAACTTTGAGTTGTGCGCCAGTTACGCCCTTTCCTGGATCGCCCTTGTCATCTCCCGTATAGACTACTGTAATGCGTTCTACATGGGGCTACCCTTGAAGAGTATCCGGAAGCTTCAGCTGGTGCAGAATGCGGCGGCGCGAGCAGTTATGGGTGCCAGGAGATCGGCACATGTAACACCTCTGCTTTGCGAGCTGCATTGGCTGCCAGTTTGCTTCCGGGTCCAATTCAAGGTGTTGGTGATTACCTTTAAAGCCCTATATGGCATAGGACCAGGGTACCTGAGGGACCGTCTTGTCCCGATAACGTCAGCCCGCCCCACCCGTGCATGCAGAGAGGGCATGCTTCGGACCCCCTCAACAAGAGAATTCCACCTAGTGGGGTGCAGGAGGCGTGCCTTCTCTGCTATAGTGCCCGCCTTATGGAATATCTTGCCCCCGGAGGTGAGACTGGCCCCTTCACTCCTGGCCTTTCGGAAGGCCCTTAAGACCTGGCTCTGCCACCAGGCTTGGGACGACAGAGGCGGTAGTGCCTCCTGGGGTTGGCTAGCCCAGGGGTCGGCAAACTTTTTATGCCGGGAGCCATTTTGACATGCTCGTGCACATTTTGAAATGCTCGAGAGCCAGGGGGCGGGGTTTGCGGGCGGGGGCCAATTGCGTGGAAGGGGGCGGGGTTTGCGGGCGGGGGCCAATCGCGTGGAAGGGGGCGGGTTTGCCTCGCTCAGCTGCGCTGGGCTGTGAAGCAGGACGAGCCGCCGGACCTGGAGCGCTTCCGCTGCAGCTGAGCGAGGCCCCGCGTCAGTCTTTTTGGAGCGCTTCCGCGCGCAGCTGAGCGAGGCCCCGCGCCAGTCTTTTTGGAGCGCTTCCGCGCGCAGCTGAGCGCTGGGCTGTGGAAATGCGCTCCAAAAAGACCGGCGTGGGGCCTCGCTCAGCTGCGCGCAGAAGCGCTCCAAAAAGACCGGCGCGGGGCCTTGCTCAGCTGCGCTGGGCTGTGAAGCTGGACGAGCCGCCGGACCTGGAGCGCTTCCGCGCGCAGCTGAGCAAGGCCCCGCGCCGGTCTTTTTGGAGCGCATTTCCACAGCCCAGCGCTCAGCTGCGCGCGGAAGCGCTCCAAAAAGACTGGCGCGGGTGCTGAACTGCGGAATCGTCAGCGCACTGGAGCTCTGTACTTTACAAACCCAGCGCCCCCTACCTCGCAGCGCTTGGCCTGCAGGAGGAGCGGTACTAACTCTTGTGACAGACCGACCGCGGCATGAATGAATGGCCCTCCCCTTACAAGCAAACGTGAGGCCCGCGGCAGGCACCCCACCCCGAATCAGCTTATCCTTGCTTACCTGCCTGAATGGCTGCTGTGGCTTTCGGCGGCTCCCACCGCCCGGGATGGAATCTGCAGTGGCTTCTTCCTTCCTTCCCCCCCACCCCCGCTTTCGTTCAGATGTTGAGGAGCCGACATATGCATTTCCACAGCCCAGCGCTCAGCTGCGTGCGGAAGCGCTCCAAAAAGACTGGCGCGGGGCCTCGCTCAGCTGCGCGCGGAAGCGCTCCAAAAAGACCGGTGCGGGGCCTCGCTTAGCTGCACTGGGCTGTGAAGCTGGACGAGCCGCCGGACCTGGAGCGCTTCCGCGCGCAGCTAAGCGAGGCCCCGCGCCGGTCTTTTTGGAGCGCTTCCAAAAAGGATTGAATTGAAGCAAGTTCTCAATATGGTGCCCTTCAGAGATGTGGGACTAAAGACTGAAACCAGCCACCGTTGCCTATTCTGGCTCAAGCTGCTGGAAGTTTGTAGTCATCACCCCCCCACCACTCTTGCTGTGGCGCCTGAACGTCCGGGTAAACGGCGGGGGAGATGCCCTTTGCAGCGACGGGCGCGGGGCGAGTGGCGCGCCCCTTTGCAGACGCCCCGGGGAGAAGCGGTAGGCGAGACCTTGCAAGCGTGGCGGGGAGAGGGGAGCCCTTCTCAGCCCTTTTGCACGCGCACGCACACCTCTACACCTCAACCCTTTTGCACACGCACACACGCCGGCTCCCCTTTTGCCTGCGTTGCTGCAGGCGCGCGGGGGAGGTCTTCTTCGCTGGAGGCGTTTTAGCAAATGGTGGGCAGCCACCTGCTGGGCGCGCCGGAGGGCGCGGTTGGCGAAGCCGCAGCTCTCCGGAAGCGGCTGAACCACATCTCCCAGCAGCCCCAGGGGGGTGGTCAGAGCCGAGAACTGGAGCGGGGCAACAGCCCAGCGCAGCTGAGCGAGGCCCCGCGCCGGTCTTTTTGGAGTGCTTCCTCGCGCAGCTGAGCGAGGCCCAGCACCGGTCTTTTTTTCGCGCCTCTGGGAAGCAGGGCCAATCGGGCTTCGCCTTGTTCAGCCCGCCTCTCTGCTCCCCTTTGGCGTGCGCTGATTGGTGGAGGCGTCCTTCCTTCTGAGCCTCCACCAATCAGCGTCTGTTTCTTCCCCAGGGTTCGCGCTGCTTCCGGAGACCGGCTTTCCGGATGTCGGGCGGCACACAGAGAGAGAGAGAGCCAGAGCCGAGGGGCCAAAGAGCCAGACCTGGCTCGCGAGGCGCCATTTCCGACCCTTGGGCTAGCCCCATAGCAATAGGATTTCGGCTATGATTCCCTACCCATCTTGGTTTTTATCTATTTATATGGTTGTATTTTTTAGATATTTTAGATATTTTAATTGTATAGCTTTTGAATTTTTAACTGTTGTAACCCGCCCAGAGTCCCTTGTATGGGAGATGGGCGGGGAATAAATTGAACAAACAAACAAACAAACAAACAAACATGCATTGCTATTTTGTTACACTGTCATACATGTTACAGCCCCTTCCCCCATTCTTTTTGCTAACTAGTAGCCTCTCTCTCTCTGGCACAAGTTTTTTCTCCAATATCTGCCACATGATTCTGTCAGAGTTCTGGCAGACCTCTGCCATTAAGCTAGACAACTATGTGTATTAAGGGTAGCTTGGAACGTCTCACAACGAGCTGCCAAGCTGATTTCTACAACCCCGGGAACGAGTGTCTGAGCACCCTGGAGCCTGGGTGTTACACGTGTCATCACCTAAGAACAATGGGGGGAGAATGTTTAAATGTACTACGCCATGCTATGCCTGCTCATTCCAGTCTTTGGTTGTGTTAGTCTTCATGCACTGTAATAAATCCTTTTACTTCTAAGAAACCTCGTGTCTGCGGTTTACTCTAGAGAAAGGGACTTTAGGGCATTACATAAAGACTGGAATCACAAATTGACCACGTATCCCGAGGACTACTCTGACGACTCAGAGAGTCTCCCGGTCGAAAGTGGTCACACCACCAGCAAAGAATTCAGCACCCGTGGACCGGATGGAACAGGCGGGGGCAGCGGCGGAGACTAACGAAGTGGCCATACCCAGCTCGTCGGGGGTTCAGAAGATGGAGAGAGCAGCTCAACGAACGGCGGAACCTCCCATTGAAACCACCAACAGGCGGAAATCAAAGAAACCCCAAAAGAAAGAGGTAAATAAAACCCCCTCCACCCTCGCAACTAGCAAGCCTCGGCTGGCGGACTGGTCCTTTGGGGTCGGCGAAGGGTTAGAAGAGAGAGGGGGGAAGCATGGAAACAAACAGGTCACTCCAACCCAGCGCATCAGGGTTCTCGAAGAACAGATGGCACGCATGGACCTGGACATGGGGACAATGAGTAAAAAATTGGACTCTATGGGACTGGCCATAGAGAAAATTTTAAATACCCTAGAAGGGCACAGGGGGACAGATGAAATTGTGAACCCATCGACCTCTGAAGGGGAGGAGGAACTAACAGAGTCAAGCGACGACAGTGAGGAGGGGGAAGAGGAACCTCGCCCTTACAGCCGGCCGCAGATGACACCGTTTTATGAACCGCGCCGGATCGTACAGCGGACCAACGCACCGACTGGCATAGGGGAATTGAAGATGAAATTTGATGGAGACCCCAAGAAACTTGCCTGTTTTCTAACACACGTACGGGGGTTTATGGGGGAATTCGAGCACACCTTTCAAACGGAGGAGGCTAAAGTGAGGTATGTCTATAGTTTCTTGGAAGGGGAGGCGGGCGACTGGTTAGTTGCCATGTACGATGGCGGGGCCCGGGAGCTACTAGACTTTAGGAAGTTCATGTACGCCCTCCGCAAAAGATTTGAGGACACTCTATCTAAAATGTCAGCGAGGGTGAGGCTACAGAACTTAAGGCAAGGCAATAGAACAGTAGCTGAATATGCTATGGAATTCAAGAAAATCTTGAGCAAATTGCCTGACTGGCCTGAATCATTTAAAATTGAATATTTTCAATATGGACCGAGGCAAGACGTGATCGAACTAGCAATTGGGAGAGAGGATCCCGACACGTTAGAGGGGTGGATCCAGTTAGCAGGGAAAGTGGAGCATAGCAAAATGCAACTATAGAATATAAAAAACTTCCACAACCTGTGGAGGAAACAAGGAAATTATAGCTCTTTTCCCCGTAAAGAGACCAGGCTAAGAAATTGGGAAGAGGAGAAAGAACGTCGAGCGAAAGACGGACTTTGCTTCCGTTGCGGAAAGGAAGGACACAGAATAAGTAATTGCCCACACGACAAAACTAACCCCAAAGAAAAGCCACTGGTGAAAAAGTCGGCAGACAGCAGAGGCGACAAACCAGTGACCATAAAACACAAAGGAGCAGCGGCTGCAACGGAGGAAAGGGAAAGCCGGCAGTACCTGGATGATGACAGCAACTCATCAGAGGAACAATTCCAGCTGGCGGGAAACTCCAACGGCCTGTTCTAAAATGCGCTGCGGGACAGGCCTTCAACACAAGGCGCAACGAGGGGGAAGCTGGCACCAAATACCCCACAATGAACATGAAGGTAAAATTACAAACATTGGATGGGAAAAAACAACTGTGGGGGGTGGCAATGCTGGACTCAGGGTGCTCCAGATGTTTAATGCACCCAACAGTAGTGAGCGAACTGGGACTCAAAATGGTCAGGTTGGACACCCCAATCACGTTTTGTCAATTGGATGGGTCAGAAATGAAAGGGGGGCCAATAGAAAACACCACAGAAGAC
Organism: Charina bottae; assembly: GCA_023362775.1. Lineage (NCBI taxonomy): Eukaryota > Metazoa > Chordata > Lepidosauria > Squamata > Charinaidae > Charina > Charina bottae. The sequence continues at coordinate 11,141,367 of JALMGJ010000023.1, forward strand.
ATACAAATGTCGGTGGGGACGCACGTAGAGACATTATGATTTATCGTGGCCCCTATTGCGACACGTCACATAGTACTGGGGTTAAAATGGCTCAAAGCAAGGAACCCCCAGTTAGACTGGGCGTCGGGAGAAATTGATTTCTTCGATGGGGCGTATCTGGGGCTGGAGGAGGAATCGGGCCCGGACAGTGTGGAATGGGGGGCGGCTGGAACCGAGCAATGGGAACCAGACGGAGACATTGGGGGAAAGGCCGTATCGGAGCACTATGAGCCTGTTGTGGAAATATTTAGTGAACAGGAATGTGAGCAATTACCCTCCCACAGGGAAACAGATGCAGCAGTAGAACTCATTCCGGGGGCACCTTTCCCAAAACCCAAAATGTATGCCATGACCCAAAAGGAATTAACTGAATTACGCAAATTCATTGATAAAAATCTGGCATGAGGGTTCATTGAACCGGCAAATTCGCCTCTAGCAGCCCCGGTTCTGTTCAGGAAAAAGAAGGATGGGTCCCTCCGATTGTGCACAGACTATAGAGGGTTAAACGCCATTTCAGTAACAAACCAATACCCCTTGCCGCTCCTAAAGGACATGTTAGCGCAATTGGCAAAAGGCAAAATTTTTACAAAACTGGATGTCAGGGAGGCATACTACCGGGTACGCATATGGGAAGGGGATGAATGGAAAACAGCTTTTAACTGCCTGCTGGGGCAATACCAATACCGGGTCCTCCCATTCGGGATCGCAGGAGGACCGGGCATTTTCATGAGGCTGATCAATGAAGTCTTGTATGAATTCTTATACAAAGGGGTGATTGTATATTTGGATGATATCTTGATATTCTCTGACAATCTGGAAGAGCATGTACAGTTAGTGAGAAAAGTATTGGAGAAATTACTGGAGGCTAAACTGTATGTCAAATTGGAGAAGTGTGAGTTTCATAAAGACAGCTTGGATTTCCTGGGATACAGAATTTCACACAGGGGAATTAAAATGGACCCCGCAAAAGTGCAGGCAGTGTTGGAATGGGAACCCCCCCGAACCCGCAGACAACTCCAAGCGTTTCTCGGGTTTGCGGGGTTCTATAGGCAATTTATTCAAGGGTTCGCGCAGATCGCGTTGCCCTTAACTGACTTGCTGAAAACGAAAGGCAAAGGAAAGGGAGAAAGGGGTAAAACGCCCAGCACAAAGATAGTTTGGACCCCGGAATGCCAGGAGGCGTTTGACAGACTGAAGGCACTGTTCACTGAGGAGCCCATCCTAAAACACCCAGAAGTGGAGAAGCAATTCATAATCCACACTGATGCTTCCCATAACGCAATTGGGTCAATTTTACTACAATTCGATGACAACAAAAAATTGAGGCCATGTGCATACATTTCTAAGAAATTCAGTGGGACAGAAAAAAGATGGCATGTGTGGGAGAAAGAAGCATTCGCAGTCAGACACGCTCTCGTAACTTGGCGCCACCTTTTGGAGGGGGCATCCGTTCCATTCCAGGTATGGACGGATCACAAAAACGTAGAGGCGCTCAAATCTCCCAGAAAATTAAATCCCAAACAATTACGTTGGGCTTAGTTTTTCAGCAGATTTAATTTCACGTTGCAATATTTCCCCGGGGGGAAAAATCTCCTGGCTGATGCATTGTCACGCCTCCCCCAACACGACGGCAAAATTGAGGGAATAATTGAAACCCTGATACCCATGCAAGCACACACGCAGACGCCAGTAGACGAACTGCAAAGACAAATTAGCCAGACGGACAGGCTAGAAGGCAATTTAGCAATCACACGAAGCAAAGCCAGAGAGTCAGATGGAAACCCTTTTGAAACTAAGCTACGGGAGGAAACACTAAAGGACACATGGTGGGAGGAGAACAAGCACACACTACAAGAAATCAATGGGCTATGGTGGAAAGATGGAAAGGTATATGTCCCAGAAGGACTCAGAAAAGGGGTGCTAGAAAAAAACCACGACCACAAAACAGTGGGACACTTTGGGTTCATGAAAGCCATTCATGGAGTCAGGCGCAAGTTCTGGTGGCCCACAATACACAAAGATGTGAAAGCGTATGTAGCCTCCTGCCAGGTATGCGCTACTGTTGTTGTTGTTGTTGTCATGTTGTTCGAATGCCTGACCATCGCCTTCCAAAGCAGCTACTTTACTCCCAACTTAAGAATGGAAAATGGAATATTGGTGGACAGCAAAAGAGATTCAAAGATACTCTCAAAGCTAATTTAAAAAAATGTAATATCAGCATTGAGAACTGGGAAGCCCTAACTCATGAGCGTTTCAATTGGAGGTCATCCTTTATTAATGGCGCTATGGACTTTGAAGAAGCACGAGTACAGGGCGAAAAGGAGAAAAGAGCTAAAAGGAAGGCACGTCAGGCAAACCCTCATCATGACTGTCTCCCACCTGGAAACCTATGCCCTCACTGTGGGAGGTTGTGCGGATCCAGAATTGGCCTTTATAGCCACTTACGGATCCACCGTTAAAATTTTACCTTTGGAAGACAATCTTACTCGGCTATGAGTGATCGCCAATGATGATGAATGATGATGCGCTACTGCAAAACGGCGGGTGGGGAAACCTACAGGGTTACTGCAGCCCAACTCAACCATGGAAGCAAATCGCCATGGATTTTATTGTAGATTTACCCATGAGCAGTAAGAAAACGGCAATTTGGGTAGTCACAGACTTGTTTTCTAAACAGGCACACTTCATTGCTTGTAATGGGATCCCAAATGCACCCAAACTGGCCAGGATGTTTATCCAGCACATCTACCGAGGTCACGGGACGCCCGAACGCATAATAAGCGACCGCGGCAGCACTTTTACTTGCAAATTCTGGAGAGCATTTTTAAAATTAATTGGCTCTGAACAGGGATTAAGTAGCGCGTTTCATCCGTGCACGGATGGTTCGTCTGAACGCCTTAACTCCATACTGGAGCAGTACTTGCGGTGTTACATTAGCTACCAACAAAACAATTGGGCTGAACTATTACCATTTGCGGAGGTAGCTTATAATAATGCCATACACCAGAGTACGGGGTTCTCACCATTTAAAATAGCAACAGGTCAAGATTTCGTAACTATCCCCGAATTAGCACTGACCCAAACTGCAGATGCCGCTGACCCACTACGGGTGGATGAGTGGATCGCTAAGATAAGAAGCAACTGGCCAGTCATGGTGAAAACGTTTCAGGAAGCGAAAGCAAATTACAAGAAATTTGCAGACAGAAAACGATCAGCAGAGTGGGAGTTGAAAGTAGGGGACAAAGTCTACCTCTCCACAAAAAACTTGCGCACCACACAACTGTCTAGGACAGGGGTCGGCAAACTTTATGCCAGGAGCCATTTTGACATTTATAAAATTTATAATATCACTCGAGGGCCAGGGAGCGGGGTTTGAGGGTGGGAGCCAATCGCGTGGAAGGGGGTGGGGTTTGCAGGCGGGGGCCAATCGCGTGGAAGGGGGTGGGGTTTGCGGGCGGGGGCCAATCGCGTGGAAGGGGGCGGGGGAGGTTTGGAAGAAGGAGAAGGGAAAGAGGCTCGACTGCTCCAGTCGCTTCTCTTCCGGAGCCGCTCATGCCCCCAGTCCAGGCAAAGTAAAGCTGGTGGGGAATCCAGCGCGGGAGCGGGGTTTGCGGGCGGGAGTTTGAGGGCCAATCGCGCACACTTAGGGCCTGCTGCCGCCATGCCCGCTGCCGCACCTGCCCCCGCCACGCCTGCCTGGGGAAGAGCCACACTCAAGGGGCCAAAGAGGCTCGCGAGCCGCGGTTTGCCGACCCCTGGTCTAGGAAGTTAGCCCCGAAATATATAGGACCTTTTCCTATCATAGCCATAATTAACCCAGTAATGGCCAAGTTGCAGCTCCCCAAGGCATTGAAAAAAGTACACCCCATGTTTCACATTAGTTTGTTCAAACAATATAACCCATCAGCACAGTGGCACCCTGAAGCACCTGAGCCAGCCCCATTACTTGTCAATGGGGAACCACATTTCGAAATCGATAAAATCCTAGACTCACGGAGACATAAAGGGCAGCTGCAGTATCTAATCAAATGGCAACATTTGCCGATTGAGCACAAAGAATGGGTGGATGCAAGGCACACTCGCGCCCCAGCATTGATCAGGGACTTCCATAGGGACTTCCCGGATAAACCTCACTAAGAAGGGTGGTAATAACAGAGTAAATTGTTTTATCGTTCCAGAATCATGAAACCTCAAGATGAATGATGTAAATACAGTTTAGAATCTCAGTATAACACACTGGGGGAAGGGGTGGTGACTCTTGGGCGGGTAGCATGTCAGAGTTCTGGCAGACCTCTGCCATTAAGCTAGACAACTATGTGTATTAAGGGTAGCTTGAAACCGACGCGAGACAGGCAACAACGCCGAAAGGGGAATGACTCACAACGAGCTGCCAAGCTGATTTCTACAACCCCAGGAACGACTGTCTGAGCACCCTGGAGCCTGGGTGTTACACGTGTCATCACCTAAGAACAATGGGGGGAGAATGTTTAAATGTACTACGCCATGCTATGCCTGCTCATTCCAGTCTTTGGTTGTGTTAGTCTTCATGCACTGTAATAAATCCTTTTACTTCTAAGAAACCTCGCGTCTGCGGTTTACTCTAGAGAAAGGGACTGTAGGGCATCGGAGAGGAGCACCTTACAGATTCTTGGTATTTTGACTGGAGATGCCAAGAACAGAATTCTGGTCCTTCTGCAAGGAAAGCATATGCTGTATTCATGATCAGTAGACCTGCCCGATATGCAAAGTGCAGGAGAAGAGGAAAGTAGCAAAAGAGCGGGATATAGGACAACAACAGTTTCTCAGGAATATTCTCATTTCCCGTTTAAGTCCCTCAAAAACATTAGGAAGGTATAGCTTGCAAACAAAATGGATCAGGATTTTTGCACTACATCTTTAAGTAAAGTTGCCACAATGTTAAAATAATCTTATTGAATCCATTTCTCACCAGGTCCAGATCCTCTTTGGGTACACTTTCCAATTTTGCTATTTTCCCCTGGAATTTCTTGGAAAGGAAGGATGATACTTCTCGGTCACAACCCTAAAAAGACACCTTACATTAAATGGATTAAACAGAACTTATTTCTACATCCATCCAAATTCTGCCTGAGCAGAAAAGCTTATAGACTGCCCTAACAAAGTGTCTGTGAACATTTGCAAAGGATACTGGGAATTATGAGCTGACCTTATAGAGTTGCTGCCTCCTTGAAATAAGAATACAATTAAAGCACAGCTATCACTCTGCTGCAATTGATGGTGAGCAAACTTTCAGGAAAAGTTTGTCATTGCTAATATGTTCCTGAAGAGCCTTAACATTTCCACACATACAGTATATACACAAATCTCTCAGTGCACAAGGCACTAGCACATGTGATCACGTAATAACCACAGCAGTTATTAAGGAAGACCTTCTTACTTACAACTTACTACTTGTCAGGCACATTCACAAATGTAGTATTTAACAGTGCAATGTCTACTCAGGGGTAATATTACAGTGGTAAAGGTAAAGCTTTTCCCTGCACAGTCGTGTCCGACTCTAGGGGGCGGTGCTCATCTCCGTTTGTTAGCCGAAGAGCCAGCGCTGTCCGAAGACGCTTCCGCGGTCATGTGGCCGGCATGACACACGCGGAACGCTGTTACCTACCCACCGAAGTGGTACCTATTCATCTACTTGCATTTGCATGCTTTCGAATTGCTAGGTTGGCAAGAGCTGGGGCGAGTGCAGGAGCTCACTCCGTCACACGGCGCTCGGGTGTCAAACCACCAACCTTCCGATCGACAAGCCTGGCATCTTAACCACTGAGCCATTGCGCCCCTTATAATATTACAGTGGACTGAAGCCAAATGGCTTAAGGTTTGAAATCAATCTGGGGCTGCAATTTTAGATTATACTAACCTTCTGGGCTGCAATGTAGAAGTACGGCCTATAGGGCAAAGCCACCTGGGAGAGAGAACAAACTCAGTAAAAGTTGAGTCTCCAATGTTTCAAGAACAGCTCATGTTTCTTTCTAACTAACATGAGGTACACCCCAGAGATCAGCTGTTGTTAGCCTACTCCATCTATAAATTGGGAGCCATTTTCCCACTGAATAAAGAAAAGTATTTAGTGAGTGATAAAATAACAGAGAACCACACACAGAGTTTATAGGTGACCGTATTTATTAGCTGGATTCATAAGCTGCCCAACTGCATTATGACTCTAAATGGCACACAGTATAACTTCAAGACAATATAATCCCATCCATCACATATCTATCTTCCCCAAATTTCCAGGAATATTTTTAAAATGTACAATATAAAAACTTCAGAGGTAACCTAACTTATAAGTGATAATAAGAGACAAAGAAAAGAATCAGTGTTATCTTCTGGATCTGGCCTGCCCTCCCTTCATTCTCTCGCCACACGGGAAACCATATGTTGGGGGTATGATTGTCAAGCTTCTTATCTTCCTCACTGATACAGTTCTGGCTCTCCCCTCTGAGCCTGCTATAGAACTACTATAGCGGAATCATGACATACTCAGCTTGGCTGGGTGCAGAGATGTTGGGTCCTGCCTTTGTCCCACATGAATTCAGAGTACACATAGAATATTATTTTTCAAGTATACAAGGAAAGTTCAAGCAAGCCACAAGCTAAGACAGAGATGGTGAATCTGCAGCCCCCAGAAATCGCTAGACCCCAATTCCAGTGAGAACTAGCAAGAGTGATTAAATAATGAGATTTAGAATGCAACAATATTTGCATTATGATGCAAAATCCCCAACTCCTGTTACAAGGGAATGGTGAAAGACTGCACTGAACTGTTGTGGGCTTCTTTCTCATTTTACATGGAGGAGTTGGTGTCTGCATTGTTTTATTTAAATGAGTTATAACACCTCTAAAAAGAACTCTCTCTCACTCCAAATAGCATCACTTCCTGCTTTCTTGCCAAAGTATTGTACAAGAGAATAAGAGATAGCTGCCAGTTCAAAAAAGGAGAGCATTTTTACTCTTGCTTGTAACTACGGAATTCCTAAAAATGTAACCTTGGATAAGGAGCGAAACGTTTCCACTGAGAAAATAGAAATCCAGTTGACATGATTCAAGCTACAGATAAAAATGTAAGTGGAAATCTTCAGCGGTAACTTGATTAGGAAGACACTTGATTCAACTTATGTTATGTATATGTTACGTATCATGTATTAACACGTATGTGCTAAAATCCCATCCATCATATATCTATGTTCCCCAAATTTCCAGGAATATTTTAAAAATGTACCCATGGATAAATCTTACTTTTAAGGGTCCCCCTTTAAAGACACTACTGACCTTAAATCTACTTCCATCCTCCTGAATGAAGTAATAATCCACAGCACTGACCAAGCGTTTATCCTCATCCAAAACCTCCGTCTAAAACAGACCAGGTCACCAAAGCCAATTAATTAGAAAATGACATTCTCCCAACATACTATTCTACAATTAGGGGCAAGCAGATCAATGTCCTGAATCACTTTTCCCCCCAAAGAACTGCTGATAAACTAAGCTGGTGTATGAGAAAATGGAGGCTCCAGACAGGGACAGTAATCCCTGAAGCTCTGAAACTGAAATATAATTATGACAAGATAATCTGAAGCCTTTTGTAATTTCATTGTAACAGGTTCTGTAGTACAGGAAGAAAGGGACAGAAACACTTTGAAAACAAAAAGTAATTTTCTGCCACTACTCTAGACAGCAGTAGCAATTATACATACTGAATAGTTAAAGGAAAACATCTTAAAATCAGCTTATGCTCTGGATGTTAGTCCCCAAATATTTCAAAATGTGGAGACAACATCCTTTACAGCAGCCACGATAACAAACTTACTTTTCTGGCATGTTTGAGCCATGTCTGAGCTTTATTTCTGAAAATCATAAAGGGAAAATCATACCGGGTGCATGTTGACCAACCAGCCTGTTTTTTCTGCAGGTTCCTTCATTCTTTCAAATCCAAACTGTGCATCAATTTTGTCTGTCCACTGGCTGCGCTCTAAACGCCTGAGAGCAGAAAGGGAGGAGCTGTCATCCCTGTGGCAAGAAAATGAAAAAGATTTTGGCCCATTTGTCAAGTCAACATTCAAACACTGAAAAAGGTCTTTTGACAAACCACTAGCAAAATGGCTGTAGCTAATATCATGTGCAATCAGAAAAAGCTGCAAAATGACACATCAGTCACAAAATGCCTAGAACAACAGTTTACAGTCTATTTTAAATATATGTAAGTTGAAGACTGCAGCCAGGAAATCAGAAGACGTCTACTTCTTGGGAGGAGAGCAATGGCAAATCTTGATAAAATAGTTAAGAGCAGAGACATCACACTGACAACAAAGGTCCACATAGTTAAAGCAATGGTATTCCCTGTAGTAACCTATGGCTGTGAGAGCTGGACCATAAGGAAGGCTGAGCGAAGGAAGATAGATGCTTTTGAACTGTGGTGTTGGAGGAAAATTCTGAGAGTGCCTTGGACTGCAAGAAGATCAAACCAGTCCATACTCCAGGAAATAAAGCCAGATTGCTCACTTGAGGGAATGATATTAAAGGCAAAACTGAAGTACTTTGGCCACATAATGAGAAGACAGGATACCCTGGAGAAGAAGCTGATGCTAGGGAAAGTGGAAGGCAAAAGGAAGAGGGGCCGACCAAGGGCAAGATGGATGGATGATATTCTGGAGGTGACAGACTCAACCATGGGGGAGCTGGGGATGGTGACGGCCGACAGGAAGCTCTGGCGTGGGCTGGTCCATGAAGTCACGAAGAGTCGGAAGCGACTGAATGAATAAACAACAAAAAAAGTTGAAGGGAATATTGAGATGTAGGAAACAAAGCAAGAGTAAGAATTCAGTTACAAGAACCAATGTTCTTGTTGCAATACGGTATAGGAACTTGGGAGATGATCCAAAAACTTTTTAGAAAATGGAAGTGCTGAGGGGGAACTGAGGAAACAGACCTTCTAGTACTAACAAGCAGTAAAGACAAACTGACAGCCATGTCACGGAATAGACAACAGGGAGCAATGGGGATGGCAACGGGGCCAGAAATGAAGGAATTTAACAAGTGGATGTCAGGCTAATGTGAAAGTGAATAAATTTTCGAAGAAGAATTGATCAGCTTTTATCAGTGGATAAAGGTGAAGCAACACAAGAAAAGAGAGAAAAGGACCATAGTAGTTGAAGAGCTTTCAGTGATGGGCAGGGAAAAAGAGAATTTTCTTAAGGGCTGGAAAGATAGGAAATCAGGAGATGAAGGACAGAACAAAGCCGAAGAGAAAATCAAGACCCCATGCTGCCTAATTAGTAGAGTGGATCAAACTGGTGCCCAGCATGGTGACCCTAATGGATGATGATATGGTGACTGTAAGGCATGGTGCAAGGATCAGTACCAGGTGATTTCTTGCTGCCCTAAGAAGGCAGCAAGCCCCTCACCAAGCACAGATCTGAGCCCTGAGTGCTGTCTCTTTCCATCTGGAAATTAACTTTGCACATGCTCAAGTGAGGTCTTTCTCTTGTTGACGAATAAAAGCCGAGGCTCCTTCAGCAAGCAAGAAACGCACGTTGAGCGCTCAGGTCTGCTCCAAAAGTGAAGACCCCTCTGCACGTGATCGGAAGCTTCCCTTGGACGGCTTCCAATGAAGCCTAAGTTCATTCCAGCCCTGAGCTCCAGAGCACAAGAAGCTTCAACGCAACAAACCCAAGTTAATATGAAGCAGCCAATCTAACGGGCCGGAGTAAGTGCAAACGCAGCTGCATGTCACCGGCCATGTCAGAAAGAAGGAAGCACTTTCTGCACACGCTCAGGGGCACTCTTCACTCGCTGACCCCCAGACTGAAAGCCTATGCCGAGACTGAGTCGGCTTTACCCCCAAAACCGGCTCTGCACTTTGGAACCGTGACAAGCAGTCAGGGCTCCGCGGGTGTTCAGGCACAACGCCCTCTGCCGTGCTCAGAACCCTCACCGCGGCGTCTCTCTCTCGCTGTCTTCCGCCGCGGACTCCGCGGCCCACCGGCCCCGCCGCCGCCACCACCCGCCGCCGCCGCCGCCGCCCTTCCTCAGCGCCATCCTCGCCGGCAACCCGACCGCGTCCCAGGCACATTTCGCGCGCTGCAGGAAATCTCGCGAGATCCAGTCACCTCACGAGAGCTCGCAGCTTCCACGCCCCGAAGATTTCTTAAACCAATCACATTTCTGCGCAAGAGCAGAATTCCACCCCTTTTCTCCAAAGAGCTTTCCCCCCCGCTGTCTGTATTCTTCCCTCCTCTCCAGCCGATCTGTCCGTTCACTAATTCCCTGGCCCGCCCTTCCCTGATTGGATGAAATGACTCCTTTCATCTTTGATTGCCACCCAGATTCTCTTGGCCTCACCACCCCTCGGCAGGCGGAGGCAGGCCACCTCGCGGGCAGCCAATGGTAGGCAAGGCGGCCCCCCGTCCCGCCCCCTCACTGCCTGAACTCCGCCCCGTTGCTCCGCCTTTCTTCTCTGCCCGCCCACACTCCCTGCCGATTGGCTTAGAGCGGGGCGTTGCCGTTGGGGGGCAGCGGGGCTTCCCGGAGACCGGCCAGGCGTTGGCGCGATGTCTCTGGTGCTTTCCAAGACCAGTTCGGGGCCGCTGTCGCGGAGGCTGCTCGCACGCTACCTGCTGCTCCTCCGCCTGTATCCGGTGCTCACCAAGGCCGCCTCCAGGTGCGTGCGCCTGTCCGCCGCGCTTTCCTCCCGAGAAAGTCCGGCGCAGGAGACGCACCGCGATCCTGTGCCGCTTTCCCGGCGGAGGACGCCGGAGACTCTCCCTGCCCAGACGGTGCCGGCCCGGGGCACCTGCTCCCGGCGATGAATTCGACCCGAAGGAGCCGCGCTCCGGACCGGCCCCGAGGCGGCTGCCGCGCACGCCTCTCGGGGAGCGTGCTTTGGATCGGCCCCGGCCCCGAAAGGCCTCGACGAAGGCGCCGGACCTGTCGGGTTCGGAGGATCTCCTGCGCGCTGCGCAGTTTTATTAGCCGAACCCCGGGAGATCTCTTAATTTTTGCCTTTTCCATCTAAATTTTTATATTCCTCCCCCCCCATGAAAAACTTGCGATCTTTCTTGTTTTTTACCTGGCTTGTTGATTGATTGATTGATTGATTGATAATGTGCCATCAAGTTGGTATCAATTCTTAGCGACCACATAGATAGACCACCTCCATGACGATCTGTCCCTAACCTGGTCCCTCAGGTCTCCCAACAGTCCACTCATTGCCACTATGAGTCCCTCCACGTTGCTGCTGGTCGTCCTCTTCTCAATACTCTTCTGTGGTAGTAAAAGGTACCCCCCATACATGTACTACCAAACCAATGAGATGCTCCCCCCAATACATATGATCTGTTTACAGTGCCCTTGTACATTTACAGCAAGTTGAATTGACCCTGAGTGGCAACAGAGAGAAGCATCAGTCAGGAATCTGGCCCAGTACTGACCATAACTCAGAGATAGGATAGGTAGCATGCTGAGCTAGGGTTTTTTTTTATTTTGGCCGTTCAATCGTGTCCAATCCTCGGTGACTGCCTGGACAAGTCCCTGCAATTTTCTTGGAAAGAGTTCAGAAGTGGTTTGCCATTGCCTCCTTCCTGGGGCTGAGAGAGTGCCCCAAAGTCTGCCCCAAAGTCACCCAGCCGGCTTTCATGCCTAAGGTGGGACTAGAACTCTCAGTCTCCTGGTTTCTGGCCCATTGCCTAGACCAGAGCTTTCCAAACTCTGTGTCGGCACACGTCGCTGCAGTGTCTGGGTGTGCCATGGCTGCTGCTGCCTCCGACCCCTGCCAGGATTCCACGCAGGTCCTAGTGCCTGCCTTGTGCCTTGCCGCCTCCAAACCTGCTGTGATTCCGCGCAGGTCCCAGTGCCTGCCTTGTGCCTTGCTGCCTCCAAACCTGCTGTGATTCCGCCCAGGTCCCAGTGCCTGCCTTGTGCCTTGCAGCCTCCAATCCCTGCCAGGATTCCACACAGGTCCTAGTGCCTGCCTTGTGCCTTGCAGCCTCCAAACCTGCTGTGATTCCGCGCAGGTCCCAGTGCCTGCCTTGTGCCTTGCCGCCTCCAAACCTGCTGTGATTCCGCGCAGGTCCCAGTGCCTGCCTTGTGCCTTGCAGCCTCCAATCCCTGCCAGGATTCCACACAGGTCCTAGTGCCTGCCTTGTGCCTTGCAGCCTCCAAACCTGCTGTGATTCCGCGCAGGTCCCAGTGCCTGCCTTGTGCCTTGCCGCCTCCAAACCTGCTGTGATTCCGCGCAGGTCCCAGTGCCTGCCTTGTGCCTTGCTGCCTCCAATCCCTGCCAGGATTCCACACAGGTCCTAGTGCCTGCCTTGTGCCTTGCAGCCTCCAAACCTGCTGTGATTCCGCGCAGGTCCCAGTGCCTGCCTTGTGCCTTGCTGCCTCCAAGCCTGCTGTGATTCCGCGCAGGTCCCAGTGCCTGCCTTGTGCCTTGCAGCCTCCAATCCCTGCCAGGATTCCACACAGGTCCTAGTGCCTGCCTTGTGCCTTGCAGCCTCCAAACCTGCTGTGATTCCGCGCAGGTCCCAGTGCCTGCCTTGTGCCTTGCCGCCTCCAAACCTGCTGTGATTCCGCGCAGGTCCCAGTGCCTGCCTTGTGCCTTGCTGCCTCCAAACCTGCTGTGATTCCGCGCAGGTCCCAGTGCCTGCCTTGTGCCTTGCAGCCTCCAATCCCTGCCAGGATTCCACACAGGTCCCAGTGCCTGCCTTGTGCCTTGCAGCCTCCAAACCTGCTGTGATTCCGCGCAGGTCCCAGTGCCTGCCTTGTGCCTTGCCGCCTCCAAACCTGCTGTGATTCCGCGCAGGTCCCAGTGCCTGCCTTGTGCCCTGCCGCCTCCAAACCTGCTGTGATTCCGCGCAGGTCCCAGTGCCTGCCTTGTGCCCTGCCGCCTCCAAACCTGCTGTGATTCCGCGCAGGTCCCAGTGCCTGCCTTGTGCCTTGCCGCCTCCAAGCCTGCTGTGATTCCGCGCAGGTCCTAGTGCCTGCCTTGTGCCTTGCCGCCTCCAAACCTGCTGTGATTCCGCGCAGGTCCTAGTGCCTGCCTTGTGCCTTGCTGCCTCCAAGCCTGCTGTGATTCCGCGCAGGTCCCAGTGCCTGCCTTGTGCCTTGACGCCTCCAAACCTGCTGTGATTCCGCGCAGGTCCCAGTGCCTGCCTTGTGCCTTGCTGCCTCCAAGCCTGCTGTGATTCCGCGCAGGTCCCAGTGCCTGCCTTGTGCCTTGACGCCTCCAAACCTGCTGTGATTCCGCGCAGGTCCCAGTGCCTGCCTTGTGCCTTGCCGCCTCCAAACCTGCTGTGATTCCGCGCAGGTCCCAGTGCCTGCCTTGTGCCTTGCCGCCTCCAAACCTGCTGTGATTCCGCGCAGGTCCCAGTGCCTGCCTTGTGCCTTGCCGCCTCCAAACCTGCTGTGATTCCGCGCAGGTCCCAGTGCCTGCCTTGTGCCTTGCTGCCTCCAAGCCTGCTGTGATTCCGCGCAGGTCCTAGTGCCTGCCTTGTGCCTTGCCGCCTCCAAACCTGCTGTGATTCCGCGCAGGTCCTAGTGCCTGCCTTGTGCCTTGCCGCCGCCAATCCTGCTGTGATTCCGCGCAGGTCCCAGTGCCTGCCTTGTGCCTTGCTGCCTCCAAGCCTGCTGTGATTCCGCGCAGGTCCTAGTGCCTGCCTTGTGCCTTGCCGCCTCCAAACCTGCTGTGATTCCGCGCAGGTCCTAGTGCCTGCCTTGTGCCTTGACGCCTCCAAACCTGCTGTGATTCCGCGCAGGTCCCAGTGCCTGCCTTGTGCCTTGCTGCCTCCAAGCCTGCTGTGATTCCGCGCAGGTCCCAGTGCCTGCCTTGTGCCTTGACGCCTCCAAACCTGCTGTGATTCCGCGCAGGTCCTAGTGCCTGCCTTGTGCCTTGCCGCCTCCAAACCTGCTGTGATTCCGCGCAGGTCCCAGTGCCTGCCTTGTGCCTTGCCGCCTCCAAACCTGCTGTGATTCCGCGCAGGTCCCAGTGCCTGCCTTGTGCCTTGCTGCCTCCAAGCCTGCTGTGATTCCGCGCAGGTCCTAGTGCCTGCCTTGTGCCTTGCCGCCTCCAAACCTGCTGTGATTCCGCGCAGGTCCTAGTGCCTGCCTTGTGCCTTGTCGCCGCCAAACCTGCTGTGATTCCGCGCAGGTCCTAGTGCCTGCCTTGTGCCTTGCCGCCGCCAAACCTGCTGTGATTCCGCGCAGGTCCCAGTGCCTGCCTTGTGCCTTGCTGCCTCCAAGCCTGCTGTTATTCCGCGCAGGTCCTAGTGCCTGCCTTGTGCCTTGCCGCCTCCAAACCTGCTGTGATTCCGCGCAGGTCCTAGTGCCTGCCTTGTGCCTTGCCGCCGCCAAACCTGCTGTGATTCCGCGCAGGTCCTAGTGCCTGCCTTGTGCCTTGCCGCCGCCAAACCTGCTGTGATTCCGCGCAGGTCCTAGTGCCTGCCTTGTGCCTTGCCGCCGCCAAACCTGCTGTGATTCCGCGCAGGTCCTAGTGCCTGCCTTGTGCCTTGCCGCCGCCAAACCTGCTGTGATTCCGCGCAGGTCCTAGTGCCTGCCTTGTGCCTTGCCGCCTCCAAACCTGCTGTGATTCCGCGCAGGTCCTAGTGCCTGCCTTGTGCCTTGCCGCCGCCAAACCTGCTGTGATTCCGCAAAGGTCCTAGTGCCTGCCTTGTGCCTTGCCGCCTCCAAACCTGCTGTGATTCCGCGCAGGTCCTAGTGCCTGCCTTGTGCCCTGCTGTAAGAGTGTGTCGCAAAATGATGCATGTCTAAAAAGTGTGTCACGAACATGAAAAGTTTGGAAAGCTCTGGCCTAGACCAAACTGGCTCTCACTGATCTAGAAGGAAGGGATAAATAAGAAGGTCACCCAGATGGGTTGATCAGAAACATTCCAGCGTCATGCTGCACTTTACCCTGCGTCTGCCTTTTCCTTTGTCTTCCCTTTGCAATGTAGCGGGCCAAGGGTATGTAAGCTATGGGTCTGCCTTTGCTCATGGCTGTGCAGCAAAGTGCCACAGCTTTGCTGGGAGCCTAGTATGTATGTATGCATGCATGCATGTGTGTGTGTATACACACACATACCGTTTATTGATTGCATGCTAATAAAATTATGTATCTTCGAAGTGGTTTGGTTGCTTCAGGTGAGCCAGGGTTTGGCCACAACAGTTCAGTGCTGTGACTTGGATTGGAAGGAGGAGAGGGGAGGCAGTCAACCACTGGCAGGGCACTGATCCTGAACCCATTGGAAGATACACTTGGGGGAATTTTAATTTGGGCAGGGAAGTGTTTATTTTGGGAGAACCCTCCTTCTTCAAAGTCTACCTTTTGCTTTCATAGAGTGTCACATGGCTTGTACTTTTTTGATCTGTGTAGGTATAGACCCATCACAGCATCTGAACGTCTTTTCCAAGGCCTTCATGGCTGCTCTACCGAGTGCCCGTCTGCGGCATATTTCTTGACTGCTTGTTCCTCATTGTTGATGGTTGATCCTAAAAGGCAGAAGCTCTCCACCACTTCAGCATCTTCATTGCCAATTCTAAGGCTCGTTGTTCCACCTGTTGTCATTAGTTTGGTCTTCTTGATATTTAATTTTAGTCCCATTTTTTCGCTTTGCTCCTTAACTTTTATTACTAGAGCTTGCAGATCCTTTGTATGTTCAGCTATCAGAGTAGGCTAATGATTTTTTTCCTCCAAGCTGGGAAAATAAATGTTCTTCCAAACCTCAGAAAGCTGGACAAGCAAGTTATTAACTTGAACAACTCCAAGTTCCCTGGGGAAGATACGAGAGAGCTATTAAAGGGGGAAGGAAGGGGTGAGCCATTGAGGAGGAACCTGAAGAAGTGATAACACAGGAAACATGAGAAAGAAAGTCAAAATAACCTGCCTGGATTTTGTCTAGTGTAAGATGGGGCAGAGAGTAACTTGGATAGGCTTTCGAGATTTGGTTAATATGTCCCACAACACTAAAATAGCATTCCTAGGAATGCTTGAGTACCTGCTTACTGCCTTCCACACATCGAAAGGAATGCAATCACTCTGGCAGCCCAGGTTGGGGTGCGCTACACAAACAGCTTACTGTATTCTCTTCAAATCCCTTACTCTCCAATCTCTCTGTTGTGTGAGGAAGGTGGGGAGAAAAAAAGAAAAAAAGCAATTTCTGTAGCCAGTGTCTCCTTTGCCTGACCCTGATTGCACTGCCAGCGTGATCGCATTGCTTTCGATGTGTAGAAGAGCAAACAGCTTACAGGTAGTCCTGGTTAATGACCATTTAGTGACCAAAGTTACAACACCGCTGAATGAGCAGTGGTTATGACCAGTCCTCAAAGTTCCGGCCATCTGAGCACCCCGGCAGTCATGTAATTGTGATCTGGGCACTTGGCAATGGTTGAAGCATCCTGCAGTCATGTGATTGCGATTTGCAACCTTCCCTGGCAGGTTCCCACGAGCAAAGTCAGTAGGGAAGCTGGCAGGGAAGGTCGCAAGTTGCTTGGGTAAGTCTCCACACCTGTGCACCCTCCCCGAGTTTTGTTGTACTCGCACCGGGCCTCCCCTGCCACTCGCAAGCCCTCCCCCATGCGGCAGCAGCCACCTACCTGCCTGACGGCCTGATTAGGAGTCGCCTGGGATTTGCAACTTCCTGCCGGCTTCCCCACTGCCTTTGGTTGTTGGAAGCTGGCAGGAAGTTGCAAGGAGGTACTCACTTAATGACCCACGATCCTCGCTTAACAATGGCAACAGGGACCGCAGGGACTGCTGTCGCTAAGTGATGCGGTCATATGACACCGCACTTTACAATCACATTGCTTAGCAACAGAAATTCCAGTCACAATTGCCGTCATAACCTGAGGACTACCTGTACTCTCCTGAAATATCTTTTTCTCCAATCTCTCTGCTCTGTGGGGGTGGGAGGGAAGGGTCAGGCAGAGGAGAGAGATTGCGTACAGAAATCGCTTGCTTCTTTCTGTTATGGTTTGGGGCTGCTTTGCTCCGTCGGCCTGGGCGCTTCCCGTGATAGAATCTACTACGAAGCCTTCATTGTACCAGAGGGCGCTTGAGGATACCGTGAAACCATCTGTCAGAAGACTGAAGCTCAGCTGAAAGGGGGCCTTGCAACATGACAGGGACCGTAAACATTCCAGTAGATCCAGCAAGGAATGGCTGGAGAAAAAAGAAAGAAATGGAAGGTTCTGGAATGGCCAAGCCAAAGCCCAGATCTAAATCCCATCGAGATGCCGTGGGTGGTTTGAAACAGGCTGTGCATGCAAGAAACCGCTCCCACACCGCACAGCTGAAAAAATCCTGCAGGAAGGAGTGGGGAAAAAATTCCAGTCAATGTCAGAGCCTGGTAGACAGTTATAAGAAACGCCTACTTGAGGTGGTTTCAGCCAAAGGAGGCAATGCTGGGGATTAGAGCCGAGGGGGCACTTACTCTTTCCACAGAAGGAAATGGCATTTCTGTTAATTTTTTGTTGAATAGATGACTGCAAAGTCAGTTTTTCATAGTTTTTTTGTTCATTTGCATCACCTTTATAAGATATGTTCACATATGTTAAAAGTAAAAAACTTTACATGGGGTATACTTACTTTTTTATTTATTTATTTTTTATCCCGCCTTTATTATTTTTATAAATAACCCAAGGCGGCGAACATACCTAATACTCCTTCCTCCTCCTATTTTCCCCACAAAAACAACCCTGTGAGGTGAGTTCGGCTGAGAGAGAGTGACTGGCCCAAAGTCACCCAGCCGGCTTTCATGCCTAAGGCGGGACTAGAACTCACAGTCTCCTGGTTTGCCATTGGCTCCTTCCTAGGGCTGAGAGACGGACTGGCCCAAGGTCACCCAGCCGGCTTTCATGCCTAAGGCAGGACTAGAACTCACAGACTCCTGGTTTGCCATTGGCTCTTTCCTAGGGCTGAGAGACAGGGACTGGCCCAAGTTCACCCATCTGGCTCCAAGTTCACCCATCTGGCTTTCATGCCTAAGGCGGGACTAGAACTCTCAGTCTCCTGGTTTCTAGCCCAGCACCTTAACTACTAGCCCAAACTGGCTGTCACCCCATTTTGATTGTATACAGGTAGTCTTTGCTTAACAATAGTAATTGGGACTCGAATTTCCATCGCTAAGTGATGTGGTTGTAAAAGGCGACATCACGTGACCACATCACTTAGCGACAGCAATCCTGGCAGTCCCCGCTGCCCTCATTAAGCGAGGATTGCGTGCTGTTAAGCAAGGACCTCACGTGACTGTGACTTGCGACTTCCTGCTGGCTTCCCACAAACAAAGTCAGTGGTTGCAAGTTGCTCTGGTAAGCCGTTCCCACCACTTTTCCTGCCGAGGAGCCCGCTACCCAGGGATCTCGTACTCCATGCACGCCCAGCCGCAACACCTGCCCACCCAGCAGCGCTCGCGTGGCACCGCAACACCCCCTCCCCCACCTGGCCACACTTGCACAGCACTGCAGTATGACCCTCGCCCGGCCACACTCCGTGGCACTCACCCGCTCACTTGCGCGTCGGGCAGGGCGAGCAGGCACATGCACCTGGAGGCCCACCTGCAAACGGCGATCACGTGACTTCGGGACGCTGCAACCGTTGTAAGTGTGAGCTGGTTGCCAAGAGCCCAAATCACAATCACGTGGCTGCAGGGGCTGGAACTTCGAGGACCAGTCAGAAGTAGCATTTATTCAGCGCTGTTGCAACTTTGAACGGTTGCTGAACAAGTGGTCGTTAACCGAGGACTGCCTGTATAGCCTTTGAAATAGCGGATAACCATGCACCACCTGTTGTGGGCACCTCTCCCTCTGCCTTGGCACATGAAGCTCTTCTCTTGCTCTGTGGGAATTGCCTATCTTGCTTCAGGTTCTGCTTACTTTAGTTGGAAATGAAAAACAAGAACGACCTTTTTCTAAAGCTGTGCTGAGCCTTCCAGACCTGGTTGGGTTTGCACCCAGGCCAGAAGGGGGTTTGGGATGGGCATTTTTCCCTGGTGCTGCATTGGGCTGTGGAGAGTTGTGCTGAGGGTTTGATCCAGAAGCAGTGAAGGGGGCCCAGACCAAAAATTAAATTTGGTTTGATTTGATTTCATGACAGTGCAATAAAAAAGTGAAATACAGTTAACAAGGTTACTCTCCAGTCATGATTTAATAATTTTTCCCTTTTGCACATTAAATATTTTAAAGAGGTTGCAATGTTTAAAGATTTCTGCTGGGGGCCCATACCCAAGGTGTTTTGGGGTTGAAGGGGCCCCAAAGTCTTTGCTGGTGTCTTTTTTTAGCTCTGGCTGAAGCACCAAGCCCTGATTCTCAGCCATCCCTTTCCCTTGAGAATACCTTCACCTGGGAAAGACACCTGTTTCTAAAACCTATTTTCCTCAGTGTTTGCTGATCTAGGACACTCATTCCAGGCTTAGTAAAGACTTTGATTCCTGCAGAGAATGACTCTTTTTTTTAATTTTTTTATGTTTTGGTTGATTATTTTGATTAAATAATGTATTCCAGACTTCCTGGCTATATTAACTAGATACTGTTTTGAGGTTTGTGATTGCATTTTTTACCATTCTTTAAAATGTTAGAGCCAGTTTGGTGTCATGGTTAAGGCATCGGGCTAGAAACTGGGAGGCTGTGAGTTCTAGTCCTGCCTTAGGCACGAAGCCAGCTGGGTGGCCTTGGGCCAGTCCCTCTCTCTCAGCCCTAGGAAGGAGGCAATGGCAGACCACTTCTGAAAAACCTTGCCAAGAAAACTGCAGGGACTTGTCCAGGCAGTCACTGTGATGTCCCTGATCCGTTGACTATTAAATCAGAGTTCCTGACAAAAGCCACTTAGGGATATGAAAGAATCTTTATTAAAGCCAGTGATCCATTGCACATTAAAAATTTGAGTGAATCAAGCTCCCGCAACCAACAGTTTAATAATCTCCAAATTTTCTCCCCGTTGGGATTCACTGCTCGATCGCCCTTCATCTCTTGAGTTTTTCGTCTTTCTAGGTCCGAATCCACTAACGCGGCAATATCACCCTTTGATCTGTCCTGGGTGCTGAATCACTCACCTCGATACTTTGATTAGCATACTGTAGTTTGATTAACATAGTTTGCAGTTCTGTGAATACACCATGTCTGGAGGTTTTATTGCAAAGCACCTCCCAACCGACCCTGTGAGTTTTAACAGACTGGCGGGATGCTTCCTGGCACCATGGCAGGATGGCATGGATGACATCCTGACATACCGCCTCCCTAAAAATTAATCTCCTGCCTTTAGCGCTTTATATACAAAATACACAATATAATACACTTCACCCGCCACACAGGTTCCCCTCCCCTTTCTCAAACTTCTATTTCGGCTTGGTTGGGAATTTGTCATGAAACTTTTTCACTAACTTAGGTGCTTGCACATGACAAGTGTCCACCCACTCACTCTCAGATTTGGGGAAATGTTTCCACTGAATTAAGTACTGCAACACCACCACCCCCGGTGCCGTCTAGTATCTCTTCCACTTCAAAGTACTGTTCTCCATCAACCATCACTGGAACTGGTGTAGGTTGCTCTGGGTGCCAGTGTTCTGAGTCTTTAACTGGTTTCCGCAGACTACAATGAAAAACGGGGTGGACTTTTCTCAAATTTTTTGGTAGCTGTAACTGCACTGTCACATTGTTAATAATTTTGGTGATGGGGAAAGGTCCCACGTATTTTGGACCCAGCTTTTTTGAGGGTTTTTAGGATTTTTGGAACTTAGTAGACAAGTAAACCTTCCCCACTTTCAGTTGCCATTCTGGTGCCCTTTTGCGGTCAGCATATTTTTTGTAAGTTTCTTTGGCATCTTCCAATGCCCTCTCTATTGTTGGCCACCCATCTGCTATGTGTTTCATCCACTCATCCAATGGGACAATTTCGGTTTTATCCTTTGGCAACTCTGGGAATGCCACGAACTCTTGCCCGTTCACTACTTGGAAAGGGGGGAACCCTGTACTCTGATGTACTGAATTATTATAAGCCACTTCGGCAAATGGAAGTAGATCCACCCAATTGTTACTGATAGCTAACATAACATCTAAGGTACTGCTCCAACACTTTGTTAGTACATTCACAGGCCCCGTCCATCTCTGGATGATGCCCGGAGCTTAAATCTTGTCCCACACCAATAATCTTTAGGAATGCCCTCCAAAATTTGGAGGTGAATTGTACGCCCCGATTGCTTATTATTCATTCAGGGGGGCGGGGCAAGATGGCGATGAGGCAGCAACTACTGGAAAGAGCTCCTTCTAAAGTTTTCTTTTAAAAATTTTTCTCTGGCAGCCTGACATTGTGTGCTCTGCTATTAGTGCCCCGCTATTGGACTTATTATCTGTTTTTGCACAGCCTATTTCTAAATTTTAAACTCTGAAATATATGTATATATATTTCTTAAATTTTATATATTTTAAATTTTTATATTATTCATTCAGGGGTACCGTGTAATCTATAAATGTGTTGCACAAACATCTTGGCTAGCTGTCCTGCATTTGGTATACTAGTGCAAGGAATGAAATGGGCTTGCTTTGAAAACAAATCAGTTACTACCCAAATTACTGTCTTCTTGTGGCTCTCTGGTAAATCTACTATAAAGTCCATAGCTATTTGTTTCCAAACCTTCAGCTGTTCAAAAGCCTCTTGGCAGTCTGTCGTCCACTGCAGACTCGTCCCTGGTCTTTTCACCACCTTAGGGTCCCCCTTCCCCTTAGTCTTTAGCAAATTAATGAGAGGTAAAGCTACTTGTGCAAAATTGTGTATGAATTGTCGGTAAAAATTTGCGAACCCCAAGAAACACTGTAACTGTCTCCTAGTTCGAGGTGGTTCCCAAGCTACCACATCTTGCACCTTTGCGGGATCCATTTCAGTCCCTTTGCTTG